>CP059640.1:1200000-1857660 GCA_016906575.1 Ceratobasidium sp. AG-Ba
AACTACTTGTACTGATTGTAGTGTCGGTGTCAAACCCAACGACAAACTTGAATAAGGGGTGTAGCAAAAGAATCTGGAAGCCAGTCAATCAGTCCACATTCCCCTCTCTTGGGCAAACTCCAGCTCCGGCAGCATAGCATGGATCTCAACATGCGTCAGTTGCTTAACCAGGAATATATCCGCCCGATCCGTGCAACTTCAAACGAATCGATGAAATAAAGAGTGAGACACCTGAGTGAAGGAAAAACTCAGGCAAATCCGCCGGAGATCCAAGCGCTCAAGAGCGAGCTAGGCGATCCGTAGAATCAAATTGGTCATGAGTGTGGCTCATGACTGATCTGGATTCTACGGATCGCGATGAGTGCTTGGATCCCGAGGGATTCGGTGAGAAGATGCTTGGGAAGCTGGTTCGTAGTGTAACCGGACCAGAGTCCTCGGGTGCCTCACGTTATAACAAGCACCTCAAGGTTGGCCAGTTCTCCAATATAGACAGTACATTCGGAGGCAGTACATATTTTCCGATACTCAGAGATTCAAGATATCTCAAGCCCGCAATATGTTTGTAAGATGATATTTGGTTCAGAGGGAGGAGGAGATCTGATCATCATCGAAATCTTCGTTCGGTCGTGGAAAAATGCTAAGAAGACGGAGTGAGAGTCCCCCGCCGTGCAACAAGCTCAGTAGGGCAGAAGCTGTGCAATCCGGAACCCACGGAGGTTGCTCGGTATTGCTGGCAGAAACTGTATCTTCATGAGAGACGGACTCAGAAGAAGCGTGACCCAATTGATGCTATCTGTTGGAGGATACCAGTAGGCGTTGATAATCAGGCGCCTCAAGTTAGGTAGGAGGCTTGGCCGAGGCGATCGGGGTATGTCAAAAGATTTTCCCATGTAGTGAGCTTGTAGTTATGAGAAGACAACGGAAAGACGTGAATAGAACGAATAAGATCAGCTTATAACCAGTACCTCGAAAGATCGGAGCATAGGCTGCTTGAGAAATCCTAAGGATGTATAGGTTTCTAAATCTCAGGTTGACGTCCGTTACCCTAGCTGGGACACAACTTACAAGTTGATATCTTCTCGTGGGCTCTAACCAGATACTTACACCTTCGATAAGGGAGAAAGCTTATGGATTCCGTGGATCTGTTCCCATACGGGTGGAATAGCCACTAGAAATAATAGTCGAGAGGAGTATGCTACTTGAACGCACGTAGCGGTAGCAGAGAATGAACAAATCAGGTCCAAGATCTCCGGAAGGTCAATTATAGAGTTTTTGCGATTCGTTCTCGTGAAATTATCTGTATGAACAACCGGTTGTCTCAAGTGGATCGGTCCGATCACGATGGTTTCGTTCCCGATTACTTAAAGCGCCAGAACTTTACAGTCCTAGTACGTAGGCTGTCGCAACTACGCGCGAAAACGTTCTCAACAAAAATATCTATACTTAGCCACATCAACTAGCACATCCAAGGTCAGACGGCAAACGACTACTCTATAGCCTCGACAGGGGTACTCATATGGACCTGACCGAGGAGATGCAGGATATAAATATCAACTCACGTATACGCATGTTTGCCTATGTTTAATTTGAATAACCAACTGGCTAAGTACCCTTTTATTCCCCTTCATTGGTGTATGCCTAGCGCATATACTGCACGAACAGGAAAGCGCCGCTCGAGCGCTGGACAAAACCTCCATGATTCGTTTATGGGTTGTTTCTGACCCATCCAGTGCGACGACATGTGTTAAATTAGGCCAAATGGTCAGAAGAAAGCTTCGTTATTACAGGGAATCAGTAAAACATCTCTGAGTTGGTGATTGAGATCGCTCACACCGCGATATGCGTTGGATCAACTTTGCGATTTGCAAACGGGTCGACGTATGGGTCGGTATATTCTAGGGTAGTTAACGAATCCGAAGAGTGCGCCCAGCATGACTCGTCTTCCAAGTCTGAAATGACATGCCATCCTACATCTATGCCCAAATGTTCAAGTCGTGGGAGGTATCGAGTAATCTCTGGTAGCTCCGAAATATTAACTCGGTGGTCTGGTAGTATCAACTTGCGCAGATTCGGGCAAGATTTCATGAACATTTCACAAAACTCTGGGAACTCTTCGATTTCGACTTCGGATAGAATGAGAGATTGGAGAGGGAGATGGGATATGGAAGTAAAAGCCGTGTTGTCCATGATTACGAGGGTTTCAAAGATCCTTCAGCAAATTCATTGCTATGGACTCAACGTGAGGACTAGTTTGAAACAGCTCAGGCAAACAGCGGACAACATCGGCCTCATGCTCGCCCTGATCGAATTCATAATTAGAAGGAACAATATCGTTGATTTCAGCATGCCGAATACGTTTAACGAGCGGCGCTATTGCCCAGATATTTCGGGCTTGTACTAGGTGCATCGCTTGCAAGGTCAAGTGTTGCAAGGAAGGGAACAGGTCTTCGGGCCACTCGTAGCCACCAAAGCTAGACGCGATATTTCTCCAAGGTTCGAAGGCCACTAGCGTAAGCGTGGTAAGCTACGGGTAGCGTACAAGAGACAGGAGTAAACTAGGTCGCAAGACATAGTAACCAATGGTCAAGGCTTTGAGGTGTTGCATAGTGGCAATTTTTTGGTGAATACGTTCATAATATCCAGAAGAGACATCATCTTTTTCGATTCCTTCGTCACTATGGTCAGGCCATGGAAGGATGCCGAGAGTTCGCACTGACGGAGAGCGCTCACTGACGGCCTCGAGAAGTTCCAAGGCTGTACGCTCGGACATCCAGGGCAAAGAGGGCATGGAAGGTTTCAAGAACTGAACCTCGAGTAGTGACGGAGTAAGAAAAAGGGTAACCCAATTCATTTTTCCTTCCGTGGGCGCCACTCACGATCGACAACCAGACGTTTTAAGTTTGGTAACATATCGTGGCCGAGGCGACGAGGATAAGTTAGAAGGTCAGGCCAGTCAGCAATCTCATAAGTGTGTGGATGTGTTGGAAATACTTGGAGTGAGTGGACAAGGGCACAATAAGCCGGTATCGCTGGAGATTCGGGAAAGCGTTCTTGGCGAAGCTCTAATGTGTGACTTGGCGGTCAGACTAAAGACATCGTTTGAGCACTCTAAACTTACAAAAATAATCACTTCGTCTTCCTCGACGCAGCTTGACCCCGGAAGAAGCGAAAGAATCGCGTGTGCTCCCGGAAGTTCCTTCCAAATATGCGGTATAGCCACTCGAAAAAACAGGCGGCAAGAATACGCCATTTGAACGCAGACATAGGTGGTAGAGTTGCCACATATTATATCAAGCAGCTCTGGTATATTAATTGATCTACGGCCTTGCAAAGTGCGTGAGGTCGACATGTGTCGGTGGTGAAGCTCGCAAGTGACGCTCTCGAGTCACGTGACTGATATCGTCCAAACAAGCAGTAAGCGCCGTAATTTCTGACTCTTGCCAAATGCCGCCACGCAAAGTCCCGTCCCGCAAGGCCGCTCCCACTGCGACGCCCACGCCCGCTGCCTCGACTTCCAGGCTTCCAACCGCCGCGGCTCCACCTCCTGCCCCTAACGTTGCTTCTGCTCCCATCGCGCAGCCGAGGTCGACCCCTAGCCAAGACGACGGAGACGAACAGCTTCGACAGCAAGGACTAGCAGAATGGGAAGAGATGAGCCGGCCAAACTGGAAGGGGATTGGACTCATGGATCCAATCAAAAACGTTGAGGTGAGCTTTTGATCCGATCCAACTAGGACTGGTTATTAAGATATCCTAGGACAAATGGCTGCTCTTACCCGCCTTTCTTAAGGTCAAGGGTCTCGTCAAACAACACATTGACTCCTTCAATTATTTTGTGGACGTGGACCTTGGCAATATCCTCAAAGCGAATAACAAAGTTCTCTCCGACGTAGACCCCAAATTTTGGCTCAAGTACACCGGGATTCATGTGGGGATGCCGACACGCAACGATGATGGGGTGAACAAATTGTAACCCCGCACGAATGTCGGCTACGAGATACCACGTATGCTGCGACAATCTCCGTCGATGTTCAGTATACCAGAGGAAACGTGATTGTACGGAGAAAGGGAGTGCCGATCGGACGACTGCCGATCATGTTGAGGAGTAGCAAGTGTGTTTTGGCGGGACAAAGCGAGGCTGCTCTGGCGAGGATGACCGAATGCCCATTGGACCCCGGAGGTTATTTCATCGTCAAGGGTACGGAGAAGGTTATCCTGGTCCAAGAGCAACTTAGCAAGAATCGAATCATCGTCGAAACCGATCCAGTAAAAGGGATCGTTCAAGCCTCGGTCACTTCGTGAGTTTTCTCCGTCGTTTCTTCACCGTTTGGTATCGACACCTCTTGTAGCTCTACCCACGAACGCAAGTCCAAAACTTACGTCCTTATGAAGAAGAATAGGATATACCTCCGTCACAACTCGATCAACGATGACATCCCGGTCTGCATTGCATTGAAAGCCATGGGAATCCAGTCTGACAAGGAAATTCTTCTGCTTTGCGCGGGCTCGACGGAAGCTCATAAATCGGCATTCGCGCCCAACCTCGAGGATTGTGCTCTAGCTGGAGTATTTACGTCCCGCCAAGCATTGGAATACATTGGGTCGAGAGTAAAAGTTACGAGGAAAGGCTTTCAACCGGGTGCTGGGGCGAGGCGGCCTGTTTGGGAAGAGGCTATGGAGGCGTTAGCGACCATCGTCTTGGCGCATGTCGAAGTGACCGGGATGGATTTCCGACACAAGGCGATCTATGTCGCGACGATGACGAGGAGGGTACTGATGGCCATGGCTGATGAAAAACTGGTGGATGATAGGGACTATGTTGGAAACAAACGATTGGAGTTGTGCGTCTCTCCCTCTTCGTTTTTTTTTTTTTTTGCTCATCTCATACGACTACGCAGAGCTGGTCAACTACTTTCTCTCCTCTTTGAAGATGTTTTCAAAACCTTCAACCAGAACCTCAAGTCGAACATCGATAAGGTTCTGAAAAAGCCCAGCCGAACTTCCGAGTTTGATGCATATCAGTCTCTGCTTTACCACAGCGACTTGATTACAAGCGCATTTGTGCGGGCAATATCGACTGGAAACTGGAGCCTTAAACGATTTAAGATGGAGCGTGCAGGTGTTACACATGTCCTATCCCGGTCCGCCATGTTGTTTTGCTTAAGTTTTGATCAATCTAATACCCCTTTGATTAATTTAGCTTAAGTTTCATCTCGGCCCTCGGGATGATGACTCGTATAAGCAGTCAATTCGAAAAGACCCGCAAGGTGTCTGGCCCTCGAGCACTCCAGCCCAGTCAATGGGGTATGCTTTGCACAAGTGATACGCCAGAAGGCGAGGCATGTGGGCTGGTCAAAAACTTGGCGCTCATGACGCATATCACGACGGACGTAGATGAGGAACCAATCAAAAAGATTGCGTTTATGTTAGGCGTTGAGGGTAAGTTTGCTCAGCCACGTGGTAATCCTAATGCTTATACCACCGAATACAGACATTGTGCTATCAACTGGGCTGAAATTTACACACCGCATACTTTTGTTGTCAACGTGAACGGTTCGATCATCGGGCTCACAAGATTCCCGGCGAGATTTGTAGCAAACTTTCGAAAGCTGCGACGAAGCGGACGTATCAGCGAGTTCATTAGCGTGTATATCAACCACCATCATCACACCGTGCATATCGCGTCAGACGGAGGCAGAATTTGCAGACCGATGATTATTGTGGAGAACCAGAGACCACGAGTTAGAACGGAACACATCAATGTGGGTGGTTTTCCACTAGGACTGGGCACTGGTTAACTTGGAATAACCCAGCTCTTGAAACGAGGGGTAGTTACCTTTGACGATTTCCTCAAGAAAGGTCTCATCGAATATCTCGATGTGAACGAAGAGAACGACTCGCATATCGCTCTCTACGAGTCCTCTATTGAAGCCTCGACCACCCACCTCGAGATCGAGCCATTCACAATTCTTGGTGCTGTTGCCGGCTTGATCCCGTACCCACACCACAACCAGTCTCCACGCAACACATACCAATGCGCGATGGGTAAACAATCGATTGGGGCTATCGGATACAACCAGCTGAACCGGATCGACACATTATTGTATTTGAGCGTATATCCCCAACAGCCTATGGTAAAGACCAAGACGATCGAACTGATTGGATACGACAAATTGCCGGCTGGTCAAAATGCTACGGTCGCTGTGATGAGCTACTCGGGGTACGATATTGAAGATGCTTTGATATTGAACAAGGTGTGTTCGGTACTGCCCAGATTAAGAGAAGTTACAGCTAATCCTGTCTCAATTAGGCGAGTTTGGATAGGGGATACGGAAGATGCCAGGTGTTTAGGAAAAACGTGACTCTGATCAGAAAGTATCCTAATGGAACGTGAGTATTGTTCTCAAACGATTTTGCTTTCATAGAGTGACTTTGGCGTAGGTTTGATCGTCTCGCGGACGCTCCTCGGGAGCCCGATGGCTCGGTGCAAAAGCGCTATGATATTATTCAAGCAGATGGGATAGCTGGCGTTGGAGAACGTGTGGACCCGGGAGATGTCTACGTCAACAAGCAGTCGCCTGTCAATGCCAACGATAATACGTTCAACACCGGTCAAGGCGCAGCCGCATCTATATCATACCGAAACACCCCTATGAGCTACAAGTCGCCAATACCGGGATATGTCGACAAGGTGATGGTGACGGATACAGATAACGACCAAACACTTGTCAAAGTGCTGTTGCGTCAAACCAGGCGACCCGAGTTGGGTGACAAGTTCTCATCAAGACACGGGCAGAAAGGTGTTTGTGGGTTGATAGTGAATCAGGAGGACATGCCGTTTAACGATCAGGGAATCAATCCTGGTCAGTTTGTGTTGTGGGGACTGTGATAAAGATTATTGATTTTATTGCGCAGATACGATCATGAACCCACATGGTTTCCCATCGCGAATGACGGTCGGGAAAATGATCGAGTTGCTAGCAGGAAAGGTAGGTATATGCGTATTCCACGAGACATGCTAATATATGAATGTTAGGCTGGAGTGCTGTCCGGATCTTTGCAGTATGGAACTGCATTTGGGGGATCCAAGGTACGTCGGGTGTAAGCCCAACGAGATATGGTGCTCTAAGGAAACTATCAGGTTGAGGACATGTCCCGTATCCTTATTGACTACGGGTTCAGCTATGCTGGGAAAGATATGCTAACGAGTGGTATAACTGGAGAGCCTATGGAAGCATACGTATATTTTGGCCCGATCTACTACCAGGTTGGTGAACTTTGTTTTCGATACATATGTACTAATACATTCCGTCAATTCAGAAACTCAGTACGTCTAAACCAAGGCCCTTAGTAATCACTACTGACTTCTATCAGAACATATGGTCATGGATAAGATGCATGCTCGTGCCAAGTATGTTCTTTAGTGTCGGTTTCTTCAGTTCTTAACCAGTCGTACAGGGGCCCTCGTGCTGTATTGACCCGACAACCTACCGAAGGCCGATCTCGCGATGGAGGTCTCCGCCTGGGCGAAATGGAACGAGATTGCCTAATAGGATATGGCGCCACCCAACTCCTACTGGAACGACTTATGATCTCTTCCGACGCCTTTGAAATCAACGCGTGCGAGACTTGTGGTCTTATGGGCTACAACGGATGGTGTCCTTACTGCAAAAGCTCTAAAAAAGTGGCGAAGTTAACAATACCGTACGCGGCAAAACTATTATTTCAGGAATGACGTGAGTACTATATTAGATGTTGCCAGTGCGCTCGCTAAACGACTCACGTTTAGAGCTATGAACGTTTTGCCGAGACTCGTTCTGGAAGACGCCTAAGCAGGATACGTCCGACTTTGTATTTTATGAGCTCTACGCTGTGAACTGGTCCATACCATTATAAACATTAGGAGAAAATCGCTCATGCCACGAGCCAGTTGAGCAAATTTGAGCAAGGGGTAATCGGAACGTGCCATATCGGGACGGCCGGTACTAGTGGGTCTATGCGGCGATTCATGGACCTACCTGCTGACTGCGTGCCTTGTTGGGTTTAGCTCGTGCTCAAATGACTCAAATGGCTCAAATGGCTCATGGCATAAGCGCGGTGCTCAAATGCTCAAACGGCTCAAAGTTTGAGCTTTTTGAGCCAGTTTTTTCTCCTGATGAGTACGTGCTTTGCGTATGAATCAACCCCTGGCCTTGCCAAATTGATCATTGTTTGCAACCATTCGAGTCGACTTAGGAAACCAATAGGATTGCGTCAAACGTTGGGTAAACGAAGACGCTACAAAAATACAACATAATTATCGCTCTTCGGCTTGAACCATCAGGTGTATTGTCCAGAGTGAGGATAGCTAGGGTCAATGTGGGGACGTGGAACTTTATCTATCTATATTTTTGCGCTGAGTGTCGTTTGGCTCGCATATATCATACTTACGTGTGTTCTGGATATACGCATCATCTTGTCAGCATACTACGAACTCAACTCCGTCGATTCTGCTAAAATACCCAAGTTTTGGCAGCGATGCACAGTGCGGTCTACCCATCGAGTCTCCCCTCGAATATTATTATATCGCCCAAATCGCAGCGATGAAGATTTTGGAAGCGAGGGGATCCTACTCAGATGCCCAAAAGCGCGCCAACCAACATTTGTTAATACTTAAGGCAACCCTCATTATTGGCATCGCGTAATGGCTGAATCCTTCGTAAATCGAAGAAGTGTCTATTTTACACAAGATAACCACACAGGGTGTGTTCGAAGTTACTTCTTTTGTTCAAACGCACACTCTGTTAGTTTTGGCAAACCTTCCAACACAATTTTGTCAGCTTTAGGGATGTTTTGATACTTCAAATAGCCTACCACGATGCGCTGAGCTCGAGGGCAAATCTCTAGGGCTTGCTGGACAGTCACGGGCTTGTGAACTTTGCCTAGCCCTGCTTCGTCCGCGTACATTGGAACAATGCATAAAGTAGTTGGCAGGGTTAAAAAATTAGGAGCCGCAGTCGTTGTTCCAAAAATCGCTTCCGCTGGCTGGCTACGGTTGGCCGCAAGCTAAGCGATGCCCTTGGTTAGCCTGGCATGGGGTAATACTAAATAAAGCGTTAGCCTACCCCCACGCTAATTGGTTGACCTTGTCCCGAGTCTGAGTCCACCCTGGTGAGGATGGCTTGGACTGGAACGAACAGGGTTAGAGCGGCGAGTAGGAGACCTGCGCAGTGCATAGCGGTGATGTGATAGGATAAAGACTCAGCTTGCTTCAAAACCCTGTAATACTTATACCTTACAGATACAGGCCATATGGCTGCTACGTCAAATTCGGCCCAGCTGCTCTCGTGGCGAGATTTAACCCGAAATGCGATATTCTAACTCATTGTGACCGAGGCAACGCACATGTGAGCGATATTCCTTCCACGCGGGGTCTTGTGGCATCTCGATAAATATTTTTAGCGACCTATTGAGTGGAATAATATAAACAGGAGCATACTGTAAGTATATTCTCCGCAGCAGATGATTGGACTTCAGCTGGGGTGTATGCGACCTCTCAATTCCGGGCTGTGGAGTCCTACACTCCGGCGCGGTAGTTCAGATAACCCCCTAACTGCTTCGACTATATAGAAGTATTGGCTTGCTGGCTGGTCTGGTGACAATGGGCAACGCCGGACAAAGAACCCGCCTAAACAGAGTACCATGACAGAAGCTCGGCAGCTTTCTCTGTTAGTACGCCATTGTCTTGAAATATAGACCGTATGCAGTGGCCGAGCTTCAAGGCCGTTCTTATTAGGAACACACAGCAAACAGCCATCAGACTGCTCAACCGATCGCTCCAGGTTCCAATGCATGTCTCAATTCAGCCCTGATTTTTTGACGCGACCCCTTCTCACGTGATAATGTCACGTGATGTGGAGCGTGAACTCGTCTCCCAATTCAACTTTGCCAACCTACCACGACCTCCCCTCCCTAAATCGACTGCTTCCATATCAGTCGCTCCGTGTACATCCATACAAAAAAACACCCAAAAGTTGTTCGATATGGTATATCCTGGTTTATAGTATTTCGAGACGAGGTCAGGACTAATGAACGTGGTTGAACAGGTTAGCCCAGCCGCGTTCCGCAAACTGGTCAAGGAGATTACCCAACTTCGAAATGAACCACCGGAAGGCATTAGGGTGGTGACCAATGAAGAAAATATGCTGGATGTGACCGGGATCATTGCTGGTCCAGGTACGTCATTCCTCCAATGTCCTCCACACCGCACGCTCAACCTGCACCGCTATCTAGAGGGAACACCTTACGCTGGTGGCTATTTCCATGTCCGCTTTTCGTTCGGGGATGATTTTCCAGCAGCTCCACCACGAGCAGCAATGCTTACCAAGATATTCCATCCCAACGTCTCGCGCTCGGGCGAGATCTGTGTCAATACTCTGAAGAAAGACTGGAAGCCGACATATGGACTAGGGCATATACTCGTAACGATCAAGTGCCTGCTGATCTATCCCAACCCGGAAAGTGCTCTAGATGAAGAGAGCGGGAAACTTCTATTGGAGGATTGGGATGAGTTTTGTGGGAGGGCGAAGATGTGGACTTCGGTGCATGCTACCCCTAAGGTGAGACTTGAACCAGTCTCGTCACGAACCGCCGCTCATGTTTCTGCTCAATTGCTGTAGGTTCCCCCGGTAGAGTTCAATACTCCTTCGTCATCCAAGTCCGCCCCCGCCTCCGCTCCAGCTCCCCCTTCTAATCCTTCGCCCACCACTGCGGCGGTTCAACCCACAACAACGCCTGCTGCCAACCTCAAGTCCAAACTTGACCCGGTCCAGCCAACCCAAGTGCCACAGGTGCCACTCCAGCCCTCTTCCGCCAACAACGCGGCCCCTATTCTTCCCACACCTGTCCTCTCCGCCACCGCCGCAGGGACAGAAAACGGCAATGTCGAAACTGCCAAAAAGGAAGGGGCGGTGCCAGCAACCAAGACAAAGAGGGCCGCCACAGGAGGAGTCGAGAAGAAAAAGAAAGCCTTGAAGAGGCTGTGAGTCGATTCAGGACTTGGATTTGTCGTGCACATGTATCCCTTGGCATTCGGTTTGGGTTTTCATTATGCATTTTTGTTTTGTTTTGCTAGCTTTCTCTTTACGGGTCCGAGATTATATGTAACTATGATACACATTCAGTTGATGGTCCCATCCACGGCCAAAAATCGAAATAAATGGGCTCTCGCCAAAATCAAATAAACTCGAACTGAAAATAGATTAGTTTACCAAACGTCTGGAATGGGATGGAAACCACTCACACTACCGTCTGCAATCTTTCGATCTGCCTGCGTGACATATGCCATGATATCAACCTCAAGAGGCTTGACACTGACGAATCCGCCTGCACTCGCGTCCCAATAGAACACGCGCCGAATCCCAGCCCAGTAACACCAGAACAAACATCGTGCGCACGGGCGAGCCGACCCGACTGGTGTTGTGCCAGAGGCAACGCGAACGACGTAGATGTCCGTCCCATTTGTGCGCTTGTTGCGCTTGTTGCTGTTCCCTACAATGTCATTGTCAAAATGACTCGAGTCAAGGTTGGGTAAGGCAACTCGCCTTGTTTTTCTTCAAAATACGGTTGAAGCTGAGACTTGAAGGAAGGAGTCAAGCCAGTGGCGTTTGAGATCGTGTGCATCTCTGCGTGCACTGTTGAAATATAGGTTCGACCAGGGTGACTAGAGTTCGCGAAAACCCGCTTACTAGATATGGGCTTTCGGCCTGGCTGCTTACAGCTTCCATCATAGTTTGTCCTGAGAGCGGTCAATCGAGTTCTCTGTAGATTATTAAACCGTTGAGCATACCTCTGGTGGTTATGTCCATGAGCAATAACCTTGCCGCCCTTGACGAGTACAGCTCCCAACGTAAAACTCATCGTGCTCTTCTCGGCAGCCTGGATACACTGGTTGAGATAGTGCTGGGACTTGGAGCTCTGCATAGCGATAGAAGGTGTAGTATAGTAAGTAGCCGATGACAGATAAGCGAGTGGCTAATGGTGGTCAAGTGCAAGGCAGGATTAGTTTGCACATGTGTACGTCTTCTTTCAGGATCGTCGATCTCATCTGATCAAAATAAATTTGAGATTAATTTTTAAAGTAACCCTGGACCGCACATCTCTCCACCTTCACTCCACCACCATCTGTTGTCCGCAATGTCCATCGGAACTCTCTACACCGTCGACGTCCAGCCTCACGCCAAGCGCGTATGTATATTGTCCGGCGCACCGAATTCGACGCTGACAACCTGATTTGTAGATTCGAGCCACCGCGGCAGTCGCCGGCCTGAAGCTCGACGAGCCGACTGGATATGTTCACTACGACACCAACAAGACGCCCGAGTACCAGGCCAAGTTTGCCAACGGCAAGATCCCTGCTCTCGAGACTTCCGATGGGTTTTGCTTGTTCGAGGGAAGTGCTATCGCTCGCTATGGTGCGCCACTTTATCCTATGCGTCGATTTCAATCGCTCATTCGAATATTTCAAATTAAATATGATAGTTGCCTCGCTTGCCCCTAACTCTGGCCTTCTCGGCACTTCGCCGACCGATGCTGCGCTGGTCGACCAGTGGGTGTCGTTCTTGGATAGCGAGATTGCCTCTCGCTCGCAAATGTTACGCGGTATGTTGAGTGGCAGGGCACCATTCCCATACTTCAAGCCTCTCGACACCTCTCTGCGTGAGGCGATCTTGCGCCACATTGGCATTCTCAATACCTACCTTACCCACAACACCTTCCTCCTTCCGACAAACCGTCTCTCACTCGCCGATATCAGTCTTGCCGCCGTCCTTTGCGACCCGCTCCAGTACCTTCTGGATCCCAAAGCACGAGCCGAGTACCCCGCTGTCGTCCGCCTGTTCGAGACTGTCGTCAACCAACCGGCGATTAAAGATATCTTTGGCGAAATCAAGTACGCAGAGACCGCTCTCCAGTACGTTGCTCCCAAGAAAGAAAAGGCACCTGCTCCTCCAGCTGCTGCTGCTGCCCCCAAGGCACCCAAAGAGAAGAAGCCAGCTGCGGACGATGATGAGCCGGAGCCCGACGTCCCGGCCGAGCCCAAGGCGAAGAACCCTCTCGACGACTTGCCAAAGAGCGAGTTCAACCTCGAGGACTGGAAGCGTGCGTACTCGAACATGGATACGCGTGGCCCAGGGGGCGCTCTCGAGTGGTTCTACCAAAAGTATCTATATGCGTGTCTGTCGTTTTGATGAACAGGGCTAAGTTTGATTGATCTAGATTCGATCCCGCTGGGTTCTCGATCTGGCGTGTGGATTTCAAGTACAACGAAGAGTTGACTCTCACGTTTATGTCTTCGAACCAGATCGGCGGGTTCTTCAGTACGTCGATCAGTTATATTGGAATCATTGAATGCGAAGCTAACTGCTTGTTTGTTAAAGACCGCCTTGAGGCGTCAAGGAAATACCTCTTCGGCTCCGTGGGTGTTTTGGGCGAGACCAACAACTCGCGCATTTCTGGTGTATTGATCCTCCGCGGTCTGGACCACAAGGTCGGTTGAAAGTTTTATCGTTTTTTCTTCATGTTCACGTATGATCGTCCTACTCCAGCCTGTAGTCGAGGTTGCTCCTGATTGGGAGTCCTACGAGTACAAGAAGATCGACTTGGAGAACCCAGAGGACAAGGCGTTCTTCGAGGGTGCTCTTGCTTGGGATTTAGAGGTTGACGGCAAGAAGTGGGCTGACGGCAAGAACGTAAGTATCACTCGTGTCCTTGGTATGGGACATAAACTGACAATGACTGTCCAGTTCAAGTAAATTAAGTAGTTTAGTGAAAGAAAGTTCGAGAGCGGAGGATATTTTGTTGATATTGAAGATCAATGCATTTATAGATGATTTACATTAGCAGTATTAAGGTGCTTTGCCTGAACACATGAAATCGGGGAGTTTTAGATTACTCAGGAGCAAGTCCATGAGCAAGCGCCACCACCGAATCTAGCCATGTCGACCACCACCAGGGCGAGTGACTTGTTCGATACTGTCGAGCTTTTTAGCATCATATGCAGATATTCGGACAGAAAGGACTGCACTGGCATTGCATGCACGTCGCATTATGCATTTAGCGTAGCTGCCGCCCGAATCTGGGAAGAAACGACAGTCCTGTGACCCCTGATAATGCTAATCAGCCAGTCCACGACGGAAATAACTCATGAAGAAGGAAGAACAGTAGGCTCTAACCTCCAGATAGGTAAAGCTTTGTAGTTGGCGGATTCGTTACAGATCACAAACGCCACACTCCCTGCGTTTTCCTTAGAAGTAATCTGAAATACAATATCCTTGCCATTATCTCAGTCCTTTCTTAGACTTAGCTACAATCAAACTCAGAAAATGCGGGTGCTTCTTACGCAATAATTTTGGTCCCACTTCTGTCTTTGTATACTCTGCATCTTCTTCTGGCGTTAGCCACTCTTGCACTTCTGGGCGTTCGTTTGCAAGCGCAGATATCGTCGCATAATGCTCAGGGCAGTCAGGGTTTACCTAATTGTGCAGGCTGATAGACGTAATGGCTGAAATATAGTCCGAATCTGTAAGTTGCTTCTTGGACAACTGGTAGTCCCCTGAGAACGCCTCGAGTTCGGGGGCATAGAAGCCGCGAACCACATCAGAAGGAAACGACGAATGACTGCGCTCCCAGCTATAGGAGTTGGATTACCGCCAGAAGGAGGCTTTGGAGGATTGAACAAGAGCTCAAGAAGCCGTTTTAGGCTGTGAGTTCTGTACAGACCCTTTCGTGCTTTCTGTGCCAGGTCGGGCCGACAAAGGAGTTTTCTCCATAGCAGACCGCAATAATGAAATTCCCAAAGCTAATAGTCAGTGAATCGAGCATCTCAAGTACCTGGAGACACTTCTCATGGAGTGGTAGCTCTGTACGAGGTTGAACATGTGGTGCATAAGCCGTATACGATGAGGAACGCGTATTGGTCCGCATATGTTGGGCGCGTTGTTTGAGGTGGCTATAAGCTATACACGGCGCATCAGGAAAATGAGCCGCGTCTTATTGGCTCTAAAAAGCGCGTTGAGATGGTCGAGGGCTCCGAAATGAAACCTGTAATCGTTAGCACTCTCAGGAGCTCATAAGAGCTTGACCGGCGCGGGGCAGAATCGAACTCCAATGTCAGTTAGTTGTAAATTGGGTGATACCCTTATATGCGTGTCGAAGTCTCCTATTGGCTAGCGGTTTTGTGGCAGTGAATGCGCATGTTTGCATTACTCATCAATATCTCGAACTACCAGGGCGTTTTGAATGATTTTGGTGCCAGTAGATGCGCAAAGCAAAACTACCCCTGCGTACATTTCAGGCGACTCATAGTCCCATGCATTGACTCCATGTTCGATAGCGAATGACGGAATTGAGTCATGCATTATCGCTTGCATCTTCAAAGGTTATTTTGGATGTTGTTCAGTTGAGACTTTATGCGTTTGCCCTGAACATGTGCTTTTTCGGCAAGACTTGAACCAAAGCAAGGACTTCAGTGGTAGCAGCAATAATTTAGTATATGGTCAAATAGATCAGGACTAAATTCTCACCGGATGTTATAATAGGGGGGGGTCCGGCTTTAGAAGTCTGTTCAAAGCCCCTACCCTATCAGGTCACTCAATAGAAATTATTCCGGACTCAAGGCGCTCCATTTTTCTTTTCGACCACATCCAGCACTCCAGTCCGGCGGAATCGAAATACTCCTACTTTGAAAACCTAGCAGAATCGTCAGGTTGGCGTTTCGGCGACTGTGGCTCATCTATGGATCCAACGCGACCGACGCTTCGGAGGCCTCAAGTGCCAGATCTTCCCAGTCAGAGAGACTGCCACTGCATTCCTTCGCACAAACGGATATTCTCTGACCCTCCTGATGACTCGAGTACCCATTTCAAGAAGCGTCGTAGAACACTGATGGAAATATCGACAAGCCTTGGGAGTAACTCGCCCTCTGATGCGATCAACATGCTGGAACGTGCATACGAAGATGCTGAGCTCGCCAATTCTACATCACCCACGCAGAGTAGCTCCATTTTTCCAGCCTTCCTACCACTCGAAGCCCTCGAATCGACCTCGTTGGAAGCTCATCACCCAACAACGCCACCCCCCACGAGCACAAGCACAGCCACTCAAGACCCTGTTCGTGAACCCCGATTGAACGAGGCTTCGAATCCCGAGCCAATTTCGTCTGATACTCGCAGATCATTTCTTGTATCTACTCTAGTCAAGATTTCGAGCGCCGACGTCGACCCCGCCCCCATATCGGTTTCGGATGCCAAAAGTTTGCTCGCTGTGGGTTCTCGCACAATGGCCCACTCAGCCAATCCCCGAATATCTAGCTAGCATACACTGGCTCGGACTGTCTAACGATGCTTTTGAGCACTCGCTAGACCCGAAGTAGCACAGGCTACCGGTGCTATCGGCATCTACTGTAGGCGCAAGAGTGGAACGTCGGTCACAGGACCCGAAACCCCCAAAATTGATTTTTGACAATTTTAAACTACAATAAAACCTAGCTTACTTTTTGGACTGAGGGTAATAGCGTACAATCACTGAAGCTTTTATTGATTTTGACTCGAAAGACCGCAAACCGAAGGCAAGGATCGAGTTTCTTTGCCCCACCCGAAGGTGTCCGAAGCCCTGTGACGACGTTCCACTCTTGCGCCTACAGTAGTCAGCGCTCAGAAGCATCGTTAGAGAGTGGGGCCATATCACGTGCTAGCTAGATATTGGGGATTGGCTGAGCACAACCATCAATCCAGCCAGGCCTCACGCGACTCGGAGGCATCAAATCAGACTACAAAGATCGAGAAGAAACGTATGGAGGCGATACTTAGGAATGAGCTCTTCGGCAACGTTTTTCTGTACTGCGACTTCTTCGACGAGTTTTTACCATATGAGCCATTGTACCAGAAAGGAGCCCAGGAGCGGGTCAACCACGAATTCTTGACTTTCACAAAATCCCGGTGGAGCTTCGACTGTTCTAGCCTTACCTCTGGATATGAAGACGATATGTATGGGCCGCTCGTCAAGTTGTTTAATATCATTAGGGAGGTCACATTTCTCTTCGTCCTATGACTCAGAAAGGCTAGTTTCGTCTTGAGTACCACCCGTTTTCCGATCACCACAACAAATGCACCGAATCGGATTATCCTAGTGACAGCCAAACGAAACCAGACCTTATCAAGGCCAAGCGGACCAAAGTTAAAGGCATCAATGGGCTTCATGATGCACACTGGAGCGACGGCCATAAGTCAGCAACCCATGATTCGTCCTTGCTGTCCCACCCGGCCCGCGAGTCGTGCCCGCGTTTCGGAGATTCAGCTATGCTTGTACTGCCCTTGGTCGCGTAGGCATCTCCCCGAACTCGCCGGAGGGAGAGCAGGCCGGTAGATAGGCGGCGAGACTGACCCCGAGCCTGAACCAGGCCCCTCGATCAATGTATCATACTATATATATCGGGTTAAGCTTAATCAAAGATTTATTCCTGCGATTTGAAGCACAGGCCGCGTACCACAACGTACACGCAAAGCCAAGGGATTCACCGGTGTAAATTGAATTCAACACAATATCATGCTTCATACAACGAAGGTTCTTACACCAGGAATACCCGGTGATTTACTCTAGAGATGACAAAGTTTCTCATGTTCCTAGGAGCGTCATCAAGCGGAGACGCAGTCTAAGTGAGATTAATGAGCAACTACTACGGTGTACGTAGTAGAATAAACTTACAAGCGACCCCCAGTCGCGCGATACAATCACTTCCAAGCTGTTAGATATCATAAGCACGTTGTAACAAGTTTCATCCCAATGTCACTTACGTCTGGGTTCCATGTCTGTAAATTGGGAACGGTGCAACCTTGGTTTTGGCAGATCAAGCTACGTAGCAAATCTGGTAAAAAGCCGAAAGATTAAGAGGTACGAAAACATCACGTACTAGCAATAATCGCCACTTTGAACCGTGTACCATTTCTTGCAGTTGCTTATCGAGTTCGGCGCGGCGTTCGTAGGGCGAGGGACACCAGTCGAGGTTGGTGTAGCCGACGTTGAACCGCTAGTTGTGGTTACGACAGCGGTGTTGGGAGCCCGATATCATCTGTCCAAGTGGCTGAGCACCAATCGTATGTGCATGCATCAGTCGCGGCAGGAGTGGTGGGGGGCATAGTGGCCGTTGGGACTGGCGTTCCAGACGAAACAGATGTAGTCGGTGTACCGATGGCTAGGGGCAAATGAGTGCAAGTTCCGTGAACATGAATCATAATACTCACCATCACCCCAGACGCAATATGCTGAACCGACAGCAAGGTTTGTGCATTGCGAGTTCAGCCCAGAGTTCCATCGGCTACAAAATTTGTTCATTTATTTGTTAAAAATGGCTAGCAACTCACTAGATATCAGTCAAGTTTGCGACTTGGGTGTATGCGATAGCAGAGCAACTGTCTTCCGACACGGCGGTATAGTATTGGTAACAATTTTTCGTCGTTCCGCTTGCAATATTACTCGGAGCAGGAGCGTAGGACGATGGTTTGGGTCCTTTTTTGACTTGATATACGCAATACGCCGTAGCTGTAGGCATATCAGGGTGTGGTCGCCCCTATAAGTATATGCGCTCACAGCCCATAGGTTTGTGCAATCCGCATTGATCTGGGGGTTAAGCGGCCCGAAAATCTTCCATCGTGATCCCTTGGCTGAGAATTATGGTGTTACAAGTCTCGGCAGGCTGCACAATATACCAGCGACCACAATTCGTAGGAGCTCCCGGCGCTGTGTACGGTTGGTGCTGGGCTGGAAGTCATATATCAGGACACAGAATGATTCGAGGGAGATATAAGTTTACGTGGCGGTTGTGATGAGAGTCCCTGTAGGACCCCAGTCGAGGAGATGGAGCTTGGCGCGAACGCTCCACCGGGAGTCCTAAGAGGATGGGGGGTTCAATTATTGAAGTTTGAAAGACAACCGGTTCACTTGCCGCACGCAGATGCTGGTCCCAGACACCAAATTTGTACAATATGAGTTGTACTTGGGTTCCAGTTCAATAACTGTGGGTGAATGAGATTAAATCAATTTAGCTAGGTGACGAGGACCTCCGATCGACGAACCTGGGCGTAAGGACATCCGCTCCTTGGGCCAGCGACGATCGAATCGCATGTATCTCCCGACTAATGATTCATCTTGTCGGGATATTACTGAATATCCTTACGAAGAATGAATTTATCATACCCCACTGTGTACGTCCTGGCATGACTGCGGTAGACAGAGGACCTGGCCTATCTTGGATACTTGTAACCGGGCAAGATGCCTG
Source organism: Ceratobasidium sp. AG-Ba (assembly GCA_016906575.1). Classification (NCBI taxonomy): domain Eukaryota; kingdom Fungi; phylum Basidiomycota; class Agaricomycetes; order Cantharellales; family Ceratobasidiaceae; genus Ceratobasidium; species Ceratobasidium sp. AG-Ba. Next base: position 1,219,310 of record CP059640.1, read on the forward strand.
TTGATCGCATAATACTCGTTTTCCCGACCTTCTGGTATGCTGCAATGACCTGAAGGTATCCCCAGCTTGACGGTGTGTCGTTCCAGAGAGAACACGTATGAGGGCCAGCATCCGGATAGTTTCTACGCCGGGCACGTTAAAGTATCTAGGCTACAATAATTATTGAGTTTTACCCACAGGTTCAAGTAAGCTTGGCCGGATCGTTGATTACCGGCTCGTACTTTTCACATTCGCTGATATTTTGGCCAAATCTGAAGATACAAATCGGGGTCATATCCGAAGATTGATTGCCCATGTCGTGCATAATATTTTGAATGTTGCACGACGAACACGAAGAGACGCGTCGAGTGTTTCAATGGAGGGGCCTTGGTTGTCTTCCCGCCAGCTACCGTTGAACACAGTAATTGCCCAGTATCCAGGTGGTCCTGCAAGATGGTTTGTCAAAAAAAGACTAGGAGATTCAAGGCGCATCAACTCACTGTCCTTCACGCAAGGGTGCTATTAGTATTTTATACAAAGGTTGTTCCCCACATAAGTGATAGGAATGTTGCATCGGTACCTTGGTTACTGTAAGCTTCCGCGGCGGTAAGAACCGACGAACGATACGACTTGAGCTAAAGGGGAATTGGATTATCCGATGAGCGGTAAATATTTCCGGATATAAATACTTACCGAGGTGTAACAATCGGAACACCCAAGGTCGTAAGCGATGCTAAAGGCAACAGCGCACCGGACGATGCTAGGCCTAATCGTTCGTCGCCGGCAATCTAGAAGCCAGAACCTTTAGTTTTTATATCAAGTAGCTGCAGACTCACTGTACTTTCATGCCTTCCGCAGCCCATGGTCGAGTGACCCCGACCTGAAAGTCCGTCTCTTTTTTTCGGATACAAGTAATCGCAGCTCTGGCGATTGGAGAAAGTATAGCCTACATCGCAAAAGTATGGAGCGTGCGCATAATGGTCATGGGGAGGGACACCGAAAGCTCTCGCAAAGAGCAAATCGCAGCTCAGCTCTTAGTAGGAGATGCGGCTGAATGGACGGCTCGACCCTGCCCGAACCATACTCCACCTCGGTTCAATCGCTATAAGGTCACAGCAGAATGCTTTGCGCAAGGTCGGCGAGAGCCCTCTCATCAAAAATTCGTCGCCTGACTGGGGGGTTTCCCTTCGTCGTGAATTGTATGGGCAATGGCGGCCGCGATCAGGATAAGAAGGTCCATCAGCGGGAACGGAAGCATCACGGCTCAAAGAAAGTTCCACGCTTGCACTTCTTAACGTTGTATTTGATTCCAAATCGGGCATTCATCAAGCCTTGCTATGAACGTTTGCTTGGGCATGCCGGACGCGCGTTGACTCACGATAAGCAATTTTTTAGGACATGTATCTCTTAGCTTTGGCGAGCCCCGAGTCCCCGACTCAGCCCTGAGCACGGTGTCCCCACCTGAGCGCCCCGAGATATTTACCTCCACTCTCCCACATAAGATGCTCGTGCACACGGGCGAAACATAAATCATTGGGGCATATTGTATCCACTCACTATGAGCTTCACTCGCACATCGCCTGCCTCGCGGCAGCCACGCTTGGCTATCTTTCTCACGTCGCGTCTATGCCGATTGACGTAGTTGCTCTTTCTACAAACCGTGCCCTAATGGTGCTTTTTTCGGTGCTTCCGTATTCTGTGGCTACGGTAAGTGGTGGTCTCTCACTAACAAGGAGTTACCCTGACAATTATCGGCGTACCGACGTATTGTGGCGCGGAGGCCATCAAATTTAAGGCTATGATAACCTTAATGTATGCTAAGCCAACTGATGCGGTACAAAGTGTACCCGTCGACTGCCGAACTGTGGCCAATACTCTGCCGTCCCCTGGAACAAAATGTCCTTTGGTAAGACTCTGATGCGGCGTTGTCACGTGCTAGACCTCCACTTCCCAGAACGTCTGTTGTTCGCAATAGGTTTTTTGGAACCAGTAAGTAATTCAATTATTATTGTAACAAATTAAGCTGATAAAACATTCGAAGCTCCCGATTTTTGTGACGTGGCCCGGAATTCCAATCGCGGGTTGCGGTCAGCCATCAAAGCCGTCTGCGGTGGTTCATCGGCTTCACAGCGGTTCATCGGTAATATTTGCCGTCTTGACCTGAGCACATTCTACCGACCTCGTAATAGGCTATTTTGAATCATTGGTCTGGTGCCCGCCTGCGATCAATGGGACCCGTCGATGATATTCTTCGAGCCAGATTACTCACCTCAACTGTTTGTATTCCTTAGCCCTTGTATGATGACCTCAACCAAACCCCCGCATAGTGCATTTGCGTTGACGATAGCTCACGCGAATTGCCCCCCTCGACTAAGTCGTCACAGCTGGCGATGGGCGGCTCCGCTGGTGCACTGACGCCATGCCAGCACGGTGTGACACGTGTCTGGCGGGGGCCGGCTGTCGCGCCCTCCGTCGTACTTGATGTGTGTGGGGCTGGGTGCGAGGTCGTGTCGGTCGGTGGTGGCAGGTGTCAAAAGAGAGTGCCGGTTGCATCCAGTGTAGAGTGTGCCTTACTGTAAACCAGTGGTGGTAGCTCCTGTACTTCAATTACTGTACTCGGATTTCTGCAGTTTTGGTGGATGGGCTTTCAATGTCCGGTTTTTAAGACCAAATTTACCACTTCTTCTCTAATCCGCGTCACGTACAGGATCCATGACCAACCTCAGAACGATTCAGTATCATTGGTTTCGACTTTCTCGAACCCGGGCGAACCTTTATATATATCGTGTTACAATTCAGCTGAAGACGCTACTGTTTAGATGGTGTCGTATATCGACTTGGTACGTTCCTCCTGGCTGGTTGTCTTTTTTTTCCATAGCTTGGCCCCCGCTGCGGGATGCTCAGGGAGTACCCGTCGACGATCTTCGGGGTGAGGGACCCACATCTCCAATCATTTAGTGCCGAGCGATGTTGACTTTTTGCTTGGTCATGTATAAACGGCTGATAAGGCTACCTGCACAGCCTGATTAATTGTCATCCTTCTAGAGCTGCTATCCGACAGCTCGTGGTACGGTGGATTTTGGTTCGTGCGGATGGAGTTCTACTTTTAGACGTGATTCAGTCTACTTAATATCTATTCCAATACCAAGTCCTGACAATGACCACCCATCCCGTCCGCATACTCCTTACTACTGGCCATTTCGACGTTGCCGAAATTGCCAAGTGGAGTAGGTGTCTGTGGGTGTTTGTCCTCTTCCAGTACTGATTATTGTCATTTTCAGTCGACTGGGTGAGTATCAGGCACAAAACTATCCGTCCGATCTTCTGAAGGCGTTTCGCAGTTAACATATATGACTTATGACTTGGTAGGTCTCCTTGAGATATATCACGTCGGATGACGCTTACCTCTTGCTCCAGCCACGGCGTCGGGACAAAGCAGTAGGTTAACAATGAGATCCCAGTACTAACTACTAATAATGGCAACCTTAGGCCAGTTCCTTGGCCCCAGTGTATGTGTCTAGTGCGTTCCCTGTCTAAAATGGAGGTTAAACCTTTGTTCCATTTTAATTCGCACAGCAACTTGACAGAAATTGATATATCCCTGGACCTGTTCTGGCGAAACAACGGTCCCGCATCGAAATAGTAAGTCCCAATTTTATCGTCAGACTGAGCTCAGGTTTGTTGGCAAAGCTATGGGCCTCGGGTTCTACGGCCGTTCCTTCCAACTTGCTAGCGGCTCTTGCACCAAGCCTGTGATGCAAATTCACTGTTGCGGCTATATCGTTTTTCGATCCTGGTCTCTTTTTGTCTAACATCTTCCGGCCGCAAGGCCATGCGGAAGTGCCTGGCGCGTGTACTGGTGCGGCTGGCCGGTATTCTCTCATACCCCGGTGTCGTGCCCCCGGATACAGAAATATACTTGATCTACTACTATTGGGACACAGAGATCCAGCGCCGCAGCTTCACGTGACGGGTTTCTCAGAGGAAACCGCGCTTCTCCGCGAGCCGTGGTATGGGTATACAACAGCAGCCGTCCAGTACGCTATTTGGAGCGACCATGGGTTTTGTCGGTCTCAATTTGGCTTTCCCGTGTGCGTGCTTCATACATGTTATCATAGGTCCCGCGTATGATGACGCCGATACTTTAAACACGTAAGCTTTGCGATTGAAGGCTGAGAAGATTTAGATATACTTACTCCTCGTCCTGTAAAATCGACTAGCACACACCTGGGTTAGCGGCTTTCCGTCATTGGACCCTCGCCAAATACATTCCCACTTGACTTATTTGGTATCATTAGGCTTGGGGGTCAGTTTGACTCTGGTCATGCTCATTCCTTTTCAGTCCACCTCGGCTTCTAATTCATCTTGATACATCGTCCCTCGGGCCCATCGACCAGGCAGAATCTTTCCGCCGACTGAGGTGATAAGCAGGGTTCTGATTGGTCCTCCTTACCCTTAGATAGATTGGCAACTAGCGATGCACTGACGCTGTGAGCGGCACGTTTTTGGATTAACTACTAAAAGTCCAGTTCTAAGTCGCGCTATCTACTCTGATAAACGCGATTCAACTCCTTTCACCAGAGCTTGTCTTCGAAACGACGGTCAGACTCGCCCTCGGTGCACTGCAAAATCAACTCAAAGTCTGTAACCATATAATTCATAATTTGGCATACTCATTCCGAAATTTTGTAGGGGGGAAGTTGTAGGATTACTGCGTGCTCCAGCAATCCTCAGTGTCCATCAAACTACCTCACCGCTTGCGGGCCGACAAAAGTTCGTCTCATGAAAATTAGAAAAACACTAATCTACTTGGTTCTTTCCGCTGAAATCGTTTCCTGCGGTCATGCCTAGAAGAGGCGCAGAAGCAATTGATTCTGCTGCCCGGTTGCGCTTTCATCTTCCCTACTTCTTTTATTACGTGGGTTCTGAAGTCGCGATGGTTCAGACAACTGAGATGCACCAGTCGGTCGGTGCGTACGTCCACGAAGCGGAAATAGTCTTAGTCACTGACACTTCAGATAATTATCTTGGGCCGGAAAACGCCCCGTAAGTTCAGTTTGAGATATGCGCCTAGTTGGAGATGACCAGTGAAAATTAGGAATTGCCTTCAAGGACATACCACCTGGTATATCCGGGTTTTGTATTAAGACCCGACTTTTCGAAAGACTAACCTGTGTTTTGTGCTAGTGCAATAAGGAAGAATTAAGTCTAACCGTTCCGTGACTCATCTGCCGTGATTGATCCAAAGTAATGCTCCTACGTTTTTTTTTTGATTGGATTACTCGAATGAAATTCACCATGGTTCCTAGTGTATGAAATGGACAAAGCATTGTGGCTGCCATTTCCAATTCGTGACTAAAGGAGCCGACCCCCTAAAACAATGAGCGTTTCTTTCAGCTAATGATGGATTGCGTTGCTCGCCCCCCCCCCCCACTGCGTTTACGTTATTTCAGCGCAAATGGTTTTCTTGGGACGCACCATCGTGCAGTATGCTTCCTCTCTGGCAGCCCTGATACCCCGGTGTCGTCTTTGCCCTTACAAATTATGCTCAGGTGGACTTTGCTAATAAATGTTGATCGATAGCATATCCAATCAATGCCAGTGCGGGTTTATACCAGAGCAAAAACTAACTTGGATCTTTCATTCTCGCTTGCAGTTAGCAACTGGCGTACCCGTCGGGCATTTGCGGAATGTTTGTTCATCACATTTGTATATGTTTGTTGTATGTTCACACACAACCGTTAATTATTATTATAGGCGAACAGTTGCTTTTCAGCGGGCGTACAGTTCTTTGTTGCCCAGCAAGCAACCATACTTGGGTTGTAAATCGAGGACTTCCGCTTCTGCATCCCATTTTACATTTTTAACAGGTAAATGGACCTCTGGATCTATCTGCCGCGTCTCATGCGTGTTCCAATGGACAAGTTTGCATATTGCTTCGGACCTGGGCATCTGGGCGATCAAGGGTAAGAAAGTCGTAATTGTTTCCCCCAATCCAAACAATTTCGTTCAGACGGTGTGTACATTGGCAACCACGCAACATATTGCTGTGATGGCTCCACAATACCAGCGCTGATAAACCGGTGAGACACGCTCATCTTACAGTTTAGGTGTACATTCACATTTAACCCGTTTAAGATGCGGAACCAACGGGCAACTGGGGATCCCACTGTACGTCATATAATGCTAGTTGGCCGCCTATCAATAAAATGGCTGTAAACGATGGATGTCCAAGTCAGTGTCTATCGTCAATGGGAGCCGCAAACTACTTGCATATATCAGGTAGTATGACATTACCTTACAAGATACCATTCTTACTTCTTAGCAGCTCTGGAAAATGTTAGTGTCGATGAGATATGTAGGCGCGTGATTGACATGATTGGCGGGCAGCCTGCGCAGTCCATCCTGCTTTGGATAAAAAATGTACGTCGTGACGTTCAGGGCCCTTCATGAAGTTGCCCTAATCATCCATTTTAAGACTTATTTTCCTCGTAAAGGGATCTACTGTTATTGAATTGAATTGAGACTCATCTGCAGTACTAGAAACCGACAATTGCGATAAGAGGTATGTTTGTTCTACTTGTATCGACCAATAACCAAGTTTTGAGCTCCTTGCTGTCATAGCGTTTTCGGAATTGGGGTAACTTTAGCATTTGATTGGGCCCAAGCAGCACACTTACTCTGATGTTTCAGGCAACCTTTTGGGGCCACGTATGATGATGTTGTTTCTTATAACGTGCGCCTCTTATTGATGGTCCGTTGTCGCCATCTAACCCGCACCAATGTCCCAGAGCGATCGCCCACAACCAGCAGAATTTGGCAATCGACGAGCGATCTTAGTACCTTGCGGCGCAACCAGACCGGTCGAAACGCGTTGGAACGGTTCGCCATCCAATGATGTTCCCCTCGCTATTGTCCCCACTTTGCTTATTCTACTTTGTATCTCATTTGATACCAGAGTAATTTTCCTTGATTCTTTTCCGCAGGGGCTACTACTGTAAGATCACACATACGCTCTTTGAGTTGAAGCTAAACGGGTCTTAGGCATGTGCATCCAGACCCACTCAATCCCGTGACGGGGTCCGCCCTGGAAATGTTTCCACTGATGATGTTCGCCCCATTGTAGTGTACATGACTATCAATGTACCTGTCAAATCTAACCCAAGTGTTCTTTGCATAAACAATGTAGTTCCGAATAGCATGACAGCCTTTGGAACTTGCTTTTACCGGAACAGGTAACCACATAAACAGAGCACGGTAATCTGCTTGACCCATACATCTACAAGCCACTAAAACAGACCGTTGGAACCAGAGAACCTGGACTTGATTACGTAAAGCCTTTCATGGATGTTTGAACGCGCTTGTCTCACGTATCGGGTTCCGATCTTCAGTATTCGTTTGTCCAAGTAAGTCATATCCCGATTACATTTGCCTCTTTTAAAACGGATGCTGATACCTTTCCTATCTTTAGCACCGGTGAAGCTCAGCACAGCCAAACGTGAGTTCTTACTTACGATGATTACACTACCTTCCTCGAATACGGTATCCTAGGTTAGGCTTTGCGAGTTGGTGTGGCTCATTCGAGGAGGCCCCTAGCTGACCAACGATTATTCCGTGTAGCCCTATCCAGTTCTACAATTTGTCACGCCTTAAAGTTCTCCTAACACATTTCATTAGAGAACCCCGCTCGCCGCCTTCAATCCAGACAGTCCAGGGACCTCTAAAACGGGACCGCACGTAGCATCACCCCACCAGCTAATCAAGTTGTGGGTACGCGGAAGATTATACATTGATCGGCAAGTTTGCCTATTGCTAAAGTTTTCGGTTACAACACTTAGCTCACCGCCCCCACCACATCTGGCGTGGCACACACATCCGTTCCTGCACATCTAGTGTGTCGGTCTTCGCTTCGTCGTCGTTACGAAGCTAATATATTGTAAGATTAGGGGCCTACGCCCGACACCTTAGAACGGACCATATCAGCTTGGGTGAGTGGGTCCACTAGTATCGTATTCTCCCTCACGAGATCTCGCACTATTGCATGGTTTCGCATTCGTTACTGAATGTGAGTCATATATTCCACTCCCATCATTTTCCTCTCAACGTGTCATTTAATTCCTTAGCTCCCATGTACGTACCTTACCCGTTGTACCCAGGGAAACCCGACTTATTTGCCCACAGGCTGGTAGTCACCAGGCAAGGTACTCCTATCTTGCGTCCACAGAGACGCCATCCCCGAAGGGTCCAACGATCCAACTCTGACTAACTTTGTCATGGTTAAGTCTATACCCTGACGATAGCGCATACACTTACGATTATTCATAGACTCTGTCAATCCTCGTTACGAGACTGGTATTTCCTATATATCGTATTTGCTCGCGAGTCTCGAGTACCCTAATAACACAGCATTGCCCACCCAGTTATGCCGGCCGAACCAGGCACCTCGCTACGATGTAGATCGTACATGCCTTTGGTTGAGACGCTGCAATTTACAACGCCCGCTCCACGCCCGCGAGTGTACAATGTACCCTGGCTTTATCCATTTGATCTAACATAACTACAGGAATCAACTTGACGAGCCAACACGATGGGGTCCTCACTCTCCCTCCTGGCATGAGTTCTTCAGCATCCGAATCCCAATGGAGGAGAGGTAGAACTCTGGCCTGTGTGCCAAACCCAGAACGAAACCAAACATCCAAGTTGGATGTCGCCATCTACTTGTCTTGCTATTCTGTATAAGACGAAAACCGCTATCGCGTAGTTGCAATTCACTGGATGAGCATAGAAACCAACTCATTTTTTTGCAACTACCTAACTTGCAGTTTATATAGGCTAAACTGACTCGTGTGACCTATATTGTGGGTTACCTCCGTTTGTTGTTTCTCCTGAACTTGCTCCGAGCCCCTACTTTTCTCCGTACTATTAGTGTTTACAGTAAACTTAGCTGCCAGGATTCATCTGGCTGTGAAGACTAAGCACCCATTTTTTGTGCGAAGAGTCGAACGCTCGACAAATATCGCGAAATCTATCTGGATTACCGTTCATGTTGTAGCTAGTGCCTTCTCTTTCCGTCTGAGGATACATAACGGCCCCACCCTTTGTAAATTCTGTTTTCCTGTTATCGCCCGGTTCTCTGCCCAACGTTACAAATACATTCCCATGCTTGTTGACCGTGAGTGAGCACGGTGACAACGAAGCTAGAGAGGTGCCTGCGCAGACCGTGCGACGAAACCGCTCCCGGCGCGCCGACCACGTTGGCGCTTTCGAAGGTAACACCATCCTTTGCGTTTATCCATGACTCGGATTTTGGCAGGGCAGCGCCCGGCGTTGCCGCGTCGCGTTTTTCACTCCATTCCCACCCACACCCCTCGGGTACCCTCATCGGCTTTTTGAGCTCACCCCGACCCGCGAGTCGCTCCCCCGGTTCGGAGACCACACCACGCTTCGCGTCCCTCAACCCGTAGGCGAATTCTACCGACCGATGGTCGATCAGTGCCAGCGTCCCCCGCCCCACGTCCCAGCACAGTTCTGCTTTTGGGGAGGTTTTTTTTTTTTCCTATACCAAATATTACCTTCAAAGATGGTTGTAGAGTAACCATAAAGTGTACGATTTTCATACTCGCAACCAATATCACGTCAAGTCCTTGGGGATAATGGAAAGGGCAACATGGCATCGGATAACAGGAATGTATAAATAGTAGTCGCAATTATTTATTAAATCTATATCAGAAAATCCACATATCTTAAAAATCGAAAGGATTTAATGACGGTGAAAATGACTATAAACGACTTCATCATAATTTTAGTCCCAGACCTGTCTTTGTACATTATCGTCCAAACCGTTGGCCTCGATCCCTGCCCACACCAGTATTTGCAAGCGGTTCAATCCCAACGTAATCAGCTCTTGGCTGACCGAACTTTCTTGGCCACCGGCGCCAAGGTACTAGATTGGACTTGGTTAACATCGAGTGGCCAGAATTAGCGCACTACACCCACTTGCGCCTTCAAGTCCCGCCTGGTAATCGCTGTCGCCCATGCCCTGTGCGTATAGTTGGGGTCAGTGCCGTACTCCTTCCCGCAATGAGCCCGTTGATCAAACACCACATATTCTCATATTTAATACATAAGCACTTCCAACCCTATGTTGCACCTTTCGTTAAATCGTGCGAACCGAAAGAGTAGCATGCCCGTGCTCCGCCGGTCTGTAAACATGTCGTTTGAAGTGTCGTTCCCGGGACGTTTCCTGGTGGTAAACAAATCTAGCCTAGCGACCAAGTACGTCATTAGCAGTGTTTTCAGACCTGGAGGTAGAGAGACCGAAACGCTCCCTTGTCTCACTCGTCCATAATCTCGCCTAGCGAGTTCGTTAGACATACGCAACATCAAGTCCCTCGTGACACCAATACTGTGGACCTTCGAGCTCAGTTGTTGACAGCGGTGGGTGTGGGTATCCCCATTTTGCTTTTGATCGTACAGCCCTTCCTCGGCCCGATGTCCGTTCCAGCCTCCGTTGTCTGCTTGGTTTCGATCAGCTTGGGGCTGCGCCTGTTAAAACATAGCTCAACACCTCCATGGGCGAAACAGTGTAGGACGCTGGACGTTTAGTGATGATGCGAGCAACAGTCCTTTTCTCAATACTCCTTCGTCGCTTGCACTCTCTTCAGCCTTTGTCTCGAACGCAAACGCCATGAAACTTAGCTCTTTAACTGCAGTCAGCAGCCGGGGTCGAAATTTCTGTGGCGGTAGCTGCAATCATAATAGGAAATATGTACAGTTGGCAACGTCTGTGGCACGGTGTTCCCGTTCCTCTACGTTTACGCTTGGGGTTCCCGAGATTGGCCGGCTGCGTGTATGGTGAGTGCTTACCCATTGTTGAAAAGGCAGTGCAGTCTCGACTCTTGTCCTATACTCGACAATTTTTTTTTTAGGCATAAATATATATCACAGCTTATCTTACCTACTGAAGGGGAATTGTGTAGCCAGTGCCAGTCGGAAGGCTCTGCATTTCTCCAAGTACAAGTTGAAGATAAGCAGGAATTTATGCCTTTTCCTCTCTTCAGTCGAGTAATAGCCGCGGTTGCCCTTCTTGTGGGAGCAACGAGCAGCCCTATAGACCTTGTGCGTCTTGTAGCAAGCCCTCCCCCCCACTACACGAGGTCTAGCCACTTCACTCCACACTCGATACCAAAGATTCACCTTGCATGTTGTCCGTAGCCTATGTTCCTGAATTACCACTAATGCCTCTAATCTAGGTACTTTTAATTCCTTCAGAAACCCAAAACTTACCTCTGTAACGATCATAACACGACCAGTTACTGGTCGGGTTTTCGGTGATGCTCCATCGTGGCGCAGGCGGAAATTGCTCCAAGATACTCAATGAGGTTCCCATGCCTGGGTGAGAAGGAGGAAGACGAATTAGGAGGCATCGTGGCTTTTTTTTTTTTTTTTTAAGCGGGGCTAGTGCCTCATTCTGGCCAGTATATTTCTGGGCCGGCAAATTTTCACATGCCCGCTAACGAGCCCCTCCTTGTTTGACTATATATTCGGGCTTAGTCCAGGGCGTCCGGGAACCGAGTACCCGATGATCCTGACATATCGACTGCGGGCAACACCGGGGCCGCGTGCCACTTAATTCGCGCTGAGTTGCCGGATATCTACCCTTGAATCATAGCTACACTAAGCCAATTTATTTAAGTCACATTTCGGCAACGTTTCCAGCGCATGAATACCGCCGCGGGGGCCGTAACTGAAAACATCATCCCCGCGCACCTCGTGAAGCAGCGGGGGGGGGGGGGAGGAATCCCTCGCGCGGTCGTCTACTTGATCTTTTTGAACTCGACTCAGCAACGTTGCTGTGCATTATACGGATGCTCAGTGCGCCACGATAACGGCCAAGCCTGACATGTGTCGCTGGTTTGAGGTTCGCGGTTCGATGCAAATTCAACGGCCTGGAGCGAGCCTTAACCCAGGCCCCCTTCCCCCCCTTTCAAAAAATTTTAAATGCTCTTCTCTGCAACTACCGTCTAACCGTCTTATCATGGCGAGGTTTTCATGGGCTGGCAGCATCCACCGTCATCCTAGCAAGGGAGCAAAGAATCACACCGCGGCCAACTCCGTGATCCGTTCGCTACTTCTATTTCACTTATCTACACATCCAAGAGCATGCATCGCCTTTCAAGATGGATAGACAAAACAAAGCGACCTTCGAGACACGAATAACCTTTTTCAAGATGAGCAGAACGATATCCATGAACGAGAATAGACCTGCTGCCAGTCCAGTCTGTAGAAATGAAAAACAGCCTAACACCACGGACCATTTCAAAATCAAAGAAAATTTTTCCATCAACTGGGTGATGATTCCTAGCCTCGTGCAATCCTAGCCATCACAGTTTTATCGAAGCCTGTGCCATTTTCGTATCCACCCGAATAATAGTGGGCATAGGCATGAACGTAGTCGGATCGCAGTCCATTTTTTTTCACGGCCAGCACGCCCCAACTCTCCCAACGGAGCGCCAAGGCCCAGATCAGGTGCTCTTCGGCATCGACCGAGATAAATCGCAACCACGTGCAGGTTTTTGGGCGGACCCGATCTTTGCCCAGTTTTGGTTGTACCGGCGTGTTTGATAACTTTCTCCCTGGGGACATGGCTGATTAACCGCTTGCGCGGCGATGTTCAGGGGAGAGTGGTCCAGAGGCGTGCCTGGTGGTAAGGGCTGTTGTTTGGACGTGGTCCGCAGCTAAGGACGAGTTGTGGGTTACATATTTGTCTGATAACGGCAACGAGGTTGGACATACTAGCTCAATTATCTCCCCCACAAACTTTTTTGAGAACCTCAGCTAGACTTGAGTCACTTTGACGGAAACTTTGCGCCCAATGATTTGATTGCATTGAACTAGAGGGACTAATGACGTTAGCAGAAAGAAATACGCGAGACGCAACACTTTGCCCTACGACGCTCTGCTTGTTCAATTGTGGGAGCGTCGATACCTCTCGTACCTCGCCAGCTGATCAGGTGTAAAACTCCCAAGCAATAGCCTTCAAGCCCATCAGCCTCTACTCACAAACAGAACCGACCGTAACACATCACTTCTATTCTCCTTTGCTCTCTCTGCCAGTCACTGCGCCGAGTAAACAATCTGCCATTGCCACCACATCGTCGTCTTCCTCTTCTGCACCCTCTGGTTCGGAGGGGCCACTAATGAGATGGGCGCGATACTCCCAGCACGACTCCCCGTTTTCCTCCAAGGTCGTTTCATAAATGGCGAGCTCGCTGACGCCCAGCCTCCAACTCTGTATCCTCCACACCTCCTGTTGGTAGCTTTTTCGTTTTTTTGTGCGTTCATGATGCCAGAATGGAAAGTGTGTACAGTCTTGGCCCGAAAACAGACGGCGGGGCCTAACGTCCGGCGTTTGGGCGTCTGTTGCCACCTGCAACCGCCACTTACAAGAAGCCGTCTAGGAACTCCTTTCTCATCGCTCGACTTTTGTTAAGATATCTCGCCACGGTGATATCGGAGCGTCCCTCATTGCAAGGGCTTCGGTGTTTTTCAATGACAGTGCCACGATTCTATTACCTTGAAACAGAGTAATTGAGGACGCCCTCATCGTACGACCTCATACTCTGCTCAAGCTTTTCGCAATGCCAAGCACATTCGATCAGCGTGGATCGCCCGACGTTGGGTCCTTGAGATCCTGTTCAATGGTGGGAGCCACAGTAGCGCGTTGGTAATGACACGACGCCTTCCTCAGACTCATGTCCCACCGGATCACATCATGGCGAAATCTTGATGGACCCCCCAAAAAAACAGGACGCATATAGCCAAAACGTGGTACGACCGTTCTTTCGCGTTGGAAGCATGATCCCCATCGTTTCGTCGACCCACTGGCCGGTGCCTGGTCATCGGACGCCCAAAACTGATAGATTCTGTGATATCAAGTCTGGCGCTTGCAAGCAGCCCCTGAAAGATCGCTCCAACCGCTAAAACTAACTCGCACCTCGCTTCTTGGGTTCTATATCAGGCGCAGCACACGGCTTTCTCGGCCGTTCCTAAGTTTAGCTCGCTACTGCTGGCACCTGGACGGGTAAAATTGGTGGAAAAAAACTATTGACCCTTTTTACCCCCAGTGACATATTCCGATGCGCTTGGTATTAGGAAGGATGGAGGGAAATGTTGCAAAACTGCACACCATAATTCCAATGTCGCCTCCTGACCATACTCCCCTCACGAAGGCAAACAACCACTCGACCCGAGCGAATCGCGATGTTCTAGAACCAGCCTGTTTCAAACACCACAACAACTTGAACCGAGGAACCGGCAGCACAGCATTTGTGCCGTTCTCGCACGGACGCAAGCCAAATAGAGTATCCATACCTTCTCGAACGGCGTGCCCACAGCCGATCTCCGGTGCAAACCACAATGACCCCACCTCGCCTCTTCACGAACAGCCAACGCCTAGAATAAAAATACAATTTACGTGCGCCCCCCCCCCCCCCCCCTGTAGGAGGAGAATAGAGTCTGACTCCATGCACATTTGACAGACCGGTGCGAGTATCGAGTGCGTACAACCGCTTACAGAGGTTGGAGAGGACAGCAATGTGCCACTCTAGAACAATGCATCCACGAGCGCCAAGACCGTCGACAGGGAACATCTTTGCCAAGGCCCAAGAACAGAGACCCGCACCGTAACCGAAAGTTGTACTCCGTTGCTACCCAGACAGGACCGAGCGCCCGCTACGTTATCGCTCATATATCAAGCTCAGCCGGCGGGGAAAATCAAGCATTCAGCCTCTCTTCTAACTCCCTCGTTTCCCCTCTGGTGGCTTGGTCCCCACTCTTTTTTTCCTTGCTCAGGGCAGTCTTCTTTTCACTTTTTTGAGGTTTAGTCTTGAGGACGCAGACAACCAGTCCCCTTATCCTCCCATGCTTTGTTCCGATTACCCAAGATGATCGCGTTTTGCATCTCTTCTGCGCGTTAGTTTCGCGCTCGCTCGCTGGCCGATTCGCCCCCCGCGTGGGCAACAAACTCAACGTGCAGAGGGCTGTCAATCGGCTGGATTGGTGTGGATTTTGGATTTGTGTCCTGGATGTGGCAGCTGATCGCATAGGGCCTTTCCATTCGTACATTATTGGGCTCAAGAACGTAGATGTTGTCGCCG
This sequence comes from Ceratobasidium sp. AG-Ba, assembly GCA_016906575.1. Classification (NCBI taxonomy): domain Eukaryota; kingdom Fungi; phylum Basidiomycota; class Agaricomycetes; order Cantharellales; family Ceratobasidiaceae; genus Ceratobasidium; species Ceratobasidium sp. AG-Ba. The sequence continues at coordinate 1,234,447 of CP059640.1, forward strand.
ACACCACCACTGGATCACACCCCAGAGATTCGCCAACACCAACAACTCATGGGTTCACTGTCTATGTTTCCAATACACCTGCTGCATTCACGGTATGTCACCTTGGTTTCGTCGTTATCCAAAGCTTACAAGTTTTGCCTCAGGCTTTCATCGCCTAGCGCCATCCTCGACCCCAACGACACCCGCCATCTCGATACCGACTGGCTCTGCGCTGAGAACAAAGACGGTCGTCATCTCTATTCTACTAGGCCGCACTGGGCGTTCCTCTGCTGTGATTTCCGCAACCGACATTGAGTTTATGAGGAGGACCATTGCTTCCGACCACTGCCATCCAATCCCAGACCAATGCTCCGTGGTGGTCTCCATCGCATATCCAGCGCGCAGGCTCTCCCCGCAGGGCAGCCACTGCAACGCCCTCACGTTGGACTATAACTTTGAACGATTGCGGCTGGCAAGGGCGTGGATGTTTATGGCATTGTAAGCATTGGAGACTCTGATTGTGAGCTCGATTACATTTTGTTGTACGTATACCGGGGTGGGGGCTCAACACTGACGCACCATCTTTCGGTGAAGGCCGTTGCGGCGGCCCTTTGGGGGGGGTTTGCCGCACCGTGGACTTGAAGAGGTTTCCTACCAAGTGTCAACGCAGCACTACTGCGCCGCGCACGATCGCGGTCTAAAGTGACTTGTGTCGCCAGCCGCCAACGTGAATTGCCGTCAATGTAGCGGCCTTCCACGTCGATGCCAATTTCTTCTAACGTGCCAAACTTATCAGGTTCTTCCGGCGCGATGCCTCCGGTGCGACCTCGACATCATCGACGGTATTGCTTTGGCCATGCAATCTGCCCCACAATCTGGCATCCTCTGTGATTAGCATGTCGCTGCGGTTGTGGCGTCTCCACCGCACTCGACCGGCTGTTACCCGGGCCCCCGCAACACCGCCTGGTGTACACTCGTCGTCGCTGCCGGCAACGGGAATCCGTCCGTGTGCCACACACTTCTTCCTTCGCACTGCCCGCTCCCGCATGGTGATCCCTGTCGTGCATTCCGAACATCACGACCATTTCGCGAGCTTCAGCTCACTTATTGGCAACCAGGTTGTCGGTGTCCCTTCGATTCCTTTAGTTGCTCTCGCTGTCCCGTCACACGTCAAGTCATTCTCTCGACCTTTATTGGATTCCAGCTACTGCCAGGAGATCCTGAGTGGACACAGCAGGCGTGCCTCATGTGGCTGGTATGTCGCGGCTATCCTCTGTGCGAGCGTGAAGGCCAAATGACGCCCGCCGCCATGGTCGGACGGCTCAGACGCTCGTGCAAGGGTGTGCTCAGTAACTTCCCGGCCTGGACGACCACTTGTTGGCTCAGCTGCCGACACCACAGTGAACTCGATGGTAGTGACCACCATGCTCATTTTGTATATTGCTCGCTCTATTCTTGGGGGTCATCGAGGGTCGTGGGGCGCGGTGGGGACTCCCACCATTCTGTAGGGTCTGTCAGGGCGGATACCTCTCTTGGTCATCTCGCCGCTAAATCCGACGCGTCTAAAGCGTTTCGAGATCTAAGTGTGTCATGTCATCTGTCGTTGAGGCGTTGATTCTTGCTCCACTCTGCTCTTTGTCTTTTCTGCTTTTCTGTGTATTGTCACGCCTATGTGAGTTTAGGGACGGCACGTCTTTCGTCCTCTGTACTGTACCTATATCACATTTTTGGTGCGTTTATGTCATCGGTCCTTCCTGCACCTTCTCTGTCTTCTTCCATCGTCCGGATTCCGTACTGATTCTTGGCTGATTGTGCCGTTGATTCCAACAGTTGTTTCTCGCCCCATTCACTCTGTCTTCCGTTATGGGCGGCTGGATTGTTTTTGTGGGTCGCTCCGTTGCACGGTCCGTGTGAGTGTTTTGCTACTCTAGTATCTTCTCTTGCCCCGCCCGCTGCGCTCGTGACTCACCTTAATGCGACCAATGCGTTAAGCGCTACACGAGCGTGCTTGGCGGCGGTGGTGCGAGCCGACTCGGAGCAAGGACAGGAAAGGTGGGTAAAGAACACTGTAAGATGTCCAGCCACCATACGCAAGCGTGCAAACTTGCCGCTGCGCAAGGGAAAGGACCATTCGGGGATGGACAGATGTCAAAACGGCAAGGCACTAATTGCTTCTGAATGTTAGATTTGCGCGAGAGGCGATTAAAGTTCGTAAAGCCCGGGCGGGAAATGCGACCCTTCGATGGACGGTGTGACGATGCCATGTTGCCTGGATGGATACCTTCGGTTTTCGGTATCCATCATTGTCGACAGGGATGACGCAGGCCGAAGACAGTTTTTTAGCGCCTGGGAAAGATCTGGTGCGGCGAGTTCTCGTTGGTGTGGTCTTGTTCGGTCAATGGTGGCGAAGAACAGCCCGAAGGGCGATCATCTCGTGCCAGTGGATCATTTATCTTTAACGTTTTTTGTTTCTCCAGGTTGCGAGTCGAGGCCTGGCCGGATGGTGGGTTTTCTGGTTCCCGAATAGTAGGCGAATTGGCGAGGTGCGGTTTTACAGCTTGGGGTGTGTGTGGTGATAGATTGCGTATGTGGCTGAAATAGGCAACCACGTGCGGACGATGGATGGAGATAGATACGTGTCCTGGGCGTGCCGATCAACTGGGGAACGTTAATTTTGGCGCCACGAAAACTGAGGCTGCAAGGACACAGAATTTCATCATATTTATTTGAGGGGACTATGAACCGGTAATAATACTTAGCCGTATCGAGGATCGCGCCTTGTACGTCGACGACTGCGAGATGTGTTCGCTCGAATGGGGCTGGGCGGGGGGTTCTAGCGAGGCATATAAGGAGTCAGGGGCTGGCAGTCTGAATTGGCAGCGTGGCGTCGTTTGCATCCGCTTGCAGGGGCTCTGCCTAATCGGCGGTGCACCCAAACAACCACAAAGCAAATGAGGAAGACATAAAGCCTGCACCAGGGGACTCCCCCCGCACTGCCGTTCCATGTCGCCCTCGCAGCGCGCTGCCCTGAGCATCGACGCGTCGTCGACCACGTGCCCAGCCCGCCCGCCTCCGCCAGTGCGGCAAAAGTGCCAGGAGGCCCACACCCGGGGTAAGCGCCCCGCCCGCCGTCGCCGTGTTCGAGTCTAATGGATTGACAGTGCGATGGCAGAGACCCGTGTCACCACTGCGAGGTCCGAGGCACACTCTGTGGCTATGCCATGGTCCTCGTTTAGCGCCCCGCCGCCCCTCCCAGCCATCCACCACTCCCCTCACCATTACCACCCGCCACCACCCCGCCTGTTCCCGTCCCCCACACGCCCGGATACGCCCGCGTGCTCTACTTTCCTCCGCCGGCAAAGCGCACGGTTCGTCCGCCGGATCCCCCGCTGAGCCGGCCTCCTCCAGCCGACGGGGGGGGGCCATTGTGCCTGCAGGGACGAATGCCCCGGCAGTGACGCGCGGGGGTGAGCCAGGCCCGCCGATCAAACCCTGTAAGACCTGCCAGGCGCGGAATACAACAGTCAGTCCTTACTGATGTCCGCTTAGCAGTCGTTGACCTTTTCCAGTGCGACGGCGTCGTTCCCGTATGCGGCTGTGTCGCACCCGCCGCCTCGAGTGTTATATTGCCACCCCAGCCGCCACGACCACGACGATCCCCGAGCGACCACGTGTCCGTCGATGAAGCCTTTGCCTGTGCACGACAGGCACCCGCCCCATCGCGCGCGCGCAATGCCCCACTCGACGGCCCAGACCCCACCCGCACATCATCCCGCACCGGCCCACACTCATCCGGCCAGGCCCGCGCCCTCAGCTCCAACGAGGACGGGAAACCTCCCGAGCGAGTTTGAGCTTTATGCTCAACCCATCTCCAACCGCCGAACAGCCGGTGGCGTCCACCACCTCCCGCGCCCGCCCACGAGACCGCCTGAGCTCAAGCGCCCACCACCGACTCCGACCGCACTCGTCACACCTCCGACGCCGGTCGCTCCCAATGGCTGGGAACAGGCACAGTCTCGTATGGACATTGACGCTCGCCCGCCTGCAGGTCCGGTTTCCCCTATGCTTAAACCCCGACCCGCCTCGCCCTCAGTCCATCTTCGTCCACAGCTGGCGGTGGGGCGGACCTTTCTCGGCGCCCTTCCCGAAAACGCTCGGCTTCGCCGTCGTCATATCGTGGGCGCTGGGGGTCTTCGTCGCCTAGCGGGAAAGCGTCTCGAGCGAATCGTATCCTCGACTTTCCGACGTGCGCTCGATGCGCCACTCTATCAGCTCTCATTCCACCCGACCGTCTATCGATTCTCTCTCTGGGCGCCCGTCTGAATCTCATTCGCATAGACTTTCAATTGATTCCCACGTATCACGTCATTCCATTGATTCGTATACCCCACCCGACGAAGAAGAACGAACGCCGACAGTCAAAATCCTCTCTCAAGCCACCTGCTCGACGGCGACGGCCACGGCGGGATGACAAGGCGGCCCCCAGCTCCAGCTCTGCCCCGCCCAGTTTCTAGTTCTTCCTCTCGTCCGGGGAGCAAGCGCGGTTCGATTTCCACTGCCATGGCTGGGATGCAACTCAAAAGCGCCACCACCTCGCGGGCTTCTTCCCCTGGCTCCACCAACGGACGCGAGCGCTCGCATGCTTGGCCAACGTTTAGTACCGTCAGCGAAACTATTGGTCCGGACGTGTGGCGAAACGAGAACGAGGCTGACATGCGTCGGCGCGAGGTCGAAGCTGAAGAGCGCAAAAAAAGGTCAGACAGGCTCGCGGCGTCGATATGGAGGTGGAGCCCGAGGTTGATTTACAGAGAAGACGGAGCGACGGACCCAAACGACGACGGATTGGTCCAGAAGAGGATACGTTGCCGGATTCTGGCGTTCAATCGTAGAGCAGATTCGTCGTGCTTCGGGTGAGGCTTCGAGGCGGACATCGACCGACGACACTATACCTCGAGACGCACTTCGGCCGATAACATTCCTGTCAGACGATCTCTGGCAATGACGCCTATTCAAAACGAAATGACGTACATTTCGAAGCAAACCTTGATGGACGGTCCTTTGGCGACTCGACCGCCAACGGTGGAGCCCCAATTGTGGTGAGCGACTCGCCCGAAATACAGTCGAATGACCCAATGGTTCTCGAGGCTGACGAGCCTAAAGATGTGTTGATTCGAGCCCTGTCGAGGCAATTTCCGTCGTGGACGGTATCTCCATGGATGGTTCGAACAAGGTTTCTACCAATGGCGTGTCTGCTGATGTGACGGCCAAGGCCCTCGGAGATGGATCGGGCAAGGCTTCTGTCGACGGATCGAGCAAGGCTGCTGCTGATGGGATGCCCACAAGTGCTTCTCCAGATTTACCAGTCAAAAACGCGACAGTGAATGGGCACAGGAAGGACAGCATCAACGAGATCAAACGTTCGCCATCTGTAGACAGCCGGAATGGGTCGACTCCGCCCACGGCCAAGGCATTTGCGCATATATGGCCGCCACCATCGATTGCTACGCATGAGCCTACGAAAAAGGGCCGGAAAAAGGCCGAGCCTGAACCTGCACCGTCTCGGAGCTTCATCACACAGCGGAATCTGCCCCCTGCGCCCCCACCCATCGTTCCCGCAGACGAAGATACCAAGGACAATGTAAACGGTGCCAAGGACGCGGGGTCGAGTCTTCGCTCAATGCTCACTACCATGCCGCCTCGCGCCGTATTCATGTCTGCGGTTCAGACGTTTTTGACTCAGCCCAAACGCAAGGACGCGTGTGGTGGTTATGACCAAGGCGATGATGAAGGATGCGCTCAACGTGTTACTCGACCCGGCCACGGATGAACTGTTGAAGGATTACGTCCAACCTGAACGTGCCGGGTCCGGATCGAAGCTCGAGCGGTCTGGATCTGTATCGAAACTCGAACGGTCTGGATCTACGTCCAAGCTCGAGCGCTCAAATTCCCAGAGATCTGCTTCTCAGTCGAAGGATGACGACAGGTCGAGCCGGGATGGTACACCCGCGCAGGGCCGGAAACCGGTCGATGCGTCTGATCACATGACGCTCGAGTTCCGGGCTTGGGTCAGACGCATGTTTTCGACCGTCAAGACGCCGCGCGGGGAAGACGCTTTGGCGTTTGGCGGGAAGCCTGTCACGGTCGAGGATGATATCTATGAGACGATCGTGTTGTGTCATTCCAAGGGAACCACTGCAGTGCCGAGGAGACTGTCCGGCTTGTAGATCAGGCGCATGTAAGTTTTCCATGTTGGACTGATTCGAAGGGGATCTGACTGGGTTTGGGGTTTTGCAGAGCTGGGTTACCGTGCGTGGTCGAGGCGTTTGTGCAAGAGTGTCCCGGCTGTCCTGCGTCGAACAAAGTGACGAGCGCGACGTCCAAGCCAAAGAAACGCAAGTGGGTTCGTAAGGACGACAAGCAGCCTGCTACAACCACAAAGCGCAAACCTGCGACTGGACGGAGGGGCAAGGGCGGAAGAAAGAAAAAGCCGGCGGACGAGTCTGAAGAGGAGCAGGAGCAGGAGCCTGAACAAGAGGTGGAAGAGCAAGAGGAAGAAGACGAGTTGGGTGAAGAGCCCGAGCCCGAGCCCGAAGCTGAACCCGAGGTGGAAGAAGACGAGATGGAGAGCGAGGATGAGACGATTGCGCGTCCGGCGAGTTCCAAGATGGATCTAGATGGGTAGATGGTTGGGTATCATTTTCGTGGCCCCTCCATGCATGTGATTTAGATTCGATTTATGCGTTGTTATTCTTTTCGATGCTTTTGTTTCTGTTTTGTTCATTTGTATCACTTGTATGCATTCATGTTTGAATTGTATAACCGCTCAGTATGGAGAAGTCGTGCTGCAATATCCATGGTACGAGTTGTCGCGTTATCAATCCAAGGGATAGTGGTATCAGTGTGAATGACGATATCAGAGTGGAGGTGGGATTTGCAAGTGAGATTATCGGAGAGCGTTGCGCCGCATCACACGGAGCCGAAATGAAGATCAATGATTGGTCATGCTGACTCACCATGCAGCAGCTGGTAGCGGCAACTACCAACGACGACTGGGGATGTCCTCCGCATCTCAACAGAGCACACATGATCTTGCTCGTTTATATCAAGCTTGCTTGAACTCGGTTGCGCACCCCAGTTTTCAATAACTCTAGTTTCAGTGAAACCAGTTGCGGTTGGCGTCATCCGACCATTCTGGGGTCTCTTGCCTCCTGTCAATCTTTTCTTCTTCAAACTTCGCCTCGGAACATTGGGAACGGCTCGGCACGCTCGGTCAGCCCTTTAACCCGTCGCACCCGGCGCGGACAGATTCGGGCTAATTTTCGAGCATGCTTCGTCATCTCGCATATCCGTTTCATCTGGAAAGCTTTGTGAGCTATGTCTAGCGTGGTTCTATACTTAGTCGACTTGCACTCAGCATATCGAAATGGGATATCGGATATCGTTGTTGGAGAGAACCCTTGGTTGAGATGATACAGCATCTCGTGGATATTGCTCCCCGCTCAAACTTGTGGTTTCAGCTGCCGAAGAGACTCTTCGCCCGGGCGGCAAGCTGACAAGTGACGTCGGAAAAATCGCACCCGATGCGCTGTAAGCTCACATACCGACACATAAGGCTATAATCTCTTGTTCTGACACATTTTCTACATTCCATCTTGTTTGCCTCCGCAATACGCCATATTACTGGACTCTCGGGTATATTTAGATCTGTGGCTGACTCAACATGCGAGGCATGGAAAGCCAAGGACGGAGAGTATAAGACACAAGCTGCGACAGGTCGTGGAGTCCCAGTTCTTATTTTTTTTTGAGTTCCCTTCGGTGTCCGTGATGCAATCATCACAAGCTTCGTCGAGCGAGACCTTGGACGTGTCGAGGTCTCCTCAGCCCTTGGGTGCTCATGGGCTTGATCAAGAAAAGGCAGCGCCGGCCCAGACGGATGTACCCGACGGAGGGCTCAAGGCATGGATGACGGTATGTGTGAATTTGATCATTCTAGGTTAATTTGGAAATTCAATTTTGCGTGTTTTAGGTCGCTGGATCGTGAGTGGAATCGGGGATTGATGATCATACGGTGACTGATAATTCTGGCGGGACAGGTGGCTCATTTTGTTTTGTACTTTTGGGTGAGTATGATTGTCCCCCCCCCCCCATCCAGACCTTATCGCTCACATTTATCAGATATTTAACGCTTTCGGTGTATTCGAAGATTACTATGCTCGCGACTATTTGACTAGCAAGGTACGAACGTTTGGGGGTTGGGCGAGCCCATGCTAACAGCCTGAGATAGACTACGTCCGTGGTATCATGGATCGGGTCAACCCAACTGTGTCTTCTATTCATGATGGTAGTGTGTCTTCTATTCATGATGGTATGCTGTGCCCAGTCATGCGTCGATCAATGAAATTCATTTTCTCTATAGGGCCTGTGTCGGGCAAGCTATTTGACTTGGGTTATTTCCACTGGTGCATTGGCATCGGCTCGCTCATATACGTATTCTGGTAAGCTGGGCGTTCACATTCAAATACGATAACTGACACATCTGAAGCTTGTTCATGTTATCACTGGCCATAAGAACGAGTACTATCAAGTCTTCCTTCCCCAAGCTATCGGCCTGGGACTGAGTCAAGGGTTGTTGTTCCTTCCATCAGGTGGGTTCGGTCCGACACATCATTCTAGCGCATGCTAAAAGTTTGATAGTTGGCGTTATCTCGCATCATTTCAAGAAGAGACGTTCTCTAGCAATGGGTATCGTGCTCACCGGTTCATCCTGTGGGGGCATCATCTTTCCAGTCATGCTCAACAACATCATTAAACAATCGGCTTCGGATGGGCGTGCGAGCTACTGCGTTTGTTGTTCTGGGTAAGCTTATCTAGACACATATACTCAGTTGACTCACTGATCTCGTGCCAGGATGCCTTGTTGCTGCCAACTGATGATGAAAACTCGTCTTCCACCCAAAGCCGATCGAGCACCCCTCCGCCCCCTGATATCCGTGGGATCGTTACTCATGGGTCTTTCAACTTACAGTCGCCGGGTATGTTTCTTCGTTACAACAGCCAGATCACGTATTGATGCCTATGATTAGCTCGTTCTTGATCATGTTGGGGATTTGGTTCCCCATTTTCTACGTGCAGGTAAGCTGGTTTCCCCGCTCGCTCACAACTGTGTAGTTGAACTATCGGATAGCTGTTTGCAATCGTGCACGATATCGATGCCAATCTGGCATTTTATTCGGTGTGTATCTTCTGAATCAATCTTTTGGCACCTTCAGCTTATCTGTTTCATATTAGCTTGCAATCTTGAACGCATCCTCAATTTTCGGGCGGACCATTCCTAACCTTCTCGCAGACGTAAGTTACACTGCTCTATCTTTGGAGCAACCGCTAACTCGAAGCAATCGATCATGTAGAAATTCGGAATTTCAACGTTATTATTCCTTGTTCTGCGATCGTCGGTGTTTTGGTGTTCGCGATGTTTGGTGTCAAGTCCGCTGGTGCACTCATTGTATTTTCGATCTTGTATGGATTCTTCTCTGGGGCGTGTGAGTCTCTTTCTCCTCACATAAGGTTTGCTATGCTAACGACATCCGCGCGGCTAGTCGTCTCTCTCATTTCACCCATGTTCGTTGCACTTGCGAGACACATGCACGAAGTCGGGTGAGTTTCCCCAGGCGTTCATTTTCCGAACCCTTACTAAAATACCAAACCCGTAGTGCACGATTAGGCCTTGGGTTTGCGGTTGTCGGTATTGCAACGCTCATTGGCACGCCGATTTCTGGAGCGCTGTTGACCGATGAAAATCTGTGGTACCGACCTATTGTGTTTGCAGGTGTAAGTCCCAATTCCAGTTTGACCAACTCCTCTCATAGTCTTAAATGGAATTCGTGCAGGTTGTGGTTCTAGCTGGTACGGGTTGTTTACTAGGTGCGCGCATAATGCATGCAAGAGACAAAGGGCACCCGTTTGTATGATATATAGATCGGATGTGTAATATTTAAACTAGACTCCATACACGTGTGCTAGACGACGAATAATAATGTTCATAATCGCTGAGCTTTGTTACATTAATCCATGGTGTAGACAATTGAATCTAGGCCGTTAAATTAGATAGAGTGGTTTTAGCGAGACCAACCAACATGAAACTGCAGCGCAGAGTAAAGCCTATAGGGACAAGAGTCTACGATCGATTACAGAATCCGCGGCAGTTGGACCTAAAATAGCTGAAATGTTTTTCTTGGTTTGTTCTATGCTTTGAATGAATTTAAGGCACAAATTGATGGAATCGATTCCCATCTGAGGTATTGAGTTGGGATAGGGTTTACAAGTTATTTGTTCAAGCTGCGGCCATACAGAGAGGAGAAGCCTTTATAAGTTGCATGGTCAGCGATTGAGCGTGATGACTGATGGGGGAACTATGGAAACTGGATGACTCGATTCGACTCACCGCGCGATCCTTTCGGGATCGCTCACCCGTATCAAATGTCCTGGTGGTTGCAACAGTCCTATTTTTTTGAGGAGCATCTGAGGACAATGTTGTGTTCGACAGGGAACCGGACTTCCAGTACACAACAAATTAACGAACAAAAACCGAAGCAGAGTTAGTTGACTCAAGTGTACGAGATCGATGGGAGTGACCCATTGGTCCGTTTGGAAATATACGAGATTTGGAAACATGGCATTCATATTCCTAATAGTCGCTTCATTGAACCTAATGTTCGAGAACACGAGCTGCTGTAGCGAGTCAACTTTTAGCCGAGTCCAATCTGAATTCTTAGAAGATAATGGCAACAGCTCTCTCTCGGGCGACCCTTCTAGCATAAACATTTGTATATCTTGGCAGCTAGTCAGAACCAAAGACATGATCTTATCTGTTGTCTCTTCCCGGCTATGGGTATGATTTTGAGGTAGAAGATAATGGATGACGACGGATTTCAGGTTTAGGACAAGCGTTGTGCATTCGAGGATCGAAGAAACTATACTAGGAGTGGCGGATACCAGTCGAAGACTCGAGAGCGTAGGAAAGGGTTTCGGGGGGAATACGACGGATGCGAACGACTGTGGGAAGCGACCTGCAGAATTTGGTTGACAATGAATGAACAGATGACGGAGTTTGGTAGGCTAGATAAGGAAGCAAATGATTCCAAGTTCAGGAAATAGTCTCGAATAGTAAGCTCGGATAGGTTCATAAAGGTAGAGATCTGATCACAGGCTATATCTGAAGATATCAGCTGGGTCATTTCACTCTGTTCTGGAGTAGCAGTTAAAGTCTCTAGACTCACGCCCAGCGAGAGGCACGCAATATTAGGGCACTTGAGTTTCAACAAAACCAACAATGTCGCGGGATTCCCTCTGAAGCAATCATCGGTCAAAGCCGAAAGCTTGCGGAGTGAGGGTGATGCAAAAGTAGACAGCCAAATAAGGAGATCCTGTCCAAATTTTTGGCTAGGTGCAAACTCGAGTTCTTCTAGATTCGGGAGAAGAGGTGTAATCTTTGCCTGTTGAACGAGGAATCTCCAAGACGATATGTGGAAATCTGCATTTCCCGTCTCCCCAATTTTCCAGGATTTCAGTACTATAAGTTTCTGAACGTAAACAGCATAGATTTTGAATCGTGTAAAATCCCGAGAACCCTCTTCGAAATGTAACTATATAGGCCGATTATTGGCACGTTATTAGTAATATATAAAAGACAAGCACTTCCTGACGTACTACAAAGCCCCGGACTGTATTTTGAACACGGGAGATAGGAGCTTTAGTAAATGCTGTGCGCCGTTCAATGACCTCCATATACGAGGTGCCGCTGCAGCAAACGCGGGGCGAGATACGCAAATTATTCGAGTAAGGTCGGCCCGATTACAATGATCGCAAATGGCACCTAGAATATCGGGAGTATTGACTATGTTATCTATTGTACTGGGGTGCATAACGAGGTCAAGGTGAGAAAACTTGAGTGGCTTTGTACGTACTAAAAGTGACATGATGCAGTGGCGCTGCATTGCCTCATGTAGACCGCATAAACCTATGCCCGTGCTCATATAAATTTAATGGCGCATATTTCATCGTTTCCTTCTCCCCTATCTCACACCGTTATTAGGACTACGACTAGAGTCGATGTCTCCTAAATTCGCATCCAGCGACTTTGAGGTGCTAAAAATACTTTGCAGTCTTGTTGTTGTTACCGTCATGAACCTTGAAGCAGGAGAGGGAGGAAGAGACGATACAGGACTCCTAATGCACTTTGACAAAAAAAAAATCAACCAGCAACATTAGCCTCGACGTTAGACTAGAGATGCCCGCCTCGGCTCGGACAGGACGATGTCACCACCGCTGGTCTCTATATCAATGCCAGAAAAAAGTGAGACCGCGTTGTGTAGCAAATACATCGCCTGAGGTAGGTAAATCGATCGCCGGGCATCAGAACGAGCCCCACGAGAACCGCCAGTCTTGTGGCAGCTAGGTTTATATTATATTAACTCACTTCGACTTAGAGCCCTTGAAGTTCTCAGAATCAGTGGCTTGGGTACTAGAACAATGCTGCAATCAGAAAACAGGGGGTGGGATGCAAGACTGAACCGTTTATTGGGCTGTAACCCCAATCGATCGATCTTGATCGAATTTTGTGAATGCAGCGCAACCGGGATTGAAATGCCACTTCCAGCAAACAGTTCGAACCTTGTCGCTTGGCTGCAGCGTTAGCATTTTGTATGGGCAGGTTTGATCCTGTTTGAGCTAGTTGCCAAACACTCGCCTCTCCAAGCGTGAACCAGAATGCTACCAGCAAACAGTTTCTATGAATCGCCTCTCGTTTTCAAAGTTCCCGAGCTTATGGCTATCATTTGTGGCTTGCTTGACACTTGTCAATGTGTCCCACTATTGACAGTTAATCGGCTGTTATTCCCTGTGGCAGCATCACAAATCTGGGAGCGGCTGCACAATGCCGTATCCTTCTTAAATTGATAGGAACAATCACTCTCCGAGGTGATCGCTACCAGGAATATGATGACGACCCGATTATAGTATGATCTGACTGCACTAGCTTAGATAAATTACACTTACGGCTGTTTCTCTCAGACTCTAAACACAAAGAGTGACTTCCACCGATTCGACATATACGCCCCGCATGTCAAGCACCTCAATGTCTATGGAGAGAAGGGCCAGTACTTCAAGATTGTCGAGTGGAACACGATATTTACACGAGCTCAACGTGGCCCACTTTACCAAACCTGATTTCGCTCAACATATACGCCACCGGTTCTCGTTTTGCAGTGGATCAAATACTCTGGATATCGGCTTTAGCTACCCCATCGCTACTCAGTTTTACTCCAGTATACGTTCAAACTTCAAATAAAGCACTAATATCCGAACTTGCTGCTTCGGTAATTCTCAAGACGCTATGTGAGCGTAGCCCAGGCATCCAGTCCCTCGCGTTGTATCCTCAGCGACCAAACGGCATTGGGCAGACCGATGGGGAGAGCTGCTTGCTAAATATGATGTGGTCTGGCCCCTTTCTACCCTATATAAGATCACTTGGAGGGCTGCGTGCTCTCTCACTGAGCCTCTTTGTACTTGACGGAGAGGGACTGCTGACACTTGGAGGGCTGCCCCTGCTCGAGGATTTAACAATTCGCGGGTGTGGTGAATACCTTGAAGCTCCAAATTTCGATATTTTGAACGGCTCATTTCCCCGATTGACTCATCTAACACTTCGAGAAATTTATGTCTGGATAATCGCGAGACTAATGGCTGTTCAGCCTCTAGCAAGAGGATTGGTCTATCTCTCTATATCTCCGTATTTTGAACGTCAAGACAACGCAGAGGAAGAGGACTGGTACGAAAACCACCTCCATCTTTTATTTCAATATACCACGCAGCTAAAGCGGCTTGAGCACGATGCAGCATATGATGAACTCGGGCTGCAACTTATCCACGGCAGCATCTCGCAGAATCTTATGCAGCACACATCTGGACTGAAGCTAGAAATACTTTCTTTGTCTGGTCTGCATTTCACGAGCGCAGAGACATTGGAAAGTGTCCCAAGCACTTGGCCCATGTTGACTAGCTTGTGTATCAATCATACGACTATTCGCCCTCACGAATTACAATACTTTGCTAGGCTACCTAATTTGGTATCGCTGGCACTAATTATTCCGTTTTGCGACGGATTCTCGTGGCCCGTATTCAACGGGACTAAAACTGGTGCCGCGTTGCAATTTTTGACGAATACTGGGGAAGCCAACGATGTGAGGATGGATATAGATGTGATGGCCATTTTAAGGTGCAGATCCCCCCATTATTTGAGATGACTCACAAATGAATTTTTGCTCCAGGAGTTTGCTTTCACTGTGGCCCAACCTTCGTACTTTGCGTTGGCCAGCAATAGAGTGGCCCCACCCGCATGCGGCGTTCAGATTGTCCCAGGCATTGATTGACACGATCAATCTGCTGCTGGACTCGCAGCATGGATTATCCGGCCCGATGCAAATGGACGAAACATAGTAGAATTCTTGTGCCTTCTTAGATGCTGTACTCTTAGAGGCCTCAAAATACCCGACCCAGTACACGTATGAATGACAAAACGATTTACAGAACATGCAAGGCCAAAAAGAACTAACCACATACAGCGTGAAGCCACCGCCATCTAGCCCCCTAATTTATACCAATTGCCCTAACTCATTACACGAATCGGATAGTTCCTTTAGATTTGCCTTTCACGGTTCGAAGCAACACGACGTTACTTGAGAAGTCCGAAAACTACAAAACATCAGTACCCTTCAGAGATTAGTGCAGTACACAGCTTGGAACTTACCCCATTTCCGATAAAAGCTTCAGCGCTGGCCGCAACTTCCATGTCAATCGCCACAGCCTCCGCCTTTGCTCCCGCTCTTGCCCATCTCACACTATTCCACCCTTGCTTGGTCAACTCAAACCTCAATTCTTCGAACCAGCGCTTCCGATGGGACCATTCGACAGGCGTCAGGCCCATAGGACCGTCGATCACATACACGTGCTTGAGTTTTGAAGATCCTGACGAGGAACTAGAAGGAAAGGCCGTTCGCAAGGCACCAAGTCGACCGACGAGTTCAGAAACGGTTGGATTACAACGCTGTGCGTAGTAACTCGGCGCCCCTGGGAGCTCAAAGACGGTTGGGAGGCCACGAAGGTGTGCAAACGTGCGGAATGGTGCTCCAAGAGATGCCAAGTCCCCGCATGGATCATCGGAAGTCCGCGAATTGAGAGGCTGAGGGGGCAAATGTGCTTGAAGGACAACGGTGTTGTTGACAGTCGGGGCACCATCTACGATGGAAGACTTGGGCACAATTGTCGAAGCGACGTCGTAGACTTTGTAAGAGAATGTGTAGTGTTTAAGGATAGGGGAGGTGGAGATTGTGTCGAAAAGCGGTTGAATTAGTGGGTACCCAAGCACTCTAGAACCGACATGTTAATGGTGATAGGTTGGCATAATTTCATGATAACTTACCTGTCAGTGAACAATTCTCCCACAACCTCGACACAGTGTGCGTTGGAGTTCTTCAATTCGCGAGCCCAGGTGTCCATCAATGTCTTGGGGTTGTAATTGGCCTGTGATAGGTCCTGAGGCGAGATTTTGAAGACTGTTCGTTTAAGTCGAGGGCAAATTTGATGCCATCCCAGTGACGACACAGGCTTTAGTTTGCCTAAGCGATCAAGAGAGGTGGGTCAATTGCACCTCTCTGACCAAGTTGAATGCGCTCACTATCTTTCGCGTCCCAGTTTTTCCCCATATCCATGATAGCAGTTAAGGGAACAACCTTTGTCTGGGACCACCACATTTGATATTTTCCCAAAGGGGCTGGCTCTAATGGGTCAAAAACGTAGGCACGATCGGACGCGTAGGCGAGATGTGCATAGAGAAGCCTGCATGTTGTAGACTAAGTATCAGGATTCTGAACCATAATTCTAGTACCTACAGGCTTGAAAATGCTTCATCCGCCCTTGCTTCTTGCTTTCAATTTGTATACCAAGAGCGGCCTGATGTCACCCACCTTGAATACGACCTCGTTTTAAAATGGACATATCTAACTTTTTCTTCCTTACTAGCAGCATCGGCCGCATTTTCCAACTCTTGGTTGAAATAACTCTCATATCCTGGTACCGGCCGTGGGCTCGCTAGAACGCGGAAATAGTAGAGTGCCAGTCCAAAAAACGCAAGTAAACCATAGAATCGTCGGCGACGGAGCAGACTTCGAGAGAACATGCGAGGACATAGTGGGCCAGGTCTTCCAGATGGAGGTCGGGTCAGTCGAGGTCCTCCTGGCGAAGGCAGCATCGGCTGCGGTTTTTCGTGCATAGGGCGTTGTCGTCTAGATAAGGCAGTGTCATCACGTGCGGTGGCTATTCACGGTCACGTGTATGTCTTTGCCACCCGCGCTTAGGTAAAGTCATTCTCTAATTGGCCGTCTTCGATATAAAATGCCTCCGCCGTTATCTCTTAGCTCCCTGGCTCGGAGCCGCAGCCTCAACAGGCCGCGAGGTCGACCGAGCTCCGTGATATCGCAGACGCCAACAGAGTCTACGTTCTGGTCGCATTTTCAGTATTTCAATGGTCAGGAATCCGAGCTTCCATGCCCCAAAAGGGCTCTGATTGTGGGTTGTTTACGCGACGTTGACGCGTGCCTAGCTTAATCTCCAGTACAGGTGGCTATCGAATATCTTGACGGACAGTCTTTCCCTGATGAGAGACCTATGCACCTCCCTGGTTGCCATGCAGACGCAAACGATATACGCGAACTCCTAAGTACGTCCAAGTCATCCAAATCCGGCAATATGCGCCACTCACCAAACATCCTAGTGGAAAAGGGAGGCTATAATCAAAAAGACATCCGAATACTGGCAGATGTACCAGGTCTTCCGGACTCGCAGCGACCGACTCGTGACAACATCGTGAGTATAGTGGACTGCTCCTATATTTAGACATGGATTTTTCTCAAAATCCTTTTCTCTAGACCGAAAGTATGAACTGGCTTTCAATGGGCTGTAGAGCAGGGGATTATCGGTTCTTTCACTGTGAGTCATTGCCCCATATATCGACACGTGGCTCAATTTTGTATTCAGACGCTGGACACGGTACTCAGGCCGAAGACCAAGATGGAGACGAAGAGGACGGTTTAGACGAAGGCGAGTACACGGTTTAGTTTTGTTCTTCACTGTAATAACGCGCCCGAGTATGCAGCCATTCAACCGTCTGACTGGGCTACTAAATATAGCCACGAAGACAAGGGGCTGATTATTGATGACGTACGTTGTTGCATAAGCTACTAACCTCCTTGGCGAACTACATAATCATGCATCGCAGGAATTTCGAGACTTGTTGGTCGATCCACTCCCAGCAAACTCAACATTGACGGTAAATATTATGTTTTTATCACATTGGATATATGCACTGAACCCAGATTGGATAGGCTGTAATCGACGTGAGTGCTTTTCGTGTCACACTCAAGCCAAGCCTTACATGCGCCATTTTCAGTGTTGTCACAGTGGTACAATCCTTGGTGATTTGATATAATTCATCTGTGAAGCGGCTCTGAATAAGGTTATAGATATGGAGCAAGAAACCAAAGCCCAGGCGCGCAGCGGGAGTAGACCCCCTGTTGCTCGGGGCTCAACTTCCTCACTTCCTTCAAGAATTCCCAGCATAATTTTAAAATTGAAGTGGCCAAGGTGTAGGGAGGGCGTTTCGTACCCAGTCGGAAACATTTTAGGTGCGACTGATACCCTGCCTCCTTCGTCGGTCACGCTCAGACCCCTGGCGTCTAATTTTTTAACGATAAATTAGAACTACCGGAGCTAGCCAAGGTCAAAGACTCTGAGGAGCCTGTAAGTCCCGGTGCAGAACGTGGACCAATCACTGCGAGCGAGTTTGCGGTGCTGGAAAAGAAGAATGTAGAAAGTCCGTCGAAACGGAGAGTCTACGTACCAATCGTTGCCAACGTAGTGAGTGATCCATGACTGAAACAGCGCTTTGCCATTACCCCCTCATTTCCCCAAACTTCAATTGTTCGTTCATTAATTCGCTGCGAACTATTCCAGGTCTGTTGGTCTGCCTGCTTGGATAATCAGCTTGCTTGGAGTCGTCCTCCAGGGGATGAGGACCTCGAGCCAGGGCGAATAACATATGACCGAGGAGTATTAACGGCGGTCGGTCTTCCTTCATATCGGAGCTATCTTACAGTAGCCCGCCCTGACACGTTTTTTAGGGGTTCACCACTGGTCTTCGAGGCGCAGCCGCAAATTACAATGGCATGCCTGGCGGGTTTAACACGGAACATCGCAATGCCACGTATGCGGAACTTTTTGATTACATCTTGTAGGTCAACACCTCGGTTTGTATGCACATTCTTGCCGTTTGACGCCTCGCATCGGATTAGAGCTCAAGAGCGCCAAGCATACGAGGAGCGGCAAAACTATAGTATTGAAATGGCTCGGTTGTACCAAGATCCACAGGTTCGCCTGCTGTTGTTCCTCACTACCTTGTTCCGCTATCCCCATTCTAACCCTTGTCTTCTTCGTTCACACAGCTGTGGATATCTGCCTCAATGGTATACTCGAAGTTTCAAATTCTGGGCGACGGAGATCGGTACTGATACTGATTCCGCTAGGGTGATATCATGGACCGGCCGGTTGTGATTTGAACAGCGTTGATTGGGGAAGGTGAGTTACAGCTTCCGCTACCCCGTACTCGTTGCTAGCTTCTTACTTCTGCGCATACACGTTGTTCTTTTTTAGATGGGAATATGAACACTTGGTATGCAGCTGATCTCGTTTCTCATCGCATCGCTGGCATCTACGGCAGTGGGAATATCGTGCGGCCGAGTGTCTATTTGTTCGGACTCTATGGACTTGGGTTGATGTCATATTACCGAAAGGTTAACCTAATTTTGTTCAATAGTAGGCTCGAGATCGGACAGCGTCCTATATCTGTTATTTCGTGTGCTTGTCCCTAATACCATCGCGTGGCACTGATCTACCCATCGTTGATACGGAGTGCGGGACCTGAAGCACGGCGATCAGATCACTATTTCCGTTGGGTCTGACAAAAAGCGTAGTGTCGGTCAGTCAAGGTTCTAGACAACGGTGAAGCGCGATAATGATAATAACCGGCTGCCAAGTGGCTGAAACCTGGTTTGTGGAAAGTTTACGTCCTTCGATACAGGTGAATTGTATATCCGACAGTTGCCCAGATAAGCAGCGCCGCTGGCACGTTTTTTCTCCATGATGGGCAATCTAGAAAACAAGCGAAGCTCGCGGAACACCGTAATGGTCGATTGGTTAGATATGGTGACTCGGTATGTGGATAGTCCGGAACGCTATTGAGTCAAGATAGAATGATATGAAATCCGATAGGTTTAGGTAGCTCTTTGTCACGCCACAGGTAGCCGCGTCTTGTTATGGAGTTGTCAACGTGCTTTGGTGAAGCTAGCTCCCACGTTCGCCTATTCGGGAGATCACTGTGCTACGGTACCTTGGAACAAAGCCCGAATAGGAGTGTGCCGCGTTCAAAGAAGCCATTTGTGGACACAATGTGAGAGTGCCGATCAGGCTACGATTTGTTTACTATACAGATTAGGTAAATTTCATGTCAATAGAAATGTCAGGTATGAAGGCCGGAGAAGTGGCCACTTGGCTTCGTACTTGCAAGTTGTCGTTCTATGGTTCCTGGGTGATCCATCGATAGTGGTAGTTATTTCTTATTGGCTGTAGAGCAGAAATAACGCATCGGCAATGACGAGCCGTGCAACGAACTTGGGAGAACTGAAATAAGCCACCAACCTCAAATTTTGTTTAATTACCGCCTACTTTAACTTTCTACCCACTACGCCTAGATTCCTAACAGACTATTCCCACCGTCACCTCACACTGAGGTGGTTTTCTGCTTCCTATATGGCTATTTGATTAATTAGCTATCCCAGTGGGCTGTTGTACCGCGCGATTACAGCGTTCTCGCAGTCCTCATGCGTACAAACGATCCACCTAGCATCTGAGTTCCCGCATAGCCGTGGGAGGTCATTTCTAGCACGTCTGGAGAACGTTCGTTGTGATGATATGCTACCCGGTCTTCTTGATCCCGGGATTCGGTGTGGAACTGGTATGCGGGTGTGGTCTAGGCGATGTGGGGACCGCCATGAATCGAGGGACGGGGTGCGGTTCTCAACGCCCAGAGACAATGACGGGTGCACAATATTTACCAGCGTCTTGAACTCACCGTGACGAGCTTGTTTCAGACCAAATCAACTCAGAGTTACACAAGGCGATCGGTGAGGATATCATGAAGACTCATTAAACTGAAGTGCGAGCCAAGAATATGCGCTCGGGCAGTGTTGTTTCGTGATCAGCATGTATTTTGCACCGCTTACACTTCTGAGCACCCCGCGAAAGTGAGGTGGGCTGCCCGTGTTAGGCAGGTTAACCGAAATAACGCCGTGCTACGTGAAGAGCGATCTATGGGAGTAGATGCCAGCCGATGCTGTACCAGCCAGGCCATATTTCGTGAATCGATTAATCGGTCGGAAAAGTCCTGTCTCAGTTAGGCTGCTGAATTGGACACGAGGACAAAGCCCACAAAACGCACGGCATAGCGACACAAAGGCACGTTGCTTGTACTAGGGCTTCAAACGCCCTTCACAAGATGGCTGTACAGGGCCACCGTTAGAGCTAGTCCTCTGGGCCACTTGTTACGATAGAGAGCAGGCATATTCCAAACTGGAACACTTTCAGGAGACGGGGGTCGATCAACAAGGGAGTCTAGGCGCCTAAGCTATGAGCTTTGTCATCCGTGTCGTGCTGTTGCGCTGAGACCCGCCACCCACCAACTCCGACCGACCGTTCATATAGTGATCAGATTCGCTACTGCATGAACCGTTCGTTCTCTGTATCCCCAATCACGATTGATCCAACCCGGGGTTATCATAACATTTGCTTCTAACTCAACCCCGCTTCTGCTCTTGGCCGATCTTGTCTATGAGAGGACGGTTTCAAGTTCGCCGATCGAGCACCATGATGCCCACCCCTGTCCGCAAATCGACTCTGCCTCAGGACCTCCCGTTCATTCAAAGAATCATGGACAAGTTCCTATGTAACAAAATGACGGAGGCTGAGCAGGATTGCAGAAACGAGAGCCTGGAAGAAAACAGGCTCTATATTCAGTGTGCGTCGGCGCTCATGCGATCGATGCGAGCCCTCATGAGTTTTGAGAGCGAGGCATGTCAGAGTCGTTGCACAACCAGGATTGGTATTCATTATTTATCAGGACATCGCCGAGGCGCAAAGAATGGTTCAGAACACGCTGGATTTGGCCAACGAACAAAGGCATTCAATGTCTTGGACGTCTCGCCTCGCCAGCTTTGCGTTCGATGCGTCGCTTTCGAACGCTCGGCAAATGACTATCGACCAACTCCACGCCGAGTTGATCTACGCCGAGTGCCTATTACAAAAAGCAATCATGGGATTGTACGTGACAAGCGCAGTTTGGCTATTCGTCAGTTCTCACTCTTCCCAAGCGTTTCTTCTGGGGACTGGATGTCCTTTTTACGAGAGGCGTGAGTTATTCTTGTCGGCTCTGGATGACTAAGCTCACTTACCCCACGACCAGGTTGAACATCCGTTCCGTCGTTGCGATTTATCGGACATTAAACGCCCTCTTGGAAGACTATGACGAAAAGAAGCAGAAAGGAAAACTGCCGGAGAACGCGATTGATATTGACAGCGACTTTCGTTCGGGAGTGTATCTCGGCATGGGCATGAGTCTTCTGGTCTTCAGTATGATTCCAAGTCGGATTGTTATCGTAAGTCCTGTTCTCCTTCGTCCCGGCAATATTAAACGGGGTTTGTTCAGTTTGCGGGCTTGCTCGGTTACAAAGGTGACCGGTTTGAGGCACTGAGATTGCTTCGCAAGGCTGGAGGTTGGGGAGACAAAGATGGAAAGCCGTTGCATAGCCAAACAGAACCGAGAATCTCAAAAGCCGACGGAGGTGCACGACGAGCGCTCTGCGATCTTGTCTTGGTTATATTCCACCTCTTTATATCGGGATTTACACGGGAAGGAGTCGACATTCAAGAAGCCGACAACATCGTGCATTGGAATCTGAGACAATACCCGGATAGTGAGTCCACAGAGCAATATAACCTCGTCACATGTGTCTTCAACTTGGTACTGCTTCCTAGGCATCTTTTTCCTGTTTGGGAAAGGCAGATTGCATGTAATGAGATCTCAACCCGACAAGGCAATCGACGAATACAAAAAAGCAAAGGAGAAGATCGTGAAACAAACCGGATACGAACAACTAGGTTCCGTGATGGACTGGGAACAAGCCTTGTGCCATCTAGCCCTGGGCAACTGGAAGGAAAGTGCGGCATGTTGGAACGAGTTGAATGAGAACTCAAAGTGGAGCAAGGTGAGACCTCCGGTTTTCATGTACCCACAGATCGTTTCGCAAGGACGACGCCACTTAGGTTATCTGTATGCTGATCTGGGAAATCTGCTTGGTTCCATAGGCAACGTATACGTACGCGCAGGCGGCGTGCTTGTTGCAATCGGGAGGCGACGCCAAGCAGGTTGAGGCTCTGATGAAGGCTGTACCAAACCTTACTCAGAGGATTGCTGGCAAGTCGATTCCCCTTGAGGTAAGCCGCAACTGATCGACCCACGATTGATCCCAATTGCTGACGTAAAATCACAACTTTCCTCAGAAATTCGTTGCAAGGAAAGCGCAGCTATATTCAAAGGGGAAAACGCTCGTAGTTCCCGCACTTGAGCTCGCTTACATGTTACAAGCCACTAATCGGACGACGAGAGGCGCACTTCAGAGCCACGCCAAAACACTTCGGGACAGGCTGGATACCGGATTAAAGGACCCCGACGACCTGCAACTAGTTAATCTGTTGCTCGGTGCAACACTCCGCCATATTGACTTCCCTGATTCCGAGGACATAAGTGAGAAGAGACCGCTGAAGATCACCACCGAATCTACGCCCAAGCTGGAGAATGAGATGGAATCGATCCGTCTCCTGATAAAGGCAAAGGATTCAGGTCCGACGCTCAAGGAAGAATATTGGATTGCATACTTTGCCCGTAAGCCTAACCGTACTTGGTGCGGCCTCGTTACTGATATCCTTTCGATCGTTGGCAGATTATGAGCTGGGCCGGTTGTACGAAGAACTCGGGCGCTACTCAGAAGCCCGCCAGTGCTTCAGCAAGGTAGCTTCCGACACTGCTCTAGAAGGCCCGAACAACCCTCGCAGAGGAAAATACAGCCTACAGGTGAGCGTTTGGTCGCCGCCTGATGATCTGAAATTTTAATAACACATTTATTTCGTTTTAACAGAACGCCATAGTGCTCCGAGCTGGTGCCTCTCTTGCCACCCTGCCAACTCCTCGGGCGGTAGACAATATGCTTTCGCCTACCTCGCCTACGCTGGCTCGTACCCTTTCGAGAGCAAGTATTCCCGGCACATATGGATTGGAACACTAGATCATGTATGCTCCGTGTAAATTCTTGTATGTATACTTATTCTCGCGTGTGCTTGTAACTGTTTCCACCGCAATGAACCGTATGGTGTTATGAATTAAACTATTGAACACCGAGGCCCGGCGCCGGCTCACCGAGTGAACAACCTTGGGCGTACCGATCATTACGGACTGGAGCACGGGCTAGTCCCCAGTTGGCCGCCGAACTAGGACGAATATGACGTACACAGGAGACGGCACTAAACCCAGCCTCGACGCGTCTGAATATTCGCAACGATCCGAAACGCAAGGGTCATCGAACATACGTCAAACTCTAGATCCATGTCATGCACGGACCGTGGCTCATGTGAATAGTGGGCCGACGACGTCGAGTCCAAGGGTCATGGGCGCCGTTTAAACGGATATAGCAAGGCCCATCAACTCGCGAAGGAGTACCCCACCGCAATAAATCCCCCCGCTGATCCCGCTTGGCATGGGACACACGCGTGCGCTGCGCACAACGGATGCAAGCGTAATCTCGAATCGGGCAATATAATATCTATGCAAAACGGGGAGGGGGGGGGACTGATCCACGCGTGCGTGCCGCAGTGGCAGACCTATCTGGCCGAGAGGCCGAAATGGAGGCATCAGATGGACCTCATCGCCACACGTGCTCAACGTGCCACCAGCGCGTCCGGGTCACCTATCCATGACACACATTATGGAGGGCCAAATAGGGCTTAGCACCCCCACTGCGGCTCGGGCAGACCGGAAAGGCAAATTCCTCGAGGACAATCACGCGCATATATACGGTCCAGGGCGAGTTCCGACCGGCTCGTGTGCCGACCTGCTCGCGATGGAAAAAAAACTGCGTATAAAATGGGCCAACAATACAAGAACGATCTGAAACGATCGGAAGCCGAGCCGCCCCATCAGGTGGCACGTCCAATGAGAGGCGTGTGAACCGAGATTAGTGTTCAGTGGCATGGTGAGCTAGTCGGCCAAGGGTGGCGCGGTGCCTGGATACGCAAGACGACTCGAGAACAAGAAAACCGGATTGGCACTAGCACTTATTGGAAGGTACGGCGATCAGGACAGGAATCCAGAGAAACTCAGCCTTGGGGGTGATACGTGGGCTCGGTGGATCTGATTACTGCTTTTTTTTTTTTCTCTGGCGTTTTCTGATCAGGGGAAGAACGACGGCGAGCACAACCAAACCGAGGGCGGGGCCATATACGTAGCCCGTCACCCCGTGCGAGATAGAGAGAGAGATAGAAAGAGAGGCCGTCGTGATTCGGGCCGACGAGCAAAACTCTAACGTTTGCGGTGCGCGATTTTTTGTCTGTACTCCCACCGTACGTGCAGGGACAGATTCGCGTTTTTTTCTTTATGGTTTGGTTTAGGCAAGCCAAGAGCACCGTAGCATTCGCGCGGTTTTCGCTGGACATGTATTATATTACCTATTACCCGACCAACGCACACAGGGGGAGAGAGGAGGAACGATGAGCGCGCGTGAGCAACGATGCACATGGGTTTCCCGGGGACCCTCCTCGAGTGTTCGGAGGTTGACGGTCCGATTGCGTGTCAATGCGAATCAACCGGGCAGAAGTTGTCAGTGCTGATAGTGTGATAGCTCAGGGGGACCCGTGGCGCGGACGGCACGCCCGAGTTGCCACATCGTGTGAGCATCCTCCGGGCTGTCCAATCTGTCATGGCTTGTCTTTGCGCTTCTATTCGGGTCTATACTCGATGGAGATATATTACGAACGACGAGCTCGGTATCGAAGTGCGACTTGCGGGGGGAGAATTCTCGGGGGGGAGAATTCGGAATGGATGTGTAAGAGTGTGTACCTTGCAACGCTGGCTTTGGCATGAGATAGTGTAAATGACGATGCATTTCTCCGATGTTTTCAGCAGAATAAAAAGCGACGCAGCCCAACAAAAACGACATGGCTGATACAATGCTTACACCCCTGCTTTTACGCAACGGGAACCCAGAGACAGGGATTGACAGCACGGGTCGATAATATGGAAGTACACACCAGGTGACGATCAACGTTAAATAAAGCTCTTCTTCATCCGAGGGCCATTCAGCCGACAGTGTCCAGATGAGATGGAACAGCCTAGGATTGTTCGAACAACAAGGCGTACGCTAGTCTGGATCGATCCAAGCACGACCAAGAAACGAGGGCGCCTTCTTGATTGGCGCAAAGCCCATCGGGGGATGGGGGCGTCCAACACAGAGGCTAGACCACTCACACACATTTTCCCCCACCATCCGTAGGAATGTTCCGACGCAAGTCGTCATCACGAACCAAGTTGACCGCTCCACTCCAAGGCTGAGCCTGTTCGAGAGGCTGAGCGTGCCCAAGAATAACCCGTGCCAGCCATAGTTTTTTTCACTTTCAAAAATGCGCGTCTGTCAAGTCACCCGTCTCTGGCCGGGAAATTTGACCGCGCGTCTGAAATTGCACGGCCAATCCCAAAGCGTCCCGAATCGCAAACAATCCACGCCTCTGCCCTCATGTCGACCCCTCGGCGTATCGGTGCCGGCCTCCCGCAAGCCTAACGAAATGAAATAAATGAATTGAATTTGAGCCCAACTGCGAACAAGACTCACCAGTACGGGGCTCGGGCATGAAACTGGGGTGGTAGGGAGTGCCTTTGCGACGGCCCGACAAGATCCGTAAAACCAACAGGCGCATGGTCCCGGACCTTGACACAGACCGACAGACACATGGCAACGTTCGAGAACCGCGGGGTGGAGTACAGAAACGAATGTATGGCAACACTGCCCTCGGTCCCAAGCAAGAACGCGTGACGCATTGCGCCCAGCCTAAATCGAGGAAGCAGGGGGATCCATTCAGACGGCAAGTCCCATCGGACGAGTCACGGTCCCAGCCGAATGAACGTGTCCAAGATGGGGATTTGTGCCCCCATAAACCTCGAGCCTAGTGGTGAATCCGGTACCCTCGAGGAGTGGATCCGTAAAGCCAGGTGATGGATCCGTACCCACAAGTGACGTATAGCCGTAAAGCCGAACCCATTCTCGCCGAATGAACATGCTCGATAAAGCACTCGCAGGGCCGCAACTGATCCAGTCGGCCGATGTGTGCTCTAGGGTTTGCCGTGCGCTGTCTCTGTTTATATGACATCACGCTGGTTTTTGTGCAGATCATTTGTGCTCGTCATGGGTGTGTATACGGATTGTATAGGTTCAGTCGAAGAGTAGGCTGATTGTGACGTGATGCCGATGAAGGGGGGGTGGAGCATCCACTTGAGAACCTGATTCAAGGCGTTTGGGGGGAGGGCGTCGCGCGAGGAGAACAGGGTAGAGCAACGACGACGACACGCCACTGCAAGTCGTTAGCCAAAGAGTGACAGCGAGCAGCAAGGGTGCGTACCTTTTCGACCTCATGATTACCTGTTTTTAATCGAGGTCAAGGCGCGGGGGGGTTCGAGTCTTCCCCGGGTCAACTGAGCACGCATCGTGGGAGCAAAGAGAGTTGCGCTGGCTCTTGTAGTCATAGTGCTGGTCGTTGTGGAGGAGAAGAGCGGTGATGGTGGTGGTAGTAGTGGTGATGGTGGTGGGGGACAGGAGAGCGAGGGACAGTGATCAGTGTCAGGGACCAACCCGAGAGTTTGGAGAGATTCCACGTTTTATTCAGGACCACATAGGGACAACATCTCATGGGGAACCATAAACAGATCGGAGACAGTGAGTGCGACATGACGAGCAGAAACGATATGAAACAAGTGCAGATAACCGAGTCAATAATATAGAGAAAATTAACGAGTCGAGTGATAATAGTACGGGTTACAATGGAGGGGACCAACGACAGCCGACGGGGAGAGGTGAAAACCAGGACGATCGAGGCGGGTTAGATCTTGAGGCACTCGAGGTTGGCGAGGCCGCGCTCGAATGGAAAGTCTGCGTGCCAGAGCTCGACGACGAGTTCGACCTCGCGCATGGCGGTGCGGAGCTCGTCGACGACTTTGCGGGCCATGGACATGTCTTCGACCCGGCCGGCGAGCATCTCTTCCTTGAAGGACTGGACTGCCTGGGCAATGTCTCCGTCGACGACGGCGAGGGTGTCTGCGAGCGGGCCGTCTTCTGCCCAGCGGAGATCGACGGTGGCCCGGACGATGACGACGAGGAGGGAGAGCGAGTGGAGGCCCATGCCGGCACCCATGTGCGCACGGGCGCGGGCGAGGAGGTCGTAGAGCGCGGGGGTGGGGCGCGGGTCCGAGTTGTGTGCGACGAGGGAGAAGAGCGAGGACGGGTGCGGCGGGGTCTTTGGGCAGGACTGGGCGAGGCGGGTGCGGGCGACGGCGGAAAAGGCCGAGGCGGTGGCGGGCGGGCCGGTCGCGAGCAGCGAGCGCACGATCGCGCGGAGACTGGAGATGATGTCAGCGCGATCACCCAAGCGACCAAGGCACTCACTCGTCGACGCTCGAGTTGGCGATCAGCGTGTCTGTCATGAGGTTGCTGTGGGCGGTCAGACCCGTCGGCGGAACACGACAAACGACGTACACATGGCCGATGACGGGGCGGGCGCGGTAGGCGGCGGTGGGGCCAGCGGCGGACACGGGGGCAGGCATGGTGGACGAGGAGAGTCTGAGCAGGTGTCGGGTTTGGGACGAAGCAGCGGCTAGCAGGAGCCCATATATACCGCCCGTGGAGCCGCGTCTGCTTGACCCGGGCGGAAAAGCAGGCGTCGGGGAAGCAGCAAAAGCGCCGGCCAGCAGCAAAAGCGCCGGCCAGCAGCATGGTCGCCGGGGCCGCGGTTCTGGCGCGTGGGTTGCCGGCTGATCGACCAGGCGAGGGTCCGCACGCGCCCGGCCAGCATCGACGGCTGACGTCAGCACGGCCAGAGCCACGGCCGCACCTGCGCTCCGCCCACCTCGGACTCGATCGTCGCCACCGCCCTTAAGAGCCCCCCTCCCGGCCTCTAAACACACCCCCACCATGGCCGACGCCGCCCACCCGCGCTCGAGACCACCTCCCTCGGCCCGTTCGTCGTCCCCCGCGTCTGGACCGGCCTCTGGCAGCTGTCGAGCCCCGCCTGGGGGACCGCCCCCGCCGGCCGCATCAAGCGCGAGATGACCCGCCATGTCCGCGAGGGCTACACGGCATTCGGTCAGCACCTTTGCACCCTAGTCTGACCCTCTCTGATCCCGCGTCCGATTCGCACTCTGCAGACATGGTGAGTCTCGCCCGTCCCCAGACCCTGGCCTCTGACCGCTCTCCGCACGCGTCTTCATCCTAGGGTGAGCTCGATAGGCGATTCCGCCCCGATCATCATACTCATCCCGCCCGCCGCCCCCTCCAGCCGACCACTATGGCAGCGCCGAGATCCTCTTCGTACGCATCCTTCCCCCACCCCTATGCCCCGCCTCACCCCTCCCCCGCAACAGGGCCAGTTCCGCCAGACGCTCGAAAACCCAGACGCGGTCGTCGGCGCGACCAAATGGTGCGTCTTTGCACCCACCGAAATCACCCGCGCCGTCGTCGAGGACGGCGTCCGCGAACGCATGGAACGCATGCGCACCCAGCGCGTCGACTTGCTCCAGGTAAGTCCATCGAACCCGACATGGTCTGAACCCGAGTGCCACACTCCGGTAGCCGCGTCGAGCCAAAAAGTGTCCTAGGGTTTCGGCAACTTGATTCCAGCTATCCCCCCCTCCAGCGGCCGTTTCGCTTCGGCTTATTTTCTCGCAACTGATTCCCCGGCTGCTAGTTTCACTGGCAACACTACGAAGACAAGGCTTACCTCCAGGCGCTCAACCACCTGAGGGATCTGCAGTCGGAAGGTATCATCACCGCGATCGGGCTCTGCAATTTCGACACCATCCGGACCGATGAAATATGCACCTCGCTGGGTCCGGGCGCCATCGTGTCCAATCAAGTCCAGGCATGCTCTCCGTCCGACCCCCCGCGGCACGCACTGACCCAATCGAGCAGTTTTCCCTCATCGATACCCGGCCGCTCGACGGCATGGCCGACGTATGCGAAAAGCACGGCATCAAGCTTTTGACCTATGGTTCCCTCGTCAGTTAGCCTTTTTCCCAAACGAGACTTGCCCCCTGACCGACTGTATCGCAATATCCGGTGAACATATGACAGTGCGGAGGCTTCCTCGCCGACAAATGGCTCGGAGCACCCGAGCCGGATGCGTATAGGGAAACCATGACGCCTTCGCAACGCAAGGTATGTATTCTCATTGAAAATCCATTGAGTTGCCGGCCACGCTCGATGCACAACCCCCCCGCTCGATGCTCAGCGCGCTCGATTCTCGCTTGGGCTGTGTGTTCTCATCGTTTCGTCGACAGTACCTGGATGTCATCACCTCGGCATGGGGCACATGGACGCTCTTCCAGACCCTCTTGCGCGTGTTGCGCCAGATTGGCGATCGGCACGGGGGTGTTAGCATCGCCAATGTTGCGACCCGCTGGGTCCTTGGCCATTCGTTTGTAGGGGCCGTCATCATCGGTACATATCCATCCTTTTGGCTTGCCGACGTGATCTGATCCCAGACAATGCAGGCGCTCGTTTGGGAGTGTCGGAGCACACGAGCGATAATATGCAGGCGTTTACGTTTAGGCTCACGCCCGAAGACTTGACCGCGATTGAAAACGTGCTCGACCAGTCCAACGGCCGGCTCCTCGTCCGGACTATTGGCGATTGCGGATCCGAGTACCGGTAGGACCCCCCATTCAAGCATGGAGGACGAATTTAGATGTAATGCGGGGATTTTGATCATTTATTGTCTCTCGACCTGGACGTAACTGTTTTATTAGCAGCGGGGGGTATGATGATGTCTATGTTATTGCTTTTTGCTCCTCTCTCTTCAACCCTGGGCGTGCTCGGCTTTTTCTACAATAAAGTTGAGGGTACATCTGGTTTACTTGCCGGCCTCTCTCTGTGGACCCATTCAAACGTTGGAATGGGGGGATGGAGTGTGCAGCGAATCGGAGGACGGTGCAAGCCACGGGGGCAGTGACATTGGTCTAGGTCGAGCGGCGTGCATATTTCGAATACACCGAGACATACCCGGCTACATGTCCGAATTATCATTGTCTTGGGGGTGTATCCTGGGCTGATGGCGGATGTTGCAGTAAAACCGCTTGCCATTTATCATGATCATAACCCTGATTGTGTCAAACAGATGACAAGTCGCTCCTATTCCACCCCCAGTTTTATAACCGAAGCACACAAAGTATCCACCCAGCTCCACTATTTGTCATAGATTCCCCGGCAGTCAACAAAGCGCGCTCAGGGGCCGTTTTTTGACTTGCCGGCATCTCGCCATTTCAGCTTTCCACCTCGCGTTATTTTGGTCCTAGCGTACTAGATTCTTTTGACGTACGAGACATGGCATATATCCCGCTCTTTGTACGCGAGACGTGTTACGCGCCTATCGTCGTTTCTGCCCCAACTCCGGCTAATTTTCATCTTCCTCTTCTCTTCACTTGGTGTTGTTCTTTTGCCCCGGGGTCGAGTTGAGCAGCGGTCTGACTCGTACGCATCGCTGCCAGCGCAGCTCTAGCTAGAAAAAAAAAAAAGACACACTTTTGGTACCCGGCCGGGATACATGCGGTCAGTTCTCACGTACAAACCGGCATACTACCCTCCCCCCTTGCTATCTCTCTTTTTTTTTTGCTCCCGTGGCACGTCCTATCATCTCGTGGCCACGCTCCCCGAGTCAACAAAGGTACCAGTGCAATACACAGGGGGGAGTGTATGCGGGGTCATTTCGGCAACTTGGCGTGGTGCGGTCATGACACGCGTTCGCATATCAGCATGGTACGTCCGAACTGCGCATCTCGGCAGCCCTCCTCTCTCTGTGTCTCATTGCCGCACTAATCTCACATCTGATTCACTAGACCTAGAATAGATGATATTAAAAAAAAGTTTACAACCAGTTGTATACCCATGTGGGTTTCGCAGATCAATGACGCACACGATGATAGCGTGCGAAAAGCTAGACTGAACAACTCGTGGTCGGCGTTGAGAACCGGCTCAGGGAAAGCAACATACGTAGTGGATGTCTATCCCCGGACAACTATCGCCGCGTGGCTTGCTCCTGACTGAAACTTCTGTTCGATCACTCGCAATATTGCGCTCAAGGTCGTGCAAACAGCATTGCATTAGAAAACTACAGCCTGCGGCTAGAGTTCTAGCCGTAATATGATACATGCGGGCGATCGTCTCCGGTAAATAAAAAAAAGGAGCTCCCAGAGCGGAGTTGGGTATGATCGTAAAGTGAGGCAGCCTCCTAAACAGCAAGTAACCGAACCGCGCCACGGTGGCGACGTGTATGAACCAGCACACTCTGACACGCAAGACTCGACCTCGACTAGAGCTTGGAAGCCGGCGATCCAGCTTCGGTGTCTTCAGCCAAGGTCGAATGCCGGAGCGGGCTCATCCGGATCGGTGCGAGTTTGCGCTGAATGTCGCGCAAAACGGCAGTCGTCGGTTTCCAATCCACAAACGAGTCGCGCAGTTCGGAGAGTTCTGGCGAGAAAATCCGGCCAATTCGCCCGTCAGAGATCAGAGAGTGCAATAACCACGGTATCTAGAACAAAGAGAAAACAGAGGTGAGTTTGTGTGAACTGAGCTGAGACATTGACCATGGGGTTGATATGTGGTGGGACAGAGACGTAGATCGCCGTACCTCGTAGTCGTTCCGACTCGCGCGAGCCTGAAATGCATCAACCGAGAGCTTGCAGTCGTTGTCTGGCGAGAGGTCTGAGGTTTCAAACATGTACCGAACGGCGAGCCTGGATCACAAACTGAGCCACGATCGCGATGACGACAATACAGGTCATAGACTTACGAGTATGGGCCGAGGTCCTCGTAGGCACTACGGACCGCCGGGTGAGCCAACCGTAGCGCTAGTGTTAAAAAGGGAGCTTACGTTGAATGTCCTATACCGCTGAGCTGGTTGAGATATCGAAAACATCAGCCCCTGTGCACACAACATGCCGACAAATAGCTTACAGATCCGGCAGTCGCCTCCGAAAGATGCACAACTAGAATACCACATGTCAATCGACGGTGGGCAGCGATCGGGCAGAGAAGAGCGTACTCAATCCATGTTCATCCAGCCCAGCGTTTTTCACGCGCAACAACAGCACCAGAAGGTTACTCAAAAAGTCGGACGAGCTGAGAATAACGCGAAGATTAATGGCGATCTCGATTCGAAACAGCGACAATAGCTCACCTGTAAGCGTCACCGTCAAGGAACAGGCCACGCAGGATCAACGGGTGCGAAGCCGCCACAAATGTGCCGGAATAAATCTATTGTTCGTCCGAGAATCAACGTTTGCGCTTGGGTACAGGGCGAGAGTAACTTACCGGAACAACCTGATCGTTTAGCGAAGCAATGTAGACAAACTTTGTTCCGTGATCCAGTGCGGTCGACAATGCTGCCACGTAGTTCCGAGAAACTTCACTGTCGGTGTTCTGTAGAGAAGAC
Source organism: Ceratobasidium sp. AG-Ba (assembly GCA_016906575.1). NCBI lineage: Eukaryota > Fungi > Basidiomycota > Agaricomycetes > Cantharellales > Ceratobasidiaceae > Ceratobasidium > Ceratobasidium sp. AG-Ba. The sequence goes on from CP059640.1 coordinate 1,267,384, forward strand.
TCAGATTCGATGTCTATATGAGGAAGGCGCGGGGATTGCGCACCTGGAATTCGAAAAGCTCCCGTGCCGCTTGTGATTCGAACCACTGAAGGTACGGCTGAGCCAAGGAAGAAGAATTGAGCGAGTACAATGGCCCATATGAATACCACACATCGCAAGGCAGCACACGCGATGAGGCGCGATTGGCGGAATAACTCACTCTTCTCGGTGACGCGATTCACGGCTAAGTAATTTGGCAAGTAATTTCAGCTCAAGGCTTACTGCTTTGGGTTCGCTGATGCTTACCCTCACGATTTGACTTGGTGCGAATATGGCCATCGGATATCAGGCGCGCGATCAGATGGGTAGATACGATGGAGCCTTGCGAGTGGGTGGCTACAAGAACCATATCCGCCCTGTGCGTAATATGCATCAGTTATGTCAGGAAAAGCACATGCTCATTTGATGGTGCCTTGCCTGTGGAGGTCTGCTAACCACTGTGGGTGCTTGAGTAGGTCATCGTATAATCTGGGGCGCGAAGAGATGGTAAGAACACCCCCACGTGTACAAACCAAATGGTACCCTGTCGCCGGCTTACTTTGTTACCCTACGCTCGATTGTTCCTTCTCCCTCCAACGGCATCGGAACGACACTCTCCAAGTTCAGCCCCTGCTTCTCCGCGAATTGCCGGAGGGCCTCGACGCCCATGGTCGCAAATTTGACAGACGTTCCTGTCGGCTCGCCGAACACAGAACGCACAATTGCACCTTGTTGAAATGGATCAGTATTACGTCGGTAAAATAAACAACTGGAACAGACGCACCTGGAAACCAACTGATCGCGGAGATTGAATACCATATCAGTAAAAATGCATATACGCACGGCAGCCGTGCCAAGACGATAGAATATTGCTAACAGCGAGATGGTCGGACATAAAGTACGTACCCATGAACACCGATCACCACCGCCCGCACGGGGCCAGGAATATCTCCTAGGGGATTACTATCACCAAGCACACTAAACACACGAGGGAGGTTGGTGCCGAAGTCATCAATCGCAAGCGAGCCAAAGCTGGAGGTGGACCGAACGTTGCCGGGGCGAGGGGGACGCGGGACGCTAGGCGGACGAGGTACCGCTGGCTGGACAGTAGCAAAATTAGCGCGGTTCGTGAGCCTACGCCTCTCCGAGACTTGGCGTTGGTATTCCTCCATTTCCGAATTGGCGATGTATGGAACAACTCCCTTCTCGGCACTGCTGGCATTGAAGAATTGAGTCGCAATATTCCTGACCGTTCGCTTCAGCTTCCAAGATCCCAACGCAGTGCCAGTGCTAGATGCCCCGGGAGCAGAAGGAGTAGCGCGGGGTGGAACACATCGTGGTACAGTATAGAACGTATCTCCAAACGTCGGAAGCACAAAGTTGGGTAACGAAACTTTTGTCGAGCTGGAGGCAGAAGACTTTTTCCCTTGAGAGATGACAGATGCCTTGCGTTTGACCGAGGCCGAGTCTGTTAGCGGAGGCGCCGGCCTTTCAGCGGCGGTAGTAACCGGAGCTCGGTTGATTGGAGTTGAGATAGGGGTCTCTGGGATGCCAACTTCGACCGGCGCTGAGAGTTCGTCCTCATTGATCTCCATAACCTCCATCTCACCCCTGTTCTCTGCGCGCTGTTTAATCGCACGGCCATCAGACATAACCGGTGTGGGCCGGCTCGCTTTGCTAGAGAAATAGGAGACCCAGGAGGATTTGGTGGCAGTATTGAGAACTGGACTCGGAAGCGCTGGGACCACGGATGGGGATTGCCGAGCAAGCGCTTCTTCCTTGACGAGCTCGGCCTGAGTCTTTGCCGGTCGGCCTCCCTCCCGAGTGCTCCTTGAAGTAGCAGGATTTGATTCAGTCGCTGGCTCCTGGTCGTTAGCTTCCTTGCCTCGCCCAAAGGGCCGTAAAACTGTTGAGAACAGGGACGAGTTGACAGAACGAGAGTCCGAGTTAGGTGCGCAACTGAGGCCGCCTGCCATCTCAGCCGCCGGTTCTGCATAGCGGTCCCTGACAGGGGTCAGGGAGGTGGAGCCAGGGTGCGCTCCACCTATGTAGTAATCCCACCATGAAGCACCGCCGGATGCTCTGTGTCCTGCCGAAGGAATATGCGTTGGAGTCAAAGGACTGGATGGTACCGTGCCCTGCGTGTTTATAAGAATCCAGCCGTCGACCTCGATCTCGATTATTACAAAGTCTGTGGGTGCGAGGATAATAATAGCACGAGTGATAGCAGGCCGAAGGTAATCGGTCAGAGCCTAGACTTGTGTAGAATTGAGGGTTGAATACGTACCGTGTTCGTCCGAGTACTTGGCTATGATCGCTTCGTTCGCGTGTTCATTACTTGCTTCAGCACTTTGGCCCAGGACTTGCGAATCAGCGCTGTCAGACTGGCCAGACTCTCTGCTGATCCTGCCCTGAGGGCTTGTTGGTTGTGTCAGTCGACCAAGCAGTGGCAATTGGAGCGCATATCGCAGTGCTGCGGCGTTCAGGTTCAGTGTGTTTTGAGGAACAGGCGTAACGCCCACGGGGAGCATGGTAGGCACTGCACATGTGATTTTGTCAGTATCCTGATCTTGCACGACAATGCATGGTTAAAAAATTAAACGAATGCCAAGTGAAGAAAAGTGAATGGTCATATGATAGTGCCTGACCGCTTGTGTAGGTCAGCCCAGCCTCTGCCAGCCGCTCAGCCGGTGCGTGTGAAAACCAGCTATCCACGAGAATCATCCAAGCGTTCTTGGTGAGCCTAGAGCTGCCGAGGTCGCGGGATAATCCAATCAGAGATATCCAATGGGTGGCACAATGTTCGACGAGTGTCTAGCCCGAATAAGATCGATCATGGGACCCAGGAACAATGGAAGGGTAAGTGGACATCCACGACTCCGGGGATTAAGCCAGAAAAGCTCCAAGGTTAGTCAGATAGGTGGCCAGGTCGGGGAGCTCAGTATGCCCACAGGAAAAGCGAACAAGTCGGGGCCGAGGCCAACGGAGTGAGAAGCAGGGCCGGGAACATAGCAGAAGCTGTACCATCCACCTACCCAGACAAGTCGCCGACAATACGAGGTTCCTTCAATTCAGCCCTGCTCATCAAGCTAACCACTTAGAAAGCAATATGTGTGAAGCTTTTCCAAGGCACGGGGCGGAGCTATTGTTAACCATATCGTCTAACTGTATCGCCCCAAGGCCTGTTCCTGTCACAAGTCTTTCTTTAGCACAGTCCTGATAGAGCGTGGGTGTCCATCCTATTGACACGCGAATCGAAGTTGGTGTGCCTAAGTGCCATGCAAGGCTCCGCCATGGCTAGGCTTCCCCGTCTGGGGGTCCAGCCTCTCCAGCCCTAAGTGCAACTTCCTGCTGAGCAAATAAACTAAGGGCTGGGGTTGACTCGATTGTGGGTCCGATGCCCACATCCGAATAGCCGTTTCGAGGGTTTCTCGTCCAGGGTTTGGCCGTATAGTGGATAATCAAACCCAATGCGTAGACAACTTCGATGAGGACAAATGTCGAGGTGTAAATCCCCGCGTTGTGTATCGTACCCCGCACATTTCCCCGAATCACGGCGGTGAGCTCCCACTTGGCGCGTAGTAGGCTTACTGATCAGGTTGAACCAGACCATCGAATCAGATGCCGCCGGCAATCGAATCGGCCCCGTTATCCAGACAAGTGACCCAATACCAAGCATTCAAGGCTGCGACCGTGCTTCTAGCCACGATCGGCCAGCACGATAATATGATCCCAAGCCCCTCAGATCTTTTGCTATTCGTCCAGCACCTCATCTGAGAGATGCGCAGCGAATGGCGTGCCTTCCAAGACAGGAGCTTGAGCTTGGCCGAGAGATCCCGGCGGCAACGAAATAATTCCGGCGGGCGAAGCCCCCTAGCCAGCCGCCCAAGACCTATAGCCTTAAAAGCCGCTCATTTGAAAACGATCACTGCCCCAAATACCATAGAAGTGTTGGTGCCACGCGACAAGGGCTTCGTACACCAGGGTGAAGCAAGTATCCGACTCGGTCGGCTTGGAGTCTCCTAACCATAGGCATTAGCGAGCCATTTTCATCGTGGTGCTATCCCTTATTTCGTCGCGGCCCAACCAGGGTAATCATTAGGTGATGGGGCTCCCTGTGGAAGCAAAATCTCCAGGATTGTGGATGGCACGGAGCACACGGGCGATGATGAGCACGTGTGAAAGGGGCAAACGTCGGTAGATACCGCCGGCAAGCGGGTTCGACTGTCCGGGCTTGTGAAATGAAAGAAGTCGTGTTCGGCGCAGCAATCCGTCATGCCCGTGGCCCAATGTTTGAAAGGTATCGTTGACCGTAAGCGAACTAAGATACCTGAGTAGTGGCGGTGTTGTACCCGAGCAGACCTTCAGGTCGATTTGGGTATTGGTATGAAATTAGCCTCGGAGGTCTCGGTTGCTGGGTACGCTAAGCGGAATAGGTCCGCCGGAAATTGAAGGGCGACGGGCTGTGTGAAGCATAAAGGCGCTCTTGGGCCAGTGGCAACTATTGACAGCCGGTATGTTGAGGTAATCCAAACGAGGTATAGGGCTGGCTGCCACGGTAGACGAGAGCTGCTATAGGAGTGGTGAGACGAAAAGCCAAGTCGGATGAAGATGACGATTCACTGGGTTTAATGCGGTCTGGGGCGACCAGATTTGTCGACAACCATCGCGAGCATTCACAGCCGACCGAGGCGGCTCGGGCACACTGAATTTGTGGCTCGTTAATTTTGATTGTCCTCAACAAGACCAAACGGGAACACATACATTTAACTCATTGGTACTCTTCGGCCCACCACTTGGATTTGTCAAGCCATGTGACAGAACGCCTGTCATATTCGCAACCAACTAGGAGGAAGCTTTGCGCAAAGATTGTCGGTTCCGAATGGGCCACATATCTTAATATAAGATTTGACAGGAGTGGCAGGATGCTTATTCCTCTCAGAAGGCCAAGCCTGAATCGAATATAGGCTAGACCCATCACTGAATCTTTAGTGATGACCTCATTAAGACAAATAGGAACCGCAGTCATGACCCTTCCTGGTCTGATTCTAGAGCTGTGGCAAAGAGTGGCTCCAAGATAAAATAATGAGACGTAGGATACGAGGCTACCCACACGTCGAAAGGTTACGGTTTTGCGTAGATATCGACAGGCAAATACTGCAGAAAAAGGATGACCTGGTACGTGAATTGGCTCCTGTTGGGTTGGTACGCAGCAAAGTCCAAACACCCGGTAGAAGGAATGAAATCATTCCGAAGAGATCAACCGACAATGAAATCTAGTTGTAGCGAAATGACCAAGCAAGAGGGCAAAATGTCTTCGCCCAATCAAACAAGAAAGGCGTGAATGTCAGCCATGCAGACTGATATGACCAATTATCCCATAAGGCGAACCAACAGCTCTGGAGAATGCATTGTTGCCCAAAGGTTGCCAGGGGCCGGGACCGATGACACCCGCCTACGTAACATCGCATCGCCAATTGGGAAGAAGTGCCAAGGATGATTTGGCATGACTTGCTGAGATATGGAAGACGTCATACACGCGGGACATCGCCTTCGGATCCAGTGCGCTTGGAATCGTGACGTCGCATGGACAAGGGACTTGGCAAACTGTAGTCGGACTGGGTATTTAGGCCGAGATCAGCGATAACACGGTGACTGAGTAACAATGATTTGCTCCTGTCGGGGATCTTAGCTTCCAAGATAATGAGACGCTCGACAAAGACTGATGATCTGCTATGCTGAGCAATGTACCGTCAGAGAACACGAGCGCGGATGGGAATCCCGAGGTCATGATCTATCATGAGCCATCAGTATTGCCAGTCACACCTGGAGTGCAGGTGAGAACCTCACTTACCAAGCTATCGCCGGTGGTATAACAAAGCAGGTGTACATCCAGTAAACACCAAAAGAATGCAAATCGAGAGCACGTCGCAACCAAGAAAACCCATCTTCCAAATGAGAGCATACAGCTAACGCCAGGCGGAGTGTGTAGTCAACGCCGACACTCACACTCAGGACAAATTCCACACGGGCTGGTCCAAGTAGACAATACTCAGTCAAAGACCGGATAGCCCACAAGGTACGAACGCAGTCGAGTCGGCCAAGTAGGAAACCCGGTGTCCAGGAGATAGTATAAACAGCACTGGCATGGGAGCGTAGCATTGAGTGAATCCAGGATGGAACAATTCGGGTTAGCGGGATGCAATGGGAGTACGGTGTCTTTCGGCCCAACTGCAGACCGAACACGGAGATCAATCCGGCGCACCAAATTGGCAAGGACGGGTATCCTCAGTACCGCGGGTAAAATCAGTTTCCCCGGAACTACGAGCGTTATCAGCTACCATAGGCTGCAGATAGGAGAAAACGAGCTCTACAAGCAAGGCGAATAAACCGGGCTCTCTACAGCACACGGGGCTTAGATAGAATGAAGGGCATAAAGAGGCATATTTGCCAGGTGAGATCGGAACGGCCTCACGGAAAAAATAAGGAGCCGCACAAACTATAGTCTGTTGGTGATGACTCTGGGTGGCGCCAAGCCGGTCCGATTACGCAGTCAGGGAAGGATCCAATGCGTAGTGCTCGTAATAGACGCTAAGAGGTGTGAACGGAGTTCGCTTATGGCCAAGACCCGACGCGCGTTCCACTCCGAGCTATACGCAATCGACGCGAAATGTTGCTTCGGAAACAAGCTAGACGCGCTCCTTCATTATCGTCACCGCCTAATCGAAGGTCCCAGACACCCACGCATACAAGCTAGACTGTCTGATCGACCACGTGAGGTCATTGTCCCACCACCCCAACCTCCCCAACCCTCAGCTCCCGAGCGTATGGGAACAAACGATTTCTGTGGAGAGCACACTCCAACCTAATCGACTACCACGCCAGCCACCCTCAAACGTTGGCGCCACTTACCGCGCCCTGCCTTTTTTGATGATCGGCCAGACTGAGGCGGGACAGCGGTTGAGGTATAAGATATAGGCGTCATATGTTGATGCCAGCGCGGACGTAGCGCAAGTAGATGGAGCGAAGGACATCAATCCCTAAACGCTTTTTGAGAGCATCGCGTCGTTCAGATTGGTCCGAAAGCGTCGTCAGAATTAGGTGTAGACCCAATCCGGGCCAGACGGCCACTCGAGAAAACGCCAGCTCCATCTCGGCTATGCAACGGGCGCGCATCGAAAGTACGCAAGGATCTGAGCCAAACTAAGGTGAAAATTCTGAGAACGCGGATTGAAATGAATTATAAAAACAAGGACAAATTAATAAAACTAGCTGGATCACGCGCCGGAACAAATAAAACGTACCTATAGTACTGACGGCCGAAAAGGTCTGGAACACAAGGTGAGACTGGATGGCTGGTGAGGTCCGAGCTTTACGGCTAAGATTTAGTTCGAGCACCCTCTGCGACGAAACGCGACCCTGCTCCAAGGCTCAAGGTCCGCGAAGGTACGGTCAGGAGACAAACATCCCGAAGAAGGATGTATCGCTGTGGTATCTCATCCAGGAGCCAGGGATAGGATCTAAACTGTCCGTACAAGTCCCGGAATTCATACACACGAGAATAGGCGCAGTCATCCCGTCCTGTTTGCGACGCGAGTGAGAATGGATTAGAGTACCCGCCATTACCTAAACAGAACATGTGTTTGAGACTATTTCGCGCGACCCTCGTCAGTCAAAACAAGACATACCTGGGCGTATGTACACGACCAGGGCCGAGAAGAGGGCGGCTAGATAGCGTAATGGTCTAGAGCGCCAGCTGAGCCAGGACGGCTATCGAGAGCGGCTTGGACCATGGAAAGTGCTACCGCGGCGGCAGATATCATGGATCGTGTGGCGCGTTGTAGCGCCAGAAAAAGCGCGAATTTTGGTGACCGAGGTCTGGCTTCTCGGGTATATTTGTGCATCTCGTAACGCAGATGCCGGTTTAATTAGTCGGCGAGTTGATGGGGATCCAAATGACGCAAGAAGTCCAGTGTAGATCCACGACAGAATGAGTCCAAGGCCAAAGTGCCGTAGAGCAAGAGCAAACAAAACCGAAATGACGCAAGCGGGAAAGCGAAAAAAATGAAAGAAAAAAAGAAGGAAAGAAAAAAAGGGAAGAAAAGTAAATACATCACGAACCATCCCTTCCCCGCCCTCACGCTGTCCCGGCCATCTCCCATGTCCTTTAAGTTCGGCTTCTGTCGGTTTGGTGTTCCCAGTCCCCGTCTGGCTACTAGTCTCCTTGGCTTTTTCCTTTCCTTTGCCACTGCCCCGCCCCAACCCCCAGTGCCCTCTGACGCGCAGCGGCCTCCGTCATTGCAGGAGTCTGACTATTTCCTCCAACATCACACGCCAGAATCTTCCTCCCCATCTGATCAATTACAATAACCATGTCCTCTTCCTCTCCGCCTTTGATTTGACGCTGTCCTATGAGAACCGAGTAGAAAAAATGGATTGTCCAGAAGGATGTCGACGTGAGCCAGCGAGCCACCCAGAATGTGAGATTGCCTCGTGGCAGCCGCAGCAATGTTGAGCAGCAATCGTGTTGATCGTTGAGCTTCTTCCGGATGGGGGGTTTCAGCTGGTGCGGTGTCACTCGGAACAGTCGAATATCCAAGTGGACCGGGCCGGGGGTGACGACCGCCACAGCGCCCGGAACGGCGCATTCTCAGTGATAAAGGTGCTGCAACATCCGGTGGGGTGGCGGCCGGATTTTTATTGGCTGGTGTGGCCGAGTCATCCGAAGAGGTTTCTGGTCATCTGACCGCAGTCCATTGTTCTGACTGTGGAGGCCGAGACGGACCGGGCGACGGACCGACGACCGGCCAGGCCTCGAAGGAGCAGAGCCCGACGACGAACCAGAAGAGAAGTGAACATTGCGCCTAGATTGCTTGCTGACGTAGAATTGGACCCTGTCCGGGGATCGGGACTGGTTCGAGGGTGGTGCCAGGCGTTTGCACAGACGCGGGTGTTGTGTTTTGGTTCAGTGAGTGTGGCGTAGCGCGGGAGAGTATAGAAGAGTGCAAGATAAAGCGAAGGAGAGAGGGTGTCGTGTATCTGTGGTGTCCAGCGTTCGTACGTGAACTCATTGATTATTTGCGTGCCAGGGCCCTCGAGTCACCAAACAATCGTGTTGACGAGGTGGCCGAACGTGGTTGGTTGTAGTTCGTGGTGGAGAGTCCGGAGTAGTGGGGTTTTTCGGTTTCTTGTTCGGCTATTCGTGTCTTTATCCGTTATAACGATTCCTTTTTCGTAACGGATCGTGCTGGGACGGAGAACGAAACCCAGAGTTGGGGCAGGCGTTCAAACTTGGGCTTGGGAAGGCGTGCTTGATACAGACTCGAGAGTGGTTTTGTGCCCGAGGCGAAGAGCTTGAGCCAGCTGTCTCGGGAGTGTCCTATATATGGTTGAACCGGGGCAACGGTTATTGCGAGAATCGGGCGACTCGGCCAAGGGTGCCAAGCCGGGCTCGGTGCTCTGGAGAATCAAGATTTTTCTTAGCCTATTCATAAACAGATAAGGACAGACCTCCTGTAACAGGAGTTTGTGCTTGTGGTACACGATCCTGAACATAGCGCAAGTGCATCCTCTGCCCTAGTCTCCTGGGCACATCGGGGCCGGCAGCTTATCTCCCCCGCCCGCCTCGTTTCACCTCCTCCATTAATAGTAGTGGGTAAGCCCTCGAACTTATGGTCGAGGCCGGCCGTGGACACAGTACTGGAGCGCGACCGTGTTGCGGTGCTTGCCTTTCTTGTCAGCCCAAGTTTTTCGCAGGGTCGCCAACAGGATACCCTGACCCGTTGACACTACCGCACCGACCTCTTCCTCCCACCGTCGACGGCGGCAACGTGTCCCTGTCGTAGCGCAGCCAGTCGACTCTCCAGCTTCGACATCGCGATTTCGACTCATCGGTGGCGTCAGAGGCGTAAATATAAAAACGAAAACGAAGAAGGTGGATACAAATAGCAGAAGGGAAATGTTGGTCGTGGTGAGAATCAAGGTCGTGTTCGAGGCTTCCGATCTGGTGTGTGTCCGCTCAACTCCGCCTTAAACGTACCTCTGAGTCTCGCCGTTATTAAACAAGTAACCGCCCAGCGGCTCATGCCACGTGCGCAGCCATTGCTCGATCAGCCACTCTGTAGGACTTTCGCCTTGGTACAGTTCCAAGGTGTACTATCAGCAGTACCATCCCATACTATAATTGGGTGGCGTGGCTCACCCGATACGGTAGCCCATGTGTTCTCGATATGTATTAGCTTCGCATGTAATTCACCCGGGTTCTGGTGGCATTCTCCCCCCCATACCGTCCTTGTTCTGAGCCTCAAGTCGCGCGGTTGCCTCACGACCTAGCCCCTATACGATTATAAAAATATCAAATATGATGGTAGCTTGAAGTACTTATAGCCAAACCCGGTTTCATTTCTAACACAAGATATTCTTACCATACCGCAAAAAACCGAAATTAACTCGAGCCTGGCACCAAAAGCCCATTCGAGATCGATGTTCTAAAACTACCATTTTATCGCCTACAGGTCTCATATATCTTACCTCGCTTTCCCAATCTCATCCTTTAAAATATGCAACGATCAACCCCCGAGCGTTGTCACTCAGCATAGTATAAACTGACCTGCCGTGCCTTAGGAGTATTTTGAGACATCCGCACCTTTTGGACTGTCTGCCGATGATTTCAAATTATTCAAGGGTGTGATAAGCTCGCAAATTTACCTGAACATATGGGGATTCTCAAACTTTTTTTTCTTGTACATGTTACTGAATGCATGTATGCCGGTTAGTTCATTGCGGCTAGAATCAGGCCCAGAACTTTCACCACTCAACTCGAGCTGCGTATGCAGCCTTTGACGTGATTTTCGTTTTGTCATTTGTTTTTGTGCTAAGGAGTTTGCAGAATCCCTAGTTGGTACATAAGATACTATTACCTTGTGAAACAGTTTGTGAATACCTACCTTCGCCACACACATTTAAAAGTGAAGGGAATGGCCTGCACGTCTGACGTTGGTGACTGGGCTCCCCAAGTAAGCTATGATGTGTAAGGCACTGAGCATTGCATTAGGTGAAGGCGGCCTCGAAGCTCATGTCTCCTCCGATTATGTTTCCCGTGTGCCTTCTCCTCTTTAGGAAGCTCTTTTCGAACTATAGACTTTACACCGAACAAAAATCTCCCGCCACAGTTTTTTTCATCTGATAGTGTTTCGTCGGGTTGCCTGGTGCTATATCTGTCCCCTTGTGGCTTGAGTTTCCCTCTGCAACCTGAATCCCTCTTGCAGTTGAACTTCCTCTGGCGCTTTGGGCTCCCCTTTCCAGCCCCACCACCGCGGGCGTGGGGCGCCGCGGAGCCGAGCCTCCCAATTTTAGTTGCATGTCCTCCTCCAACGTAAGTTAGCGGGCACATCTCCTAGAAGAGGTCGGCTAACCAAGCCTTCGCCCACTGTGACCACACGAGTTCCGGAAAAGGACATTTTAACGTTCAGCAAGCCCAGCGAAATAATCTCACAGACTGACGTCCATCAGGCACTGTGTCATTATGAGTTTTGCTGATTGTTCGCCGAATACTGGAATATTTTTAACGTCAACCGTTAATGGCGCCACTCGGCAGCGTGGAAAACTTCTGTTTAAGTTCCTAGAACGGGGCATCAAGTGTATAGTTTTTCATCAAGCAATTTCTTTAACCTGAGCTGTAATGTAGTAACTATTTCCCCTGGATTGGTGGGTGTTGAATCCTAGGAGGTTCCGGGGGGGGGGGTGTGTAGAATCTTTCTGGTGCTGCCGGGGTTGCTGAGCCAAGGTCGTTAGAGCTAAGCAATGGCATATGATTTCAGGCGGCTACCTTCTTCAAAGTAACCAATTTCCCCTTTGAGAACAACCTGACTTTCAATGCGGCTACCTCGTTTTGAAATGGCGCTCGTGTCGGTTGATGGGGTTTTTTCAAACTGCAACATGACCCTTCAAGCTTCCCTTCTCCCTCCTTGTTGGTTTGATTTGCCATGTCCATAGACTAGGGGTGGGGGGGACACCGCAAGACCTATTATTAGCTCAATTGTGGACCACGTTATTAATCAACAGATTAAAATGGCTCACAATGGAAGACCGCTGTCCGTGGATCGAGCCCCTTTCACTACCAATCTAGGCTCATCAACATGACGGATTTTAGTTTTCTCTTACTAGCGCAGTGCTTGTGGTGCTTACAATATGGTTGTCCGGGTTGGGTGTGGTCTCTAGATATTCTGCCGATTAATCCATCCGTAAGTATAACGTATGTTGCCGCGTTTCATAACCCTATCGTTTTTTCCACTATTGTTTGGAGGCTATAAACGCGTATCCGCTACGATATAGTTCAGGCTGTACGCGTGTAAAGTCGGTGTATCAGCACGCATTCCCGAAAGGCTTCGAACATGATTGACCCTATTCGGAGAACCCTGTCAACATTGCGTACAGGTATATTTGAGCCACCTATTCCTCGGATGAGGAGGAAGCTCAGTAGCAGCGTGAACGCGTCCTATCAATGCCCCGCCGTGCACATGGTCGAACTTCTTGTTGCGAGAAATCTAGAATGTTGTCGCCAGCCCTCGATCAGTGTTTTCAATATATGCCAATTCCTGCTGAGGGTCCACCTTGGTTTTTTCCAGCTTCGAGGTTGTGTTCGAGCGTGACCGCGAAGTGGCTAAAGAGGGACCAGGCTGTTAGATTGAGCCTGGTCTAGCGACATATTTGTTTGCCCCATTCGTAACTTTCAGGCGACGCTAGGGTCTAGGGTAGCTAAGCAGTACGAGTGGCCCAATAAGCATGTACAGAAATATATCGCTTGGCCTTCCGACATTACGTTTTGCGACAGCTCTTGAGTACTTTGGATTATTCCTGAAAGCAAGCATGAGAGCCTGCTTACGCAGGTGAGACATCATCGATTAGCGCTTACCTATCCATGCATGTCACCGCCTACTCAGCCAAAACCCCAAGCTGACTAGCACTAACTATTGACCTCACTACTTTAACTAAGCTTTTAGTGTCCACAAGTGCGGATAACGCTAGTAAGATGTGCTACCCAGGTCTAAGCCGGGCTAGAAGCTTATGTTAGATGTGTATATCTACTCGTGCTCGCTAAACTTTCTGCTTTTGGGCTGAGTATCAGTTGACGCGCCTGTACTAGGCGGTGTGGCCCTCTCTTTGTTTTTTCATCTATCGATAGTTTTATAGTGTGGTGGGGGCTTGTGCTCCTGATGACTGTGCAGGTTTCTTTCTGTGGTGATGGCCCCAAAGTAAAAAAAACGGCCCGAGTGACTGCCTTAGGAACACAGTAAATGTGAACTCCGCTTAGTTTTTCCATTCTTCATGCTAGTTGATTGCTCTGATCGGCAGAATTATCACCCCTCTGAAGCTAAGCCATGACGTTATCCAGACCTATATGCTCGTGAAGGGGGCGCCTTGTCGCACTTTGTGTAGATCCCTTTATAGATTCCGTGCGACTTTACTCACATGGAATATTACTCGATCATTGATTATTCTGTACTCGACCGTCTGCTTCAACGTTCCTTGGCCAGAACCCAATTTGTTCGGTTAGACCGCCTGTTCTAGCTTAGCCTAACGACGACCCTCAAGTTTCAACTGGGGCTAGCATAGAAATTTTAACCACTCTAACTAGCGAATCGGCTTTGAACCGAGCTTCTACCCTTTATTTCACACAATCGTTTTATGGCTAGAATGAAAACATAAAATACACCCCAAACGTACAACAGGCAACCTAACCCGAGCGCAACACTCCAAATCAGAGACACATTTGGGTGCTTGTGGGGAACATGCCCGCCCAGTGACCCGCAATCGCCCCCGAGACCAATTTCACATACGACCACTTTGATTTCCTGCAGCTTGGCGACCCGAGGCTTCTATCCGATACACTATAATGAGTTCGGGCTTCGGCTAGTTTTACAGCCACACGTACCATGACCCTAGAGACCCGATACTGATTGGCAAGGCATACAAATTAGTTCAATGGCATGAGGCCGACTTGGTTTACCATCCGGCCTTTACCTGTGGATCTTGGTGCCCGTGCCCCGTTCTCTTTGTGATTTATATGCTTTTACTATGAGAGCCGTTTTGATAAACTTCCAATATTATTAAGCTACGGTTAACCACCCTCACAAAATGGCTTTTACCGAGCTTTTGCAAGTCTTGGCACGACAGGTCGCCGCATGTTGTTGACGAAGCTGACGGTGTTTAGTAAGCTAGTCTACTTTCATCTACCCAGTAGACTGCTTACCACAGTCAGTCGACACCCGGTGGCCGTCCCGCGTCCGGAAAACGTTCTGTTCGTCCGCACCGCAGACCCACAATCTGTAACATCCGCCGCATTTTAGCGCCCCAATCAGCCGATGGTATTGAGTCGATTACGCACTCTGGCCTCTATCTCCTTTTGTATTCCACAGACTGGATTCAACCTCCAGCTGAAGTAAATTCCGCTCCTGGCGCTCTTTTTTGCAATAGTTTCGCGCAACTTCCTATGTCCTGGCGGCGCTGAATCTTGATCCATATCTACGGGCAACAAACTAGTTCATATTTGCTGCGATTCACTCAACCAAAGTAGCCACTCTCACCAAGTATGGTGCCCGCTACAACAACACTTGCGGGGCGAAAGCATGTGTCACACACTTTTAGTGATGAACAACGTCCGTCAACGGGCCTATCAAGGATGTCAACATAATTTATGAACTTGAATAGTAGAACTACTGTTATGTAGATCCCTTCGGCAATGGGATCAGACAAGAGTTTTCGATTCTTAGAATCTATATGACCCCAAAAATTGTTGGGTTGGATTTAAAAACCTTCGATCATGCTCACTTCGTCGTGTTAGCGCGTCTCCTCTGTATTCCCGGCCCAATCGCTAGGTATGAATGGCTCGAACAACCAACACTATTCCAGCGATTGAGAGACATAGGACTCGTTTCGAGATACCGATCACCTTCATCCTTTTCCATTCTTTTCGTCACCATTCAGGTTTCGTTTACCTGACATCCGGGCCCGGCAACAGTTGTGCGGGTATACCTGAGTCTTGTATATGCTGTACAAATCGGATACTTACATGAGAAGAAGCGGTGTGCCCCACTTCGAACACCCTCCAACCACCACTATACCATCCATCGAAGGGGAGGAGATTGGCATTATAATGATACATACTCTTGAGAATACCTAAATGTTAGCCGAGTCGGTGGCTGCTGCTGCGAGTAATCCAGATAATGCAGGGTCTGCTCGTACTACTCGAATATTGCAAGTTTGTGTCCTTTCATCTATACAGTGGGATGGTGGGGGGGTCACTATTTCGAGCTCAGGGGCGCCCCCTCTTGTACGCACCTAAAAGTTTGATTACATCCGCTGCGTCAGTCGTAAAACCACGAAGATCCATCCTGTAGTGGTCCATCTTCTCCCGACGCATTGGCATTTGACTCATAGAATAGCGATCTAAAAAGTCATAAAGTAGGCTTATCTTCTGCGCGCCGGTGTGTCTAACAGTCAGCTTACACAATGGTGCGCGCTTTCCTGTTTTTTAAGGGCGGATGCTCCTGTGATTGGCAGGAAGAACTTGGCGCATGTCCGCAGATATTGGTACGTGCTCTTTAAACGGATTGTGGTACCGTCACTAGCGCTTGAGGGCTACGGATACATGGGGGGGGGGCGTGAGAGTGAAATATCTGTTTCGTGAAAAAAGCAGGCAGACACAATTATAGCAAGGGTAGACGGTAGGGAAGCCCACCAGCGTCTGTTCCCGTAATCAATAATAATGTCAATCAAATGGACTTGATCGCATAGAGGATCGCTCTCCCAATCATTTGTCAAGAACAAACAACCAACGAAAAAAACAAAAAAAAGTAAAATACAACAAGAAACAATGGGCTCTTCGGCTTCATGACCAAAAAGGACCACGTTACATATATGAGAAAACTACACACTTTGGAAATGTGTGTCTGGAGAAACACAGGGGGGTGTATATCCGTGTGTGAGTGGTGCAGTGACAGAGGGGGGGGAAAAAACAAACAGTGGTGGGGTGTGGTAGTCGGTGGCGTACTGCTAAAAACCCGCCAATCAAGTAGCCCGCCCAACTGCTATTTTTTGACTACACGCATTAAACTATGGGATATACTATGGAAGTGATTCTTGGTGCCGATACTATTACGGTCAAGAGGCCTGCAAGTCTCTGTTCAAAAGTTTTGCTGTCTGAGGCGTGGCGCTTTATTTTCAATCCATAACGCATATGTAGCCTTGGCCCAAAGAGCCTGAACGAAGGCTGACGTGGCTGTATCAATTAACGCATTACAAAGGCGTTTGGGATAGACAATATACGGCATGCCTCGCCTTGTTATCACTAAATTATCGATGGCCACGTTAACGCCTGTCCGTAGTATATCAATGGCAGGACGCATCAGGAGAAAAACCGGCTCCTAAAACTCAATCTGAGCCATTTGAGCCATTTGAGCATGATCTAAACCATTGAGGCACGCAGTCAGCAGAGTAGGTCCATGAATCGCGTCCGCATAGACCCACTGTACCGGCCGTCCGAATGTCGCGTTTTCCCGATTACCCCCGTGCTCAAATAATTTGCCAATGGCTCTGGCATGATCACCATGCTCACACCATGATCCATTTTCTCCTGACCGCGTAGCCAATCGGCAGACGGCTGACTGGACCAAGTCCCTACTACACACAAAAAATGACCTCGTGTTCAATGTCGACCACCAGAGCCACCGTGTGGCGTGCCTATCGTGACACCTTCAACCTCAGAACCTTGGTCGCGAGAAAGTCTATGAGGTGGATGTCGGAGAAAGGACACTGTCAGATCTATGCTAGCTACATGTACCGATCCGCAGCATATATTTCGTGCGGTGTTGGGGTTGTCTGTGGGGACAGTACTGGTCCTCTCCGGCGGACCAACTAGATAGAGGCTGAGGCCGCCCAGAGTGCGACACGCGGGGATCGCCCCCACAAAGAACCTCGGTAAACCCATCGCTCGGGGCGCACTGGCTTGGTTTATATTAAATAATTCATTATCACGCATGTAGTCTTATTTTAAATGGAGGGCGGGGCGGTGGGGCTAAAAGAGAACACGAGGGGCGCACAACAACGCGCACCTCGTCGTGGGCCGCTGTACGAGGCCAAAGGGTCACGTGGGCTGTCCTACCGGCTCTTCTATTGCTCGGTGAGTAATTCACGATGCTTCCTCCGCAGGTTTCGTCCCCATCGTGTCACGTATACTTTCCCACCTCTGCCCTTCATACCCTACAGTGTTCACTATCATTCTAACGTCTGAAGTCTCTTCATCTCAACCGCTTTAGGCATTAGTGTGCGGATTTTTGAGCCCCGGTGTGCCTCAGCAACATCACGACTGTCCCCGGCATGCTTGTGCCTTGTGTAAACCCACAAGAGCGCCCAAGTACGCCCCGAAACGTGGTTTGGTGGCTGCTTTGTTTTAACCTAACCTCATGTTTCCTATTTCAGTTACAGTGCTGTCACTTTTCATTTTACCATTTTACGCAAGAACCCCAATCGATTCCCTGGTTTGCGCAACTAGAGACAAAAAAACGAATAGCACCTAAATGTTGTGAATTTCCTAGTAGGAGGAATAATAATAAAAACAGATATTCTTATCCACCATACCAGGGCGAAGCTAAACTGCCGAACAGCCTTATATACTGGCATCACCGGCACAAAGCGACGGGGATCTCTGCCTGTCCGTCATGTCTACATGTGAGAGAGCTACACGGTGCGTATATGCGTACGCTGTAACGTCACGATGTATGTCTGAAATAAGTACAATTCACATTTGAATAATAATTCTGGTGCCCATCCAGTCCCGCCAGTAACTCGTGGGTCCATAAATACACACTAACTCGCACATTATATCGGAACTACCAAACACAATAATAGGTATTTTATGGGGGGAAAATAGCGAGGATTACGGTATTATGTCTCGTAAATGCTACCAGTTTGTATCCGCTCGTTACATCTTGGCGCAGCCAATAAACGCTAGACGGAACCAAAGAGAGTACTGTCATCATTGGAGCCAACTTCGGTTCGGCTGCTTGCACGGGGAGATAGAACAGGTCGATGTAGGTCCCGTTGAGAAGGCTGAAGGTTGATCGTGTCGAGTAACCGCAAATGAGCTGCACGGCAACGAGTGGTGAATAACACGGAGCTTAGCGGCAAGTCTAACAAGGCAAAAAACGATACTCAAACCCATTAGACGGGGACGCTACGCTTGACGTCCTCAACGGGGTTCTATCTATAAGGCTTTAGTATTTGGCTATGGGTGGTACGAGAGTTGGGTCAATACCCCTATACAGGATCCTGTCCAACTAGTATCCAAATACGAAATAGGGGATCCCGATTTGCCGAGATCAATTATCGAGGTGGGGGCGGTAGAAAAGAGTAAGTTGAACGGTTGTGCGCAGACCGCCTGTATGTTCAAGACCGAAAATAGCACAAACATAAAAATACTTGTGGGCGAGCAGGTGATGAAAGTGTGCATGCGAAGATTTATTTAGATTTTATGTCGCATTTATGTCGGCTTAATCGTATTGAAGGCACTCCTGTGTGCGCGAGCGTAGAATATGCACTTATCGCAGCATAATCTCGCATTATTGCTTTTACAGACCCACAAGTTCCTGTGCCGTGCATCCAAGTACTGATGATATCGATGCATAATGTGTTTTGAGCCAGTAAGGAGTAGAATAGATCACATGGCATACGGTACTTAACGAGATCTTTGCGCCCTCGCTGGACATGTGTGTGAGAGTGAAACCTGGACTCGTGCATTACCAAACAGGATTCAAGTATACGTATAAAACAGGTCAAAACGATACGCGCATGTTGCTCCATGGAGTCAATAATGCGAACTCCGAGATCATGGACTAGACTTCTAACACTGCCATGAACCTGAACGCCACAAAAGACTAGCGCCTCTATCGAATAATGAGCGCCAGGGAAGTGATCTTCGTCTTCCCTGGGCTGTGAACATCTACTAACTCGATATTACCACAGAGTCCCATATCACCCACACGTTGATCACACTGTGTCCTCATTGCACATGCGATAGGTTCGAGAACTGCTTTCAGGGGACTGACGGCGGGCGCCAGTATAGGCCCTTGACAACTCAACGCTCAGATTTCATTTTTGGTGCGCGCGTATATAAATATCGTCAAGGATCCGTTTGTATCCCCACACCTGTAGACTGTAACATGCTGCGCCAGGCTGGGAAGACTATACTTTCTCCTATCAACCAAACTACAGCCGCGGTTAGGAAGCGCACATTCAAACAGAAGTGTCTCATTGATTTCACTAAAGCAAAGCATGAAGCCTTCCTAGAGTGGTGTAAGGTATTTGGCGACTGTATTACTTTCGCAGAGCTAGAGTACCGTCGAGATAATGCATGGATTGAACACGAGTTCATCCGTTTGGGAGGCCTACGGCTGGAGGGAAGCTTTCCTCAGTTGCCTGAAAACGTGACCGGTGGTATCTGGGATTTCTTCAAGCCAGAGGACCTGGAAGATCTGATTTGCCGACTTGAGCGGACAGCTGACCCTAAGCATTACTTCAATGCCCCGACGGGAACAGACGCATGGGACTGGCTAACAATATACGCTAGAGGCTCAGAGAACGACGAAAAGACCTTTCGAACTCGCGTCAGCTTCTGAAGATTACATTATTGGAGAAACGCACACTCGATGAGGTGCTCGATATATGCTATCGTGTTGCCATTCACCCCAAGTCTCGCGATTATACGCTACCCAAGTACAACTGCTACTTCTTCTCGTGGAACATCATACTCGGACTGACTCGCTCCTCCGCGCGTTACGAGCAGGAGATTCAGAGTAAACGAGACAAAATCGTCGAAGAGGTCCTCAAAAATGTTCGCTCATTCGTTTGTGACATACGTCAGCAATTTAGTCTTCCTCTTATCTTAACGGGACACCGGATGATCTCAGCCGTGCTGCCCCGGGCGTGCCCTCCTCATTTATGAAGGCTTTAGAAGAGCACATTACAAGCGAATCTTTCATTCAGGCGCTCTGCGCACGATCTTTCACCAATCTCTGGGTTTCGGAGCGGTCCAAAGTCGCTGATAAAGCTACGAGGGATCTACTCGATACGGTGGCGGTGGATTAGTCCCACTGGTTCTCGCCGGAACCGGTGCTAGCAACCTTGATACACTATTCAAGAGACCGGAGGGTGACTATGGAATCTTCCGGGGGACTGGACGGCTGAAGTCAAAGCTGAAGTTGACAGGGTGATTAGGATTTATTTAAGCGAGGGCATGTTCAAAATTTTTGCGGACGCGCTACAGCAAACAGACGAAGCTACACGACTCGTGAATGCGGCAAACCTGACGAGGCAAAACATGAACGTAATTCAGCAAGCTCAGTTCTCAGACCCTGTCGTACTGGCGCGTCTGATGTCTCTTGGACGGGAAGCCGCAACCAAGAACGCCGAAGTCGCCTTATCTCTGGACTCTAGCGCGTCGAAAAACCCACTGGCTCGAATGGGGAGCTCAACTAAGCATTCCTTCCAGCAACATAGAAATATCATGCAGATAGCCAAGCCTTTTGTTTCGCTGGTCGGAGCACGTCTCGAGCAAAACGCTGCTAGGGCTAAGCAGAATACTCGCGAGACTAAGCTTCCAGATTTCAAAGACTCGAATAGCTATTATCGCTCCCTAGTCACGGAGATTGCCCTTCAACCGGATATGAACAAGCAAGTTTTAAACGAACTGGTCACTTCCGTGGAGCAGTTGAATAAGAAATTTCCGGGAACAGACCATGCCACTCTTCGCAGGGCAACGCTCAAGCTTGTGGTCGATACTCGTAACATGGGCACAAAGATGAACTTTTTTCCCGAACCAGTCATGATTTGGCAACTATTTTTGTGGTACTCCCTTTCTGAAGGCATTGTAGAATCTATCCGGAAATTTACGGATGACCTCAAGGACACCGTAGAACATGAATGCGAGTGGGTTGAGGTACGTATCAGCGTAACCATATCTTTTCACAGCACATTAACAGAATTGTGATCGGATTAGCCTGAAACCCAGAGCCAGGCTCAGGGAAATCAAACCAACACTCAAATTCAGGAATGGGTTCAGAAACGAATAAAGGTGCTCAGCGGGAGGATGTTCAAAGACACTATTGGCGTTGCTGAGACCGGCCAGCGGTTGTTGAGAAAGCGACTTCTGAGATATGGGAAGCACAGTATTCATGGCGTAACAGCAAGGTACGTTTGTAATGAGCTCAACTCTAAGTAAGTCAAGCTCACCATAATATGCAGTATCACCAGCCTTCCGAGAGCTCCGAAATTCCCGTTTAGCGGGGAGGCTATATTTTGCACCGAGTTATATATTGGATTACGAATGATGTTCCGTATATACTTAAACGAAGAATATTCGGTTGTCTACTCTATACTAGCGTAATAGCCATGGAGATCAGTCCAGCACCTATCCCTCTGGCATTACTGTAGGTACACGAACTCAACGTCGGTCCAAGTCACAGGGCTTCGCGACTCGACGTTGAATTCTGATCTGCCCATCGTTCAACCGAAGCTCGACGCAGGAGAGGAAACATTACTATATCTAGATACGTAGCGCTAGGGTACTCCAAATACATAGCATAGGCAAAACAGGACGAAAGATCAATACGTGAGCCAATCTTGGACTTGATAGCGAGAGGATGGACGAATCGGCCGACCAGATCGAGGGGACTACTAGTCCAATATCAGCATTAACTCTACACTCCAGCATCATTTTACATACCAGCTGCCATCGTATCAATAACAAGTGCGCGATAAAGACGTTTGATGTGCGCCATGCGAGGAATCCGCCCAATTCTACTTTTGACGACGATGAACATGCGTCCTCAAAGGCCTAAAAGTAGATATTTGAATCTATGCACATCTTTTTGCTCATACATTCGGTTAATCATGCCCGAATACCAAGGCTAAGTCTATTATGCCGAATGATACACGGAGAATGTCCAGCTCGGCAGAAAACACCAAAGTTCTTGGAAATTTAATTTACACGTACGACACAAGAGCGAATGGAGGTACTATCATGATCCGCCTTCATTTGACGTGGCCATGCTGTTCGACGTCCACATGGTTGTGTCCTGCGGCTTCTCCGCGTCGATGCCGAGGGACAACTGGTACAAATAAGTCATCATAATGCGAAGCGCCAGGTGCTATTACATCAGCGACGTTGAGTTCGTGTACCTACAGTTGCTTCCGGGCTCTGACGATACAAGTGCCCGAAATCAGGCTATCTTTCTGATGGTATTCAAGTACTGTGCTACATTTAAATTGCGAAAATTATCTTTTTCCCTCATCTCAAATATTAACGGCCCTGTGGTTTGTCGAAAGAATTTGATGTGACCCGCCTGCTTGCAGCAACCAGGGAGGGTATCAAGGTCCATAATAATTAAACTGAATAGATGGATAATATCTGGGGAGGGACAATAGTATTTGCATCAGTAATGCGTCGATCGACCACGAGCCATGTCTCCTAATGTGGGCTTTTTTCTTCTACACTACTAGGCGAGTTTCTCCTGGGCTACGAGAGGCTTTTTGGATCTTGGCCCAATGTCATACTCTAGACGCAACGCATCTATTTATACCAGCATGAATTTATTTCTTAACCCAAAAGTACGTTTTCTCTAAGAGAAACAGTCAAATGCGGCATTTCCATGTATCTCGGCACTCATCCATAGTCATAGTGTTCTATTGAACTGCCTTTGTAGAATGAGCCGAGAGTACAGCTTAACCGCTAGTATAGTAATGAAGAGAGTGCTCTGTATGGGATAGGAGCCGGCGGTCCGCCGAGTTTGAAACCTATTGAGGCATGTGATTCAGTATATACACATTAGTCGCGTATTGTGACTTGAGGGGCAGGGAAGCGATTGGCGCTAGGCAGCATAACGATACATATATATAGCATCTCGATTTAATTATGCACAGTGCTCTTGAGTCCAAACAACAATAATGTAGTTCCACGTCGCCATCGCAGAGGTAGTTGACTCTCATGAAGCAGGCGAAGCGCCGAGCGTTCCTTGGTGAGGCACATTAGACCCTGCATGACATCACGACAGAATGACATCAGTCTCGTCCAGCCTACGACTCGCGAACAACAACCACACCATGTCTGCTCCGACTCTCCAGCCACTCGCAGGCACGCAGCCCCTCGGTACGCCCGCTGCAGAATGGGCCCAGCAGACTGTGCAAGCCATCGACCCCGCAGCCATTGAGCCCGCCGTCGAGTCCACGCCGACCACTGGCCTTGTGACAGACGCCCATGGCAATCCTGCCACTGACCACAGCGCCAGCGCCATCGGGGGATCTCCCGGACATGGTGTCAACTCGGACAAGACTGCGGAGCATCTGGATGCGATCAAAGCCAACGCGCCCAAAGCAACCGAGCCCATTCCCTGGCAAAACCCGAGCCAGAGGCCCCCGCTGGGAATGGCGCTGCACTCACCGGCCCTGGTGCGGGCGGACTCTTCACGGATGCACACGGAAATCCTACAACCGACCCAAATGCCAGCGCTCTCGAAGGCACTCCTGCAGCGCCTCCTACTCCAGGATATGCAGCCAACTCGACAGCAACAACCCCTGGAGCTCAGCTCCCCGGTGGTTGGATTCGTGGCCCAGGTTTGTCTGATGGTGTCATATTCCTACCAGTCGGTTAGCTCATGATTTGGAAACAGAGTCCCGTCAAAACTCGATGGCTGCTCCCCAAACCTCCCTCTACGAGGATGTCTCATCAGCGCTCGATACCATCGGCCACGCAGCGTTTGCGGCAATCCCGTCAAGCGTCATTGGTAATCTCAGCAACAGCCCTCCGACCCATTCTCCTGCCCCCGACGCCCACGCTGGGACTGAGAACGGTGCGGCCAAGGCAGAAGACACCCCCAAGGAGCAAGTTCCTCCGTCCCCACCTGCTCGCACTGCCTCGCCTGGCTTTTTGTCTCGTGCCCAGGGCATGCTTAGTGGATTCCTCGGTTCGTACTCTACCATTTCCCCCAGTTAGTTTGATCTAAACCTCGGCGTCATGTAGCTCGCCCCGCATCACCTGCCGCCAAGCTTCCAGCCCCAGACGCGCCCACTACCACCGGAGACGCGGCTCTTGTTGGTGGAGGCGCTGTGGCTGCCACTGCTAACAAAGTCGGCGACAATATTGCTGCTGGCCAAGACTTGGGTGGACATGATCCCAAGGGAGTGCTCGCTGATGAGCCCAACTTGCTGAGCGAGGGAACGGCAGCTAGGACTGGTCTGCCCGAGGGCGCAAACACGGCTGCCAAGTTCTTGGATTCAAATGTCGCTACCCCCGTAAGTATATCAATCGCGTCATCGGGAAACGAAACTGACTCGGGCGTAGGATCCGAGTAAGCCCCCGCAAGATCCCGGACTGTCTGGTTCGGTCTTCCCAGTTTTGGCGGACGATCCCAGCAAGCAGAAGCGTGAGTCTAGAACGCTGACTCAAAGATGATTTGTTGAATAACTAACGTCATCCATCGAACTTTGCCTGGAATTGACTACACTCAGAGACTCCTTCTGCAAATCAACCAGCAGCGTCAACCATCTCGCCCGACGAAGATGTCCAAATCGCAGCAGCAAACAAGGCTAACCGCGACTCCGCAACTGTCACCAACCCAGGTATGTGTCGTAACATGGTGCTGCGGAGCCTAAATCTGACCCGTTTCGTCATTTCTGCCGTCCTCTCGTTGTCTTCTGTCAAATTTGGTATCATTGTCATGCATTCCGTATAATGACACTACCACGCGTCATCACTATTGCATGTGATAGGTGCATCCAAATCAGGTGAAACTAGCGAACCTGACCGTCCGCAGCCAACGGTGACAAAGGTTTCTGACTCTGGCGTCAAAGACCAGCTCTTGAACGTCCGAGATGCAGTCGTCGCGCCGTTTGCTGGAAGTCGGGCCCCAAAGGTGTGTTCCAATATTTGAATTTACATGGCTGTGTGGTTAATGTATGCGCATACAGTCTGATGATTCTTTGCCAAATATCAAGTCGCCTGAGTCAGGTATGTCTCACATCGCCTCATAATTGCGGTGATATTAATCTCATGCATGATGAACAGGCTCTGGCACTGCGAATCTCGACCAGTCCAACAAGACGAGTGGCAACGCAGAAGGGATCCGCACTACGGAGAACCCACATACCGCCCACACCGAGCTTGCCCCAGTCCGCGAGAGCGGCAAAAACGTCGGTGGAACCGGTATTGCCGATCCCAAGACCACGACTGGTGGAGCCGACGGCAAGAATCTTGACGGAACTTCTCCGGGCGTTGGGAATGGAACGGCCACGACCGGGAACGGCGTTACCCCAGAGGCCAACGGAAGTGCCGGCTTGACACACATTCCGGGTGTGAGCATTCAAGGAAATGGAACAGGCAAGATTGTCGCACACGAGGACGGGGGTATCAAGGCTGCTGAGGCTGCACACGCCGAGAAAGAGAAGGAGAAAGAAAAAGAGAAGAGCGGAGGTGGGGTATCGAGGTTGTGGAGTCGTAGCCGGACGTCTGTTGACGCTGCTGGGCGTCGTGGAAGTGTGGACGAGGCAAGCAAGAGCCCAACGGGTACTAGGAGGAGCAAGAGTCGGTTCAATGAGGTAAGCCGTTCTGTTTTGTTTGGTAGGGCATTTGGGGCTTATTGGTGTGTAGGAGGGAGCTGCTACTGGTAGCGAATCGGGGTCTACGCCCGCGAGCCCTTCATCAAGCCGCTTCAAAGTACCTCTGAAGGACAAGATCAAGGGTTAGTACTTTCCAACCCATGATTGAGTGAGGCGTGCTGATTCGAGTGGTATAGGCGAATTGAAAATCATCTCTGGCAAGATATCTAAGAACGAGACCAAGGTCGAGGAGGGCATTGCTCTCAAGACTGGTCACGCTAGCGAAAGTGCGGTCAGCCCCAAGTGAAAAAGAACAAACAGCAGGAATCGAAACAAAGATACTAACATAATACTGAGTGCCTGATACCGAAATGTGTTGTTAATTAGAACATTTTCTGTGTTGACTTTCTTGTAATCATCCCTAGTCTGGTGTATTTACTGATATGCGCGTAACGTCTATGTGTGCTGAATGAGATGAGATTCACACTACTTTGGCGTTCGAGGGCTGCGGCCTTGATTATGTAATCACTTTGTGCCCATCGGCCCTCTACTTGTCTATCCAACTTGAGAAATAAAATCGTTTAAATTAGACCCGAGTAAAAGAACAAAGTAACATAGGCCCCAAATAGCACCGCTGGACCAACGAAGTTGGAGTGAAGTATTACAAGAACATTAAATCTAAACGATTCACTTAGAAAGTCCTCAAACCGAATTAGCCTGTTGGAGAAGGAATTCGCCACTTTCACCATCCTCTTTGAAGTACCAGCTAGTGACATCGTCGAGGAGGTTGATATCCTGAGTCCAGATGGCGTCGGTCTCGACTTCTCCGCGGAGATATTGCGATTCTGAGGAGTACGAGTGAATGGCGTTGTATGCTATTTATTGAATTTCCTCGTACCTCGGTAACCACTGGTCACATAGGCGGACACAACAGGAGTAAATTGAGTGCTAATACTTGCTCCAGCCCTTCATTATGCTTATTAGCTCTGGCCGCGCATACATCTTGGAACACATACCCAACGCCGGTCCAAAGAAGAGCAGGATCGAATCGCTGGTCGAAGTCATTGCCTTTCACAAAGCCTATTTGTTTTATTCATTTTTAGAGACAGAAACGCACATGCGCTTATAGATAGATACTCACCAATACTGAAGTTGACACGCTGATTGGTACTGTTTTTACACACAATCTGCTTGCTCCCTTCTCGATTGATGACTCCTGTAAACTGTTTACCTCCATCCACGTTCTTAAGCGTAGCGACATCTCCGCTCTACCACAAAGCTCAGTGGGAATGCCAACGACAACAGGGGAATTCATACTTGAACCTCGATCCATGCAGCCGAATCGACCATATTGTCGTCATCCTGACAATGGGTTTAGTATAGCTTAAAGTGATAGCATATTGAAAACGCACGGTTTGAGAGTACCCAAATGCAAGACGGGAACTGTAGCGGACAGTAGCTTTAGAGTGAGCTCCCTTCCGGAACGTGATGACCTCTACATTCAGCGGATAGTGTCAGCTAATTTGTTGGAAAGCCGTACTTGAAAACATACTCCACACAATCGGGTACTGGGTTTTAAACAGTTTCCCTACGGAGAGGGGTTGAAAAACAAGTACGATGGAGACATCTCTGAGATGGTAGTGCAGTTCTAGCTCAGTTTCCCTACGATAACAAAGCTATGAGATGGTAATTACTGCCGCAGATTGTTGGTATAAAAGTTGATAGTCCTAGTAGCCATTGCGAGAAGATGGCTATACGGGAAATGTAGGAGGATATGCCGAGTAACCAAGTAGAACCGGGGTAGTGGGGGTTCCTGTGAGTCAGACCAGTTGCCTTAAGTAACTTTCCAGTTGTCCAGGCACAGCCAGGAATCCCGTCGACGGCTAGCGCCATCTGTCGGCCACTATCGAGCCGAGAACGTAATACCGGCCCCGGGTCGACTAACGCTCAATTGATAAACTGACGTGTTTTATGATTAGATAATGTGGCTGTCAACGACACCCGTTGAAGTATGTCCGGACAACGAATGCCTGCATCGGGAACTTGACCGCCGCTAGGCACGGACTGCCGGCCTGCGGTAACTCTCTTCGCGGACTTAGCTAGTGCCTGTTTGGACCTGATCATGAACAAAGTGATAGGTAAACAGTACTCGAATTGTGGATCTAGATGCAGCCTACCATCGGTCCCCGCCCGAATTTCATCTTGAGATTGTTCATAGAGATTTCAGGTGAATCGCCAAGACAAGGCCCATTGCAATGTATAGCTTGTATTAAAACCAAAAACTGACACTAAAGCTCCCACCACCACAACCGCGCATCGCGTGCCACCACCCTGGTGGAATCACGAGCGCATCTCCAGGGCTGAGGATCGTGCTCGAAGCGAGAGGAAGAGCATGCTCGTGAAACAGAGGGTATTCGCCAGGGGATGAATCTGCCGCCGAAAGCGCAAAAACATCAACCGATGAGGTATTCCCGAGCATCCCTTCTCGTTTGGGGTCTCGGACCGCTTTTGTTCCTAAATCACTGGCCCCATCATACGCATACATTCCTGGTGTGGCTTCTGGGGGAGAAAGCCAAATATGCTTATAGCCGACGATCTGAACTGATGGGTGGTGGTCGAGATGAGTTGCAGTCGCAGGGCAATGTGAGGCGGTACAAACCGTAAATATTGTAGTATGGGTCCTGGGTGGCGAAGAGGCCGGAAAATCCCGCAAAAAATAGGGTGTTTGATATTGATTTATCAGAAACCATGGGACGAGCGGAAATGACATACTGTATGAGCTGGGCTATTGGCACCTTGACCTCCGCACCACGCGTTGATAACCAGTTGATCATTGTTCCCAGGAGGGCCAGAATAAGCTATCGACTAGCAATTAACAGGAGTTGTACCCGAGCCAGTGCGAGACAGACCTGGAGAAGGCAGAGGCGTTGCGTAAACATAATCCGGGACAAAGATGTCCGCTCGGAGGCGTGGAAATTGCGTAAATAACGAGTGTTGCGCAAGATAGAGTTGCTCAGAATCGGTTGTGGTTTCGTGTTCTCCCCAGCCTATACGGTTTAGGAAAGAGTCCCAGGGCATGATATCTACTCCCCAATCTTCTTTACGGTAATCCCCGCCGCGCTCAACAGGTACAACCCGACCAGCCCCAGCACATTCCAACAAGTAGGCTCTAGATTTCCATCGCTCAACGGCCGGCCAATCTTTCGCAAAACTTGGAATCACAAATGATCGTTTCGCGAGGGATGGGAATGTAGAGAAGGAGGGCAAAGACTCGATCTTAGAAACTGGGTGAGATAGAAGTGGTGGCACCATAACGGGCGGAGGCTGACTGGGTTGGGAACTCAAGGTCGGGGCACAGCAATCACTTGGGGTTAAGCGGTTGTGATGTATGTAGCTAAGGCAGCAATGTACGAGTTCGAGTCTCCCTTCTCCTGGAGCACCCGCGAGGATGATTGCCAGGTCAAGCAAACCGATCACTTCGATCCAAGAAGTAAACTCATTATCATCTATTGAAATCAAATCAGATTTCAATTCTGAAAAATGTTAAACACAAGACAATATAAAACGAGCTCACCTTTAGTCTTTGATTCTGTGGGTACCCGACATCCAGCGTCATCAGCAGCAAGTTGCACGAGAGTTTTGATTAGTACCGCGTCGGTATACAGCCTCCGCCAATGTCTACCTTCAGGCAATCGCGGCCGTAAGACATTGGGGTCTAGCTGCTGAGCTTTTAGAGAATCTATTGAGTCCGGTCCACAGGGAACTATATCTAGCAACAATAATCACAGTGGAATGCATTAGGGCCTGATCTGAGGCATAAGAAAATCGCATCTAGGAATCCCGACCTTGAGTATTAGGCTCAGATGTGTCATTCATTTGGGTCTCAAGTGTCTCAAGAGCCGTTCTTGGCCAATTCGGATCGATAAGGAAGTCCTGCAGCTGTAAAGATTCCATACAAGTATCCTCCTCGTCGCCAGAGCGGTCAGATTCAAAATCCATTTAGCGAAGAGGATTGAAGGTAGTATTGGGTTGTTGATGTCAGGAGTAGCTTGTCGTTTTGTGCTGACTAACATCGGGTGGGCGTGCCGAATCTTGTGTAAATACGAGATCACCTTACCGTGTCTGATGTTTATGTCCGAACGCCAAAAGAGAACCGTGTTTCTGGGCATCTCGTTTGGCTAAACTGACAGGAAGTCGCACACAATCGACTCAAAAAGGTCTCGCAGTGAATGAACACGACGGATTATCAACGAAAGCATGGTATTTGTGGTAGAGATAGTATGTCGTTCCAGCTCAGGGCAAGAAATCAAAGCGATCTCATTCCTCGTCTAAATATAAGAATGGATTTCGAAAGAATTTTGCTTCGGTTAACGGCCATACCTGTTGACAGACTTGAGGTTTGGGATGAGTATCCAAACGAACGAGCTCACCCTAGCTACTACTCGTGCTCGTAATAGACCCATTGGCACAGGTCCATAAATCCTCGAATCTCGGGAGTTATTATAGTTGTCTCCTTGGAGCCATACATGCCCACGTGGAACTTCGACATGCTTCTCTGAACTTTCCGTAGGGTCTGCACAGACAATATCTCCCGGGAGTCCTATAAGTCGCTTGCATACCAGTCGTGTTGGGTCAACAGGAGAGATGCTTATTATTAAATCTCCTCGGCTCAAGCGGGGGGGTGAACGTTTGATGGAGAGCGACTCTTGAAGTAACACATCCCCATGGGGGTTCAAGGTTGGAAGCATAGAACCTCCCTCACACTAGCCACAGAATCCAAAATCTTGTTTCATATGATTGAGTATTACCATACGCGGCTGAAGGTACGCTTACCATCCCGACGTTAGCAACATGTTGGGTGAATAGGTGGGCAATACAAGTGACCTAGTTGAATAGTTAAAACAGAACGACATGAGGTTTTTATACACACACTTGGGTGACTACGAATGCATAAGACTGTAATCGTTGATAAAACAGTGCCTTGAAGGACATCGGAGGTGGACGGTAGATCCCGCGGGGTGAAGCGCCGGCGCTTCTGGCAGCTTATATCAGCCGGAACTGGGCACGTGCCGGTTATTGGTCTCTCATCTCACGACCACCATCCCTTACGCTCTCGTACGACATTAGATTGGCTAGTGAACGATATCGTATACATAATATCAAACTCCTCCCTCCTTTCCACTTAAGCCCTCCCCATCACTTGCAATGTACGCCCTTCACATTCGCAGATCCTTGCCGCTTTCTAGGGTCGTTCGCATGCAGTCACGTAGTCTAGCTGCCGCCCTTCCTGGATATCCTGTCCCGGGAACAGCCTTTTCTCCCCCTCCTCCCCCCTCCCAGACCTCTGAATTATCAGCAAATACGCCAACCACACGACCAAAAGTTGATCGACGATCCCCTCCGTAAGTATCCGCAGAGTTTCGTACTCTAGAAATTTAGCTGATTTAACTATCTTGGGCTTGGCGAACACGCACCCAGTATTAACCATGCTATGAATAACCCTTCAGCAAACGCCACTACACTGCCGAAATCCGACATACCTATTTTTACCACGCTGGCGGAGTTACGATCTTGGAGAGAGACCGCATTTAGGGAAGGCAAAAGTGTGGGCTTCGTACCCACTATGGGTGCTTTGCACCAAGGACATATCACTCTCGGTGAGGAATCCTTTTATGCTAGTAGAGGGTGGGCCATTAACCGACTTGTCAAGTGCGAGAATCCCTAAAGGAGAATGATTTGACTGTGATTTCGATTTTCGTGAACCCAACGCAGTTCGCGCCACATGAGGACCTAGCAACATATCCCCGTACCCTCGAGTCCGATGTCGCCTTGCTGTCTGCATGCTCAGCGATCCCAGCAAATTCAGCGTCTGATACGGTGTCTCGGAAACCGTCAGCCATCTTCTTACCCTCTGCGCCGGAACTATATCCTTCTGGGGTGTCTCAAGCCGAACAAATAGGCACCTACGTGCTGCCATCTCCGACTCTGACCTCGCAGATGGAAGGGAAATCCCGCCCTACATTCTTCCGCGGGGTCGCGACCGTCGTGACAAAGCTCTTGAACGGCGTCCTCCCAACTCGTGTCTACTTTGGCCAAAAAGACATCCAACAAGCACTGCTTATGCGTGGGATGGTCAAGGATTTGTGCATGGGCGTGGGCGTGAGGATTATCAGGACTGTCAGGGAGAGCATGATAGAAGGATCAAGCCAGGTGGGACCTCAGGATGGGCTAGCCTTATCATCCCGAAATGCGTACCTGTCCCCTACCGAGCGTATGGCGGCTCCTACGCTTCGACGTGCCCTCGGCGCAGTCGAGGCTGCTTGGTATGCTGGCGCTGGTCGTGAAGATGCTCTAGCAGCCGGTCGAGCTGTGGTCGAGGAAGCGATCGTACAAAAGGGCAAGGAGGTGAACATGCGTTTGGATTACATCGAGATGAACGACCCAGATACCTTCGAGGTCATTCCAAATTCGTTGCGAGCTGGGGCCTTGCAGAGGGTTGAGGAGAGGTCTGAAGAAGACAAAGGACCTGCGGTGATTCTGAGTGGAGCATTATGGGTCGGGAAGACTCGCTTGATTGACAATATCCTTCTGGGAAATGCGTCTTGGGTATTTGAAGAGGGTGTCTAGAAAACAATTTTTATGGATGATCGTTGGACCTGTAGAACTAGACCTGTATATCATTGGATGCACTTTCACATAATCAACTTGATACACCTCACGTTGAGGCCCTAAGAAGATCAACCGACGTGCTCAATATAGACTCTTCATAATTCGAAAAGGGTGTGCAAGTACGACTTGAGTGTATGCTCCTCATGTTACCGCGCACCAATATATAACGTTGTTCAGGATCAGCCATAGCTTCACTTCAGTCAAATAAGACAAGCCCACGCATATATCCATCCGGCCGTTACCCTCCACCTCGTGGGGATAAGCACGTAGCCGTATGAGTTGGATCTTGGACATGGTTAGTAGGTTGTGACACGAATGATCGGTTTCTGATTCAAAAGTTATCAGAGCCATGGTCCTGTGACGTCAACTTCCATCCTCGGCCCTACCCTTGATCGAAACGCCAGGATTGATTAGCCTATCACTAGATACTCCAATGATCGAGGCTGTTTTGATCGCGTCAATAAACGCTTACACATCGACCATATTGTATCGAGCTTTGACATTGCGAGCGCAGAGCTGGAGGTTGAACTTAGTAGGACATAAATAACTTGTTGCAGCGTTCTCTATTTTGGATCATACAAAAGTTGGTGCAGAATACCCTCTTGCAAGAACCCCTTCACTTACTTCGCTTCCGTTGCACTTTTGATTAAAATGCGGTCCGGGACCAACCTTCTGCATCGTGGTTACATTCAAAGGGATCTTCAATCACGAAATTCTACTCCGCTTTGTACATCTATTCGCGTCGGTGCAACACGTCCCCGTCCTAAGCGACACAAAACCCTTGAGTGTGATTGAGTGTCACTTTGGTGCTTGATATCTCAGCCAATCACAAGAATTCATTCCTGCGGATCACCTTACTTTGGACTAGGTAAGAAAACTAACCCGTCTCTTCCTTCTCATACTCGGTAGCGTGTTACTTCCGACCTCAGCACGCATACCTCGAGACTTGGACCTTCGTCATCTGCAAGGATTTCACTCAATACCCACGTCACCACCCTCATTCGTTGGGTATCACCGCCCCAAATCTCATTGATATTGCGACCCCGTCCCGTGATTGGCCTGTTTCTTGTGTCCGATCCAATTTCTATAAAATAACGGTCGAGTTGCTCGATATTGCTTCAGCCTCCCTCTCACTCTTTGGGCGATATGCTCCTCAGTCTTGCCATTGTACCGTGGCTACTTGTGACTAATGTCTCTAGTTCTGTTATTCCCAGTCGCCCGAAGAAGGGTGTCCGTGTTATCACCAAGCCGGATGACTATATGCGACATGCACAGCAAAACGGAATGTGCAGAGTGTTCAACGAGACCGAGAACTTGAAGCGTAAACTAGTCCTCCCGGGACCAGGTATTTTGGCTCCGTTCAAAGACTGTGTCGCGAAAAACGAGTTTCAGGAGGAGCTACTTGATCATAGTGGCCAGATTTTCTGTGAAGGGCCGGTGAGGATGGTCTTCCTTAAATGACTGGGTGCCAGCTAACGATTATGGTTCAGGTAATCCATCTGATGGCAGACGCTATGAATCACGCAGACAGCAAGGAGTTTGTGGATCGAGGAAGTACTCTAGACGGTGTGGCATTCAACAACAAGTTCAACGGACTACTCGAGGAAGAGCTCACTGTGGAGGAATTCCTCAAGAATATCAACGATAAGGGCAAATTTGAACTGGTATGCAGCCGGTGACCATCGTCCTACAGCACTAACCATGATATTTGTTAGCGCAATCCTGGTACTGAAGTTCACCTATACAACAACACGCGCTTTCCGAACACACCCAAGTTTATCGCGCAAATTCGTCCCCAAGCTCGCTTGCTTCGAGCGTGGTCAAAGATCGTTCACCACTATTGGAACAATCTTGACCGTACTATGCAACAAGTCATCAATCACTACTTGATTCCGGGACCTGGATCCTCTGTTCCTGATCCAAACCCGAACCAGCCTTCTCCCCGAGAGAGATATTCGACTTCTCTGATACGTCTCGAACACCCATTTGTGGTTGCTGGCGGCCGTTTCCGCGAGCAGTATTATTGGGATTCGTTCTTTATTATGGAAGGGTTGCTTGCTGCAAATATGGATTATCTGGCGCGAACAACCCTGCTAAATTTCATGGATCAAATCAAAGCGTACGGGTTTATTCCAAACGGAGGGAGGTACGTACCCCAGTCCGTTATGCCGCGAGTCCACCTCAGATCGTAACTTGCTTTCCAGGAAATACTACTTGAACCGTTCTCAACCACCCCTGTTTACTAACGTGAGCGGAAAGGTAGCATATAGGGGACCCCCACTGACCTCTTCAAACAGATGCTTCAAGCTTACGTAGAAGCTACCAAGGATTATCAAATATTACACGAGGCTTTGCCTCTCGCAGAGGTACATTCATTTACATTGGCGCATAAAACATACGTTGAATAACTCATAGCGTGAAATCCGGTGGTGGTATAAACACCGTGCCGTCAGTGTCTACCATAATGATAAGACCTACCGTGTGTTACGGTATAATGTAGACGCTACAGGTCCCCGCCCCGAGGTAAGCTGGATTTTTATTGAGGTGTTGGTCATCGTGATAACCCTTTGTATCAGTCATATGCTGAAGATTGGAGGAGTGTGTGGTGCTTCGCCGAAAAGGCTCCGACCCCGTCGTTGCAAAGGCTCAGATATTCTGAATTTGCCAGCGGTGCGGAGTCAGGGTGAGTTTTAAGGAAATTCTCTTGCCATGTCCTAATTGCCTGGTATCAGATGGGATTACACCGCTAGGTGGATGTCCCAACCTTTCAACCACACAAACCGGCCCAAGCTCGAGCAAATGAACTTCCTTCAGATCACGAATATAATACCCGTTGATCTGAACAGCATCATGTACAGGTGCCACAAGCTCATGGAACGTCTATATGTCGAAGCGAGGAGCAACGAATCGCCATTTGCAGACGAATATATCCGCCGACATAGGAGAAGTGCCAAGAAGCTACGGACGGCAATTCTTGCTCTCCATTGGGACCCAAAAAACCTCGCTTTCTTCGACTTTGTCATGCACGAATATAAAAGGGGCGAGCGTCGCACGGGGTATACACAACGGTTCTGGAGTGGCGCGTCGTTGGTCCCGTACTGGGCAGGTGTCTGGCCGGATGAATTGGATTGTTCAAAATCAAAGAATGAAGAAGCAAAGAAGAAGATAATGGGTGCATTTTCTGGTGTGCGCGATCTACTTGAGATGTGAGTG
This sequence comes from Ceratobasidium sp. AG-Ba, assembly GCA_016906575.1. Classification (NCBI taxonomy): domain Eukaryota; kingdom Fungi; phylum Basidiomycota; class Agaricomycetes; order Cantharellales; family Ceratobasidiaceae; genus Ceratobasidium; species Ceratobasidium sp. AG-Ba. The sequence goes on from CP059640.1 coordinate 1,302,928, forward strand.
TGTTTCTCATTCAGTCAGCAAGCTATTACTGAGGCGTATTAGGTATCCTGGGCCCTTGCCAGCCACTCTTGTCGAGACCAAGCAACAGTGGGATTTCCCAGTAAGTTTATGCGGTCTGGCGATATTAGTTTTACTCAGTGCTCATTTTGCCTCGTAGAATTCTTGGCCTCCCCTACAATGTACGATCTAGCCGAAAGATCCTCAAGTATCGTGCTAACCGTTTGCTAGATTTCGCCATCAAGGCCCTGGAGAATATTGATCAGCAATGCATCGATGGAACTACTACCGACCAGTTCCAGAATACCACCAAACCCAAGAACCACCTAGGAGAGAAAGACCCGCCACCTCCCATCAAAAACACGCCCAAAATCAACTACAATACCTCGCCTTCTTGGCGTGATGTCCTGCTTAAGACCGTTGTGATGCGCTACATAAATGCGGCCTTTTGCACTTGGTATGCCTACAACAAAATGCTGGTTTTAAAATACCAGAGCTAATGCGTCAACTTTGCAGGAATAATGAGGGAAAGCTTCCAGAAGACCGGGTTGAAATCTTAATGCGCGACAATCCAGTTAAGGACGAAAACCTTTTCAAGCACCCTGGTAATATGTACGAAAAGCTTAACGCTGCTTCACCTGTTGCCGCTGGCGGCGGCGGTGAATACAACGTTCAGACTGGGGTGAGTTGCACGCTAGCGTTTGATGTTTTTATCGTCTGACCATATCGCGAAAATGACAGTTCGGTTGGACGAATGGGTATGTACCAAGTTTGACCCAAAAGTTTGAAGAGGCTAATTTGTCTATTAGTGTGGCTATTTGGATTGGCAAACGATTCGGGGCTATCCTCGATTCACCAAACTGTGTCGATCCGACGGCTTCATCTACCACTGAATTCGGCGATTCAATCATATTCCAGAAGTAGAGTACCCGTGTGAAACTTCGGGGTCACCCTGTTGAAAATGAACTCTAATTAGTTGAACATGAAAATCAGAATGTAATTGGACCTTTGTTCACAATATCAATTCGTATCCAGTCAGACATGAGTTTGCAATCTCAGGCGATGCTGATCGATGCATTCCTACTGTTGGACAGCAAGGGGTGAATAGTTAGCGACACGTTTATGCGCAGTTTTATCGTCCATCTAGCCTTATATGCAAGCCACCAGCCGCGCGACGTCCGTGGCTCATATAGCCACGACCCTTTGCTTGGTCTTGTTTACATACCCGGTTGGGCGCCAGGAACCAGACGCCTCAACCAACAATATAAAAATACCACCAATCTCATTTCGTTACGTGGCATCTCAATTGATGATGAGCAATAAAGACACATGTATTTGCGATTATAATACACATAGGCCAACACACATGAGCAAAAGCAATAAAATGATCAACCGTGTACAAGATGCGCCTGGCAATCGTGTCAAAATGGCGAATGTTCGAGGGAGGACGGAGCAGAGGAAGATATCAACCTCCATTTGCTGCAGCTATATATCCCTAGTAGTTTGGGTATGGTCTGTTTGACGAGTCAACACGACATGGTGTGAAAGAACTCACCTCTCTGTCCGCCAGAAAGTCCAGATATGCAAGCGCTGTAGCAACCAATAGCCCCACGTCTTCCTCCCCCTCGTTTTCATGTTCGATATCTTGGCTAACCCTCCGAGTATCTTCCTCTAAAACCGACCGGAATGTTCTTAGATCTATAGATAGCACGCCTGTCATTTTCGATACGGCCAGTACCGGTGTAGTATCCGTATACGTCAAAACAGGGACCATCGTCCCCCCTCCACCGGGACCCGATTCGATAACTGGTGTTGGTATAGGTTCCGAGTCCGATATGGAAGCGTCGGGAGCCCGAACAGAAAGAGAAAAAGAACGCCTGGGAGGATTGAATAACGTATTCGCCAGGACGCGAAGAAAGCCCGACGCGTACGCTCGTGAGAATACCGGTTGTTTTTGGGGCAAGACGGGGACCGGGAGAGGGGCGAAGATCATAGGGATGGTCAAGATAGGAGGGATAGACGGAGGGGGAGCAAGCTGTGATATTGATGTTGAAGATGGAGGCGGAGAAGGAGACCGCAGTGGATCGGTGTGCTTTTGTATAACTGGAGACGAAGTTTGAGAGGTCGAGGCCGATCCGGGCACGTTGGCCGTACGTCGTGGTGGAGACCGAATTGGCGGCGTAGGAGGAAACGACCATTCGTCTTGTTCCTTCAGGCCTCCATTTACTCTTTCTCCGCCTCTTTGCTTTCCTTTAGATGTCCGTCTGAGAGGTAGCTGTATGATCAACTCGCAATCCGCGTCTGACTTGTCGCGATCTGCAAGAGGATTGGGCGCAAGTGCGAGAGGAATAGACGATTCAGATGATCTATCATGGACGTGAATATACCAGCCCCGTGTTGGTCGATGTATAGTATAACACAGCGTGTTGGACGGTTCGGGTGTCCGTATTTCGTCTATTATCTCCTTGTGTGCGAGAATACGCGTCTAAGATGAATCAAACAGAGTGAGCACAATATCACTTTCGGAGACTGACACACACCTTGCACCATTTGGTTTCTCCCGTTTTCTCATCGGTAATATATACTTTTTGACCGCCCTCTAGGATGTCCGAGCTAGGCAACAAGGCAACTGAACTTGTGAGCTTTTCTGACGACGACGGCAGAGTAGATGCAGCCTACGTAGACAGCAGGAGCCGCTTTTCAGACGGTCCAGATCGAGTCAGTGCTGGGTGTTTATCTTGGGACATGGGCAAGAGAGGAGACCGCAGCAGGGAATCTGGTGGTTATACTTGGATGGGTGGGTATTACGTAACCGCATCTCTCGATCCACAAGCGCCCAAGGTCGTTTCCAACCACCCTGCACCCCTGTTCGCTTGTTCTGTCCGCTTGCTGCATTGGATCAGTAGACTAGACTCAGTATACACGACAGCTAATAGAACCAAACCGTACAGGCTCTCTGGCGAATCAAGTTGTTCTTGCAGTTCTTGTGACTCTAATTGCCACTGGTGTGTTCATATACCATATCAAAATGGCACGTACGCCACCATACTGCCCATTTGAGCGCTTCTCCTGACCGCATGAGTTCTCTCAGTCTTCCCGTGTTAGCAGCTCTCAGCGCGATAGCCTCGTCACTCAGTTCCGATCCATTACTGACTCGAGGTGAGCGCAAGATCATACAACCGATGTATATGTCATCCCTATCGCATGTACTAGCAAGGACGAGGCTTCCACATACCTAAAGAAACATAACTACCGACTGGATGCCGCTGTCGACGCCTACTACCAAGCATCTACAGATTCCTCAGCATCACCACAGAAGATTGCGACGATATTCGACCAGTACAAGGGTTAGGGGCAATTCTTTATCTTTGGCCTACTCCGGATCTACTGAATCGTTACATTAGATTCAGATGGAGACAACATCGGTGTTGATGGGACCATAAGATGGTGTGCCGACCTCGGAGTAGACCCTGAGGATGTCGCGCTCCTGGCCGTGGCATGCGAGCTCAAGTCCCCAACAGTAGGAGAGTGGACTCGAAGTGGATTTACAGACGGATGGAAGAAGCTAGGGTGTGCACTCTGGTACTTGCATATATTCAGAAGTCTAATTTCATACAGGTGTGACACAATACCGGCGATGAAGGCTAAAATCGATCAGCTACGAACCAAACTCTCCCAAGACAGGCATACTTCAGCAAAGTCTACAACTACACATTCACCTTTGCCAAAGGTGAGGGTGCCAGGAGCATATGTACGTATCAATTCTCCGCCCCATATCGATTTATCCGATCGTAATTCGTTCATTACAGCTATTGAGACCGCTATCGCCTATTGGACGCTTCTCCTGGATATCGGTCTCTCCGGTCCGGCACTCCCTCATGCAGGCTGGAAAGAGGAGTACACTCAATGGTGGTTTGAGTTCTTGAACGAAAAGGGTGGCAAGGGTATTAGTAAAGATACATGGACAATGGTGCGGTATATTTTGTCAGGCAGCTTCGCCGTTGGTCACTAACCGTAATAACTAGCTTCCCGACTTCATCAAGACGATCGACAGCAAGTTTGAGAACCACGATTTAGAAGGTACAGATCATTACACATGTTCAGAAATCACAGGCCACTAACCGAAGTGACATTACAGCCGCATGGCCCTCTACAATCGACGATTTCGTAGACTGGGCAAAGGAGAAAATACAGGCTGGCCAGGCATGATTGTCTTGCTGTACAAGCGGCCGCGTTCATCTAGGATAATAAACACGTATAAACTAATGAATCGGTGTTTTCCTGCGAGGACTTTGCCTTTTGTGAAATAAGCCGGCATGACAAAATATCCGACGCCTCCGTACGGTATAAGAAGGTTAACTTTTACATCTCCTTGGCTTCTCCGAGAATCACCCGATAGGGTCGAACGTCGTCTCTTGCGCTGGTCTCGTGTTGATGTCGCAAATTCAGCCGACAACGACGATGCATATAAGCTCCGATAGACCGCTCACTCTCTATATCTCCCGTTCTTTTGATCCCCTTTCATCGATCTTTTACCATGGCGCCACGTCCGTTCAAGCCTCTCGACATTGAGGAGATTATATCCAAGCTTACCCTCAACGAAAAGACGAGGCTGCTTGCCGGTATTGATAACGTACGTGGCAGCCTACCAACCAGCAAGACGGCAGACCAGACTGATTCACATTGGTGCAGTGGCATACTTATCCCGTTCCCCGACTTGGAGTACCATCTCTCCGAGTGAGCAAACTATTGATATGCTCCCAGGTATTCATGCTGATCTGCCATGTTGTAGTTCACCGATGGCCCGAACGGTGCTCGTGGAACAATGTGTAAGTGTATCATTGCCTCATATTCATTCTCATTAAACCAAAAAATCCTCGCCATACAGTCTTCGAAGGTGTTCCTGCAGCCTGTTTTCCCGCCGCAACCGGTCTTGCATCCGCGTGGGACACAGAGTTTGCCCAAAAAGTGGGACAGACGATCGCCCTCGACTGCAAGGACAAGGGTAAATTCAAGAATACACTTTCTTCGTGCCACCTCTCTGATGGAAATGCATATTTCTCAGGTTCCCATGTATTGCTCGGACCCACGGTTAACATCCAGCGCTCGCCCCTGGGTGGACGTGGCTTCGAGTCGTACTCGGAAGATCCGCTGCTGTCTGGCCTTCTTGCGCGCGCATTCATCAAGGGTGTACAGTCAGAAAACATTGCAGCCACCATCAAACATTATGTCTGCAACGATTCAGAGTTCGAACGCATGTCAATCTCAGGTGAGTATTCGCGTCGAAAGTTCTTTGCTGGAAATCCAATGGAATACTAGCCGAGCTCTCAACACGTGCACTCCGTGAGATCTATCTCCGCCCGTTCGAAATCGCCATTCGCGACAACAAAGACGCGCCATGGGCTGTTATGTCTGGGTACAATCGTGTGAATGGTATGTTCCACCAGAAATCTGTACTATATGCGTAGGATGATTGATGACGCGGGACTGGTTTGCAGGGCTACATTGTTCAGAGCACAAGTAGTAAGTGGATCCGACTTGGAACGCCTTTTGTTGTGTTTCTGACGTGAATTAACTAGCCTGCTTGATTCGGTCCTGAGAAAACAGTGGGGTTGGAAGGGAATGATCATGTCCGATTGGTAGGTATCCAGAAACGTGCCTTGCGAATATCATTGACTCAAAACTCGTTGCTCTAGGTATGGAACTTACTCCGCCGAAGCTTCCGTTAAAGCTGGACTTGATCTCGAGATGCCGGTGTGTAAACCTGTGCCTTGGCTGCGAAAGATTTGACTTAAAGTTGCATATAGGGACCTCCGGCATGGCGCGCCGATGCTCTGCAACGCTGCGTTGTCGCGCAGAAGATTAGGGTAGCTGAAATTGATGAGCGTGTGCGTAAGGTAAAGTGGGGTGATCTCTTGCTGTAAAGGCCTATCTTCACCGGCGATGTTTGGTTAGGTTCTGGGACTCATTAACCAAGTTGCCGCCTCTGGAATTCCTGAAAATGCGGACGAAACCGGTGTGCCGAAGAAGGAAACAGTCGAACTACTTCGTCAGGCAGCGGCGGTATGTTTTTCCCTGCCGTTCCCGATCGTTCACGGTTTAAGAGGTTTGGTAGGGAGCCAACGTTCTCCTCAAAAATAGCGCTGGGTTGCTCCCTCTTTCTGCTTCTTCATCTTCTTCAATCGCTATCATTGGGCCCAACGCCGATGCACCTGTCTTTTCCGGCGGAGGATCCGCCAACCTCCGCCCTTACAAGCACACCACCGCGCTTGAAGGTATTCGCGCTGCTCTCCCCTCCTCTGCAAAGGTCTATCACGCCATTGGGGCCCATGCGCACAAAGAATCGCCATTACTTCTTGACAAACACCTCAAGACTAAGGACGGACAGCCTGGATTCGACATCGAGTGGTTCAATGAGGATCCGCTCCAGGTACCTGGAACGAAGCGAGTTCATTATACAAGAGGCACTAGCTCATTTGCGTTCTTCAACGACAATCTGCCTATTGATGTAAGTTTGCTGATACGCTCAGAGTTTGGGGTGCTGATAAGCAAGAACAGGTTCTAGCTCCGGCGTGCTGGGCAACGATAACCGGCCACTTTACCCCCGAAGTTTCAGGCAAGGTGTGTAGTTTTGTGTTTTGCTCCCGCGCATGATGATGAATAACCTGTTTTAGTACGAGTTTGGTGCCGCCGCCACTGGCTTGGTAGACATCTATGTCAATGGCAAAAAGATAGTTGATAACTCTACCAATCCAAAACCCGGGCGTAAGTAAACTCAAATCATCTCATGTTGTCTATGCTTATTTCTTGGACTCAGACGTGTTCTTTATGACTGGTACGGTCGAAGTCTGTGGTACGATTGAGCTAGAGGCCGGAAAGCCTGCGGAACTCGTCCTTCAATTCGCAAGCCCCGTCGCTGCCCAATCCAAGGGGTTCGCACAAATAGGTGCCGGCTCCCTCTCAAACGAAAGCAGGGGCGGCTGCCGATTCGGATGTTCGCGCGTATTTGAGGACGACGAAGGGGTTAGTGAAGCAGTCGAGATTGCTAAGAAAGTAGAAACCGTTGTGCTTGTCGTGGGGTTGAACAACGGTGTGTCTAACTTGTCGTAACGGTAGCTGAAAGAGCACTTATTATTGCATATCAACAGACTGGGAGTCAGAGGGCTACGATCGCACAAACATGGTACTCCCACGTGCCACGAACAAGCTCGTTCAGTCTGTGCTCGATGTGAATAAGAATACCGTCGTTGTGATTATTAGCGGCACACCCGTCTCGATGCCATGGATCGGCTCGGCTTCGACAATCATCCAGTCATTCTACGCGGGCGGCGAAGCTGGCAATGGACTCGCAGACGTTTTATTCGGAAAAGTCAACCCAAGCTCTCGGTTACCACTCACATTCCCAATTGTACGTTTATTCACCACCTGTTGAGCTGATCGTAGCTAACCTTCGCTTCTGAAGCGAGACGAAGATACTCCTTCGTACTTGAATTTCCCTGGTCAAAATGGAAAGGTTCTTTATGGTGAGTAGATAATACCTGCTTAATTAGTATCTTACTAATTGTATGCGTCGCTAGCCGAGGGTGTGTTTGTTGGATACAGGCATTATGAAACCTTCAAGAAGGACGTCCTTTTCCCCTTCGGATTTGGGCTCTCCTACACTCAATTCGAACATTCGAACCTAAAGGTATCGGGATCTATTGGCAAGGACGCTGTAGTCACAGTATCAGTTACCGTGAAGAACGTCGGGAAGGTTGCTGGCCGAGACGTTGTGTGAGTGTTCTGGGTCTAACTGGGAGGATTTCCAACTTACTGTCATCTGCAGTCAAGTCTATGTTCGCGATCTTGCCTCAAGACTCGACCGTCCTGCCAAGGAGCTCAAAGGCTTCGCCAAGACGGCAACCCTCGAGTCTGGAAAAGCTGAAACTGTTTCGATTACACTTGATAAATACGCGTTCAGCTACTTCGACGATTGGGCAGGAGAAGGCAAAGATGGTGATGGATTGTGGGTAGCAGAGGCAGGTGACTTTGAGATCGTGGCGGCGGCCAACAGTGCGGACTCTGGTCTGGTTGCCGGAATTACCCTCAAGGAGTCCTTCAGTTGGCTTTAGACGTGTCAACAAAAGGCAAAAAATGTAGCAGTATAGAATGAAATGTTAATCTCTGTCGATCAAAATCTTTTCCAAGCGGTGGCTCTCACTCTAGCTCAAATGCCTGAGCCCCAGAACTTAACCACTAATAAGGAAGACATGCTTGAACGACTCAAAGCGAAACATATCAAAGCTCTTTAGTCTACGAGAAGCAAGGGTGTGCACGGAATATATCGATCGTCCCAGCTAAGCTTACAGAGCATTAGACTCTTGAAACCTCCTTACGGCCTGGCTTGGTGAACTAAGTAAACCCGGATTGAACCGTTGAGTCTTCTGTATTTCATGAACACTGATCTAGATAGAAGCTGCCTGGATCAAGTTACGGGGGGTAAGCGTCTTCAACAGGTGATCAAGTCTCTACGCATAGCGAATTTTTTCTGCTGCAGCCCTGTCTGCGTCAAGCAGAATTGCTCTTTGGTCGGGGTCGGGCATTCTAGCACTATGCACAAAGACTTCAGAAAGTGAAATTACATATTGTACATGCACTCACAATTCACGCCCAAAGTCCGCGAGTGAATCCCGGTCTTTGATCAACCCTAGTTCAACCAAGGCCTCCACTCGTGCTTCAAGCCTGTGTCCATTTATGTGAATCAAAGGGTATAGACCAAGACGAAGCGAAAGTGTACCTTTCCATGGGGGTAAGCTCAGCGGCTGCTTTACGTCTTGGTGGCCACATGGAGGTAGCTTTCTTCTCGGGAACACCTTCGTTAGCCAGGGTGACAACTGCTTCTCCATACTCTCGCCTAGAGCCCTGTAGAGCTGATTAAATGGGGACTATTCCTGTAGAATGAATATCTGTGCTCACTGCAATAGCAGTCGAGGTTATTTTCTTCTCGACATGACTGACCATCAGAACATTTTGATGATTATGGCTGTATGCTACTCCGGCACCATTCAAAACATCAGAAATATTGTCGTTCACTGGCGCTGGAACAGATTCGTCAAGCATGAAATCTGCCAGAGTTCTTTCGTTGTTTGGCTAGACAATTGTGGCATGAGAGGCATGAGAGGACTAGGCCACCCCGGTGAATTACGAATGCTCACAAGCGAGTCCTTGATCATTCCATCAGGGGCTGAATCCATATTAGCGAGAGCCCAATTGATCTCAGCAAGGTTTGCTTTCTCGATCTATAAAATGCAACAACCTGAGTTATCTAAATTGACAACGCAAAAGGAATCAGTTACCGTCATTTTTGTAGCCAAGGCTGTTTCATGGAGCCTACATTAAAAATTAAGCCTCTATAATAAGCTGAAGATGAGCTATCAACTCACTTAAAAATGTTCTTCAACCCGAATAGCTCCCCTTGGTGGGTTTTGGATCCTTGGACACCTTCGAAATATCTGGTCTGCACGCTAGCTTCATATCCACTACGGTGAAGATGTGAGCTTAATTCAAGGACAAATGAGGCTTACTTACATCTGCATTTGTTGTTGCTTATAGATTTGACGCGCATATATCAGCTCTTCAAGGGCCCCAGCGCCAAGCAAGCGATAGACATTAACGTCTCGTTTCTGGCCAAATCTGTATGCTCGGTCCATGCTATCTGCCCGTATGTTTAGCATAACTGAACCTAAGTTTGGTATCGTAACGGCACCCACGCTTGTAGATCATGAGCTGGATCTAATGTAGTGTTAGAATACAATGATTCTCGCGTTTTGACCCAACTCACTCCAATTAGGATCTAGTTGAATCCAGGTTAATTGAATGCTAGTCTCTGTGAGCAGCGTTACGCACCAAATATGACAACCTTGTTAGCGCTAGTCATATTCAAACCAGCTATTGTCCAGCACGTCAACGTTGAGTTTGGACCGGGGAGTAATAGTACTTACTTCCTCCCACGAGGGTTGATATCAAAAAGACGAATACATTCGGATCCCTATTAAATTTCTCCAAGGACGCCATACCTGAACGAGTGGTTGGCCGATATGCTATTAGACTAACAAGCTTTCTTACGGTCTTCCTGTTTGGTCTTGCCGTCCATGTAACAGAAATTAAAATCTACAAACGGCGAATAGATTTATAATTTGATGTCGTACAAATAGCTTACTTTTTCGCCTCATTTGATCGTCAAGCATTTCCAAAATCTTGACTGATTTTGAGAATATTAAGACCTTGTTCTCTCCTTCGGTCTTCCAAGTGTCAAGTAGTTGCGACAGTACCTATCCAAGTTATATACCTCATCAATAGCATCGGTGTTACTGCCCCATCTTAGCTTACGTTCCACTTTCCACACAAAGAGTCGTCATGTAATAAATCTGCTTGACGTATCGTCTGGCCCGGAAACGCTATCTTTACATATTCTCGTCGCCTTGCACGTTGCTCATCGGTTTCTCCTTTGAACCCTGGACAAATCAAGATGATGTGGTTGGAGATCTCGACGAACAATTGCATGTATTTGAGCACGAGATCTTTCCAAGGAACCCTTGGTCGTTGTGGGTGTGGCAACAATAACCGCGTCTATGGAAATCAAATGCCGGTTAGAGTGAAGCACAATCGTATTGTAAAACCAACCCTTTAGTGCTCCCGCAATCACATGGCTCGTCCTTTCGAGTCATAAGTTGAACGTCTTTTGTCTCCAAGAAGCGTTTGTATACTTCTAGTTGAGTCTTTGCTAAGGGACAGAATACAACCTGATCGAATTTACGGGGCATCTAGAGACCCGTCGGATGAACACCCATAATAATAGTGCAGGTATATGCGTACCTGATCTGCTATGAGAGCCTTTGTACTTAACACACGATTAAGTAAAGGAGTAAGTCAACGAACCGGTATTGTTACACATACCGTCTCAGGAAGAAGACAGGCAGAAGTCGGTGCACAAGACGTTCAGCCAGCAACTTTAAAGATCGTTCAAACGAGCAATTATCGGTTTTGGTATGGAGAATCCTTACCCTGGCTTTCGATACCTGGGCCTGCGTCGCCCGATGCGCTTGGCCTTCAGCGAGCGGGACGCTGATCGCGAGTTTCCATTGGTTCTGAGTTCCCACCTTTCCCGGAGCACACCAATCGAGTAAAGTCCAGAGTTCCTTGTATCCATTTTGTATGGCTGTACCCTTGCCATGATTGTTATTCACGTCGGTAAGTAGCCAAAACCCTACTACATAAGATTGACTTACGGTCAGTCCAAAACGAACGCGGCACGAGAACTTATTCAGAGCAATGGTAATTCTTTTGTGTATCTGTTGGTTCGATTATGCATCTCTGCAGGAAAATACTTGCCCTGAAGATGGATTCTTGCACCTGTGAACCTCGTCTACAAACACCATCGTCCACGGAAGGTCTGAAAGCAGGTCAATATTTGTCCGAGCCGTATCGAATGCTGTTAATACTATTAAGAAATAAATAAGCCGTTAATTCAGATCCGAACACGAATGATAGCGCACCGATATCAAGTCGTCCCATAGTGAAATCCTTCAAGACATCATCCCTCGTACCCTTATCCCCTAAATACGTTGCATATTCAAAGTAGCTCCACTACAGATGAATCTTAGCAAAATACTCGAGACGGATACGTTCAATGGGCACGCACCGTGTCAAGCTCCCGCTCCCAGTTCCCCACGACTGTTTTTGGGCATATGATTAAACACGTTCCCCACTTCTTGTCAGCACGAGGGAGGTCAACTCGGGCAAGACCCTCGTCTTGTAGCGCCCGAACACGATCGCGACGTCGGTGCATGTCACTGCTATCTCCGGTTTTGCCTAGGGCAGCCGAAAGGAACGCAATCACTTGAATTGTTTTACCTATATGCGCCACCCATACGTTACGTATGAGCGAGCTTTCCTAGGCCAGTACCAACTTCTTACCTAAACCCATGTCATCGCCCAACATCCCTCCCCGCCCTTCAGCCCACCTCTGATGGAAGAATCGCACACCATCTCGCTGATATTCGCGGAGTTGCCGATTGATGCTTGCAGGTACTCGAGCCTCATATGCCGGATCAGCAGAATATAAGTGCAATGGCCCAAGGTGTGCTTGATCGGGTGGAGGAGGAAACATTCGTTTAGGGTCATAGTTGGATGATGAACCGGAGTTTGAGGTGCCCTCGAGCCCATTATTGAGTGTGGAAATGGAGATGGCAGTTGATGCTGTACTCGGAATAAAAGGATCGTTGTCGGAAGATTCTGTTTCAGTTCCCGAATCGACTGCAGAAACCAAAAATTGAATAACCCCTAATTGCGCCACTTTTCCCAAACTCCGTACCAGGTAAAGTGGCTGCACAAAAAGGGAAGAAAAATTAAGCAGTATAGTCCTCGAGATCCATTGCTGAACTCACGACTTTTCCGAGCGCGCTTTATTTTTCTGGGTAGGATGTCGGTTCTTGAAGGGCGCTTACTTGGGACTTTGCCTGGTTTCGTGGCCTCATTATCATCACTATCGCTTTCAGACTCTGATTACAATTCAGCGATAGCAGCTGGACGAGCTCAGACATAACATACCTGTAGCTGTATCGTCAGGCTCTGTATTTGGTTCACTTCTTGTGTGTTCGGAAGCTATCTCTGCATTGGGGGCCGGTGAGTGGCGCCATGTGTCTTCTAGTTTCAGCTGAGATGAGGAGGCAATATAAATTTCTTCTTCCAGACCTGCAGCGCACTTCATTGAGATTTTCATTAATTGATACTTCGGAATGTAGCATACCAAGAAGGGCGGGCAAAGGATCTGACAGGATAGTATCCAATATGTCCTTTCTAGATTTAGTGGCTATTCGCCAGTGAGCTTGAATATTTCTATGTAAGATAAGTTATTCAACTCACAGGAGCGTGCTGGCTGGGTATGTTTACTCCTGGGCCTACCTCGGGCACCACGTTTCTTAGCTTTGTAGGATGCTTCCGCTTCAGCAGCTAGAGTGTCAATATTAAACTCATCATCCGAGTCCGAGCCTGCTTGAAGTTAGCGTCGTAAATAATTTCAGAAGTTTTATATTTACCAAGAGGGGCCGCTACAGAAGTCAATGGTTTGCCTAGGCGGTCTGGTCAAGACAGGTATGGCCTAGCAAAACACCAACCCACCAAGCCTTGTGCTACCGCCGCCCTGCAAATTTTTGTCCTTTTTGAACATCAAGATGCAATCAAAATTGAAGTCCAGTGGTCAAGTTTGTACTAATCAAACTCCTATCCGGGTAGAGTGTGTTGAGATGGATGCGCGCAGGGCAATCCCGTTCGCGACCACGTGACGATCTACTTGCTCACGTCATCCACGTGCACCTTTCCCATTGCAAATAATTTTTGGCTACATTTCTTGACGGCCATAACACCTTGGTAACTTATCGCAGAATGGGCAAGAAAGCAAGCAAGGCGACTCGCAAGTTTGCGGCATCTGGAGAGCTAAAAAGGACTATCACAGCCCGAAGGAAACACAAGGCCGTTAAACAAAAGGCCCAGGTGCGGAGTGCAGAAAAGGAGAAGAAGAGGAAACAGAGGGAGGAGGACGAGAGTGAGGACGAGCAGGTGGTACAGGAGACAAGGAATTCCAAGGGAAAGTGAGTGGATTATAATGCGGCTATCGATACGGGGACCCACTGTTACGCTGCACCGTAGAGGAAAGGCTAAAACAGTAGACGATCTACTAAGTGGGGCGTTCCTGGATGAAGACGACGACTCCGATGCTATTCCCGAAGGCGAAGAAGGAGAGGAGGTTGACGTGGAGCAAGATGACTCGGATGACGATGAAGGGATTGCGGACGATGAATCATTCGCCTCGCTAGATGAGGAAGGTCTGTCTAACAATACCCACTAGAGCTCAACCGCTCGTACTCATCTATGTTTCTCAGACGAAGGCGCAGCTCATGCAATGGATCTTGCCGCGCTCAAAAAGTCTGATCCCGAATTCTACAAGTACCTGCAGGAAAACGACAAAGAGCTGCTCGATTTTAATGCATCAGACGTCGAGTTCTCCGCGGGAGAAGACGAGGATGAGGACGAAGATGGAATGGACGAGGACAAGGCGGAGGAGGATGTCCCACTTTTGACAGTTGCTATGCTAAAAGACTGGCAGCGCTCACTTATCGAGGTAGGCTTGTTTTCTTCGACGATCTTTGCGTTCAAATCCTGACTGCGATTTAGACCCACTCACTTCGTGCTCTACGACGATTACTTATAGCTTTCCGCTCTGCGGCTCATATGAATGACGAAGATGTCAAAACTGCATGGCGGATCGATAGCGCTGTTGGTCAGTGTCGTAACCCCGGGTTTACATACCCTTGTTGACCCAGTTTGACGGGAGCAGTTTTCAACAAACTCGTTACGACTGCCCTCAAATACACTCCTATTATCGCCGCTCATCATATGCCCTACAAAACTCTTCCTAATGGTAAATTGTAAGTTCTAACGTTCTTTTATGTTCTTGCCTCCCATATTGATTTACTGTTTGCAGCAAACCACCGGCGTCAACATCCAAAACGGCATCTTTGTCAAAACTACTCCTTTCCCAGGTTCAGACCGCCGTTCACCTCATCGAACAACTTCCCTCCAACCCTATTACTAAGCAAAAGCCCACAGAAGAAGAGGACGAGGGTGACTCTGAGACCGAAGAACGAGTGAAGAAGGGTAAGAAGGGAAAGGGAAAGAAAGGCAAAGGAAAGCAAGCGACAGAAACGGACGAGGACGAAGGCAAAACCGCCCTGGTCGAGCTTGCCTTATCCGAAACCGCGAAGCTTGCGCCATATATTGTTGGTAGCCGCAAGACTATCAAGCTGTGGTTAAAGGTAGGCTTATCGAGTCTAACTGGACTCACACATGACGTTCGGGTCGCTTATGGCGTTCGTGAATAGACATGCCTAAATTTGTGGTCCAGTGCGGCGGATAGCGTCCGCATCAGCGCGTTTCTTGCCATTCGAAGACTTGCCTTTTCGTCAGACGAGGGCATTGTCGATCTTGTTCAAAAGGTCAACAGATTGTCGCTGTACTTTCCTGATAATCTTATGATCAAGCTCTTTTCGTAGAATACATACCTGACTCTCCTTCGGACATCAAAATCCTCTTCGCAACATACGCTCCCTTCCTTGACTCTCATGAAGAACTCGGCAAGCGAGCTGTACGCGCTGGATCGGGCGGCTGCATATACCACTGCCTTTGGATATATTCGTCAACTGGCGGTGCATCTTAGAACGAGTACCAAGGTTAAGACGAAAGTAAGTCCATGTTCATCTCAGCTTAGGGACATCCAAATTAAATACGGCTCTGGATGGTTGCAGGAAGCATACAAACAGGTGTACAACTGGCAATTTGTTCACTGTGTAGACTTTTGGTCGCTGGTTCTCGCCCGAGGTTGTGAGGATGGTGATGAGGAAAGCGAACTCAAACCACTGGTTTATCCGCTGGTACAGATTGGGCTGGGAGCTGTTGGGTGAATCACTTTCGTGCTCGTTTCTCACCCCAAAACATTTGCTGACGTTTATACAAAGGTTGATTCCTTCGGCGCGATACCACCCGTTCCACCTGCACATCCTACGCTCCCTACACTATCTTGCTTCGCACACAAACACATACATCCCCATTCCTGCTCACATTCTTCCCATACTCACCTCCCATCTCGTGCCAATCTCTGGCAAACCCAAGACCTCGTCTGGAGGGATACTCAGGCCTCTAGACCTGGCGAGCACAATCCGTGCGCCAGCGCAATATGTGAAGACGCATATCTTGGCCGAAAGCATAGTGACCGAAGCGGTACTGCTCATGGCAGAGAGCGTACCAGCACGAAGCGTTGCGTTCCCAGAAGTGGTCGTTCCTCTTACGAGCACACTTCGACGTGCCCTAAAACGGTCTTCTGCGAGCGCAAACGCAGGCAGAAGCGGAAAGAAGATAGGAGTTAGCGGGAAAGTCGTCAGCAGCATCAAAGCGCTCGTCGAACACCTCGAAGAGAGCTCCAAATGGACGTCTGAACGAAGGATGGGCTTGCAATATGCACCAGCGCAATGGGGGGAAGTGAGCGAATGGGAAAGGAGCGTCAAGCCCGAGGGCACGCCAGTTGGAAAATGGGTAGGTGTGCTACGAAAGCAACGAGAGGCGAGACGAAAACTGGTCGAGAGTGGTGGAGGAATGGTCGACGCATGATGCCAGGCCCTGATTTGCACATGTTTGAACTCATAGGGGCTCGCCCAAATGTACAGCACAGAATTCTACAAAAATATCTAAATATATGCGTGTGCCTGGGCAAGCTGTTAGATTAGGACGCCACTTGACGGACAGAAGGCCGCATAGTGATGTTCCTCGGGTGTTCCTTGGAGACACTCCACGCGCGAGGTGCCAAGGTCCGCTTACATAAGTCCCGCGTCGGGCCCCGGGAGCGGTACGCGCATCAGAGAGAGCAGAAAAGCAGTGGTGAGAGGGCTCCAAGGTTGCAGACTACCCTGTTCTCTCCCCCAAGATGGCCGACAACACGCAGGAAAGTGCCGACGCAGCAGCCAAGGCCTCGGTCGACCGCACGTTGGAGGGTGATCCAGAAAAGGGCGCCCAGGAAACCGCAAAGGACCAGGCGAATGCTCCCGAGAGTGGATACTTGACCGGTACAAAGGTGAGTTGAGGATGTAGGTTAGGTGTGATATTGGACAGTGATGGAGCATGTGCGTATTTAGCTAGCGTTGGCGTTTATGTGAGTATGCGTGATCTAGATTGCATTGCATTGCAATACTAATTGCTGACTTGTGATAAAGTGGAATGATCCTGTCACTTCGTAAGTTTGCCACTAGCCGCTTTAATGCCGTTGTGCACGCGTTTCTGATGTTGCTCGTGATGCAGTGCTTGTCGCGCTCGATCAGACCATTGTGGTAAGTTAGACTATTGCGTATCGTATCAGCAATCGATTGTGACTTTTGGGTAATGGGCAGGCTACTGCGCGTAAGCATTACAAGTAAAGATGCTCTACCCACAAAGCATACTGAACTGGCACTATAGTGCCCAAGATCGCCTCTTACTTTGATGCACTTTGTAAGTCCGCCGGTACGTTGCAAAATAAGGTACAAACTCATGGTGTTTATTATAGCTCAAGTCAGCTGGATCGTCTCGGCCTATTTTTTAACTCAGGCCGGGCTTTTGCTTCTTTACGGTTCGTGCCGCCATCATTATGCAAGAATCTCCATTCGTATCTGGGTTTGACTCAATAGGCCAATTGCTGATTGTTGCCCCGACCAAGTGGATCTATGTCGTCGCGGTCATGTGTGTACGATTCAGCGCATTCAAATCAATCATTATCTAACTGACCGGCACATATAGCATCTTTGAGATCGGTTCACTCTTTTGTGCGGTGGCACCGTAAGTACACGGACATCCTCCATGCCCGGAGCGGTTCGATCACTTCCAAACCTGGCATCTACTAACGCACTTAAACCAGGTCTGCCGAGTTCCTAATCTTTGGCAGAGCGGTGAGTCGCTGGGAATCGATCTAAAAATGGCTTTCTTATTCAGAACCCGTTTGATGTAGGTGGCGGGCGCCGGCGCAGCAGGCATCTTCATTTCAATCTTGTCGATTATTGCCCAGGTTACTCGACTTGAAGACCGGCCGCTTCTTTTTGGACTGTTTGGTGCTGTGTTTGCAGTTTCGTCGGTAGGTCGTTGCTTTCTTCCATCCGTTTACGCCGGTTTCTTGAGAATTGCGCCGATGTGCTCGGAGTCGGAGAGTTCACTCAAACCCCTCGTTGGGAATTATCAGACGAGGTCGAGATGAGATGGCTCAAAAAGCCGGTGGGCTAGTCGGTATCCGACGTCAGAAGATGCTTGTCACTTTCCTCACTTTCCCTTTCGTTGACCCTTGGCTTGTGCGAGGGTCGCTCACTGACGGCGGCAGAATATGCTGCCAGACGCACCATGCAACAATTCACATCTTCCAGTTCACTCTATCACTCTATTTGTGCCTTCTATCTTCCGCGCGGCTCGCTCAGGACGCAGCTCGGATATTACGGCGATCGACGCATTACCATGGGCGCTTGGCTCGGCCTCGTCGGGCAAGCTTTTGTCCTCGGTTCGGCGTTGTAGACGATGACGCATAATGTCATGTTGCCTTGTTTGGACGTTGCACAGTCCCACCTTCCGATTGACACCCCGTCCCTATTTGATAATGTTTGGAAATGTTCCTGGGTGTATGCTAACCCAAACTACTTGCTGCCGCCTAGGTCGTCGGCCCACTCGTAGGAGGCGCATTTACCGATCACATATCCTGGAGGTGGTGCTTCTACATCAATCTGTAAGCGCGCCATGTCCCTCGCCTTCCCCTTGCTTCTGCAGATCGGCTAATCCGGCAATATCCAATAGCCCGTTCGGTGCCTTGTCCATCATCGCAATTCTTATTTTGTTCGACGCCCGTCCGCCGGTACGGACCGACCTGTTCCAGTATGCGCAAACCTGGCGCAAGTGGGTCGCTCTCGACTGGATTGGTGCTGCGTTATGTTTGGGTAAGTTCTTGGTTTTGATCATGCGTCTCCATGGGTCGGTAGCTGGGCGAGTGGCGTCTTTGCGGTTCTGGCGTTGTGGCTCGTATCACGCTTTTGGTTTGGTGCATTACCGTATGGTTGGTGGGGATAAAGTGGGCGGCAGTGGGTTCGCTGCTGAATTTGGTTGGGTGCAGCACTCAATAGTTTGGTCATTTTCCTGTCTGGGGACTTGAGCTGGGCAAGCAATATGGATCAACGGCTTTTGGAGAGATCAGGGTTGGTTGGATCGGTGATTTGAAGACACTATCACAGAATTTCAACGTGAGCCAGATCCCTAAGCCGCTGTCGTTCGGTCTTAATACATCTCCTGGCAGATCGGCTCTCGTCCCCAAGCCCGAGAATAGACCATTTTGGGTTAGGCTGGCTGTGGCAATTCAAACAATGCGGGATGGTCTGGGAAAATTATTATTTTAAGGTTTACTGCCTGTTTGCCCCGAGTTCTATCTTCATTATCGGCCATTAATATTTCGTGATAAGCGAATTGACACCCTTTTTTCGACTATATAGGTTTCGTTACGTGCCTATTGCTACCACTACAGTGGGGAGGGAATACTAGGTCATGTAAGTCGATCGGTGGCTTTGCTTCGTAGATCCTCCACGACCGTCCGGGACCCGCATGCTGACCCTATTCCATTCAGGGCACGACAAAGTGGTCATTGCTCTTTTTTGTGTCTTTGCCGTACTTTTTGTTGCATTCTTGCTTTGGGAAAAACGCAAGGGCGTTACCGGTATTCTCCCTCTCAAGCTGTTCAGGAGTCGCACACAAATTGGAACGTGCATTGAGGCGTTCATGATCTACATGGCCATGATTTTGGCTACGTACTACTTGCCACTCCAATATCAGGCCACTAAAGGCCACTCCGCAACCAAGGTGAGTTCAGTGATCTGCGCAATCTGTTGGCAATGTGGCTAAACTGAAACGTCTAGTCCGGAATTGATATCCTTCCGTTTATGCTAGCCTGTGGTAAGTTCATGATGTCGCGCCTGGCGGAATTCATTCACTCATGCTGAGCTCGAACCGCTCAGTACTTAGTGAGTCTAAAATGTATGCGTGCCGGTTCGTGGGTCTGATGGTTTTGGATTCAAGCCGCGGCTGGCTCTGGTGCCGTGATCAACGTTACTGGGAGATATTGGGTATGTATCGACGTCGACTTCTACATGCGCACGCTGACATGTGACATGATCCACGTGTAGCCATTCCTATTTGTTAGGTCAGTCGTCAAGCTATTCAAATGATATGAGCACCTTAATCCAAGCGTTCGGCTATTTTCAGTCCCCTCATTTCAGCTGTCGCGGCTGGACTACTCTTTGGGTGCAACAATGAGGATGTGTCGAGCGCAAGGCTCGCGGGCTTCCAGGTACGCTGCTATTCACGCTTCGCGAAGTTGATGGCGTGTTGACCGTAGCGTGGCCTCCCGGTCTAGATCTTGCTTGGGGTCGGACTTGGAGGCAGCTTGCAAAACGTGATCATCGCGATCCAGGCAGAATATGCTCATGATGAGAAGATGATCCCACAAGCCACGGCAAGTTCCTTGCAGCGCGATATGGGTAAGGTGTCAGCTGATCTTTTGAGCATCCAGTCGCTTGTAACTTTCACCCAGCTCGGTGGGGGTATCATTGGCATTGCGTAAGTATCAACTCTATACTCAATTTGCGCTGTGGCTGAATCTATTGATAGGATCGCGGGGTCGGTCTTCGCAAATAAGCTCTCTTCGAGCCTGTACGAGATTGCGCCCAACCTTCCTGAAGAAGTCGTGCATGGGGTAAAGCAGAGTGTGACCATCATATTCACGCTTCCTGCCGATCAGCAAGCGCTCATTGTCAAGGCGTATGTAAAGGCACTGAACTATGTTTACCTTGTTGGTGTTCCTGTGGTAAGCATGCACTCTCGAGCTCATTTAGCCGTATACCGCTGCTGATTGGCATATCTCTCATCTCAGTGTATTGTTGCTGCTTTGGCTGCCTTGTGAGTGTTCTTTCATATACTCGCCAATCATAATTCTAATGTCTGTGTTTCAACCTCTCGCAGCTTGATCAAGGACCATAATATCAAGAATATGAATATGCCTATGGGTGGCGCCGGGGCATGACGGAATTCAGGACCCATACCGTCTTCGTTTTCCTTTTCTCCTTTGGGATTGCTCCGGCGGGATTGAGTCGGTTGTTGTGGGAGTAGTGTCCTGTGTATCATATGGGTTGCTTTTAATTGATCTCGCCCAAAAGGCGCACCATCATTCTTTCAGTTCATGTAAATCTTAAGTTATATTCTCCGGCGGAAGAACGGGGATGGAACTGGCTACCGAGTTAAGTCGGCTCAGGACACACGGAATTGGCAAGACTCGCTCTTTGCAAAGGACATAGGGGACAATAAGCAACGCCAAACAATGTCGGAGTCGAAAAGATCACCGTAAAAGTAACACTAAATAATCACAAATTAATAATATATTACAAACAGGTTAAGCAGGATTCTAGCATCATGCCTCAAAATATGGACGCCGACGGAGACCCAGAGAGTGCGATATAAATACATAGCTCGACCAAGCTCACCACTACAAGATAACTATGGAATCGAAACAAATATGGTATATCCAAGACGATATCTCCTACTTCTGGTTCGCTTCTAGTGCCCGGAGCACATCTCGAATGCGGATCTCTAGAGCATCTACGTCGGTTGCCAGTCGTTTCTGTCGTACAGCAACATCATCCAAAGAAATTCGTGATGTTGATCGAGGAGCCCTCTCATGGTGCCCGGGTGAAATCAAGGGTTATTGTGAGACTGGGTTCGAACTCTGGATGACTGAGTAGTAGGCCTGACTTTGGGACCGCCCAACTGATCTTGTCCAGGCTCATGGGAGCTTAACCGAGGTTCCAATTCGGTGGCATTAGGATTCATTAACTCGTTGGCACTCTTGACACGTCTACGCCGAACGGGCTCGCCTAACGGGCCGGAAGGAGCCGAGCGTACGCTCAAGAGTTTGCTTTGCTTAAGGTCGCGCTCTTGTGCTTCGGATGTGCTGTCCATGCCCTGCGTTTTGCGTCTCGCCTCATCGCGACGCTCTATCTCTTCAGCCAAACGAATTTCATGCAACCGAGCTGCTTCAACCGCTGGATCAAGTGCTGAGCCTCGCCGCCGGACCTCCTCAGGCTTACGGCGACCTGGTTTCGGGACAGAGGTGGGGGTTTTGGGGTCGCGTCACCTTGTGGACCGTTCTCGCGGACGAGCTGCTTGTCTTGACGGGTTCCCCTCTGTCTCGGTTCCTTCCGGCCTTGACTTGATGAACGTTCTTCCCGTCTTACTGCTCCAGCGTCCCCATCTGGCATATCCGCCCTTTCTCGCCCCTTTCCTTTGGCTTGTCGGCGCTCCAATCTAGCGAGTTCTTCTTTTCGCGCTTGCTCCTCCTCATGGGCTGCCCTGCGCTCCTGTTCTGCCTTTTGCCTTTCTCTCTCAACCTTTTCCTTCCGTTCCTTGTCCACCCTTTCTCGTCGTTCTTTCCGCTCTTGTTCTGTCTCGCTTTCCTCATCTTCGTCACTGTCATCCCGCTTGGGCGCACGTCCCCACGTTGGGGTTGTTGCCCGCACGCTAAGTCTTGAACCGCTTCGGCTGTACATTCCGCTGGGAGTCATAGCTCCAAATGTCATCATAACACTCGGGGTGGCTGAGCGACGACTAAGAGCACTGCCTGGGCGCGGCGAAGGGCTAGGACTCGGCGGGCCGGGAGCGCCTTCGGACGAAGTGAGGGAAAGGTCGAATGTAGGAATGACGAGAGGCGGGAGAGGGGTGGGGCCTGAGTTAAGTTTCGACATATCCTGACTGGGGTCTGGATTTCGGATTTCGGACTGGGACGCTCGCCCACTGGCTTGCGAGACCCTACCACTAGCCCGCGAATTCCTACCACTCGCCATTCCAACCCTCCCGCTGAGTTCCGACACCTCTCCAAAACTGTCAACGTCTTTGCCCTCGCGATAAACCCGTTTCCTCGCTGACGCCAGAACCTGCTTGAACGCCTCCGCCTCGGTCACAGTCCGTGTTCGTCTAGCGGTTCCAGTCTCCGCAACTGTCCCAACCGTGCCCGGATCATACATCATCGCACTAGGTCGAACAGGAGTCTTAAACATATGTCCATTTACTGAATTCCGAAGTGTATTACCCTGACGCCAGGGCGTAGCCAGTTGTCGGAAAGGTGTAGCCGAAGATTGACGGAACTGCACAACACTTTGTCGAAATGGTGTCGCTGACGTCTGCCGGAAAGGTGTTCGAGTCGGCTTCTGTTGAAAGGGAGTAGCGAGGGCCTTGCGGAATGGAGTCGCAGACGTTCGTAATGGGGTTGTGCTGGGCAGTCCAAACAGAGGTTGTCGAAATGGAGTGGCCTTCCCGAGAGGTGTAGCGGGAACCTTGGGTCTAAACGGCGTTTGTGCTATCAATCCACCTGCGTCCTCGATTGTTTCGTCTTGTTCGAGATCGACCGTATGTTCAGTGTGGTCAAAAGCGTCAATTGGAGGCCCCCAAGTGAAGCTCCCAAGTGGTTCACTCGTTTCTTCTTCATCCTCAAAACTAGGCTGAATGGTGCGTTTCCTACTTCCGATATCTTCGGGGCGGATAGTTAACCTTCGGCCCGCGTCTTGCTGGTCGTCCTCGGCATCTGGCGGCGGTACATTCCGAGCTGCCGGAATTTCACCCATATTGCTCTCGTCGACAGTACTTTGAAAAAATGCCGAGAAACCAAATGCATCTTGCGCGCCCCCACCACTCACGTTTCCGGACTCGTCAAGCACAGGAGGCGCATAGGTAAACTGTGGGGTTACAAGAGACGTTGGAGACGGCACTTGAGAAGTCAGGTTAGATGAGGTTTGAGAGAAGTAAGAATTACACGCTTACAGAGGTGAATTTTATCCCACTCTACACCATTGAAATACGAGTGCGACTTGATATCCACCACCGAGCGCCTTCCTAGCCTTTGATCGGCCCCTGTTAAAAGGCTGGAATATATTAAATTAGCCTCGAGATTACAAAAACAGGAACCGTTATAGCTCACCAGCGCAAGATGCTTTCCAGCTCCGGAGTACCCGCTCCAGCCGGAAACCGTAGGCTGGTCTAAGAAACGAAAATTAACATGAACATAATTGATTTTTTTAGACTCACTTTGTGTCCGAGAACCTTCTTGTATGTTGTTGGCACATCTTGCGCAAAAAAAGGTGCGACTCCATATGCCAGCTCATAAATCATCGCCCCTAAGCTCCACCAATCCGTTTCGGGTCCATAGCCTTCTTGGGTTTCATGAATGCCTTGGCCCGACGTTCTATCGCCCCCAGTTCCATTGACACTCCGTCTGAGCTTGTCAATAACTCGGCTACGGACGTCTTCGTCACTCCAGTCTTGTGCCCACGTATCCTCTTCATCTTCGGACTCGTCGGCATTATTGGCCCGCGCTCGAGCAAGGGCACTCTCATGCCAAATCAAAATCTCCGGGGAAAGATAATCACATGTACCACATGGAATCAGGCAGTCATCGTACGGCAAAACCCGGTGGGGAGGCGAAGAGCCAGTCGTGGACAATGAGATCGGAGCCGCACATCCAAAATCAAGCACCTGCAAGTGCTTGGAAGAGGTGATCGCCATATTTGAAGGCTTGATATCCCTACAAATAAACCCAAAAGTTCCGGTGGGTCCAATGTATATGCAGGGAAATATAACCGAACCTGTGTGCCCAGCCCTGGTCATGCAGCCATCCTATCGCACAAACGGCTTGGCCAAACCACCATTTCACATCTTCGGCGGCCATCAGGGTATCTCCTCCCCCACAGCTTTCCAGGACATCTTCGAGAGTACCACCAGGAACATAGGACATAACCAAGGTGTATGTCAAAGGGCCTCTATTATCTACGGTCGCGCTTTCCTTGTATGAGCAGAGGAGGTGTGGAGACCAGACACTATTTGTGCGACGCGCTTGTAAAAGAACATCTCGTTCGCGAGTTGCTTGGAGTGCTTGTCGCCGAGGCTGAGCTTTTCGAACATAGAGAGCGTTGTCGAGCCGACATAATGTGACATCGATCTGTGATAAGGAGGTTGCGCGTTTGGTTCCAGAAGCAAGTTATGAAGGATGAGGATAAGTGTTGAGGACGGTGAAACTAACAAGACTTGCCTCGCCGAATTGTCCTCCAGGAAGACCACCTTGCGAAACTAGATCTTTGTCTCCAAATTTGGCATCCAATACCCCTATCGCGTGGCCCGCGAGTTAATCAGGTCCAGAAGTTCGGATAAATAAACACACCTTGGGAGTGACCTCCTGTATCTAACCGAGCTCCAATTATATTATCCGTATCTTCGGCACCGCTGTCGTTTGTGCTAACAAGTAGGTCGCAGAGTGTCGTCCATCGTTCTCTCCATGTCGTTTGACTCATCCGAGACAGCCCAAGTCGTCGCCAACTTCAACTGACACCAATAGGCGCCCGTCCCACGTGAGCATGCTCCGCAAGAGCTCACGTGAACTGAATACTGTAGGCGCAAGGGAGCAACGTCGCTTACATAAAAGCGACGGGCGCTTAGCCTTGTTTGACCTTACTTGTGGTATATCTGTCCCGCTGCGTCGCACCCGCTCGGAATATGGGACAACTTCAGAGCCGCGTCAGCGGCTATGTGTCATTCCTTGGGAACTCAGAGAAATTGGTCAATACTATTCATCCATAGCAATGAATCAGTGAGGAAGACGTTCTTAGAAGCTTATAAACGTGTCTTACGAGTTTCAATTGTAGTATGTCCTAGATGTATGCTTCAATGTATTCCAACGCCGCAGTACCTTTGAACAATTGTTCCTTCAGAGGTGCAAATTAACTTGAACTCATTGATCTTGGGCTTGTCTCTAACCCTTCTAGACGCTCGTACCGTTCAGGACGCTCTATAGCTTGTGAACACTATAGCAGATTCAAATCAAGAGGGGAAACCGAGGCTGGAGGAAGAGCCCTAAGTCCTCCATCGAACATCATCTCTACTCGATGAGGCAAAAGTGTGCGCCGGCCTTCTCGCTACACAAACGCTCGATGAAGAACTAATACTCGTTTACATGTTTTTCGCATTTCAACTAAATGTATTTAATTTAGATAGTATATGACGTCATCATATCACACATTGTCCCATCGCGTCGATGGCTCCTGGGACATGGGACATTGAAAATTCTGAACGTCGCGTCAGAATCAGGTGGGACCGGGATCGACGTCGTTCTCTTACGCCTACAATATTGGGCGCTATGCGCCACCGTGGCCACCTGAAACTTTATCTGATCTTGGAATGTTGCTGGTGCTATGGAAGCGCAGCCTCTCTTCTGCCCATGACTGTCTCAACACAAATCTCGGCTCAGTGCTCACCAGGCGGAAATGTGACCCACCGCTACCATATACGGCGGAGAAGTATACACATGCAATGGTCCCTGCGCCACTCATCCTGATTCTGAGCAGTTGAGCTTCCCGTGAGAGTTATTTCCCACCATAGAACTGGGGTGCTTTGTCTTTCGTTTAACTTGAAATACCCGTGGCCTTTATCTTAGCGTTCTCAAGCTGTGGCTGTAGGCCCCACAAGTTATACGGGACACCGAACTTTGTCTAGACTCCAGGAAAGACCTCTGGATCCCTGAAAAACCTGAGACTTGATGGACGCGACTCCATTTGCTCGGACATTTATATTTTTGGGTTCATTAAAGAGACTTAAGCCAATTACTGGGCTACTTTCTCATGCTTCGGCATCTAGTGATAGATTAAATATCAACCCCAGTACATGGCGGGACACAGTATTACCTTAGGTTCTCTAGCATATATTTGAGGCCATCTTTCTGGCTATATTGTGCCCTCCAAATTCAATATGATTGCTGTGCGTTCTATGATTGTGCCGAAACCCCTAACTGATGGGCGGATTTCCGTTTGAATTCCGGTTCCAGGAGGCACTCGAGGCCGGTTAGCATATACCTATCTTTCAAGCTGCTGCTATCACTCATTAGGCCCCAACCTATTGGTACTTTTCTAAATCTTGCTTGGCAGGCATCAATTTTACATTACGACGGTACAAGAGCCCGGTAAGACTTATTGCTATCTCGTCGTTTCTATTTGTTGATTTGACTCAACTTCGGTGTTGACGATAAGACAACAAGAAACCCTTGATTTCAGTTCGCCTGGTGTCTATCCTTAGTTTCGTTCTCACTTGACTTATTTTCGCTCATGCCATGCTCCCCGAAGGCTTCATCAGCCGGTTAAACCAACGCCAGATTTTTTTACGCAACATCCGCTAACAAATCACCAAGGCGACCACCGTGTTTAAAATTTGTGTGAACTTGAGCCGAGTCTTGGTCCAATGATCGACCCCAAGAATTCGCCTGTGACATTTCTTCCAAGCCAGCCCCTGAATGTTATCGCCGACTGGTCCGAGTTTGGCTAGATGTGTTATATAACTTTAGTATAAGATTTGAGTACAGTGCCTGGACAATACGCAAGTCGTGGGACATAGTGTCTACTATGCGCAGTGCCGGCTTCGATAGTTTGGTGCCGACAGATACAGACACGTGATTTGTACCACTCAAGCCCAGCATGTGCAGCCAAGGGTTTCCGCTGTGACTTGTCCGACTATTCAGTTGTGCCCACACATATGTCATTTGTCCACGGCCGAACCTTGTGGAGTGCACGATGATGGCCGCTGAATGAGACGACGAATGATGAATCATAACTAACTCCCACATGGCTTCCACGCCTCTCCACTCCTGACCCACAACGCTCCCACAACACGCGTACAGCTAAAATAACTCACGTGTTCTACTTCGAGAGCGGAAGCCAACTGTGGCGTACCGGTATCTCGACGCAAACATTTTGCGAGAAATTCCAGAATTAGGATGAAATCTCCGGCTAAATCCGAACAGCGCAAAAGCTTGAGCATCCTTCCACAGTATCTCGAACCCCTGCGTACGTATGTAGAACCCAAAGATCACGACGGCGCTCGCCTTGTTTCCATAAATGTCATCTGTACGTCATGGTTAACTCCATCTGTCCCCTGAAAGACAAATTTCGGCTTGGGTTGCTACGTTCTACATGTGAAGCCGACAAGGGGAGGCTGAATTGCGCATAGTTTAGACTAACTCCGTCATCCAACCCTGTGTTGAAAGTCGAGTCTAGCCTAGACGTCACCCTAAATCGCAACGGATACTCACACCAACTAGACACATAGCAGATAGGCTCAACTGACGACAGATCTGTCTTGATACACTTACGGCAGAAATCAAACGGCATGAACCTTTAACCCCGACCGTATATGCGTCCGTGGCTTTTTTGAGCGATCTTCGATGCGATCAAAAAAGTTGGACTGATCGACACAAAATAAGCTTCAGACTCAACAAGGGTCTAGATGACAAACTCAAAAAAGCGGTGTGGGGGGGCCCTGTGCTGCCCTTACCCGTGTCGGTGTACACACAAACTGCCGATACGAGAACACCCTCAAATCTATCGCGTTATGGAATAGAAACGTCACAGGCGAGACAATGGGGTCCAGTGGCCGTGCATCGAGAAGGAAGGGCGGCGGTGAGGTTTTGAGTTTTGGGGGTGTTGCCGCGAGAGGAAACCATACCGCCTTGACCCTGTGCTCGTAAACCTACCGTCTTGTGCTGTCAGCTAATTCTCGAACTTCTCAGCATTCATTTGCTGCTGCATCCCAGTCCGACCGACTTCGTGCGACATCCGAGGCAAAGTGCTTTCCCTAGCGATCCGCGCGGTTTGCTGAGTAGTCTTGCAAGGCTTCTCAGCCTCCGCACCAAAAATACGCACAAAGTTCCCAAGCTAGAAATGCGCCAGCCTAGGCATGTGATACGAACACATATTTTTGAACCCGCGCAATATACGAGATAAGATCAGGCCACGGAGGGAAGTGTCATAAGCAAAGGAAGTCTGGAACCATGAGCTGCACTGGTCGCCAGTCTTGCATCTTCCGAACATTACCTACTAACGGTTAGCTCAACCCTACGGCTTCATTCCCCCGATCATGGTTCAAACCACTATACGGTCGATCGGTTGAATATTGCCATCATCTCACACGGGTCACATTTACTGATCGCGCTCAAGCCTGTTTCTACCTTAAGCTAGATAGAAGACACGCATTAATCACAAGGTCGTTCGTAGCCAGACCGTATCTGCCTCACCAGTGCAAATTGGGCCTGAATCTTACCTTGTGGCTGCTTGTATGTTTTTGGAAGCGCCATTGTAATATGGTCAGGGGTCGCATCTTGATGATTTTGTGGTACGTTGCTAGTCGTCGGGGTGTAACAATGAATTTGATAACCGCTGCCCCCTGTTTTCGACATGTCGCGCTATGATTTTCCAGCTAGCGGCGGGCGCGACAGAAAGGGGTCGCCAGCGGAACCGAGCATGTGGGGTAAAAATTGGCCGCTACTCACGTTTGGCAGGATTGAGACAGTCTCGGCTATGAATACCCGCCGTTGTTCGGTGAGTACATCATGGATAAGAGGAAGAATATTGAATAAGATGGTCATGTGCATCTGGTAATTCGATCTACGCCGTGTGCCTTGACAGTCAGAATAGACTTACGTGCATTCAATGCCACTAATTAGGGTATGTATACATGATTATATCAGCTGAATATCAGCATAGAATGAAACGGATATTTTTGGATGTAGGTCCACAAACTAAGATCGACGCCTCCTTGTCTCACTCCGGTGACTTTCGATCGTAGCCGCTGAATCGTCTTCACGGGTCCTCTTGACGCTAGCACTCGTCGCAGTCGCTATCCCTGTTGGTTTAACAAACCCTGGGGAAGCTCCATTTGGTGGCTTGAAGAGTCCCTCTAGCCGATGCCGGCGTACGCCGTGGCTGGTAGACCGCGGGGGATCTAGGCTATTTGTCGATTTGCCTGATGGACCGGATATTGACCCAGGCTGTTGTTTCTTTTCGTTCTTCAGCGAGCCAATCGATTTTTTCTCCTCGTCACTGGGGTCCTGATTTGCCGTGCTCTCCGCCTTGGAAGAAGGTTCATATGTGACTTCGGTACCTTGACGAAACATGCGTCTCCTCCCAGGCTCCATCAGCCCTGCCGCAGCATCACGCTCGGCAGATTGCTGATTGGTAGAACTAGGCGTATCGCGATCAAACATGAATGAGATGTATGAGTCGTCGCGGGTTACGTGTATTCTGAAGCGGAAGGCCGGACATTGTGGGAATTGCCTGATTGCACGCCGAATTTTGGGACTCACTGTTGAGGCCGTTTAGACGAGTTCGATCCCATTATGGAAACGGAAGAGACACCTAATGCCGCTCTGGCCGCGGGGCCAATATCCCATTCAGCCTCGTCAGAAACTTTGGCAGCTGCAGTGCTGACATGTTGTGCTGCCCCACGTTGCATGAACCGAAGTCTGAGGTAAAGTAAAGTTAGTCAAGATACCGGGAATGAGTGAGTGCACGCACGAGAGTGTTCCATTCGACAGAGACGGTCCGCCGGCTTTTTTGGACATGGTAAATGCGGTGGTGGTGAGAAGGAATTAAGCGCTGTTGTGCTCACGTGAGAGGTCGGCTGACGCGCACGGACCACGGGCTACCCCACATTCCCAGACAGAACGCCCCAGCAAACAACCATAACCACATTCACGACATTATGGGCGGCACTCACGACCAGCACATTCACCACGGCCACTCACATGGCAGCCATGAAAATAATATATCCTCGTCGTATCCAGAGTTGAATTATGGCGTTGGTGAGCTCCGGCCGTTGTCGTGTCATTTGTCACCTCTAATTAGACATTCTAGGAAATAAATGGATCAAGAACTTGACTCAAGACCGCGTCAAGAAGTTCACTGGTGAGAAAGATAGGCTCTTGCCCATTGCGGCTCATCTGAGCTCCTGTAGATGGAAGCTACGCGTCTCTGAACCTTCCGGCCCTCATGTTCACTCACCGCATCGACGATGCCGATCACGTCAAGCTTCAAGTTTGGTCTGCCCCCGGCCGTACCAAGCCATCGTTTAAGGAGGCAATGAAGCAAGAGTTCCGGCCTGCAAAAAAGGGCCAGCAATTTGGTCCGAGCTGTATGTTACCTAATAATTTCGTCAACACTTGCATCGTGTAGACTAACTTAACCTTTTCTGCAGGGGTACGATCTTGTTACTGTTCGCATAGTAAACATACTCACATCGTGTAGACCAATCACTGGTGGAAGGTCACGGTCAAGATACCCGCCGAGTGGGAAAAATATGAGCGTGTTCAATGTACGCCGTTCTTCCTTTTCGCTCATTCACATGAACTCACCGTGTTCCAGTCGAGTTTGATCCTGGCTGCGAGGCCATGATCTTCACCACATCCGGCGTTCCCCTGCAAGGTATTACCGGCGGATACGATGGCGATCGCCGGGTCGAGTTCATTCTCGACAAAACCAAACGGGAGTACAGCTTTGTGATCGAGAGTAGCTGCAACGGGATGTTTGGAATTAGTGGCATTGCCCCTCCGGATGTGAGTCTTGTTGCCGTGCTGGTGAAACTCGACTAACCATCCATGTAGCCAAACCGATACTTTACCTTGGCCTCTGCAGACCTTGTCGTTCCGAATCAGGACGCATGGCATCTGTTCTGGGACTACACCACTTTGCGCGAAATTATCGATAATCTTCCCGGGAACTCTCCGTTGCAAAATCTGGCTCTTAAAACTGCCAACGAGATTATGAACGTGTTCGATGTGAACGACCCTGTAAGTCCCTGCGTTATTTTATCTTGAGATCTGTCTGTTCAGATGTGTCTGTTAGGATACTGTCGCCAAATGCCGTAAATTGGCTGAAAGGGTGTTTGGCTCTGACTGGGCTGAGGAAGGTGCAGATATTTACAAGTTGAAAAACGACGGCAAGGGCCCCGACCGCGAGCAGGTTTGGGGTATTGGTCATTGTAAGCTCAGTCTGTCCCAAACAATATTACAATTAGTTAAACTGTTACCAGGTCACATTGATACTGCGTGGCTATGGCCTTACAGCGTTACCCAGCAAAAGGTTGCCAGGTCCTGGTCGACCCAGGTAGATCTAATGAACAGATATCCGGAACATCATTTCACTTGCAGCTCGGCACAGCAATACAAATGGCTCGAACAGGTATGACACTCACACGACGCTGCCGGCGCCACTAATTTTGCCTTCAGCTCTACCCGCCTCTTTTCGATAAGGTTAAAGAGAAAATCAAAGCCGGTCTGTTCGAACCAATCGGTGGCGCCTGGGTCGAGCACGATGGGAACATGCCATCCGGCGAAGCATTCATCCGTCAAGTGACTTTCGGCCAACGGTACTTCCAGTCGCGGTTCGGCATCCGGTGTGAGACCGGCTGGCTACCGGATTCGTTCGGTCTATCGGGTTCTTTGCCGCAGCTGTTGAGGGGTGCGGGCATGCGTCGATTTTTTACGCAAAAACTGAGCTGGTGAGCCGAGTCCCTATACCAAATGAATCTCAGGGGCTGATTAGGTTGCGCGCTTTGCCAAGGAATAACATGTGAGGCTATTCGTCGTGAATCGTTGCTCCACGCGAACTGACCCTGTCCCGATGCAGTAATGTCTTCCCACACTCGACTTTCAATTGGGTTGGAATCGATGGTACACAGGTTTTGTGTCATATGACCCCGGTTGGTAAGCCAAATGACGCAGTGGCACGACGTCCCCGACGCACTCATGAACGATCCACGCTCTAGACACATACACAGCCCAAGCCACAACGGGTGATGTACGCAAAGCAATCAATAACCACAAGGCTAGTCATTCTTGGCCTTCGACAGTGTGTAAATCTAACGAACCATCAAATTGCAGAACCTGGAGTCTTCGGACATGGGCCTACTCGTATTTGGAAATGGTGATGGAGGAGGCGGACCTCTTGCCAAGATGCTCGAGAACGTAAGCCTGATCCGATCTGTTCGGTTGCCCGATTCCCCCGTATTCTGGGGATACTCGCCATCCAGTAATCTCGCGCGCGCGCAAGGGGCAGTAGTCTGTTTCACGCGCCATGTGACAATTTCCAGATTCATTTGTCTGCTTTCGTTCCTACCCCACCTGACGTGCCACCTTCGGGGAGCCGCGACTCCCGTCCTATGCCGTGCAACAGGGGCTGATCTTCATTTGGGTACAGCTCCGCCGGATCCGTGCTGCTGGGAACAATTCTCGCGAGTTGCCTCTCGTCAACATGGGCCACACCACCGAAGCCTTTTTTGACCGGCTAGAGAAAGAGAGTGGCCAAGGCGCGGAGCTTCCAAATTGGTAAGTGCGCCCACTGCAGCCCGAGTATGCCGTGCAGCCGATTTATTGATTCTTTTTGCCGGGTTGGTACCTAGGCACGGCGAACTGTACCTCGAGGTTCGTCTAGTGTAACGTTTTGGGTGGCAAGTTGATTTATCCCGCTTACAACAGTTCCATCGCGGGACATACACATCTCATGGCTCGATTAAGAAAGGAAATCGCAAGTCGGAGATTCTTCTCCGTGACGTAGAGGTGTGTTACATAGGCGCCCATATACCGATTTCAAAGGAGCGCTGATTTTCGCATTCGCATTGGTCTTGTGTGCCATTTTTTGACTCGCAACCCCCCAATTATATTAGCTCATCGCAACCCTCGCATCTCTTACGGCTAGCTACGTGTACCCTAAACAGCGAATCGACGATGCATGGGAGAAGTTACTATTGAATCATTCCACGATGGTACCGTGTTGCGTTTAGACTCGGATCTGCACACGATTTACTCATTTGAGTTGCGTTATAGTGTTGCCCGGCTCAGCCATCGGCATGGTTTACGAAGACGCTGAGAAGCTATATGCTGAGATCGCAAAGGCAGGCAACGCCATTCTTGAAGATGCGTTTGGAGCCTTGCTCGTCGGCTCCACCCGGGTTGATGCTTCCGTTCCATTCAATGTCTCGACCTCGGGCAAGCTCGTCGCCGTCAATACGACGCCTTTTGCGCGGTGCGAAGTCGTGCGCGTCCCGCTCACGGGCAACTCGTCGAAACACCTCCGCGTGTCCGCGGTCCAGATCGCAGCAGACAAGCAGCACGGCTACGTTCTCATGGACGCCCGAGGCGGGGCCGGTCTAGCTCAGCCCATCGGACTGTTTGCGGATGTGAATCCTGTGTCTGGCAAGTTCCGGTTTTCGATGTGGGGTGGAGCTCAGATCCTGTCCCTAACCCTTGCCTTGCAGTGCTCAAATCGGGCGCGGGTGATTTCGTGCTTAAAAACGCAAATGTGGCCATGACGATCTCGAAAGGCCGGATCGTTAGTTTGGTGGACCTCGAACTCGAGTGCGTGTTGTGATTTTGCTGACCGATCAGACGAGCTAAGCCGCGAGTAGCCGCGAGCTTATTGCAACTGGCAAGACGGGCGGCTTGGTCATCTTTAGTGATCAACCTAATTATTGGGGTACGTCTAGCGTATTTGGGCAACGGGCTAGCCATCTAAAACTTATCTACATTGGCAGACGCTTGGGGTTAGTGTCCAGGTGGTTCTCCGCTTCGCGCTGATTAACTTGTTTGGTGTTAGATGTTGAGATTCACCATCTGGAAAAATATACACAACTCGAGTTTACCGATGTCGAAATTATCGAAAACGGTCCGGTCAGGGCTTCTGTCGAAGCCAATGTCAAGTATGGCCAGTCGACGATCAAGACGACGGTATGTGTTGCCAAGTTCTTATTACACCGAGGAGCTTATGTTTATATGAATTGGCATAGATCTCGCTTGATGCGGTCGCTTGTGAGTTTTAGCTTTGCGGTGGTTGAATGTTTCTGAATATTTCGAACAGCTTCATTGGCCGCCAAGTCTCGATCCTACATTCGGTTCGACGCCAAAGTCGACTGGCGTCAGCGACATGAAATCCTCAAGTGTAAGCCACGTTCTGATCAACTGGTACTCTCATCTCATTTGGGCCCCGGACCAGTCGAAATTCCACTGGACATTCGCGCGATGGAAGCCACGTACGAGTGCCAGTTTGGTCACGTCCAGCGGCCAACGCACCGGAACACCTCCTGGGACGCGGCCAAGTTTGAGGTGTGTATCAAAAAATGAATCAGAGTGGGACAGAGTTTGTGGCTAAATTGACGCATTACTCGTATTAGGTTTGCGGACACAAGGTACGAAGGGAAAAAAAAGTCCCACCGATCACCTATCTATCTATCTGCTTTACCTGCTTCCAATTGTCCTGGCACGCGCTGATCGATTGATTTGGACAGTATGCCGATTTTTCAGAGTTCGGGTACGGTGTTGCGATTCTGAGCGAGAGCAAGTACGGGTACGCCGTAACCGGAAACGTGATGCGGATTTCGCTGCTGCGTGCCGCGACGTCACCCGACGCAGAGCAAGACCAAGGCGAGCACGCGTTTAGCTGGGCGGTGATGCCGCACGTGGGCCACTTTCTCGAGTCGGACGTGCCCCAGGTCGCGTACGCGTTTAATTCGCCGCTCCACAGTGCGTAGACCCGGGCTCACTCGAGTTTGCAACTGATGACGAATGGGTTCTTATGTGTTAGTGCGCTGGGTACCTGACCCCTCCAAGGACAAAGGTGTCTCTAGCCTGATGCACAAGGCCGTGTTTAGCGTGTCGGGCGCGCCGAACGTGATCATGGAGACTGTCAAACGCGGGGACGACGATGACTTTGACAGCTTGAAGAGCGAACAAAGCGTTGTTGTTCGATTGTACGAGGCGTTTGGCGGGCATGCACGAGCCCAATTGAATGTGTACGTTGTTATTGATCTGATGGTGGCGGTAGGCTAATTGTTGAACTGGGGTGACAGCTCAAAGAAGCTCAAGGTGACGAAGGCGGTTGTGACCAATCTGTTGGAAGACGTGGTGCACGATCTCGATGTCGAGGATGGAGACGAGAATGCGACGATTCCGCTGAAATTCCGAGGGTTCGAGGTTGTCACTGTCAAGCTCACTGTTGGGGCTAGTTCGAGCCGGCACACCAAGTACGTCATCTGCCGTTGAGCGCATGCCACGTTGACCGATGAGTTGAACCACAGGTCGCCGTCGCAAGAGTGGGTGCAGATCAGCGACTGAGAGATATGAATGTATGCAGCGAGAAATATAGTGTGTCGTGTTTCTGACGGAGTTAACCGCTGGTTAGCTACGGCCCGGCTGATCGGGGAGAGGTGGTGGTTGGGCGGAGATTGAAATCGTGGCTTATCTGCAGATCTGGACCGGGAGCGCTTGTTTCCTGGATGCTCGGCCATATGAGTCCCGGGCGAGCGGGAGATGCCCTGAGGCTCCCCTGGCGTCCGACTCTAACTGGGCCCGAGCGAGTGGGCCCCCGATTACAGACTGATCTCACCGCGGTGGCGTCGCGAGTTATATAGCCTTGTGCGCTGCGCTATCCAGCCCACCCATCCCCCGCCATGTCCCGCCCGTCGTCGTCGCTCACTCCCATCATCCCCCGCTCCCGGGCGACGCACCCCAACCTCCGTCAGTCGTGACCTCTGCGCCCCCCGAACGTATGCTCATTTCTCCAACAGACATCCGCACCGCCCACGATGCCCATCTCGTCTTCGAGGCCGTCCGACGCGGTCTCATGCCCATGATCAACCACCGGCTGAGCGCCGCAGACCGCGACCTGCTCCGGTCTGGCGAGGTCTTTTGCTGGGAAGAGGCCGACTACAAGGGCGGCCTCGAACGCTGGACCGACGGCCGCAAGTGGTCAGTCGCGTTCATCCCGTGCATGACCCGATGCTGACAACCCATTCCAGGAGCCAGAGTCGGATGCGCGAGCCATTCTTGTTCTACACCGAGAACGTGATGATGACGGCCGAAGAGAAAGAGGCCAAGGCTGCGCGACGGTATGTCGAGTGCAATGCGCGGTCGTCGACAGGTGCTAATGGCATGTGATTAGAGCGCGCAAGTCGTCGGATCCCCGCGATCGGGCGCGTGCACCCCAGGTCTTTAGGCGCCAGGACCGACCGGCCAAGCCCGACGGACTCACCAAGCAGGTATGTCGCGCCGGGCTCACTGGGTGACTCGCCTTGCTCACGTCATGACCAGACATACTCGGCCTGGGTCACCCTCCCCGGAACCACTGCGCCTAGGAAATGGCACCTGACCGTACGTCCTGCCCGTTCCTGATCGCGCTCTGATCTGACAGCGATGTCCAGGCGTACTTTACCAGCAACGATTACCATGGCCTGCCGACGGTCGAGCAGGACCCGATCCTGTCCCAGCTCGTGGTCCCGCCCAACGTGTACGTCACCGGCAAAGGCCTCACCCGCAAATCAGATCGGGACCGGCGTTCTTCCCCCTCTGCACCTTCGCACTATGAGGAAGACCAACGGAGCAGCGTCTCGTCGGACTGCGGCGGTGTTTCCCCTCTCACGCCGTCGCCCCTCTCCTCGTTTTCCCAGTACCGAACTCCGCAACCGCACACGTACAAGCCCACCGACCCGAGCGCGAGCCCATGGAGCGCGAGCTCGACGCTCTCGCTCGGTCCGAGCACCCCGCCCCTGCCCTCACCCCTGCACCACCCCCACGCCGGCCAATACTTTTCGAGCCAACGGATGGCGCTCCCACCACTCACCGACTTTCAGCCTGTCACCGCAGGGTACGCCGCGCGCTCCGAGGCGGACCACCGTGCAGTCTCTGCGTTTAGACTCCAGCTCTAGACTAGATTATCTCATCGTTCTTCTATCACCCGCGCGGCTCATTTGAGCGTCCTTGGCATTCTCCATTCTTATATGTTCGTGGAATTCGCTGCCCATGCCCGCGCCCCCCTTCCCCATGTTTCTTTCTCTCTTTCACTGGATCACGGACACTTATGCTTGTCATTCTCTTGTTGTTTTATTGCGACCGGACCGGCGCTTCAGCCGAAGCCATGGAGCGGTCGAACATGTAATTCCCCCTCAGACACATATCCCCCAGTTAAAGTGTACAATTAGAAGTTTTGTGTCTTTTATCGAGCGACTTGTGCTATTGAAATGCGATGCGCGCGTGTTACTGCCATATGAATCTCGAATGAAATAGCACCGACGTAGCGCTGTCAACGTCGCACTTCATCAGGGGTGCGCAAGATGCGAATCGTTCTCGTACTCTATTGAATCATTTACACTGGAATCTGTTCTCTGATTGCGGCGTTGAATGGGGGCGAGTGCCTCGAGCCGTGGTTCCTCGAAACGTTAAATTGAAGCCACACGATCCATGCGCAGTCGAGCGTTTAGAGTGTGCACCGTTCCAGCCCCCACCCCCCCCCATCTCCACGCGTGAATTTGCTGAGATTTGAGGGTGAGTTTGCCTCGGCTCGCCACTCCTTTCGGACAATGCCGAACGCGCGTTTAGGGCTCCCCTATTCAGCCTAGATGGAGGGGAGCGAAAGTCCTATACGCGATACTCGTAAAGGCAGGTATTCAGTCTAGGTTGATACCCGAATGCGGCGTCGAGAGCGCAAATAAACTCGATTTTCAACGTCTATTTCGGAACGCGTAAATTGCTCACGGGCATGTATGGGATGTACACAGGTGCCCCAAATTGTCAATCGGTGTTTCTTCTGCGTGCGCGCGCAGGAAGATCCGACGAGGCTCTGTTCTTTGGTTAGGAGTGCCAGTCGTCATAGTCACCCAACCTTCCCCTTGCTCCCCCCTCCCTAATTTAGGTCACCTAGTCCTGGCAGGTCCCGTTATTAAAACGTGAGAAACCCGAGCTTAAGTGCGGGTGTTTTTGATTAACCTGGGGGTCCCTCGAAACGCCCTAGAGGGTGTCTAGGGCACAGTCTCCCCTTGACTCTAGCGTTTAGTTGCTATGAACCCCACTGTGGGGCTTCCTCAGGGCCCCCGGTCCCGATGAGCTGAGCATAACATTTTAATCCAGCACCGATCCCGCTAGTGGATTAGAGTTGTTTTAGCGCGATCAACGTATGAAAAATGCGAAATGGAGTGGGTCGGACGTCAAGGTGATGACGCTCAGCGTGCATGGCCGACCGACGTGCCGGAAACTCGGCTCAGGGACCTTGTTTTCGCCAAACCACACACTCTCGACGAGAGCGTAAACCAGATCTGCGCCCGATCTCTAAACAAGGCCGTTTAGACAAGGCGTAATCTTATCATCAAGCCGCTAGCTGGGAGGAGGGGAGGGCTATTGATGCAATCGCTCCGACCGGGTCGGCGTGATGAATAATCCCACCGGGTGTCTCCGTAGGCTATAGGTTCCGTTCACGAGGATATGAGAGAGAGAGCACTAGTATGTAATCGGCCGATTACGTGGATTGTGCGGTGCGTGCGAGGGAAGAAAAAAGATGGAGATGTTGCGTGCCACCTTCCATTGCGATCACGCCAAGCGTTTGCCTAGGCCGGCATATAGCAAATCATGCTGCGCAGTATCCATCCTGGTCGATAGGCGTACGTACGAGGTTTTCCCAAGCCTGCCTTTCTTGTAATCCTTTACCCTCCGAGACTAGGTCCCTATGCGGAACCTCAGTTGGGCCCATTCAGTTTGAAATTGGAGTGGGCGGGAATGAGAACAGCAGTGGGGTGACGCTTGGTCATGATGGTGGAGATTTCGGGGATGTTTCCTCGTATGTATGCGTCGTTCCAAATAGTCAAAACAGAGATAGGTGCGTGATCTGTGCCTTGTCTGTTTTGGGGCGTCTAATTTGTCATTTCGAAGACGCCGGAGGGACCTAGAGTGAGATTCGTAGCGTCTAAGGGCCATTAGATGGTTTCAAATGTCAGGATAGACACATAGCTCGATCAGTCGTTGTTTTCTGGGTCGTATATGCGCATCGACGCAAGTCATATCATATGTCCGTGTTGTGCTAGATGGGTTTGACCTTAAGAAGAGATATGTTTAGAGTATAGCGGAGCGTTGTGCTCAGCCCCTTGATTGATGGTGGCTGTCTCTCGAACTCTCATCACAAAAACATCATCCGCGCGTTCGTCTGTGCAATTAATATATTTCAGCCTTTGGTTCTCTCCGTACTCATCTTGTCCCACGCAAACCCAGTCCTTATCTCGAGAGGCTCAAACTGGACAGTCACCGAACCCGATTTTTCCGTTATGCTCCCGGTGGATAGTATATGGTTTGTGTGCGCGAGCACCCTTACACGCGGCACGATCGGCGCAGAGGTGATCATTAACGGAACGTGACCCAATCACACGGGGTATGCTCATGCTCACACGCCATGCATGGTCTGGAATCGAGCGTGTTCTTTTTGTGGGGAGGAGAAGACAGTCAACAGAGGGGGAGGGGAGAGGGCTTGTGAGCTCGGAGCGGAGTGAAGTGTGGTGTATGCGCCCTCGACGTCGAGGTGGCGGCATGTCGCAGCCCAGCGGCATCAACTCATCTCTTTCCAGGCCACACGCATCTCCCCCGGATTTATTTCCAAGCGGAGAGTAGAGAGCGTCGTCAGCATTACGTCGACAGTGTCAATGTACGACATGGTTCTTTGTGGAAGTGCGACGTTCAGTATTGGAAACTAAAAACAGCACACCACTCTTCACATCGAAGGTTGCTTGGCGAAGAGCTTTTAGGTATTTTAAGCAAACAGACGCATGATCCATCGAGGCACAGCAGCCGAACTCAGCCCAGCTAAATGCCAAGCGAAGCAGCTACGCTACCGCGCACGACGCTCGGAAGGGTCAACTGCCATACAAGCACCTGAGTGTCGACATCCTGGCCGTACGAAGCACCGTACGGCTTGCCGAGTGAGGTTCCGTTGAGCGTGATAAAATCGTTGTCGGCCTGGGGGTATAGGCAATATGCGAACCGGTCAGGTTGCTCCGTCCGAAGTGAATAGAAAAGAACAGGTGCCCACCATTGAAATGAGGAAGTAGTCGTCTGGAAGGGTTGAATCGAGGACCGGTGCGAGTGCGAGACTCTCCCACTTGGCGTCAATCAACGTGCGGTCAGTGGGCTCATCTACACATCAGCGTAGATTGAAATGGGGTACGTATGAGCAGACAGGGATCGCGGACACGACCAGGGTGTACGTACCATTATGGAGTCCGAAACGTGCCAGCTGAGTCGAGTTTAGGTAGTTGACAAACGGTACGTAGGTCGCGGGAGTGATGTTCTTATCAAGCTTTCCTCCTGGGGCAGCAGCCGTTGTCGAGTCAAACTTTGTGCCGTGAATATCCGTGGCTTTGGAGATATCGAAAAGATCCGCTTGCCTACGGAGCACAGTCGCAAATTCGGAAGCAACGAAGACGCGTATCGAGGTTAGCACTCAAGACCCGACCTGGGGACTCACAACAGCAGAATATACGCACTTGTAACTGGATTTCGCTTCTTGGTCGTCGTCTCCGTGCCCGTGTCCATCTCGACTGAGCACGAGGAACTGGGTGGAAGACAAGTAATGAATTTCACTCTGCGCAAAAGTCTTTCCTTTGCTGCTCTGTGGCAGCGGCACGATCCATTCACCTGTTTCGCGAAGGATAATTCAGCCGAGGGACGTTCAATGGATGGGAAAAGAACTATGAGAACACACCTGTCAATCGGCTGGTGCCCGGCGTAGAGACATCCCAGGCAAAAAGCCTCGTGTACCGGTTCGTATCTTTATCCCCGCCTCCATCCTGAATCGCGGCAGACTGTAAAAGGCCGTATAGGGTGCGACCATCGCTGGAAACTGTGAGACCTTCCAACCCTGCATGTGTCCACCCGGGTCACATTGAACAATGAGGGCAAGGTATGAAAATGATTGAATCAGAACACGGCTAGGTCAGAATTCCTTGTGCGAAGGTGGCGGACACAAAACGAGGGCGAAGGGACTGAAGTGGTAGGTCTGAAAAGAAGAGGAGATCCTAACCTTGATTCGCATCTCGTCCAAAATCAGGCGAGACGGCACTTGTAAAATTGAGCTTGTTGCTAATAGTCGGGAGAGCGGCTGTAGGTGGCTGAATCGCATGCAAAGCGTCCCGTTTGCGGCAAGCAGATAAACGTATGGGCCGTACTCATCAGAGACCCAGAAGCTACGGTAAGCAAGCGTAAGCACACGCGGCGGCCCAGTAGGGTGCTCCGTCATTTAGCACATCCCAGGCGTTAGCATACCTTCCATCTGCGTTCAGAACCAGACCTTCCGTGTCAACTGTAAGCTTTGGATTGGCTCCAGGTGGAGCAGGGAGCACTGGGTAAGTGCCAGAGCTAGCGATGCTCGAAGTTGCATCCAGGCCAGAAGTCGGGACCCCGGCTAGAGCCGCAAGCAAAAAAGCAGAGATGACCAAATTGTGAATATTGGCTAATCATCCGGTAACTAACCTCGAGAGTAAAGCAACGTGCTCATATATTGGAGGCTCAAAGATCTTGCCCCCGTGTCAAAATCCTGCTTGCTTTTGCCATAATAGGGCGAAAGGACGAAATCAAAAGTGTGTTGGCGTCCCTGCCAGTCGATGGTTCCCTCGCTATAAACGAGCACAGGAGCAGGCCATCAGTGCATCTAAGCAAAATTATATGACTGTCAACGGTGTCCATCACGTACACATTATAGCCACGATCTGGTTGGGCAATCAGCCGACCTGTGAATGTCCCGTTCGGTCCAGCTTGGAAAGATCCTCGCTGAATTGCGATAGCGCTTCCCAAGCCGCCTTGAACGAAACCACTTTTAGTCACGAATCATGTGGAGGATTAGGTGCTAACCCAGCGTCTCGCCATAGCTGTCACGCGCTGAGGCAGGGATATAACCGAACCCAACTAGTCCTTTGTTGACAAAGGTTTGGCTTCCAAGTTTTACAGAACTCCACAAAGTCGGATCTGGGCTCGCAGCGAGAACCGTACCAAAGATCACAGGAAACCCGAACCGTGTAGAGGGGCGCATTGTACGGATTTGGACAACGAGGAAGATAATTTAGGTAGAAGCCTTAGTAAGATCGATATGGAGGTACAGTTCAGTGCGCATGCGCAAGAGGCCAGTCGGTCACTGCTAGTTCAACCCTCTTAAGTATTGAAAATTGAGGAGAAGAACACAAGCGGATCTACGGGTGCCTTGTAACATGGCATAAACGTCAAGTGGAGCTCGCTAGAACAATAGGTTTGCATGATAGATGCGCTGGCTGTAATAGCCGAAACGTAGCACGCTGAACCAATGAGCGGGGGAGCTGCTAAACGTGGGCTCAACGCGGATGACATCAGGCTGACAGTTATTAGTACACGTGATCTCGGAATGGCTTGGACTGACGAAAATAGACGCACAACAGACAAACAAATGCAACCAACTTGATCAATATTCCCGTTTGTTTACACTGGCCATGTTTCCAATAGGTCAATACTCATTCATATGAGCCGGCATGTCAGGGGAAACACTTATACTGCCGCCTTATTCTTCCCACAACTGCTCCAGGCGTGCAGACAACCTATTGGACGCGGGAAAAGATATTAAGCCAAATCGACACTACGACATTGCATAAATTTCACTCTCCATCAGTGCCGCGAAAAGGTCGTTCCTCGTTAGTTCGCTCAAGCACAAAATCTTCCGCTTTGGCTGCACCAAGAACACGCATCAAGCTCCAGGCGGGGCTCCT
Source organism: Ceratobasidium sp. AG-Ba (assembly GCA_016906575.1). Lineage (NCBI taxonomy): Eukaryota > Fungi > Basidiomycota > Agaricomycetes > Cantharellales > Ceratobasidiaceae > Ceratobasidium > Ceratobasidium sp. AG-Ba. Next base: position 1,345,954 of record CP059640.1, read on the forward strand.
CGGAGTACACTCAAATTCGCTACTAATCGTGTTTCCAATGAATATGCAGACCCAAACTTTGACTGGTCTGCTTTGGCCGAAGATTTCGCTATGCGTTCTCACAAAATCACGCATGATTTCTCTCGAGCTCCACCTCTTGTGCCTTCCACCGACGACCAAGAGACCCTAACGAGCAGCGTTTCGTCAAAACCTCCCCTGTGATCCCAACTTGCGATCTGTAAGAAACTGGGTCGGATTATTTCTCTGACCAGCGGGAGGGCACACCCGGGCTCCCACATGAATGGTACTCTCCGCTTGCCGAGAATAAACCGGTTGCCAAACAGATTGACGAATATATCTCTATTGGTGCTCTATATTCACCAAGGGATGTTCTGACGGCTAGCATTGAGGAGAATACCCAGGAACTCGTCGAACTACCTGCGCCTCTAATTGAGCATGCTCAAGGCCCCAGCGAGTCTCTAGATGGTCTAGCCTCATCACTGGAATGCACACTTGTCCTATCCGGAACAGGCTTGTTTGTGCTCTCATCCCTCTTCGTCTGGACCCTCATCCTGCTTACATGTGGAATAGTGATTGCGTGCAACCGACCCGGCGTTCTCTTTGGATATTGGTTCTTCCATCTGATGACCCGTGCCGAAATATCCCTTGAAGTAGTAGTAGATACTGCCATCAAGATTGGGGGGACAATACACCTGGCGACCGGATTCGCTTGCCTTGCGCTCATCGAGCTCCTAGTTGAAGAAGTTCTATCTCTGTGTAGTTTAGTCTTAAAGAGTCTTCCTATGTTTGTTGCACTTGGTACATTTGCTTCTTTATTCTGCTCATTTCTCGGGAGTAACGCATACGATTCAATTGCTCACAGGATCGGATTCCTGCTCTCCTCTTAACGTTCACATCCCTGCAACGGCTAGACTTCCTACTTACGTTTAGATCCAGTTATCCGTTTATACAGCTGTATGATCAAGCATATTCACACTGCACCACGTGCATGTATCATAGAGCTTTCAATTGAATTTAGATTTACTTCAGGTTATGGGAATACAGTCGTTTAGGTGCTTGATCAGATTTTATGATCGAGATGCGATTACCAATTCCTCGGTACCGTCGGCATCTCAGGATGCCCGACGATGATCTACTGCCCCTGACCACTGGGATTGACTACTAAGGCCATACATTCGATCTCCACATCTGCGCCCATAGGCAAAGCTACCACTCCCACGCAAGTCCTAGCTGGCGGAGCGCCCGGGAAAAACTAGGGTTTGCACGGTTGGTGGAACGACAGGGGAGGCTCTAGTCAGCATGGTGATATATCACATTAGATGGGGAACAATGACAGTTCCGAATCTGGACATGGGGGCAGAAAAGACTCATTCAGGAGCCAGAGCGTGCATTGAAGGGCGGGGTGAGACAAAGAGCTTGGACACGAAATCTAGACGTGCACAGCACGTTGTCTTAGGATGTATTGCTTATACGCATACCCACCTTGATATAAGCCTCGTTCATTGACGCAAAGTCACGAGGCATGTTCGCAAGATAGACGTTTGCCTTGAGAATATGCTCTATCCCTGATCCAGCTGCGTTTAGGACCGCAGCCAGGTTATCGAGTGCACGAGTCTACCCAAAAATATGAAGTTAGGGGCAAGCTCAAAGCTCTCGTAGAGTGTCGCCAAACGATCGAAAAGATCAATAAAGCCCGACCCCGTTATGTTCTCTCACTTTCGCGATCCTAGCTATGTTGGAGGCGGACGGGTATTCATACTTACAGTCTGTGCGGCAACGCCCCCTGGGACGACATTCAGTTGATGATCGCATCCGATACTACCACTACAGTATACAATCCCGTTGGCGATTGTAGCCTGGGCTGAATCACGGCGGAACGAAATTCCGGCCAGCCGATAATGCAAGGATTTCATTAGTGTATCAGCTTCTAGGCTGGTATAATATCAATGGTCATATTAGAACGTACAGAATACGGGGAGTGGGGGAACAGCATTCTCTGTGTGCACAACAGTCTTGGTTGTTTGTAAATTCGCCATGATTAAACGCTGGTGTCAATACTACTATAGCCCAGATGAAAGAGAAGATCAACTCTGAAAATCTCTGGATAGAGGTATGGAAAGTTAACAGAGGAGCAAAGCCAATCTGGTAAGCCGATAGTGAACCTATCAATCAAGCAGAGGCTAAAATCTCGTGCAGGGCTAGGGCAATGTCAGTTACAGAAAGAGAAATCGGAGTCGAAGCCTATAGTCTTCTTGATCTGAAATCGACGGCAATCAGCTCAGATGTGGCACGTGTTTACAAGGCACATGCTCTCTCTCAGTCCTCTTTGGTCGGCGAGTATCTCCTCAGGGAGATAGCGGCAGCCGTACTTTCACCGAAATGGTTCCCTCGTGAGCGACAACTTTTTCAGACACAAAGGAAAGTTGATCGCCATCATGACTAACGCACCGAACCAGGCGTTATCCAATTGAGCCTATTCTAGAAATGATCGAATTACCCCTGCAAGAACTTTTCACATATACAACACACAGACCCCAAAGGAATAATGAGCTACCCTGCGCCATCACGCAGTGCCACCTATCGGTAAGGGTATATGCCGGGAGAGGTGAGCGATATATGCTGTTGATGTGCATGCCTATACCGGTCGCAGTTTCTCCCATGGTATTTACATGTCGCTTAGAGTAGGAAAACAATTATCTTGTGGTACATCAAAAGCCAATATTCAGCAATTTGCGCTGATCCGACCAGGGCGGAGACAACTATTCAAACTATTCATGTACTGAATTGAAAAGCATGACGCAAGCTCGTGTTACAGTTGAGAAAAGGTATCGGACATCACGATAGTAACACTTGCGTCAACGCATGCTTTTTGTTTGGAGGGTTGGGTCTACGCACCATACCCTTCAATCAATAGGGTTGGTTTCGTATGGGCAGGCTTTGCTAGCGCAATATGCTCACTCATAGTACCAGCATTAGGTGTGTTCTATTGAGACAAGGCGATGCAGGGCGTTTTCCTAGTATAGTTGGCGTGGTGCAACTCGGCGGCTAAGATTTTCAATGTCGAGACGGATCGGATCGGGTTCTGTTGTTCATCATAGATACTAGCAAGATATTTCGCTTCTCGCAAAAACAAACAGGTTCCAGCTTCAGAGCCGCTAATCCTTAAAATCGTAACTTTTGAGGTGTTTCTGGGCTTCGCTGAGTTGAACTTGTTCATAACGAGATGAGTATGCTGTATCAGGTGATCAAGAACACGTTACTAAAATTACCTTAGCTTCTAACGATAGGTCTATGCTAACCTGTAGTGCTCCTCAAAGCAAACACCTTGAAAACGTGAAATGCACGGTAGATGTGGCGCGCTACCATCTGCAGTTTGGTGTTGTAACATCAAAGCTCCTGTTACATTCACAAAGTAAAACAAAGTGCGGGGAATCCCGTTGAACCGAGCCATTGGGCATCTGAAATAGAGGCCTTGGATTGCATGTGCTATTTGTACTGTTGTCATTTGGGTAGTCGCCAGTTGCAAAGTGAAAGTGAGGTATCCGTTAGTAGGACAAATTAAGCTGTGCAACGTCTCGTCGGCGCTTGCAATAATTTTAGGTAGGATGCTTATGACCGTGGTCAACCAAGAGGCGTAAGAAATTTAGGGGAGGGGGAGTCATGCGTGACGCCTTAAGCTCTAGTCCTCTCACCATTCGTTAATTAGGCCGTAGCTCGGTTTTTCGAGCGACCCTAGGGTCATTCCGCACCCCGAGTTGGATCCATTTCAAAAATCACACATATAACGATTTTTTCTTTTTACCAGTGGACTTCAATTAAAGCATCTCAGAATGCCCCGGTATGCTCTAAACCTACCTACTTTATCCCCCTTTATCTGCAGGTCATTCAGTCGCGATGATTGGTTCAGTCGAATGTATATACACTTTCCGGTCAATAGCTTACAGGATTGTGTCGCAGGTCTGTAGGGGACTGAAGGCAGTTCCGATAGACTTGATTGTATATACTACCACTGGCGATGTAAGTTTGCCGTGTCACACGGCTATTGAAATGAGCGCAGCTGTATGCAAATCGCAATAGAAGCTGGGCTGATAAGAGTCTGGGGACGAGTGTAGTTTAAAACGTTGTGTCAGGTTCAGAATGAGGTACAGTCCGTAGAAGCAATGTATGCTCAAATTCCACTCAACCAAAAGCCAAAACACCACGTAAGTCGCGGTAACCACCACCGTGTTGGTCTCCTTCGTTTGCGTCACAATAGCACTCACTATGCCCTGAGTATAATATTCTAGCATAGGTTGAGTTTAGACTTTTGGTTCCGTAGGTGACTGAATGAGGAAATCGAGAGGATTAACGTCGGCAAAACAGGCGGATTTGACAGGGTAGATATGCCATGCAGTTGCTATGGAAGTCGATTGAGGCAGGGACTCACGGTTTTGTCGATTTTTTGTTTTGAGCTTTATGCTAGGCCTCTCCAACGCAATATTATATAATATAAACGCCACTTGCTCAAACCAATAACTAACTAATCTTGCCTTGTTGGGCCATTATCCAATCACGTGATGCATCACCGCTTGTACCCACACCACAACCATGGCAGATACCGCGTTTCGCCAGATCGACGTTGACAAGTTCGAGGAAGACGTTCTTCTCGCGACAGATTTGTACGATCCTGACCCGCGTGGACCCGAGGGTACGTTGGCAGATGCGAGGGGAAAGGTTGGACAGGTTAGGACTCTTCTCAGCAAGTGAGTACAGTCGAGTTGGTCTTGAGTGGCTATGGAAGGGAAGGAAACAAAACGTAGAAAATAATCCTGAAAGAGAACTCAGGACTTCTCGGTCTATATTTGCGCTTGCTTAGAGAGCAGAGATGCCCTTGCGTTGTCTTGCTACGGGTTGGCGCGTATCAGTCGTTCTAATTCGTTTTGATTTCAGAGGCGACACACAATCCGCGCTCTCGCTCATCCTAACTGACCCGCCGTATGGACACGAAGCTGAGGAAGCAAAGGTATGTCTCCTTCATTTTCGGTCCCCACCCGCCGTCATCATTCGGCCGATTTGTACGTACTAATCCGCTCTTACAGGCTCTGACCACATCCTCTGTTCTTCTGGTCCTCGCTTCGACTAAATCCACAGATATTCCCAACACGCTTCGCTCCCTCACGCCAGATCAACAAGACACCCTGATGAAATATCTCTACAAGGGCATGGGTATGCAGAATGACGCAAACGTGGAAGTGAATAGCAGTGTACTTTTGGCATGGCATGAAAAGGTAAGAGTCAGGCGTTTGCTTGGGATGATTTATAGCACTAACGTGGGCAATTTTGGGCGAGCAGTTGACAGAGGCTGCTGGAACTGGGTGCATTGTGCGAGTCATGACAGATCGAAGAGTCGTTTGAATAGGCGGTCAGCTCATGAATGGGTACACCTTCCTAGCCTAGACACGAGAATTTACGAGAATAAAATAAATTGTTGATGCCATCTAACTCTACATGTGTGTTGTATGCTTTAGTATACAAGGTACAGAACGATGCGTTGAAGAACCGTAAAGAGTCGTGGGCCATTTCGTGTTTCGGATGTTTTTACAGACGGTTGAGCGTCGTTTTACGAGGTCGTATTTATTTGGATTTGGAGGCCGCGTTTGAGTAGATCATTGTCGTGAATGGCCTAGCGTAACCCAAGTAATTAGTGATAGGTAAAACATAGTTTGATGCCAATTTTACCCTTCATATCGGAGCGCGATGGTGTACACAATGTGCACCAAAAGCGTGAGCAAGAGTCCGGCCGGAGAGGAATACCACAACGCGGTCGCGGCAAAGCACATCGTGCTTCCGACATACATTGGGTTCTCGACGATGTTGAACGGGAAGCCAGTGACACGAGCAGACATCAGGATACCAAAGTAGTCGCCCAGGAATGTACCTACGTAAGCCCAACAAACTTTAGTATACACGGCTGTGATGCAAAAGCTGGCGAAACCGACCAGTAATGCCTAGGGCCCAGGTAGAGGTGATAACGAGGGTCTGGCCGGCAAGGAACAACGCAATTGCCAACGGCTTGGCGATTGACGGATCAATGAGGTCCGACTGGGGCTGCTCCTTGAGCGCATTATGATACCTAGGTACGCGTTAGCAAAACAAACACCAAAAGTGACACGTCGATAACTCACATCGCGTCTCGGAACATGCCCAACGAGAAGATGGTCAACGCAAGCATATAGCATCCCAAGTACCGCCTGCCACCAAGAATCTTTGTAATGGTCTTGTTGTAGTATTCTGCTCAATGGATCAGTGTCGGAGACGTGTTGTGTATTTGGGAGCAGCACGAACCATTCTGGGCGACACAATTCCAGAAGAGGGGATTCCATACAATAGTTCCTGCAGAGAACCAGAGCGATCGTTTGCTCAGGTCGACGAGTGAGGAGAGGTCTACTTGGGACATGGTGGAAGACGTGGAAGACAAATCTAAATTAATGTGACGTAGAGCGTCAGGATTTACAAATGAGATTAAGCGCGCGCCTATCAAATAGGCTTTGTTTGCTCCTGACTTCCACCACAGAACTCCGAAACTGAAATGGCGAGAAAGTCTACGAGAAAGAAAACTCAGGTCTCCTATGTGGAGATGGTAGTGGACACTCAACCTGAGCCAGGCCGTCGACTTCGAAAAGGAAACGAAAGCGTAAAGGTAAGCACGTGCCTTCATTTCAGTTGCATTACTGACCTCTTATCGTCAATATTACAGAGGACAGTGACTTTGAAGCTGAAAAGGAACCCGAAGAGGAAGAGGAAGATGTCGAGTCTGCAGAAGAGAGTCCACCATCATCGCCTCCCACACCCGTCTCAAACTCTGGATCAGACCTTGAACCTGATGCTCAACCATCTACCAAAGAGAACCGTAAATCAATCCCAAGCACAACATCCAAGCTTCCTCGCAGATCCTCGATTCGAGAAATGAACGCTCGAGCACGGCCATGTCCTACTTTCTTCCCTGACCCTGCTGTGCGGCTTTCGTCCTTGACCGGTTTGTTCGAGAAACAAACAGTCAAAAAGATCCCTGGCGAGAGGGACTCGAAAAGTACAAGGAAATACCGAGATAACGTGGGAATGAACGTCGGTGTAGGGCCTGTGCTTGAGCTGAGCGAAGATTTGGGATGGTACAAAGAAAAGGGGGCAGCAGAAACGCGGCCCAGAGTTTATGTCGATGTCAAACTCCAAGAGGGAGATTTGCAAGATGTAGAAGAAAAGTAAGCGTATTCTATTCATCACCTCGCGTCTCTTATTGACACCTATCAAACACAAAGCGAGACAGAATTGTATCTTACCTGCACTCAGCCATCGCTCTCTCAACCCAGCACGACATGTCTGATGGGACCGTTCAACGAACAACAACCCGTAATGTTGAACCGGCTCGAAAAATGCCACCTAGGTATGTCGTTTTACACTCTTGCACTTCCCCGATGATGTGAACGAATTCGAAAACAGACCAATATTGGCCTTCCAGTCAAGCGCTGTTGTTTCACGCAGGGAATCCAGTATGGGGATTGGACTGGTGTCCAATATCCGAAGAATTTGCAGCTCGTACGCTATCTATTCTATTTTCATTCGCCTTTGCTGCTGGCTATAGCTTTTCTGGTAGAACACGAATATGCACAATATCTTGCTGTCTCCACTATCCCCGCTTCTCCGCCCCCCGTTCCTTTCCAACCTCCTCCGGCTGCACCAGACCAATTCACAAAAAGCACGATTCAAATATGGAGGTTTGGCCCCAAATCGGTCGAGGATAGATCCCCAAGCGTATCATGTGTATTTGTGATTTGTCTGGATTCTCAACCTGCGAGAATGGTCAAATGGTGTCCATTGCCAACAGATGATGGTGACGAGGTCCGAGTCATTATAACTGAACTCTTGTTGGTTGTTCTGACCTAATCTTTGTAGCCTGCAACGAGGGAGAGTTACGAAAACTTGGAATTCTGGCTGGGCTGTTTGGAGATGGCTCGGTTAGGATATATGCTATTCCGGAGCCTGATAAAAAGCTCGTTGACTCAAGTCCAGCATACAGTACGCGGTTATATTTCTTCCGGGCAACACTACTTGACATGATCAATCATGCAGTTCGTCTAACTCGTCCGCTAGTCTGCCTCACTCTCCCCGATGCCCGATTCACGTGCTTCGATTGGGCAAATAGTGAAGTTATGGCCTTGGGCTGTTCGAATGGTATGTCATTGATGAGACTCAACTCGATAACAAATTCTGACAACGACGTAGGCCATATTGCTGTTTACAACCTCAAATCAGCTATCCAAGGAGCCCTGTCTGGTCTGTCCTCATCAGCCTTACACACGGGATATGCTGAAGTTTGTCATATCCAATAAGATATTCCTCTTCTTCCAACACATTACATCTCGACGCACCAGTCGCGAGTCTCGTGCGTTGCATGGGTTCGAATCCCAGCTTCTTCTGGGATAAATGAAGACCCGACTACACTTGTCACAGGAGGATTTGATGGGTTTGTGTACGCTACCGACTTGAGACAATCCGGAGTGAGTGTTGCGCTCTATCGATGTCGCGGTGAGTCTATCACAAAAGCAGAAGTGTGGACAAACACCGACAAGGATCGTAGATGTGGTCCAGAGTGTGGCGTTTGCGACATATGGTGCCGGCATCATATCGAATGAGCACGAGAATATGGTCAAGTTTATAGGTATGCAACCCATTGTCTTGGGAAGAGGACATAATGTCACGGAGGTTAGGGGGCCGGTATGGGTGGGTCACTCGTCTAGCCTCATCTGAATATTGGATTTGAAGAATATCAGGATATTGCAACATCGGATCTACACCCTCAAGTGGCGGTTGCCAGTTCAGATGGAACGTTGACGATTACAAACTTGTTGAAATACGTCAGGAAGGGATCACCTATGGTTCGTCACCCTATTGCTAGTCGTTCATCCCGATTCATTAACTTGGGTGGATCGGGCATAGCCCTCATTTATTCATACCGTGTACCGAATGGATTACAACTATGAAACGAACCAGCTGCGAATGTTGGACATGTTCCTTCCTCGAGTGGGTCAGCCTCGTTTATCACTTTCGATTGGTCTGAATGACGTCCGGAGTAAAGGAATACAAAGACCCAAGATTCTTGACCAAGACGCGAGGCCTGCCTCACGGGGTCGCCCCGCCAAACGCCACACCCGCTCAGCGCATCGAGGCAGAACGTCAACGAGACGGATTTGGGACTTGGCACAGGGATGTCGGTGAGCTCTTTTCGCCCGAGCTCTTTTGAAATGGCAATACAACGTCTAATTTTTAATGTGCAATAGGCATTCATTGTGCATCATGGCAACCCTCTCGATTGGCTCAAGCAGGCGTGTTGGCATCTGGGGGTGCGAGCGGCCTTGTTCGGATCGATATACTCAAAGGGTTGCAGTTTGGGTCTCGGAACGACGAGGCGGAAGAGGAGGATGACGAATAATGAGTGTGGGGGGAATGCGCCAAGCAAAGGGTGAGATGTGCATCGGAAAGGGCGGGTGTGGATGCCGGCAGTGACGAGAGTGGAGGTGCATTGCTGACCGGTGTAAAAAGTGTAAAGCGGGTGATTTCGGATGAACGGGACAAGAGACAAGATGACAAGCACACTGCCGATTCGCGGATTGTGGCGCGTAGAACTCGTGGGCAAGCGACAAGACGCTTGGGAGACAGGGTCGCGTGAGATGCCGTACGTTCCTTGTGGCACGCACGCACGCTTGGAGTCGCTCGGAGTTTTTCTCCCTCTGGTGGCACGATTGCACCCCCAAGATAATGATGTTCTTCCCTTCCTTGATCATTCGGACCGGCGGCTCGTCGAGTTTTTTGCAGGGTTGTAACTGAGATGTAATTGCGTGTGTACCTTTCGCTAGGATGAACACTTTTTAACTGGGACGAGTGATTGATTGCGGTCCAGGTCTGGGCCAATTGGTTTTGTTCACGAATCACAACTGGCGATCAGTGGATAGGATAATGTATTGCCCAACAAATATTTTACACATTGCGCGACATCTATTTCTTCTTTTTGGGCTTTTTCTTCTTGGCGCCTCCACCTCCTGCCGCAGCGGCAGCGGAGGCTCCTCCAGGCACAGGGGTGCCCGCTCGGTCGGAGTCGGCCGCTGCAGGGCCAGACTGGAGTGGCGGTGGGGGCGCGGTCCTGTTTTGCATTTTGCGCATGAGCTCTAGATTGAGTGTTTCGAAACGGCCTAGCATGATGGACGAGTGCGTGCGAAACTTAAGGCACTGAGAAACGTCAAGGGTTAGTTGTGGCGCGTAGGGATCACTGGTCACAGGGAATGGGAGTCGTGTGCATCCTAATAGAGTTTGGTACTCACTGTCTCGTCGTCGGTTATCTTCAGTACGAGCACACCCTGTGAGGGTTTCCATTTTACGACATAGCGAGTCTAGTAGGACACGAGTTGATCAGTCCAAGATGTGGGAGGGAAACAAAGTAGGAGAAGAACTTGCTTTAGTGGGCGACTTTGTATAGAGCGCCTCGGCGGCCTCTTGAAACTCGTTCCAAGCAGTGATGTAGACCATCGAGACAAAGGAAAGGTTCGTTCAAGGTGAATGCATGAGGTGGCCAACTGAATTGAGGCCTTTGTCGTCGAGCAACAGACGTAAGTAGTGTCTGTTGACTAATTTAAAGTAATAGAGATAGTGTCTCGAGTGTCAAATGGTGGACTTACCCCGCAATGGTAGAGGACAAGGTCGGTATTGGATTTGCATCCGGGCCGGAGCATCAACCCGGGCGGAGAGGCCGACTGCGATCCATCACCGACATGGTCGCATACAAAGGAGCCCTACCGCCCGACCTCAAGGCCGCATACGACCGCAATGGGTTTGTGTTTGTGCCTGGGCTGGTCAGTGATGCGGACATGCCCAAGCTCCGGGCCGCATGCGACCGAGTGGTGGCCAAGACGAGGGCAGGCGATTGGCCACACCGGCGGATCGTGGGCAAACAGTTTCCGCCGTTTGAAGGCGACGAACCAGACTCGTGGGGGGTACAGCATGTCATGCATCCCGCGCTCGGCGAACCGGCATTCGTACGTTGGCTCGGGTCGGATGCACTCGTCGGTGCGGCGGGTTCGCTCTTGGAATGCCGCGAAGACGAGATTCAGATGGGTGAGTGCGCCTCGATGCCAAGTCATGGGCGCATTCCGGGGTCGCTTCTCACTATCGACGATATGCGCCTTGTCCAGAATTGTTCAACGTTCTTATCAATCCGGAACGACACAAGTTCGCGCTGCGATGGCATCGAGACGACGTCCCTGAGACCGCAAGTCTAGACGAGGAAATCGAGAGGCTAAAAACAAATTTCCATGGCGTAAGCTCACTATTCCACATGATTTACATGACCGCCTGCGCAAAATGACACCAACGCATATACATTAGGTACAGTGGAACACGTGAGTCTAGCCACACGAGCTTCTCGTGCTTCTCACTATAGTCGTCTACCCCTCGCATCAGCGCACTATACGATGACGCCTGTCTCTATGTCGTTCCAGGTTCCCATCGCGAACCTAGAACTCCAGAACAGCGCGCGTTATCGAGTACCCAGGATGCACCTCCAGACCCGCTGACCATGCCCGGTGCGATCTGCGTAAGGCTTCAAGGTCAGCAGATTCGAGCACGCGTACCCCCCCGCATATAATCGATCATTTCGTCTTGCTTACCACATAGCCGGCGATACCGTGTTTTACCAAAACAATATATTACACACGGCTGTATATCACCCTGAGATCAAGCGTGCCACTTTACATGCCAATTTTGGTGATATCCGAGGAGGAAACCGGCGTGCGCGCATGATACTGCAGCACAAGGTCGACTGGGTCCGGGACGAGTCCTTTGTGGCCACTTTTCAAAACACCGAGCGAAACGAGCAAGATACAGTGGCAGAACGATTACAAGGGATGAGGGACCGGTTACTGGCCATGGCCGACTCGGTAGACGCTCAACACATGGGATATTCTCAGCAGGGATAGGGATGAAGCGCAGATACCAAAGTGAGTTTGTTCCGGACGTCGGTAACGTGCCACCTATGCTTAGTGAGGCAAAGCCCCCGTGTAAATCTTTCGTCTAGGTAATATCAATGTGGACTTGATCACACACCTGTCGCGCGGTTTTTGCGAATCTATGTCCTTCACAGACAATCATCATCACTTTGCCTTTCTTCGCACGCGGCAAACCCCGTCGTGCAACGAAATGAAACGAGACTATCCCGAACGAACGACCAAGGAACTAATCAATCACCAACAACGATACGTACGGAATTCTCTTCCGAGATGCCCGTGCGGGAAGACCATCAAGGGAATATGCCAGGTTGACGAATCGGGAGGAACCCGACTGTGATCCCCCGGTCTTCCTTGCCCCCTGTGCTTACACGCGTCTTCCGGCGGAAACGCTGCCGAATGAGACCTCGCTCAGGAGTCGCTTGTTCTCGGGGTTGTCCGAACGATATGATGTGCCCAGCTTGGATAATTCGGGGGTCTTCTGGCGCGCATACAACACTCATCTCGAAGCGCGGGCGTCGGGGAGCAACGTCCGTGCTCTACACGCCGGAAATCCCGCCCCGACGTTGCACACGTGTCCTGCCTGACTCGGACTCGGTAGCTTGATGCTCCTGAATCGTATCCAACGACCGAAAAACGTTTCAGCACTAGCTCGCGTCCGGTCGTTGGAGTGTGCAAGAAACTCTCAACTCCGACGATATGCATGGTTCTTTTTGAATACTCGAGGGTCGGGTCGAGTTCAAATAGATACGTCATTCAGGGGAGTTGTTTGTAGCTGCTCAGGGCACAAACTCTCTGTGTAAAGGTTAAATCTATAGTGCCATCGGGGAGCGCGGGATCGTTTAGCCGTGGACAGGCTGTGAAACCTTCTGGTCACGATATCCAAGGTTCATATTACGTGCCCCCAAGCGAAGGTAGTGCAACAGTAGAGTACGGTTACGTGGATTGCTGCGCAATTCCCGACTCCGAGGACACAGAATATTGAATGGCCAAATAAAACAGTCAGCACGTCCATTTCAGCCCGATGGCAATACGCCTTTGCCCGATCCGTCGCTCAGCCTAATTTTTGAAGAACACGAAACGGTATAGCAGCCGCGGCCGGCCTGGAACTGAGAACTTCAGAACACAGGTGGAGCTGGTATTCTCGCGGTAGCTATATTCGTGGTCGAGTGTATTCAGCCTCCACATTGTTGCGCGCGGTGCGCGTGTATTCTTGCGCGGGATGCCGGACTGCGCGTCACTTGTGCCTTCGTCTCTGTATCTACGCGACATTTCAGCCCCGGTCCAAAATATCTCGCCGCACGCTACTGTACGACGCAACGCCGACACTCGTGCGGTGAGCGCCAAACTCAGCCACGCGTGCGCTTAATTATGAAGATCTCACACGTTATCTCACTTAGGGGCAAATTAGTCATTTGTGCCACATTGCGACAGGGGGAGTCTAGTTTGCTCGACCTTGTTCCCGTTTTGGCCATATTACCTAGTCTAGTCGATTTCGCTATTCAATCGGCGGCAAGTCCCCTCTGTGACCCAAAACCCATCCATCATGCGCATATATGGTCGCGTCAGATGTATCACGTCAAGCGGACCGCGCGGTATGTACCCCTGCGGCGTCCCGAGGCCGAGTTGAGTCATTGAATGGCAGGTAATTGGCGTGTTTGATTAACAGGTTTTTTTTATACACGATCGTCGGAAGTGGGTTCCGGTGAGGCAAACAACGACCGACTCGTTGGCGCCATGCGGAGTGATCGACGAATTTGAATTGATATTTTGTATTTGTCCGTTATCTTATCTGAATTTGGATTCCAACGGACACACTCGATTCGGCCGTGCCGACGTCTAGCAGAAACGCGACTGTCTCGCGACGGACCTACCGGGACGGACGAACCGGGATGAGCATAGTCCCCCACCCCCGCAAACGAATCGTGCGAGATGCGCCAAGTGTTGTAATCGATGGTCAACGGCGGTTCTCGAGATGAAGTCCCAGTTGCTGGACGAAATAATTCCTAGGATGGTATGCAAGTGCAGCACTGTAGAAGGAGAGCTAGGATGGAATGCAAGTGCGATGAGCGCAGGTGAGAGACGCGCGCCGCCGGTAGACCAATCATGTGCCGGCCGTGCGAGTCTCAAGTCCAAAATGGATAGCGACGGGACCAAAGACGTTGACCGGCGAGATAAGAAGGATAAAATGTTATTTCATTGGTCGTAAAAGTTTCGTGACACGGAAAAGATATACAAAGAAAGTACCCGTACACACACTCGCCAGCAGCAGCACACACACATTGTCCATGAATGGTTCCGGGTAAAAACAAGAAAGTGAAAAGAGTAAAACAGCGTTCGATTGTGATATGCAAGAGACAACAGGTATGGGTGCGGGGTATTAATACAATGGGCCGGGCAAGTGCTGGTGGTACAGGTGTCACAGAGAGAGAGGAGAGCAGGGTTTGGTACATATTAGGCACAGTGTAGGATTTTGGGTAGCGCGTCGAAGGTTGGGTGCGTCAACGTTTCTCCTGTGAATGGAGCCGGGTTACAGTCGGTAGTGGGTGATGTGCCGCATGATTGTGAGCGAAGCAATAATTTCTATAACACGATGATCAGTTGACGAACGTGCCAAGAGGATGGGTCGTAATATACTCACCCACACTGAGGTGGATCCAGGTCCCACAAATGGAGAGGCACGACGTGCGTCGGCCGGGAATGAGCACGTCGCTGCGGGTGTAATCGGCCACATGGTATCCAGCCGCGTTGGTCAACTGTGGAGTTGAATTAGCCTTGAGATGGGCGCGTGAAAGCGAGAATGACGTACCGACCACTCGTGACCGTCTGTGCCAGCTTGCCATTTGTATTCCATCCCGTCGCTGCCAATAAACTTGCGACAGTGTGATGAGCTAGATTAATTGTTAGCTAAAGCCAAGTGAATGATGGATGCCGACTCACCTGCTGCCCGAGCGGCGGAGGTACTTTTCCATGAGCATGCAGTTGCGGCCGAATTGGACGCTGCCGAGCGCGATGCCCTTGGCGCCATAGTCGAGGACGGCATCGGGTGCGATGGTCCCGTGAAAGTCGGGTTGGCCAGGCGCGCTGACGAGGTGAGACTCGGTTCCGCCCGAGACGGTGAGCATCACGACCGCTCGCTCTAATCAACAGCTTTAGCCAGAGCCCTCCCTTTGTCCGACGACGGCGACATACCTGGTCGGTTCATGGTGCAGTCGAGCCGGACAGTGAGCCTGTCCTCGACATCGCGGAACTGGGTGTTGGTGAGCGAGCCTGTGGTGGTGGTGGGGTAATTAGCGGGAGCAAACGACGGAGGCAGATGATGTGCGTACCGGTCTCGTCGATGAGGTAGAATCCGTCGACAAAAGTCATATCGGTGTATGTGTGTGTGGGAACCTGGAATTGGAGCTGGGAGATGATGTCGAGGTACCGACAGACACATCCTGTATTTGTACTCTGACGGCTGTCCTGGCTGCCAGTCGCCCTCGCCGAGGGCACTTTCCGGCACCCAAGATCCCAGCCCGGTGATCTGGGTCCATCACCCCTCAATTGCCAATCGCACTCCCCAACCCACGAGCCCAAGATCTGCTCCCTGTGATCCCAACACTCGGTCACGCCCTGACCAGCCTCTGCTCTAAATCGGCACCGACCCATTCGGTCAGTTCGATTTTTGGCCGGTGTACCTAGCTTTGTTTCAGGCTTTTTTTTTTGAAGCTCAGTTCCGACCGGTGAATCAATCACCGGCATTGGGAGGCGAAGAGATGATAGGTTGGGTGGCGAAATGAAGTTTCGCGTTGATAGATGAGATGGGACAGATGTGTTCTGACCGATCCCGACACGGTCCGTCCAGAGTGTCGTGCGACCCGATGCTGGGCGGAACCCACTCCTCGGAAAGTGTAGGGTTACAACATTTGCTCGATGAGTCTGTCCTGGTCACATTTCGGCCATCGGTGTACTCATCGATCACCGCTATCGTTCCGGACGGGTCCCGAGCACTCATTCCGCCCGACTTCCGTACCATTTTAGGACTTATTGAGGTCGGGCAGGCGGTACGTCATTGTTTTGAAAATACCGAACAGCAATATAGAGGCAGCTTGGCAACGATCTTCAATTAAAGACATTGACAGATGCGCATGGCATGTGCGTCATTCCGCACACTTTCCGAGGCATTTTGGGTGGTCTTGGCCATTTCAGACTGTCGGGCGTCACTTCTGACAAGTAACAATTCAGCAAGTCCACAGTTGACGAGGTATAGTCTTACTTACCAGAAGATCATGATGTATCCCTTCCGTCTTCCGTTGCTTTTTTGGGTTACCCTCAACAATGATACAATGGATATATCCAATGCTACCGAACTGACGCTCGATGGCGGTCAAACCTCAGGCATACATGTACTCATCGATCGTACACGCCTTTCTGTCTCGATCTTGAAGGTTCTTTTCATAAGAAAGGGAAAGAACTAGGAACATAGGACTAAAAGCTCCCGAGCATATACTCACTACCCCAGTCGCCGCCATCGTTTTCTCAAATCTCAACTACATATCTCATTCCGCGTACGTTCCGGTTGTCTATCAGACGTTCAAACATGAAATGTAAAAAGATGATCATGACTGAATGCTCCCGAATATCACTCGGCACCGTTGCATTCTCCCGGCGGCAGTGTGGACTCGTCTCGATGGGCGAGTTGCTCGATCTTTACCTGACAATCTGTGACTGATAGGCGTGCATCGAGATAAGTCCGCTGAAGGACCTGGATATCGTTTACCCGAAAGCGCTGAAAGAGGCCAAGTGCCGCAACTGCTCCCGAAAACTCTCTCGAAATTTAATTTAATTTAATTCGTGTGGCTGGTATCCACATGATGCCCTCCACACGCAGGCACAGCAACCGTCCATTCATTCGCTGAGTTCGTGGGCCTGCCGAGTCTCTTTCCGCGTAGATCATTTCAGACAGAAACCGGTAATTAAATAAATCAGTTCGTTCATGTGCATAGCAGCCACATGATATAGTACAATCGTGGGTTTAATGCGAACAAACGTGGACACGACGATCTACATCATCGTTTCTACATTCGTCATGTACTAGATTAATCCTAATGAATTGATATATTAAAGTCGGGGTTTGTTTGGTTCAGGGGCCGAACGGGTCTCAACTCCGACCAGCTTCACACACTCCCGGGCGGTTTTGCCGAACTGCCGGTGGGGTCGGAGCGACCGGTACGATGTCTCCTATCCTTGTCAATAGAGATTCAAAGCCCGACAACATCCAGGGCTTCGCGAAGGTCGGCTTAGCGTCATCGAACACGGACAAAAGGAGGCTTTGATGTTGCGCCTTCAACAGCTTTCCACGCGTTCATTACGGGCTATGTGATGGGCGGGCAAAGTTTGACGCTCTTGTCATATTAACTTTTTAGTTTGTTGAAAATGAATTCATGGTATGCTTTGCACTGTGCTATCCATCTGCTTGGACTAGATCTGCAGATTGCGTGTGGTTTGTCCAGCCTCCGGGCATAGATCGGTGAGATCTCACAAAGAAGCATACCTGGTGACCTCCGCAGGCAGTGACAAGAGGCGTGGCAACACGATGCCTAGTCCCAGCGCCCAGCGCGTTCCACGTACATGTCCTACACGGATGAGCGCTTGAATACTGAATCGGTCGTCGCGGGACGCACACCGCCATCGGCTGTCTCGAAATGAAACAAATATATATGGATCGCTGCGTGCGTACATCGGGCCCGTAGTACGGCAGATCACCGACTAGGATGTGACCCCCCAAAGTACATCATGTGTGCTCGGCCGGGACCGACGCGTGCTATGCCTTGCCGGTACGGGCAACGTGGGACACTGGTTTACGCCCGAAATGAAAAACACAAATCGTGCTCGCAACGAGGTGCGCTTGGTCACAATGGCCGGAAGAGTCAGGGGTCCAGGGGGACATTTTCGGAACCGCACGAGTGTATTGCGTGATCGACAAAAGGCGGGGTGCCGTATGGGGTAGTCAAGCTTACCCCATGATGGCGCGCGTGACCATAGCCAGGGCTGGCTTGATGGTACGATGGCAGGACACGACAGTATCAATGAATGAAACACATGTTCTGTGCACGATGAAGCTACGCGCGTGGTCGGATCGTGCCGCGAACTGGTTCGTAACTGAGATGAGGTGGAGCCGCGATTTTTTAGGTTGGTGCGGCGCGTGTGGTGTTGTTGTCGTGGTGTAGTGTATCGGCTCCAAGTTCACTTTTAGGCACTGGCTGGATCTGGTTATATCATGCTGTGTCCATGTGCGTATAGAGAATTAAGTGTTTAGGCCGACGTCTCGGGTGTACGTCCGATCGATTATGAGTTATCACGTCTCAGATGAGATGGGCGGGTCGCTACCTGACTGACAGTCTGAGCATGTGCCAAATGGAAAGGGTTAGTTGTACATAGCCCAACAATATCTTAAAATCGAGGGTGGTGATGGTATAGACGGTTCACTGGGCGGCTTGTCGGGATGACGATACCCATGGACGGTCGCGCGCCATCCGGATAATTCAGCCCATGGCGAAAACCTCGCCGTGTGTTTCGGCTGGCCAAAAACAGCCTGAGGTACCCCAGTTGTCCTGTGATTTGATTGCGACCGGCGGTTTTGTGCCAGAATAAATGTTGTTCAGCGGCGCGTTTGTCAGATAGATTGTATCTGTCCCTGGAAGAGACCTCAACTCGACATCGGGCGCGCGGGTAAACAGGTCTAGATTCAGGTGGGGCCAGGCCCCACTTGTGACCGGTTCGGCACTTTTTTCGGCCAGGGATGAAAAGTTGTATGCGAGCTGAAATTTTGAATCTTTGTATTCACAGTTGCGTTAGCATGGTCAGCTGAGCTTTGGGCGGAAGGTGAGTCTATTCATTCACAGTCAACGCGCAAAAGGCCTGGAGCTATACCCTAAACCGGTCGAGAGCGTTGACAGGCAACGTGCCATAACGCAGAAGAGCCATAAAGGTTGTGCCGTACAAAGCAGCTCGATTGAGGTCCAGCAGAGTGTTTTCTACGTAACGTATAGGGTAGCCGGGGCTGTTCCCTACCCAAGGAGCTAACCTCGTGAGCCTATGTGTGTTCATTTCAGCCAGTCCACGACGCATGTGACGAGGCATATTTTACAAAGGAGAATCTATGTCATATCTAATCACCTACGTACTCTTGCCCTAGACCGACACCCGCCGACAAGGGATACTGTGACAGGTATGACACGTTTACAAAGATCGCGCTTTGTTGTGGTTGCATTGGATCAGCAGGGGCACCGAATTCTGATCCCGATGCTGTCATAATTTGAATATAAACAAATCCAGATTTGACAACTAGAGTGCGGGGTTGGACAGCACTAGTCAATCAACTGAGGAGAGAAGTCATCGCGAAGAAACCCGTGAGAATAAATTAGACAGATGGTGTGTACAAAAATCGACGGATCTTGGCCTAAATTGATATCCTCGAAGTCGCAAAGCTGATGCCGAGACTTTTGTTCAACGTCGAGTTCTCCCGCGCTCGAGTAATCGCCACGAGAACGGCAACAAAGGACAATAGGGAGCTGAAGTATCCTGACAAAGTTCTTCCAGTGACGATCTTTGGCCATTCGCGCCAGAACTTGGACGCGATTAATTTCCGAAGCCACAAAATGATTCGTAAAAAGGATAGTGGCTGGCGCGGTTGATTAGACACATCAGGGCTGTCCAACACAACAGGCGTGGGAGGCGGACGCGCGTCAATAAACCTCAAAGCCACAGGGGAGCGACAGCCTGGACAAGGGGGCGCTGATGTCCGAAGTGTGGCGAGTAAGGAATGCGATTGTTGAGGCACCGCTATATCCGAATGGTGGATAGTGAGTGTTGGGGATGTGTTCTCACCATCAGCGGGTCGGATGTCTGTTGTTCGCTTCAGTTTCGGTGTAAGGTAATTGAAGCCAGCCGCCTGAAGGATGATGCTAGCACGAATAAAGAGCTGTTCGAGACTTCGAGGAGCCGATTGCGACTGAGGATCGTCGATGAGTGCTACTGGGTTGCCATACGAGTTACGAGATTGCTGAAGGTATGCGGCGTGCCATCGGAGAAAGCATGTTCGATGTGTCAAATGCTTTTGGGGTGCGATCGTGCAAAATGCCTCGAGGGGTCCGGTACTGCTTGATATTCTCTCTCCACCGTCTGCATCGATCGTATGGCTTGAGGTCGACATGGTCTCGGCCGAACCTGAGCAAATCAAGCACTCTTCTTCGTCCTGCTCGTCGGTATCACGCGGGAGAGTCAGGTCATCTCCACGAACAATGACTTCGCCGATACGCATGTTGGCTAGGTCTTTTCGAATTTGTTCGGTAAGGTTAACTCGGCGTCGACGGAGGTGATATAAAATCCCGGCTCGTTGTGTTTCATGAACGAGGGTAAGAACAGCGCTCATGAGAATCAGAACACGCCAACTGAGCCGACCTCCAGCTTTCAGGTGAGGAAAGCCCATGGGTATCGATGGTTGCATTTGCATGGGAAGTAGCGATATTCGTTGGATCCCATTGAAAAGCAGGAAGGCACTCTAACAAAATATTATTTAGGCCAAGTGGGAGAGTATTAATAGAAATAACAATTCGCCTACCACAACATCCACCTTTCCTATCGCGCCCTGCTCCTCTTCACTCATAGCCAAACCTCGGCGGTGTAACCAATCCCATACTTTCCTCCAGCCCCCAGGTGTGTAGCCGTCTTCTTGAATCGAGAGTTCCGATTCTGTTGGAACATCGGCTTCAAAGGTAGTAGATCCAAGGGTTGTTCGAGTTCTCGCGCTCCCATCGACCCAGCAGTAGACAGAATAAGCAAGTAGTGCGAATCTGATAGAAGCTTTCGTGGTTGACGTCATTGCGTAATCTCTACGTGTAACCCAAGTACAACGGCAAGTGTAGTAGAATATAGAATAAGTATATTGCACCTAGAGTCCTGTTTGCCGCGTGGTGGTTGTGCTGTGGCAAGAGACGAATTATCACGTGCGAATGAAACCCCTAGACTCGACCCCAACGACCACAAGACAACGTTGTTTCTTATCTGGTAGGTTTCAAGATAACCTCAAAATGACGACCCCAAGCGATCTTAATGACTATCTAACAGGAGTAACTTCTTGCTACGATGAACAAAAAATCGCAAAGTGCCACGGCACTCCGCCGCCTCATGTTAGTACAGGTACATCTAATATTACGCTTCTTCTTCATTAACGGGATTGCACAGGACAGAATACAAGCAGCTCACGACAAATGGGTCGCCGGACAGCATGTTTACAGCGGGTACGTGCGTTTCTCCTTGCCAATTCGCCATTCGCCCACGTTGCATGTTATCGACCTGACCCTGCTTCCCCTCACCTCCATATTAGGACCCGTTTCGGAGGACAACTTTTTTGAGTGGGAGGCACTTATCAACGGGCCCAAAGATACTCCTTATGTCAGTCTCGCAAGATTGTGTGCCTGTCCGTCCGTTGACTGACTTGGATCCACGAAGGAAGGGGGCGTGTTTTTGGCCAAGTTAGAGTTTGTGAGTGGTGTGTTCATGTTCTCACGGTTGTAGGACAGGATGGAACTGATAGGTGTCTCCGTCGTGAAGCCTAGCGATTATCCTCTGAACCCCTTCAAGATGCGGTTCGATCCACCGTTACTTCATCCGAACGGTCCGTCGCGGGGCTTTTTCTTATCTCGAAGCTGGTTTGACATGACTATCTTTAGTGTACGCCGATGGGAACGTGTGTATCTCTATATTGCATTCCCCTGGAGATGACCCGAACATGTATGAACTTGCTTCGGAACGATGGAGTCCGGTTCAGAGCGTGGAAAAGGTTCTACTCAGTGTGATATCTATGCTTGCTGGTGTGTTCACCGGATCAAATAGGGGGAAGCGGCGACTGACTCGTGTATTCTCTTCTGATAGAACCCAATCTCGAAAGTGGCGCAAACGTTGATTGCTGCAAGCTTTACCGCGACAACAAGGCTGTGTGTTCTCTCTCTCACCCCTCTTTGCGATATTTTTGCTGAAGGATACTCTAGGAATTTGAGCGTCAGGTTAGGGCATCAGTGAGAGAACTGTTGGGTCTTTGAGAGTGTCACTTAGAGTTAGGTTGGTGGATGATTGGCGTTTGTAGAGTAGTCGTTACATGTATGTTGTTACACCGTTACAAAACCGCTGGTCCCTGGATATCCCGGCCAAGTTGGCCGGACAACGACCAACTCTGACTGTTTTGTGCGAGCCACACCGGCCTCTACCCAACCACCACCCTCCTTAGAACACCGAGAAGCTAGCACTTTCGCCTTATGGCACACTTGGCGTTCGGAGACATAATAGCAAATTAACCGAACTTCTCAGCCCACCGCTGTTTCGCATCTTGCCGTTTTCTCTTGTCCCCCGTAAAGGGGCACTTTCCCGAATCTGACATCTATGGCCTCTGACGAAGAAATAGTCTTCATATCCTCCTCTCCTGAACCTGAAGAATTCCCAACCCTACGTGGCAATAGGGGAAAGCCCGCGCCACAAGTGACTACCATGTTGATCTCACAGTCGGTGTCGACGCTGCAAGTGGAATCGTAATAGAGGATAGCCAGAGTGACTGTGGACTCGCAAACAACACTCTTGCAAATGGCCATTCTCTCTCGGACCCACAGCCTCGAGCAAGCGGTTCCGGCGCTCAGCGAAAAGAGCCTGAACCAGAGCCCGAACCGGAATTGCCAGAGGATCCTGTCGAGCGTGCTGTCGTACAAGTACTTAATGTTATACCCAACGTGGATCCCGAACATTTGCGTGCGCTTGTTCTTTCATTCGAGTCCCAAAACCAGGAAGTTGATGTGCGTCTATTGATCGTTTTGATTGATCTCTTATTTATCTTAATCCGCATAGATCAGTACAAGTATCATATCGCAGCTGCTTGAAAACCCAGATTACCCTAAGATCGAAACCAACAAACGCAAAGGCGGAGAAGATGAGAGCGGACCGAGCAAACGGGTGAAGGTGGATTATCTGGCAGAGGGTCGTGTGCCGCCAAAGGAGATCAGCTACTTGAACTACGCTCTGGTAAATGAGCTTGTGTTCGTTTGAAGGCGTGACCGTATCTGACCATACTGTTGTAGGACCACCTGGTGCGAGTCGACTTTCCGCAGATACCAAAAGACTAGTGCGTTTGCCCATTTCCCGGATCGGCTTGCTATTGAATACCACTCATCCGCAGCATTAAAAAGGTCTTCTTCAATTGTAAATCACTCTACGCACCCTCTTACTTTGCTCTCCGAGCCGACTTGGAGGCTGGTAATAAGTTTATCACTAAGAAAACCACGAGCCGGTCGGAGTCATCGCGTGGCAAACGCAAGGCGTTGGCAGAGAACAAAGACTTTGACATGGAACGCAGGTGGTTACTCGAGCATCTTGGTGCGTTTTCTTCGCTTATATTCGAACTTGGTTATTCACATCTGGTCCACAGAGGAAGAGGCGATCAAGAAAGCAGAGGAGGCCGAGCTGGCAGAATGTGAAAAGAACGGGACGGGTGTCGAGTGTGGGTGCTGTTTTGGGGATTTTCCGTTTGTGAGTCTTCCTTAGTATCTACGATTCCCTATTGACATCTCAATTTAACAGTCGTGGATGGTCCAATGCCCCGATGCCCATTTGTTCTGCCGAGATTGTGCTCGTAGATCCGCTGAAGAATGTATCGGAAATCGCAAGACGAATTTACTATGCATGGATCAGTCGGGGTGCAAACTTGCGTTTTCGGAGAGCGAAATACAGCGGTTCTTGTCCGCTAAGACATTTGAGCTGTGGCATAGGATTAAACAGGAGCAGGAGATTGAACTCGTGAGCTGCTTTCCTACGATAAATTCTATCGTTCTCTAATTAACAACTAACCTTAAGGCTCAAATACCCGGGTTGGAGAGCTGTCCATTTTGCTCGTATGCTGTTGTGATCGAGAATGAACAGGAACGGCTGTTTAGGTGCGAGAATTCCGAGTGCGGAGTCGTGAGTTGTCGAGAGTGTAAGAAAGAGGTGAGATTATCATCGAATACTTTGCTGCTTCATTGCAGCTCATGCGTTTGGTAGGATCATTTGCCGAAAACCTGTAAAGGTATTTTGGTGGTGTTAGTAGGTTCTCGGAGTCCCCTAACTTTTCCATTGTAGAGGTGGAGCAAGACAAGGTTTTGGACGCGAGGCACGCTGTGGAGGAAGCTATGAGTACGTTTTCAGTCGTTTCACACACTATGATCACTAATGCATGCTACACAGCCAAAGCCCTGATGCGAAACTGTCCGAAATGCGACCAGAGTGCGATGTCTTCCTCACCTACGTTTTACTTCGGTTCTCATACGTCGCTTCCAGATTTCATCAAGGAAGCGGGTTGTAACAAAATGACTTGCCCCAAGTGCCGCTCCCTTTCGTGCTATGTCTGCCGGAAAGTGATTAAAGGATATGATCATTTCGATCAGGTGAGCTACCTTCTGGATACTTGGAGGTTGAATTACAAACTAATCTGCTTGATTCTAGACACCGCAGGGTGCGCCCCAGAGGGCGGCAGGGAGTTCATCAAAGGCGAGTCGAGATAACCACGACTTCTAAAACTTAGTCGGCTTATACGGAGTGTGTAGTGTCCGCTCTGGGACTCAGTCGAAACAAGACATGCTGACGAGGTATATTCCACACTCCCAAACTGACAGCATATATCCCTACTTATTCTCATTGCATCAGGTTAAAAGAGCGGCCGAAGCTGCGCAAGAAGAGTACCGACGCTTGCATCCCGAAATCGAACAAGAAGATATCGCAGTTGAACTCCCGGTCGCACCTCCCCCTCCGGCAGCGCCTGGCCTTCCGGGTGTTATGATACAGGGATTTCCTGTTGGACTTCCTCAGTTCCCTTTCCCGCCAGTCCTCCAACAGCAACATCAGGTGCTTCTCCAACAGGCCCAAAATCTTGGAGCTGTGGTACAACAAGGCCGGTATTTTGGCGGAATGGTCGAGCCGCAACGCGTGTGGGAGGAACTACAGGCGAACCGACGAAACGAGCGCCAGAGGGTGAGGCAGGCTGCGCTTCAACGGGAGCAGGAACAAATACGTGCTGCGGAAGAACGGCTTCGAGTTGCGGCCGAGCGTGCTCGGGCAGCAAGAGCGATTGTTCTGGCGCCTCCACCTGCTCCAGCTCCTGTTCCACATCCAAGGAGAGCCGCTCGACGTCGCTAAAGTGAACATCTGGTCCGCTGAGTGGCTCGTACGGTGTGTGTTAGTTAGGTAATGGGATATCACAGACAGTTCTGTAATGTCATTCAGTGTCGATATTCATTCTAAATTTCTTATTTTTGGGCCACTCGCGGGCCTAAGTCATTCAATATAATCTGACTATTTAAGAAGCATAGTACATTGATGTTTGCGTTTCGGCATGCCGTCCTCACAAGTTTCTTGGTGAATACACGTGGGTTTGGGCCGATTGTTAGGGGAAAACTCCATTCTGCTGCTAAGCAATGAGAATTTTCGAGCTACAGTATCCTTGATTCTCCTTGTAAGGATGAACTGATCCAAATAGTCTACTAGTTAATTTAGGGCGCCCTGTAGTGAACCAGACTCCTTCCTGACACCGAACTATCAAGAAAAACTCTTATGGCAACCCATGTAAAGCAGTACTGTCGAAGGTTCATATGATTTGTTGTAGATAGCTCCATAGCCTCGAACAAAAGCAAGCAATTCACATAACTACACAGGTCATATGATAACAGTATTCAAGTCGATTGCGAAATACCTATTCACATCACTAGAAACCAGGTGTTGGTTTTAGCGAAGAGCTCGTTTAACACACGAGCTGTCGCTATTAGAATCAACAAAAACAGCACCCAGGAATGTCTCCTCACTGAAAAAGATGAACGTCATCCAGTATTTCCGCTTAGGCCAAAATAAATAGATCTGAAAGCTCCTTATGAATGGATGTTGCTCTTTAACTGGAATAGGAAGGTACAGATAAAATTGGGTCAAAAGAGGCCTGTCAGCTGAGTGAGGATCAGAGAGGTGGGAATAGACGCGATAATAGGGAAGAGGCAACGCCTGGCCCAAAACGCAATGTGATATTTCTCTTGGTCTCCGAGACGGCTTGTGTAATCTGGAGATGGAAGTTGAGTAAATCAAGTGCTTCACGAGGTCCATCTTTGGCTTGGTAGTTCACGGATTGTAGCTTGGGCCACAGCGAGACCAAAAACCCATGCTCGCGGCCACGATGAAAAAGAGAGATAAGTTAGATCTGAAGTCGTATATTCAGCTGGTTTTCTGGACCAACCTTGTCACTTTGCTTGGGCTTGCTAGCCCAACCACGATTTTTTCTTTCAGAACCTCGGTCAATTCTATCTTTTTTAACGGGCTGTTGGTTTCTGGACCAACTTCGGGAGGCCCATTCGAGAACTCAATATTTCGGATCGATAGGTTCCGAAGGCACGGAAGTCGGCTAATGTGGATCAACTACCCAAGCGCAAGATCATGACTTGGCAGTTTGAGAGAATTTAGCCTAGGCGGAAGGGGACAGCCTTCTTTCATGGATTTTTTATCTGGGTAAAAGTGACGAAGCTCCAAGTGAGTGATCGGCAGCTCCGATACTCGGCCAATCCCCAAATATCTAGCTAGCATACACTAGCTCGAACTGTCTAACGATGCTTTTTAGCGCTCACTAGATCCGAAGTAGCACGGCCTACCGGTGCTATCGGCATCTCGTCAGCGCTCAGAAGCATCGTTAGACAGTGGGGCCTTATCACGTGCTAGCTAGATATTCGGGGATTGGCTGAGTAGACGAGACCACCCTTCGCTTCTGAAGAACACCGGGGTAGTTTTTTTTCACTGCGTCGGCCATACAATCCAGGAAGCCAGAGATTTAGACCAAAAAATCCAGATGCCTTGGTTTTGGTCCGCCTGATGATATCCTATATCAGGCTGTGACTGACGAAGGGCTCGATCGTAACTACTCCAAGATTCGGACCCTTGACATCCATCAGGAGAAATAGTCTCAACTTTTGAGTGGGGGCCTCAAAGATTGAGCAGCTGAGCATTTGAGCCAGGGCACCTTCGCTTTTGAGCCGTTCCGCTGAGGCGAGCGGAGCGAGAGAGCCGGGATCACGATCAGGTCCGATTAGCCTGATATAGCATAGAATTTGCGATGCAAGTACGTCTGCTTTATATGAGCTACCAGCTACAAACCGTACCGCATTTTCTCAGATTTTAGCTCTGTGTAGATTCACCGAGATTTGAAGAGGCGATAGGTGATTTAATCTGTCTAATAACATATCTTACGCAGAAAGGTTTCTGGGACAGCTGGTGGATAGCTTCCCGCAACGTCTAAACATGGAGCTAACCTAAACTAAGCTATTACAAAGGTGGCGCCATTACAAAATGGAGTAATCAGACATTAGTAAAAGGCAACGTCATCCAGACTTTAGAACCGATTAGTTTAGCCTAGCTTAGCTTTAGATCTTGCGGGAAGCTATCCAGTAATAGATGTACTTAGCTCAACCAGGAGAGTAGAGAACTTTGTATTGACTGTACCTAGTAATAGATGTACGACAGGCACAAGTAAGCGACAGGAGTAAGAGAAATCAAATAAAACCATACCCTAGCTCAACTATGAGAGTAGACGACTAAGGAGAAAGAATATTTTTCTATGAAGCATATAAAAAGAGGTGTAGAAGATTCCTGTAAATAGTAGAAGATTCCGGAATGAATGAATCATGGAGTGAGTCAGTAATCGAGTCAGTAATCGAGTCAGTTCGCTATGTGCGCAGTATATGCGGCTCCGACTGTAATACGACTCGAGGGATTTAGGGTATAAATAGGGGTGCTTTCAACCACATAAGAACCATTGAATCCTCTCACATTTCTCACTGTCTTTTCTCTACGCCTTTAAACCATCTTATATATCTTTTGTATTGTACATAAGAATAGAATTTCTATAAGAGGAAGAGCGCAAATAGAAACAAATATTCCGCATATGCATGCAAACTATAACTATATTCCAACAGCATAAACGAGTGCTCACACAGGTACCGATTGACATAAGGTGGTACAGAAAGTTTCCACCGTGCCTCGCAGAATACTAAGACTGTCGTCATATGGTGAGTATCAGTTTACATCGCTGGTTATGGTACTCACCTTGGGATATCCTTATGCGCAGGAGGTATGCCTAACTCCCAACGAGTATCTGGTGACTCCAATGCAGCAGGGGATGAGTTAATAGCTGTATGTCTGAGGGACATCTCCTACTCTAGGTATTGGTCTAATAACCCCATTTGATCGCATCGGCCTAGGTAGATACACATTTAATGGGTGAAATCCTTCCGATTTGTGACCCTGTAAGCAATCTTGGCGTATTCAATATGTAGCAGTTCCGGGAGATACAGATGACTTCCTTTGCATGTGTTCCGGCAAAGCGTGGAGCAACAGAGGCGCGCAATCCGAGCTGCCTAGCTTTTGAAGATCGGATGAGTCGATACACTTTTGTATGTATTTCTATTTCTGTCAATCTTTTCACTTTGTCTGTCTAAAATGTGTCCACGTTCTAACTCGAATGTGCGCTCGGCACTCTCCGGTGGTCCGCACATGTATAACTCGATACGCGTGAAAATTGAGGTCAAAACGTGAAACCCATTGCTGCTGCTTTTGAGGTTGCAAACCTAATCTAAATGGGACAAACACCGTATCCGGTACGACTATACATCAAGGTCTAGGTGATCATGCGTGACGATCACTCGGCTAGGATTCAACTCAGCGAGGTTCTACATTAGGCAGGACCCTGGCTCAAACGGATCAACTTTTGGGCAACTGCTCAAATCCCTCAACTTTTGTCGCTTTGGAGCCGGGGTTTTTTTTCTGACGTCTTTCAATATATACGTTGCCCTATTGGCGAGTTTCGGTTGACATATTATTAGGCTGCTTTGTGTTTCGGAGAACCAGCGTTGATGCGGCTGCCTTGTGATGCACTTTTAAGACCGGTTGAATGTTGAATAATGAGACAAAGAAATGCATGTGAGAGGGAAAAAGCTGGCTAGTTTATGTATAATGTAGCACGCCCCAGATCTCACCGCTTTGGGAGTTCGTCAAGCTAGGATCTTGTCAATGTTATGCAACAAATGAAATTCTTCCCCTCGTTCCGAATCGTTGAGTTATGTGAGTTTTCTTTTGGTATTTTCGAGGGCTACACTTTTGAATGTGGCATTGAGTCATTCAAGGCTGTTGGGCGGCTTCGCCGCCCGACACGCGCTTAACACTTGTGTCTCGCATGTGTATTTAAGCGGTCCCACATATATACGACCGGTCCTGGGGGATCCTTCCCCGACCGTCGTGCTCCGAGCCAACGAAGTTGCGCGGTCGCGCTCACAACCTCGCACTACGAAGGCACAACTGGGTGCATAGTTGCCGAATTAACATCAGTCTTAATTGAGCACAATTTCAAGTTGTGTGATAGGTTCACATGCGAGTTCTCCATGGGGTGTAATGGTTCGGGCCATCAGGAATTCCGGGACCCCCGGGTGGGGATGGCAAGTGCTTGTGAGGCTTACCTCGTGGCGACGGAGGTCTGGCGACTGGTGAAGGCATATATAAGCTATCCGTAGACCTGAGGACCGATGTAAGACTGAGAGCAAGTCAGGATGAATCACTCAGACATACTTTGCTTATCGGGTACTGTCAGGTAGGTCAGACTGGTTTAATTCTCCTTTTAAAGCGATTGCCCCTATACACATCAATATGTCGGTCACGCAGTCACAGCCGATGCCACTCATGACGACATAAGGCATCAAATCGAGCGGGGCGCCTGGACACGATTGGACTTAAAAATCACTCATACTGTCCAAACCTGCCCAGCTACTCTCGACAACCCACCAATCCCCCGGGTGTGCTCTCAAGCGTACTTAGACCAAAGTCAAGTATTATAGTAGTCGCGTTAGTACAGGATCGCTGACTAACTTGCTTGTAGTAGCTTGATACGCTCTTGTATGATAGCTAGGCAAAGGAGTAATTGTCGGCTCAGACGGGCTTCACAACACCAACGCTAATGTTTCGAACTGATGGTCTGCGCAGTGCGATATGCCTTGCTACTCGCGGGCATACATACATAAAATAATGTGTATTTTTATGTCGTTTGCTCGCATTCGGTTCTGTCTTGTATACTACATGCCTAAATGCGAATGCGTTCAGTTGATATCGTGTGTAATAAAAGCGAAAAAGCTGCGGCTGAAGCTGGAATGAGAGCGGCTACTATATCCACATATGAATACAAGGCTTACAAGGGCTTATATTTACGCCCATACATAATTGGGCTGATCACGCTGGCCAATCTGAGTTGCCTTACCACCAGATTCACTGTGGGAAGCCTGGGCCTGGTCTAGCGGCACCCCGCGCCCTTTTTGATGGGGACGTCAGACCAGTTCCCCGGGGCCGTATTCCGTGGATATGTGTGTTATATAAGCGTTTGAGACATAATGAAACCCGCGACTCAGCGCCTTGAATCCAGGCCAAAATGTCTTTATTCGGCCCCAGACTAGTCCAGATTTGGGCAGTTTTCGGGACCAAGAACCGCTGGACAGTGCAGCTTGCGCCCCCTTCGTCGTTGAGCGTACTACGACATGGGTTGGGTGGCAGAGCTGTGCTATATTGCAAGTAACCCATAGCATTTAGCTGGTTGCCAGCATGAACCGAGCGAAGCCGTCCGCTGGTTGAAGAGTTAGATTTTTTGCCTAGTTCGGCGAGCATTAGCCCAAAATCGAATCTATCCAGTAAACCAATCTTTGCAATGCGGGGAACCCACTAAATGCTATGGGTTACTTGCAATATAGCACAGCTCTGCCACCCAACCCATGTCGTAGTACGCTCAACGACGAAGGGGGCGCAAGCTGCACTGTCCAGCGGTTCTCGGTCCCGAAAACTGCCCAAATCTGGACTAGTCTGGGGCCGAATAAAGACATTTTGGCCTGGATTCACGGCGCTGAGTCGCGGGTTTCATTATGTCTCAAACGCTTATATAACACACATATCCACGGAATACGGCCCCGGGGAACTGGTCTGACGTCCCCATCGAAAAGGGCGCGGGGTGCCGCTAGACCAGGCCCAGGCTTCCCACAGTGGATTTCAGACTGATGGCAGTTATCATCCCTCCGGCTCCTTACATTTCAGTATCATGTGTATTTAAGGCGTACGTATGTTATAAGCACTAGGGCGATGATAAACTAGACATAAATTCCTCATACGACTTTATCACTTGGGGGCGACTTTCCTGATGCACTCAGTCCTTCAAACACGTGCAAAGGGCCATGTTCTTCGAACCTTGTCGATCTGCACCGCCTTGCGTCGCTCGTCATCTTACCAGACAGTGTTAGACTCAGATCTAACTAGTAGCTGCGTTTTTGTGTCGTGGCAAAGTTTTTTGTGGTCGGACCAGGGGCTAATGGTTTTTTTTTTCTAGCGAGCTGTCATTATGATTCAGTTACTTTGTTTACAGTAAATAAGGAAACATATTTGCTTTGGTGCATATCTCTTGATGGACCAAAACCTTTTACAGGTGTCCGAGAAACATAAAAAGTAATAAACGAACCGTCCGGAATTCCATAGCCCTGCATGCTCCATAATCAACCAAACACCTGTGTCGCACCAGGATGCACAGCTCAGATGGGCAGCTGCAGGTCTGATTTTCACAAGGCTGGAAACCTCAAATAGGACTCTCGAGGGTTTTAAAAAAAGCTTTTGGGTCGTCCCCCAACGTAACTGAGATAGTAATGGTATATCGTTGATTAGCTTGAGTAGCAGAGCGCAGGTCTTGCTCTTCATCAAGTTGCTGCAAGACCTGGCGAAACTGATCCTGAGTTGAGGCGGTCGTCCGGTTATCCATATTATTCTGGCTAGTTTCCTTCTCTAGAGCTCCCATGCGTTCGCTGATGGATTTCATGTGACCGTTGAATAGACTAAAAAACTGCAGTAGTTCATTGCGAGCTTGAGTGACGGCTACGTTGGCGAGAAGGCCGTTTTTGAACTGCGAAGGATTGCTGTAAGCTACAAACAGCAGGTTTGTAGTTCACACACGTACCGAGAACGAAACAATGCGATCCTGAATACAATCCTTTTTGAGCTCCACGAGATGTCGAATCTCGTTTTGACAAGCAGATTTGACTGCTGGAGATTGGCCTTCAAGTTTTTGAGCTCAGTAAAAATATCGGCAAGTTCTCTGTAGGATGCGTTAGTTCCGAGCAGCCCGGACACGAAAAGGTATTCATACTCGGTGAATTCGCCAATTAGAACTAGGCGCTCGCCGCTAGTGCCGCTTGGGTTGTTCTCTGTTGACTTGTCCATATGGGTTGCGATGGTTTGGGCGAATTCGAGATAGCCCTAAATGAAATTGGCTTGCTCTCGCAAACTCCTGTTATTTTCTGCCGGTGCCTGTATTATATCAGGCTTGGTTTGCATTCAACCCGATAAAAAAAACAGTGGGCGCAATCCTGCAGTAGCTTACCTTTAAGGACGCAATCCACTCGCGGAGGGTAAGAGCGATGTCGGCCGTGGCTGGTGTGTTTATGACGCCAGCAAACTTTTTGCCCAGAAGACGAGACATATCGGGGAGAGCGCGATCTTGAAGAGGAGGTGCCGGAGATGGAGTAGCTACTGCGGCCATTGTGTAGACTGTCTGGGATTGTTGGTAGGTTGGGATGGTGAAAGAAAAGGAAAGTGTAAGCGCCGCCACACGGCGTGCACAGCCATGACGCGCACTACCGTATATGCAACTTGTTTGCATCGTTGTTGAAGGAGTAGATATTGATGACATGAAAGGAAATAAGTCTGCTTGAATTGATTAGCTGTTCGCCGTTGTTGATCAGTCCCCTACGACATTTACCCCTCCGCAACATATGTCCGTGCAATTGATAAAGCCCTTACCAAGCTGGGGTGGACGGAGATCGTATGAGATATCGTTAGCATATGATTAGGATAACATGAGCATCAACTGCCACCGAGTCTCTGATTAGGCCGCGTCCAGCCACAGCCACCGTCTCGCCACCCAATTAGACATTTGCGTGGGTCGGTCACGTGGGCCCAGACGATGTGCCTGCAAGCTGTGCACATCTGCCAATGTTTAGCGCTCACCCAGGCTTCTTGACCGCTCGGGCTTTGGACCAAACCCGGTGTTCTTTCCCCTCCACCATCCCCTGCCATGTCGTGTTGCGGCGAGTCTCGCAAGAAGCCCGAGCCCAACAGCCAGAACAACTATGGCGAGAAGCCAACCGGCATCATCCAGCAGCAGCCAGAGATGCACACCGGCATGATGCAGATGCACCATCCCCAGCCCCAAATGCCGCCCATGTCCGCCCCGCCGCTGACCTACCAACCCCAGCGACAGAGCTCGTTTGGACCTCCGTCTCTCCACGGCAGCGGGCAGAACGCGATGGGCGGAATGCCGATGAACCAGTTCGGCCAGTTCGGATCGCCGGCACCTCCGAGCTCGACACTAGTCGACCCGCAACAGCCGCCGATGCACGGCAAGGACCCGACGACGAGCTCGTTCCGTGCGAGTACAATCTCTCCTCCGTTGATGACGGCGTATCCGACCGGGGGAACCATGAACCAGTTGGGAGGGATGGCCATGGGGATGGGTATGAGCGCTAACACGGCGCAGATTGTGTCGTATTCCCCGCAAGCTGGGCCGGAGGAGGGCAAGATGAGCGTGTCGATCGACTTTGGTACAACGTTTTCTGGTGTGGTGAGTAGCCTGTTTGGCTTTCCATTGCTAGACTATGGCTAACAGCGGAATGGATAGGCGTTTGGGTCGTCACGTATCCAAGGCGGTCGCGTCCAGCAGATCTTGCAGTGGCCGGGCTCGTTTGAGAACTTTCGCAAGATCCCGACGTGCCTACTGTACAACGAACATGGACAGGTGCTCGCATGGGGTCTGGAGGCCAAGGTACTACCTGCCACTCGTCTCATTTTGCACACTGCCTCACCTTCGAAACCTTTAGAACGCACCGCCTATGCCAGGATCGATTCGTTGTGAATGTGAGTGTCTGTCGAGCCACTCGCGATCTTGTGCTAACGATATGTTCGAACAGGGTTCAAGCTGTACCTCGAGCCCAAGAGTCTACGAGATGGGACTGTCGATCCTCGTCTACCGGCCTTGCCGGTGAGAACCATTCCACATGCTTACAGTGAACCCAAGCTGATATATAGTCGACTTCACAGCCCGGCAAACGCCCGATCGACTTGATTATTGACTTTTTGTCGTGCTTGTGGGACTATGCCAAGCAACAAATCACGCGCGAGATTGGTGCCGTCGCTGACCTCGGTGAGTGGCTAGTCCATGTAATCGAGTGCAGGGTTGGATGAGATGAGGCGGATTCTCGCTCTAATGAATCATCCCTTGGACGATTGCTAACTGCGCTTACGCCAACAGACTCTGCCGACGTGTGGCTCACTGTCCCTGCCGCATGGGACGCCAAGGGATGCGATATCATGCGTGAAGCTGCGATCCAGGCTGGACTCGTCCAAAATGCTTCTGCTACAAAGGGAACAGACAAGAACTGGCGTGACAGGCTCCGGATCATCACGTATGTCCATCTCACCCATGCTGGTATTCCATTACTGACTCTTCCCGATAGCGAACCCGAAGCCGCAG
The DNA here is from genome assembly GCA_016906575.1 of Ceratobasidium sp. AG-Ba. Classification (NCBI taxonomy): domain Eukaryota; kingdom Fungi; phylum Basidiomycota; class Agaricomycetes; order Cantharellales; family Ceratobasidiaceae; genus Ceratobasidium; species Ceratobasidium sp. AG-Ba. The sequence continues at coordinate 1,380,613 of CP059640.1, forward strand.
CGGTCCACTGCGCCCACCTCACCAACCTCCACCAACTCCGCCCGTCCCAAAACTTTATGATCTGCGACGCCGGAGGCGGCACTGTCGATCTCGCCATTTACAAAATCCTCGGCAGCCTGACCAGTCTCGAAATCGGCGAAGTCTGCGCGCGAAGTGGCGGCAACTGCGGCAGTCTGTTTCTCGATTTGCGGTTCCGCGATCTGGTGGCGCGGTTGTTGGAGCGTCATCCGGCCCACACGGATGCGGCGAGTCTGGCGTATTTCCAGCATGCGTTTGCCGAGACGGATAAGCTTGCGTTTAGGGGCGAGGAGGATGATCGTGAGTTTTTTTTCTGTTTGCGCTGTTTTGGTGGAGAGGTTGATTGGGTTTGGGGGGTTATAGGGACGCCGTTCCAGTTTAATTGTTTTAATGTCGAGGATCCGGATGATCCGAGTGTTGGACTGATTAATGGCGAGTTGACGATTCCTGGCGCGTTGTTGAGGTCCGAGGTGGGTCGCCTTTGCAACGATTGAATAATACAGGGGTGTTGACGACTCGTGGGGATTAGGTCTTCGACCCCGTTATTGCTCAAGTTGTCCAGTTGATCGAGGACCAGCTCGCTCGATGCGCCCAGAAGATCGATGCGCTGTTGTTAGTCGGAGGGTTCTCGGGTAGCGAATACTTGTTCAAGCGCGTTGATGTGAGTCCGGGCCATCATAACGATCCTGCCATGAAATTAATTAGAGGGCTGGATATTAGGAGCGTTTCGGTTCCCGAATCGGTGTAATTGCACGACCGGCGGACGCGGATACTGCGACGTGCCGAGGCGCCGCTCGCTATGGGCTTGCGAATCGTGCTTTGGTGTCGAGCGTTATCGCGCCTAGGGCTTACATCATGAAGGTTTGTTCCTTCCCTTACTTGGTTTTGCTTAGGACTGACGAAGTTGGGTATTTTGATAGGTCAAACTCCCAGCCGAGCCCGAAGACTGGCAAAAACGACCGGCTTACATTAGCCAGAACAATGCTGGAGTCAACATTTGCGAGAACCGCCTGCAGTACCTTGTTCAGAAGGGTGCGATTTTGCGAAAGGGTCAGAGGGTCAAGACCAAGTTCTGCAAGTTCTCGCATGGACCGCAGGGTGCGTCTTATTTTGCCTTATCCAACTTGATATAAACCAACTGGGATGTCAACAGATTCGACGTTCGTTGCTGTTTTATATACGTCTGACAGCGAGCGCGTGATGCGGTACACGGATGAAGGCGAAACGACCGAATTGTGCAAGTGGACCGTCGACTTGAGTTCGCTGCCCAGTTTTGCGGATCATGCGCGCATGGGTAACCAGAATGGGTTCTATACAGGTGCGTGTTGCCCTTCTTCCTTGTCTCACTTTTGCTGATCTCAATCTCGTTGACAGAGTTCGAACTTGGGTTGGAACTGGACAGTGCCGAGGTACGCGGTGTGTTGCTCTATAATGGAGACGAGTGGGGACGGGTTGTCTTTGAGTTTTTGAACTCTTGAGTAATCGTTACACGTTGGTTTGACATTTGGTCTGGATCGGGTATCTTGGTTGTTTGGTCCTTATTTGGTTGTTGTATGCGTTGTATATATATACACCCGTTCATTCGATAAAACGGTGTCGAGACTGACCACTCAATGCTGCATGCTATTTGGCATCATGCTCGGTTACATGTTTTCCCTTGGTGAGGATTCATCAAGTCAAGCGCAGAGCTTCACACGCGGTATACCTGCAGCGGGATAGTAGATTGGTTATACACGCAACACACTAACTAAACTGAGACTTTTATAAACAATAGGAACACAGGTAGGCTAGCACGTACTTGGGTAGACGTTAACTGGAATGACATAAATATTAATAAGTCGGAGACTATTGTATATAGGTGAAGCATAATTAGATAGCATGAAGCAAAACTACAATTGATTTGGATAGCTCTTTGATAAGAAACAGAGCTGCATAGGGGCGGACTCCGAAACACGACCATTTAAACGCATATAGGAGTCATGCGCTCTAACCTAAAAATAAAATAAAATGTGGATCCTCAGTGCAATGCAATGTGGATCGCATCGCCTATTATTTGTAATAGTTGACTAAAGAGCGCTAACCTGATGCTCCAGTTGACGAACTCGCTCGTCACAATGGTTATAAAGTAGGCGACATCCAGAGTCATCCATGTGAAGCGCACGTGACAAAAACCGCACCATAACAAGTAGTTTTGACAAGGCTCAACGGCGAGACACTGTGAAAAGGTATCCATGTAAGTTTACATGGGCCACCCATTTATGCTAGTCATATTACCTGTAAAGCGTGTAAATCCATACATGTAAATTCAACCCATACAAGTAATTTCTGTTCGTCAATTTTTTCGGTGAGGCCGCCTTACAGGTAAATCACGCATACATGTATCTTGGCTAATCATTTACGTGGGTGCCGCCCTTCGACCGGTCTCCTTAGTCATATAGGTCTGCAGGTAAGATCACATACAAGTGATTCTAGTTTCATATGTGCATGGTTACAAACTAATCGCCCTCATCAAATCCATGCTCTTCCTGGTGGAACGCCGCTCAGTGTATACCTTCGCTTTAGTCTGTGATGACCCACTCTCCATTCGGCCTGTCTATTTTCGTCTATATTCGGCCCACGGCGCTCCTCATCGCAGTGATATCGAGCACGAAAGATCAGTCCGTCTTGGTATCCGAGATGAGCCGTGTCGACGCATCGGCGATCGCTCCCTTTGGGTCGGTTACATAGGTTAGGATGGGGGATTCAATGTCAGAACAGGGATCGGCAGGAAGAGCAATAGCAAGAATAAACCTGAGGCAACCGTATCCGGTCTCGAGCATTTTGTCTAGCCGGGTGTTCTGCGCGTTTTTGTCGTATTCAAATGTAGACCATAGCGTGTGTTTAACAATGCGAATGACTAAGACGTTTGACTCACCCGTACAAACGAGGTATCTCGTTTCCCGAAAGCTGAAAGTGGGTTTCGTGCGCATGTAGTCCAAAGAACCAAAGTTGTTAATCCAGAGTTTCCCCCACTTTTTGCACTGCTCCGGAAGAAGCTGGATTCATTCATGATGCGAGCGAGCACGGCAAGTGCTAGTTTGCAGAAACGCGGCTACGCAGCGGCAAACTGAGGGGCATCGCAAATCCAGCGAGACAGAGAGCTCGTAGTATGGTATCTGGATCTAGGGCATACCAATAAGAAGAACATAAAAGCGAGGAGTGGTGAGCGGGACTTAGGGCAACAGCGCGTCGGGTCACGTGATCACGCGGATCTGCACGCGCAAGTCCGAGCCCCCCGTCTGCCACCACCTGCTCCTGACCGCCACCTCACCCGCCACTCATACCTGGCGCAAGCATTAGAGCAATAAATCAACCGTGAGTCCATTTAGTTTTGACGTGTTAAATTGCTAACTTGTATCCCTTTCATTCCGCCTTGTCGTATTCTGATTGCCAGGTTCACGTGTGATGAATGTGAGTCCAGCCAAAATCAACAATTTTGATGAAACTGACCAATCATCAGAAATGTCTTGTTCAAACAACAAAGGCATGCCTAGGATAGCTCCAGAAGAATATGCGTTAGACAAGAAATGGCCGGAGACTCGGGAGACTCAGGGTAAGTCTAAATGATGTATACAATGTTCGTTTTGTGAGCTGACATATTTGCTCTAAAGCTCCTCCAAATTATAATATTGGTGAGTATTCTAGATACTCCATTGAATGTTTATAAACTATTAATTTTCTGTGGCAAGCAAACTGAGCGCCCGTCTCGACACCAAACGTCCTGATGACGGCAAGGCTGCAAACAACGATCCACATGGCACTAGCATGCAGGGACGCCGGCTTGTGTCATTCCAGCATGAGGAGGGGCCTGGATCTTGTTCGGGCAATGATTCCAAGTGCCCTGCCCCAGCTCAGTGAGTGTTTCCCATAAAACAACTCTATAATATCTCACAGAAAGATTTAGAGTAAATATTGGTCCAAAGATAGAACGCGAGACAAATATGCGACCCACACCCAACGTCGCATAAACTCCCTGCCATCATCTGAGTCAGTTAAATCCGCATACATTCTGCCTCGTAGGCCACTGACATATTTTTTGCACCAGTCCAACAGGTCAGACGGCACTCCCCACGGCATATCCACCTTCTATGTCCCTGGCCGGCGTTTTCCATCCCCCACTGTGGGTCCTCCTGAGCCACACACGATCACTTAAACCCACCAAGCCCCTCGCTCGCCTCACCCTGCTCAGCTCCCATCCCATACAACTTGTCAGGGAGCATGGAAACCCCAAAGCACAAGGCAATAGACGACGGAGAGGTGCACTCATGCTGTCACCCCACTTACCCACTAACAACAAAGGTAGGCCACAGAGCAACCCCGTCAAAACAAACAAGCGTACCCAAAATTGTAAGTAGATCATACTCTTACGGCCGCTCTGTACTAACCAATCAAAACATCTTGCCCCTTCCGAGCCGGATCCCGAGCCTGAAAACCCGAATCTACCCGCTTCCCCTATCCCACCAATCAAAACTCCCCTGAACAATAACAACCAAGCGAGCCCAGACGACGTACCAACCGCCAGCCCCTCTCATACGATAATCAACAAGACACCGGGCGAGCAATCCAACGCCGAGTAGAGCGATTCGACGGCAAACAAAACCGTACGTGCCTGGTAACTTGCGGGCTATCTACTATGATTTAGAACGGTCTCTGTATTGTTGACACATCAAAAATCAAGATTGCTCGACCGGCAAAGCAAGTTGCACCGAGCGATCGCCAGCTACGGACGCGCGGCTAGGTCATTCTCCCCAATACCCACTCCCCTCGCGCTCCCCTTTTGCTTGTGATTTTTCAGTTATTAATTTTCATTTTCTCGCCTCGCTCTAGACGATGTGTTACGTATACAAAGGACCGGCCGGACGTAGATATGTGTGATAGCCCCTATGTAACTTATATAGTAACCCACTCAACCAAAACCCGAAACTCTAGTTATGTTAATTGAGTCTACTCAGGGTCTAGTGAGTGCTACTCTCAAGCTACCGAGCACTACCTACAGACCCGGTAGCCACGTGATGTCTAGTCTAACTAAACTGGAGTTTTGGGTTTTGGTTGAGCATGTAATGTATGGATCCATGTAAATGAACCGAGTGGATTGATTATAAATGACCCCTTATACTACCCGAGAAAAAATACATGTAGTGCACCTAAAAACACTATAAGACTTACTTGGGTTACCTATGTCGGTGCACGGGGGTAACCCAGGTATCAAAGTGACATTTTGGATACCTGGGTACCCCAGGTAAGTTCCTATATGCTGTTACCTGGGTAATCCCGGTAAATCTTACTGGTTCGACCCATGTGTGACTTACGTGGGTTTCTTTTCATAGTGAGAGCACTTGTTGGGAAACGGAAAGCTGGGCGGGCAAGCTCGAGCAGGTACGCAGGGTTTGGCTAAGCCGGATTTTCTCTGAAGGGCGCTGAGACTCGACTATAGTGGGGTCAAGATCACGGTTCAGATGTTATTGGTAATTGTTCATTCGAGATTAAGCCATGAGAGGGCTGGGGGTCCGCGTCATCGATATATATGCGACCTGCATATTGCGCGGGTCGGATTTCATCGCTTTGTACCACTTAGGCGTGTTTCTATGGTATTTAATGAAGAAGAGCTGACTCTAGCTCCTTTGGCAAATCACGCTAGTAGGAATATATTGAATCATGCAATTGAGGCGATGAAATCAGCAAGTTCTACCACCTTACACCGTTTCCTAGTACAAGAGGAGATGGAAAGGAGACTTGCAACATACCTCACACTCGCTCACCATAAGACGCTAACGTATGCAAATCGGATGCCATTACGAAGAGGGGTACCTCAGCAAAAACTGTTGGTGTTGTCACACCAGGGGGTGTGTAATGGTGCAATTACATGTTAATTCCATGTCATTACACCATTACATGTGATAACACTGGTGTAATTTGCTGTTATTACCTGGTATTACACCCAATTACATCATTACACACCCCCTGGTGTGACATCACCATAACATGTGTTATCCCACCCAACATTTTTTGCTGAGACATTATTGATTGGACAGTGATAGTAAGTCGTGAAATGATGGAACACGTATAAGATACGACATCCATAGACATTTACAATGTATCAGAGTGAGATTGGTGTGCTCGGGATGTGTTCTTACGATTAGCTAGCCATTGCATGCTCAACGACCCCGGGCACATTCAACTATTCATCACAAAAATGGCCCCCCACCCCTGGAGTGCTCAGGAGCGCATTGAGACAATCGAGCCAATCGAGACCAATAGTGCCACCCTGAGCACCAACAAACGCTCAACGATGCTCGACCGGACGTCAGGCTATTCGGCCGCTTGGGCTCACCATTTGTTGATTTGGCAGAGAACCTGAGAGTTGGAGCTTCGTCATCTCCACAGCTCGATTTTGAAATTTCGGGCTGTATGCTCACCTCTCCGCGCGTTTTATTTGGCTCATGCGCCAATCGCATTCTTTTGAGAAACTACCCCCGTGTACATCCTCGCCAGCTTCGCATGCAGACCACCTGCGCTACGTGTTTTGGTCCCCTTGCCTCGAAGTCCGAAATTCAATGCGCTCCACTCATGCCAAGTTCCGGCTTCGGCCGTCAGAATTTCCTAATGAGGCATGTATATGCATATGGCTGTGTCTCAGGCACCAACGACCAACAGAACCGCTAAGCTCAGCTCTTAACAGTTTAGCTTAGACATCAGCTTGCCACTCGGACGCGGGCTCCACCGGAGTACGATCACGGCGAGACAGCACCTCCGGATCGGAGGATACGGCCGTTCGTGACAAATGGTGAGCCCAAGCGGCCGAAAAGCCTGACGTCCAGTCGAGCATCGTTGAGCGTTCGTTGGTGCTCAGGGTGGCACTATCGGTCTCGATTGGCTCGATTGTCTCAATGCGCTCCTGAGCACTCCAGGGGTGGGGGGCCATTTTCGTGATGTTTTCGAGAAAAAAATCCAGTTACATGATTTGAATGCCGCAATCTTCACGGTGCTGTGGTCGAGTCTCAGCGCCCTTCAGAGAAAACCCGGCTCAGCCAAACCCTGCGTACCTGCTCGAGCTTGCCCGCCCAGCTTTCCGTTTCCCAACAAGTGCTCTCGCCGTTGAGCCTTGTCAAAACTACTTGTTATGGTGCGGCTTTTGTCACGTGCGCTTCACATGGATGACTCGGATGTCGCCTACTTTACCTTTGCTCGCATCGATGGCCAAGTTCATTGATGCGTTGAATAGCTCCTTCCTGGTAACGTAAGGTCAAGTAGCTTGTCAAGAGCTCGTTATTGAGCTGCGGTAAAGCAATATTATCAGCGTCGGTCTCTGAATGCTGAGAGCAAAGGAATACGGCTCGTACGCAAAGCGTCAAAATCCGATCTAGCACTTCCATTTCTTTATTCTCTAGACAAGCTCGTATCTCAGATTGGCAGGCTATTTTTGCGCCGTACTTCTCCTGCCAAAGGTCATGTAAATCGGCTAATAAGTTTGTGAGATACCTGCACGGGAAGCGCGGTAGACTATGTTAGCAACCAGCATTCGAACGGCGTGTGGATGAACTGACTCGTCAGATTCTTGTAGCTCAAACAGGAAGCTCTCCCCTCCATTGTTTTGGTGGATTTCCTGGAAGAAATCCATCCGTGCTCTAGCGCATTTTGCCAAGTGGGAGTACCGCTCCGTGCGACCTGCCAGTACTCTAGTATTTCGATCGTTCTCTTCTGGTGCCTGTAGAATATGAGGCTGGTTTTGTATCAGGTTGATACATCCGTCACTCAGACAGCGCTCATGCTGACCTTGAGAGACTTGATCCATGTTTGAACATGGCGAGCCAACCCGTCGACCGCAGGAAGGTTCACAAGACCCCCTGCTTCGGTCGCCAAAAGTTTAGTCCCGCTGCGGATTGGGCGTCGCAGGAAGGGAGAGGAAGTTGGGCGGGGGGAGCCAGGCATTCCTACTATGGGGGCTTGTTGTCGAAATCGTCTTGGGGTGCGAGTAGGACTGTAGAAGGAGAAAGTAACAACTGGGGACGTCACGCTTCGCACGAGGCTTGGCTTTGCATGGCATTAACGAGGGTCGTGTGTTCCAAGTCCGGTTCGAGGAGCGTTTGAAATCGACGTCGTAGGCCATGAGGCTGATGTAGTGGCTGTAGCCACAATGTTCTTCGGGTTCCTGTTTTGTAGCGTACTTGACGAATCTTGAGTGGTCCTCAACAACATCGTTTTTAGCCCGTTTTTGTTCATCTTGACTCCTTTGTCTTACTTTATCTTAGATTCACGTCCACGAGAACAATATTCACTCGAAGTGCATGGACCCTCTGATTGGATGGTAGAACGGACATTAATTTTGTCTCGAGAGTAATTACAAGAACAGACCCGTAAGGTGGGTCTTCCTACCAAATCGAAGGAGATAAGTTCTTAAGAAAAATACGTGCCTCGTTAGTCACCGTGGCAAGTCCTAATGCTTCAGCTGAATCCGTCTTTCCCTAGAGGCGAGGTAGTGGCAAATCCATTCCATGATCTATAAGATTAGAACAAGCAGTTAGCAGGCCAAATGTGCTCCAAGGATATCACTTAACGTAGTGAGAAGTCAAAGATAGTCCAGGTTGTCTCTAAGTCCAACTGGTAGTGCAGACAAGCTCTCGACATCCGCTCAGAATCCATGCAGAAAGTAGTTATACGCTGCTAGAGAAGCCATAAAATGCATTAAATAGTATTGCAAACTCATAGGCGATGGAAAGATAAGGATACTCGCGCTTAAGCGCGTAAATAATCCTGAGCCAGATGATTCCGAACGCAATTCACAATCTGGGACGCCAGAAAAGGCTCCAGGCAATCCAGTAGGATCATGTTCATGCTCCCAGCCCAAAATAACGGCGGTAGGATCCTTTCTGGGAAGTGGTGTCGATGACATTGATGAGGTGGTCGACGCTGTCCCTTGCAGCGTCGGGAATGGTACCGAGAACCGCGGCATCCAAGCTCAAAGCATAGTACAGAGGCCAAGCTTTAGTCCTTGAAGGGTTTCGAGGTGCGAATAGGGATGGGTCGGCCCGAAAGTTGTGTGTGGTCGACCCATGGTTGGCGCCTAATTTCTCGCTTGGACTTAATGGATTTTCGCCAAATCGCAGCTATTTCGTCTCCCACGACCACAAAACTAATCCAGGCAAGGACATTTTCGACAGACATTCCGGAATACGGTAGACGAACATATTGTGTTGTAACGGAATGATAATCTATTACGCCGGATTCTTGTTCCGCAGTTTGGTTTTTCTGGGCAACGTGTTTCTACATTATTCTAAAAAAAAATAAGCGCGCGGTAATCCGACGAATACAAACTCACCTGGTTCATTCGCCCCTCCGGCTCCGACTGATTGAAGGGCTGAGAGTTGGCGTTCGAGGGACTCGAACCGACTATCAGTGTGGGATAAAAACTCATCCAGTCGCTGGGTGGCTTGTTCATGAGAGCGTGCCGCCAGATGACTCGTCGTTAGACCATTACGAAGCTATGTCGCAGATAAGTCTCATTTGGAAGTCATTTTGTCAGAAAATAATTGAGACTGACGCAGAAAGAAATCGTTTGGTCAGATATTCCGGCCTTCTTGCGTTCAAGATAACTCCTTATCTCGACTTCGTTGGAGAATTTGGTACTATATTGTTGTTGTTGAAGGCTCAGCAGATCTTTCCGGACGCTTGTGAGGTAGCTATAACAACATTCTGTCAGGCCTCACCAGCGCAGGAACGATCCAAGACCACTCACTCATCGAAGACTTGCATCTGAAACAAGAACGAGTCCATGTCCCCTGTGTGGTAAGAAGAGAAATCTCCCGTCACAGACCCAATGTTATCCAAAAGCTTGGCATATTCCTCGATTCGTGCCGCCTGATCTTGCACGCCACGGTCGTTTTGTTCTGGTACCTGTAGAACGTGAGGCTATGAGTATATCTCAGCGCGACACTTATGCCGCTTTCGAGAATGAGAACGCTCACCTTGAGCGATTTGAGCCAGTCCTGAGCTTGGCGGGCCAAACTATCAACCGCTGGGATATTGATGAGCGCTGCTGCCCCGCTGGCAAGCAGAGTTGTGCCGCCACGGATGTTATTTCTTCGAAGGCGAGCAGGGTAAGCAGCAGAATTATTTTCCATTGGTGGCAGTATATCTTGCTCAAGTGCGTAGAGACCTATGGAAAATACAAGGCAAGATGTGTCCGTGGCGAGTGGTGAGAGTAAGGGTCGTGGCGTCACAAGCGCGGAGCTGCCACACGAGGCCGGGTGTCAACAACCCTGCACGGAGCCGTGTGCACGTGGGCTATGTATGTGTGGCACGCTCGGCATCGCCCCACCAACAAAAACAGTCCCATATTATGGGGAGGACCTTTAACCCCATCATACTTCCGGGACTCTGAAGGTTGTAAATTTCCCACAGTGGGGCGGGGCGAGAGAGCAGGAGCCGCATTCCTCGGAGTGCCGCTCTCTCACCCCCTCCCTGTTGCACACCAGCGCTTGAGTCCTAAACCCTGATTGGCTTACGACTCAGCTTGCCACGGTCGTCGTCCCCTTGCCACCTTGCTCGTCAAGGTCTCTCTCCCCAGAATTGACCCACCGAAAAAACGAGGGGTCTGGGGTTTATATTTGTCAGCTGTACCATCCGATCACAAGCCAGCTTCAGTCCACTCATCGCGTACACAAGACATCTTTTCAGGCAACAGCGCAGCCATGATGAGATGGTAGTCAACATGATGTTCGGATGTTATAGGCCGCAGCAGCGTGTTCGGGTGACTAGGATGAATCGAGCTCCATTTTTCAGTGAAGAATCGATATGTAGAGGGGAGGAGTGTGTACGAAGCGGGAACCGCACATCAAGGGCTTTGTATACTATTCAATGGGTGAATAGGTTACTCACAGCTCCCTCCAGACGTTTGCCGTACCTGTAGTTAACTGACAGTAATTAGTCGTACGCGAAAAATTTTCACCTCACACTAAATCGGGCTTTCTAACGTGTCTCCATGTTCGCTGAGGGCTCAGTCGGCCATCAGGATGTGCGCATACAACTGGCGACCCGACCCATTGAACTTATTAACGGAATAATTCAAACTTTATAGACATTCAAAAGTCCATTACGACGAAATCTACATAGCAGACTTGATACAGGAAATGCCTAAAAACACGTCCTGATGAAAAGTACGCAACGATTGAAGTTGATTTATTCAAGTGTAGAGCGAGGGCAAGGTGCCAAGCCCAGCCACGGGCCCTTTCTAGTCATAGGGTATCCCATAAACGTCCTAGACTGCGGCCGCTCGGAGTGCCAGTAAATGCGTGTCCGTGTAGCAGGGTCCATGCGTCGGACAGGGGACGGCGAGCGCACAATGTCTTAAAACCGGGTAGATACAGGTGGGATAAGGATATGTTGCTGATAGCCTCGGGCTTGACCCGAGGGGACCGGGAGGGGGCAAAACGCCTGAACACCAGCCGGGGACAGAACGAAGGCTATCAAGATTCTGTAAGCATAAATCAATAGAGAAAACTTAGGAAAGACAGCTCGCGAAGTCTCAAGGCTACAGCGCACTTACTGTGCGAGATATAACTGCAGTGACCTCCCCGCCCCCTGAAAGGTGTCGATGGTGCATCTCGTGCGAGGGAGAATCTATGGACTTGAAAATTTGCGGGCTGCCTTTCCTGAGTTTTCTCTATCGATTTCTGCTGACAGAATCTTGATAGCCTTCGTTTTGTCCCTGGCTGGTATTCAGGTGTTTTGCTCCCTCCCGGTCCCCTCGGGTCAAACCCGAGACTATCAGCAAAATGTATATATCGAAATGACCGCGCGAACTTTTCGCTTCGCTTTGTATATGAAGAATTTTGATGCATGCGTTCTAAACACCAAAAATATCGAAACATCGTTTTCGGCCAATCTTCTCCTCAAAATCATGTGACCGGCACGAACTTTTGGGAACCGCAGTAAAGACCAAAGTCTCTAATAGATATTGCTTAGCGCGGTGCACGCAGTGCAAGCGAAGGGATACTCTAAGAACACTTATATCGAACGGTTTACAGTAGTGTTTCATATACATATAAGATGAATGAACGCGTATATGCACGGCAAGTAAACTGAGACGTCGGATCATCACGAGATCCGATCGTGTGATCTCAGTCAAAAGCCGAAAAACTAACTAGCGCTGAGTAGCTCCACAAGTCTAAGTATGCTTTTTAGCGCTCACTAGGACCCGAGTAGCACGCGCTACTGGCGCTACCAGGGCCTAGCGAGTGCTAAAAAGCATACTTAGACGCCGAGCTGTTAGTATGCGCTAGTCAGTTTTTCGGCTTTTGGCTGAGATGTTCAACAATCTTCAACAAGCTACCATTGATACTTTCTAGAGTGCTTTGGGAGATTTTGTAGCTCTTATATCTCACGCGGCGCTCCTATGGCCTATGTGCTTGGTTTGAAATTGCGTCAATTCTCTCGCAGAGCCGCCAAGTCCAGACAGGCGCCAGACAGGCGCCAGCCCACCCCAGGTCTTGATTCAGACCGACCCACCCCTATTCACCACGATCCAACACGCTTCAGCGCTCTTCAGCCCAGTCCACGGTGGTTGGCCCCTATCAATCTGTGGATGAGCTGCGCTGTAGGGAGGGGTTTTTTGAGGGGAGGGGGGAAACCTGGACCCCTGGTCTCGCTAGACCGAGCGAATATGAACACCTGCCCCTAGTGTCCACGAGGCCATAATATCTTCGTGATGCAGGTATTTCAATTTGTCGGACCTTTAAAATTTATACTTGAGAAGGTAAGGTTCGTTGTTTTATAAGGATGACACTGACATTGCAAAGGAGTGGCGCCGCGCTTGTGGCCAATTGGTAGCGTATGCTATGCTGCTGTACTTTCGTACCATTGATGACAACGAGCAAGATGTTAAGAACCATAGTACATACGACGTAGCACAGCTCTCTTACATGCAGTGAGAGAGGACGAATATCCGTTATACCAAATCTACCGCCACCACGAGGCCAAAGGCGCTCATGATCGGCTGTTCTGATAAACACAATCACTCGCATGCACTGGCCTATTTTGACGACGGCGGTCAGCACACCCTCCTGGCCGGGCGTGACCTGGGCACTAGACGAGCACAGCGAAGTCATGCGAGATTGTACACGTGGTTGGTACACGGCTGAAAGGTCACGATAGCGATTTTAGGAGCGGATTTTAAATTAAATGATGAAGATCTTCTTAGTCTAACTTAGATGTTCTGGTACGTCTGTTTCAGGACTAGTGGCAGAGCGCTAACTCAACGCTCTCGCGTTGTCATGCATATAAATCTAGTTCCGTGGGGATTTATCTCTAGACCATTGTAACTTAGTCAATCCAATCGCCACGCTCGCGACCTCGTGCAATATGTCTATTCCCCAAATAGCGCTTAAATCTCCCAAGGACAGAGTCAAAATTACACTTTATTGTTTAAGCATCCGGACTTCCGGCTACCTTTTTGCATTAAACGATCGAGCATTAATCTGACATTTCTAGCCGCACATTAAAGCTCCGCTGTAATTTTTCCGAGCCTATCGCTTGACGCTCCTTGAAATGTGTGGAATGCGTGCATCATTATGCAGGAGTACGCGTGGATTTCCACGGCCAAAGGGGCAACGTTCCCTGCCATCAGGTGAAGGCGAGAGTGCCGCCCTTGCTACGTGCTCAGACAGTTATATAGCTTTTGCGCGAAACGCATACAGCGGTATCCAGCACTCCTCAATCCCCCTAGACCCAGACAGAACTTGAACTCAGCCTTAGCTTGAATTGTTGTCCCTTGAACTTCTGGTGCGATTACCATGTCCTCGTCAGTGAGTCAATTCCCTTGAGTTGACAATCTTAGCCACAAAATCTAGCATTTTCACACCCTGCATTCTGGTAGTCTGCAACTTCAGAGTTTTCAACAATGGGTGGACGCCCAAGGGACCTCGAGTCCATCTGCTTACGTAGCTTGGAAGAACTCTACATGAAGCGGTTCAGGCGGCTTGGAAACCATAAAGATATCGATAATATGGTGGAAAGTGCTAGCGATGCCATGCAGCGTGCCCCCAGGGAGGGTATAGATCGCACCATACGCCTAGGCAACGCCGGAGTAGCTTTAGCACGTCGATTCGACAAGCTAGGGCAATTCGAGGATCTTGAAAAGGCAATTAAATATACCGAGGAGGCGTTAGACCACTGCGGAAAAGAGCCGATTGCATATTTGTTCCATGGCAACCTTGGCACATGCTTTTTGAACTGTTTGAGACGTCCAGGTGAAAAAAATCAGCTTCAAATGCTCCAAATGGCGAGTAAACATTTAGAAACGGCGCTGCAAATGTGCCCGGTAGGACACCCCACTCGTCACGTCTGGTTGGCAAATCTTGGGGTTGCTTACTCAATTGAGTATGAAATCGATCCTCGACCTACTGAAGGCCCCAGTGCTATCGACAAAGCTATTAGGTATCACAGTGATGCAATGGAGTTGGTTGACGATATCGGCACACCTGTCAAGAATGACACAAAAATGGCTGTCAATCTTCTCAATCTTGGGCACTCATATGCCGCTCGCTTTCAACGTCAAGGAGAGACACCCGACCTTGACAATGCTATTGGGCACATAGAGAAAGCGATGTCACTTACGAAAAGCATCGATCTCGACAATCAAAATTTGCTGAATACTGCCGTCATGCCAAAAGGCCACAATTTCCTCTTGCATGCACACTCGCCGTGTTACTTAATGGTACAGGAATACGCAAATTATGACCCTGCTCTGGTTCAAACCGAAAGTTATGAGCATTCTCTGGCGGACACTAGTAGCGTTAAATACGAAAGTTGTGATTTAATGCCAGAAAAACTTCATAGAGTGCGTAAACTGTCTTTTGTCGGAGGATTCGTGAGCTGATTATGGTGTTGCGACCAGGCCCGTGAATTCAAAGGCTATAGTTCTGTCACAAATAGCTACATTTACGATTAACTCACAATCGAGTTGCGGTGATAAGATCTGAATTGAGTGCAACCAAGTACCTCTATATGAACCCTTTTTTTGCTTGTGGAAGCAAATCCAATGAATTTCTCACTTTGCTCTGCTGCGTACCTCGCCTGATGGTCGGGTAGATAATCCCAACTAGACCTCACAAACTTGGGACCTAGAGGCTACCAAATGGCAAAACTCAGGCATGTGCTTCACAGTTAGTGCGAGAGACACGATTTAAACGGTCAGCGGTCTATATATGAAATCCTGAGGTATTAAGGTTTTCGTCTTATATCCACAGCGCAGCCACCTCGCCACATTGTGCCAAGCCTAGTAGTGTCACGTGCACGATGGGATTTTCGGCCCCGAACTCCATTACCTAGTTTGGCTCCTCTGGCTGTGCGAAATGCTTGGACATGAGCTTGGCAGCTGCAGGCGCTCAATAATATGATGAGCCTCGGCGCCCCGCGCTTGAACTCCTATCGACCTAGCTTTGCTTCGACGAGCCAATACAGGCTTCCATCAACGAGTTCCCACCGGGACACGGTTCCTTGCGAGCACTCACCCCGTGTATCTCGAGTAAAGTAGCCAAAACCACGCTCTTACACCTGATCATCCACCCATGAGCAGCCTTTTCTCTGGCAACAATTCACAGTTCAAGGCTCGGCTCGACGCGCTGGAGGGCAAATACAGCCGCGATATGAAAGCGCTTAGCCGCCGGTTGCACAACGCTGAGGCTGAAATTCACGAATTGCGCGCTTTAAACGCCAGCCTGACTGACTCGGTCGATCAATATCGACGTAGGCTCGAGGATCTCGAGATATCCAGGAATGGAGAGGCACCTCAGCCTAATCACGACTTCACTCATCTGCACAGGCGGTCAAGCGCACAACCCTCCACAGATTCTTCAAACCCTGAGCTTCGTGCGGGATCTTCGGCACCTCGTCCATTCGCATATCAACCAAATCGATCAAAGCCCCGTCCACCCTCTTCCTTTAATCACTATCGACCGAACAACGTAGTAACTCCGCCCGAGATCGATGAGGAGACTACCTCGGTGCCCAGCAGCGCGATCCCTAATTTGACGAGTAGCACGATCAGTTCACCTACCCGTCGCACACTTTCAACAGACGATTCAAATAACAACACTAGAACGTCACCTCCCACAACGAACTCTCGCCCTAGTGGCAGTAGGACGTCGCGCTCAGACGAGATCAACGTAATTTCAGAGCTGGCGGCGAACCGTGAGCCGAGAGTGAGCGAAAAACCTGTTATATCGATCGATTTCGGAGCGGATTACACTTCCGTGGTGAGCCTTTTTGATACCGACCTCAGGTTCGATTCTGAATATTGGGCATAGGCATACGTGACCCAATTTTACGGTGGCAGAGTGAAACAGATTCTTAGATGGCCCGGTTCGTATGAAGACATCCGCAGAATCCCTACCTGTCTAGTATATGGCCAGGACGGGAAGCCTTTACAATGGGGACTCGAGGCCCAGGTACGATCCCAGTTTCTTTTACCTCGGATTTCGCCTATTTTCATGATTTGAGTAGAAGAAGTGGTCAGACCCAGGGTTTGCCAGTTGCTCATGTACGTGCACCAGCTCCCTCTAAGATTTATCTGACCTTTTGGTAGGGTTTGAAGCTATGCTAGGCTCCGTAAATATGGAAAATGTGCGAGGTTCTCGCATTCGACCCTTGCCAGTGTGTAGCTTTCTCCTCCAGCTTTTGTCAGGTTTCATCTAAAGATCCATGCGCTGTAGCCGGGCAAAAACTTTATCGACATCGTAGTGGACTTTCTATCGTGTTTGAAGGGGCATATTATCCAACAAATCAAATGGGAGCTCGGCCGAGCTGTTGACCTGGGTTAGTGAATCGAATCGATCTATTCGGGCTGGTCAATGCCTTCAGAGATATCCTGCCGTATACTCTTATTAGCTGCTGATCGTTTGTCTTATAGATTGGGCCGACGTATGGGTTATAGTTCCCACTCTTTGGGATTCGAACACCCGCGAAATTATGCACGAAGCTGCTATCAAGGCGGGACTTGTCCAAAGGAATTATTCCACACCCGGAAGTTCTTATGACGAAATCTGGAAAAGTAGACTGAAAATCATTGAGTATGTTTTATTACCTGCTGAAGAAACTAATATAGTCAGCCGCCGCGTTGTTTTCAGTAAATCGGAGGCGATCGCCGCTCATTGTGTTCACTCTACTGACATCCAGCGTCTTCGATCTTCACAGAGTTTCATGTTATGTGATATCGGGACGAACTTGATCGCTCTGACGGTTTATAGAGTGCTTGGTAGCCTGGCGATGCTAGAGCTTGGTGAAGTATGTATGCGTACCAGAGTCGATTGTGCCGGAGACGCCTTGGATGCGAGGTAAGGTTTTGGAGTTTTCATACCAAGGTGTTTGCCGATGATATGTTTTAGATTCAAGAATCTTGTAACGAGGCTGCTGGATCAATACCCGTCTCATATAGAGAGTAGAAGCCTGAGCTATTTCCAAATGACGTTTGACGAAACTGTGAAGCCTGTTTTTAGAGGAAGAGAAGATGACCGTGAGGCTCAGTTTTGATAAATGGGTTTACATATTTACACATTTGATTCTAGGAATGTTATTCCGATTCAATTGCTTCAGTGCCGAGGATTCAAACAACCCGAAAGTCGGTCTGGTTAACGGCGAGCTTCAATTACCTGGAGCGTTATTACGTACAGAGGTGCTCTATCGATACATCCAAATTTCATAGCGTTCACTAACTAGCTTGGGACAGGTGTTTGATCCAGTATTCGACCAAACCCTTCGGTTCATCGAGAGTCACCTTACGAACGCCGGACGGAACGTTGACGCCTTGTTGCTTGTTGGTGAACTCTCATGTAGCCAATATCTAATAAAACTGATCCAAGTGAGTGGCCTACCGAGAGCGACGACATTATCTTTGGATGTCTCTTCTGGTGTTTTCTTCTAGGAACGGTTTGGACCCCGAATTCCCATAATAGCCCGTCCACCTGATGCGGATACGGCGGCTTGCAGAGGCGCCGCCCGTCACGGTCTTTGTTATAACACAGTGGTGTCCTCTTACATCGTGCCGAGGTCATACATTATGAGAGTATGTATTTCAATGAACTGATAGAACATCTTTCGAGACTGCTGTGATATCCCCTAGGTAAAACTCCCTGCTGAGCCGGAAGATGAGAGGATGCGTGCTGGATATATTGTTGAAGAGGATGACGGGAGGCGTTCCTGCAACAACCGAATCCAGTATCTCCTGCAAAAAGGTGCTATTCTGAAACGAGGACAGATCGTCAAGACCAACCTTTGCAAATTCTCAAAAACGACTCAAGGTTGTTTATTTGGCCAAACTGTGTTCTAGGAAGCTAATCTGACCTCATATACCTAGACTCCATATTCGAGGTTCTGCTATACACATCAGATAGTGAGCAGATAATCCGGTACATAGACCAAGGCGAAACATCCGAGTTACGAAAATGGACGATCGATCTGAACTCACTTCCAAGCTTCAAGGCGAAAACTCAGGCAGGAACTCGGGTAAGTATGTGCATATACTAGATTTACGTCGTTTTTGAATAGAATTTCTTTGGAATAAAGGGCACGTTTTGCACAGGTATTTGAACCCGGATATACTCGAAACGCAGATGTAGACTTTCAAACCTTGACAGAATTTCAGCTTGGCCTTCAAATTGATAGTAGCGAAGTTCGTGGTGCCTTGATTTACGACAGCAGAGAAGTTAACTGGGTGACGCTGGATCATCTCAATGTATCAGTATAATAATCTCCAAACTTGTTGAAAGCTGTACTTCAAGGCTAGGAATCATGAGTGTTTCCCGTAGCGAGCCTGTATTTGGGAAATGTATTCTCATTTCTGATGCGAACAAAATGGCGGGAAGCATCTCATGACATAAACATATTTTATGAGGCCAGTTGGATTCACGTTAGAGCCAGTAAGGTCAGGCTTTCAGCTACGTGTGATAAAATTATCTTCGAGTATTGCCCAGTGGCCACGGTGTTCTAACCAGTGAGTAATGTAACGCTTCCTTGGCTCAGTTGGTAGAGCGTTGGTCTCATATTTAGCTATGAGTGATTGCTGGATCGCCTAATCCAAAGGTCGTGAGTTCGAGCCTCACAGGGAGCAAGAGTTTTGATGTCAAACAATGCCCAATTGGAGATTCCAAGACAATTGATTATTTCTGCGATCAGTTGATTTCAGATGTGCGTCAACCTCAGCAGAGTTATCTGAACTTCAAGTCTCGATCAATGCAGTATATATTTTGCCCGTAGTTCGATTTCATGCATTCTAATCTCGGCCTTCAGCAACATAGATTCCTGACGTCAAGCAATCGCCTAAGTAGTGGTCCGTTCCCTGGTTTGTGCCGGTCATAACGACCGAGGGATGATATCAACGAGTATACATATATCTTCGATTTAGTAACCAACGAGACAAATTGACTATTTAAGTGATACACGATTCCTCGTTAACTACTCTATTTTAACACTTCGCATTCGGCCGGTCCTTGCTCGGTGGGTTCCATAACCTCGATCATCGAGCCGTTCGATTCCGTGGGCACAACAAAAACTACGTCGCCTGTCCTATCTTTCTCAGATACTAGACTCGGAGATTCGACCTTCGCCTTGCCCTCAGCGAGAGTGTGAAGCGAGAGAAATATGCGGTTACAAATCGCGCTGGATACAGCTCCTAGAACACCTTTTGGTGAATGTCTTGGTGAGCACAATAAAACACAAAACGGAAGCATTGCTTACCCGGATCCGTTCGAGGCTACTTTGATGGTTTCTACAGTGCTGCCAATACAAGCAAGTGTCATAAGGATTACAAGAGCACTAGAATGAAGCGCCCTGCTGAATATCCCCATGAGGGTGAAACGATTGGAATTTTAGTTCAAACACCAAAACGCATACAATCTAATCTCGGAATGTTCTTACTTTGCGGCCAGTCGTTTTATCAAGGGGGTTGCCCCGAACTCGTTGCTCAAGATCCAAATCCTTGACACTGTCAAACTAAAAACCGTGATATCACACGCAAGTGGTACGACGTAGATCATCCACATGCTAGCTGGAAGTAACATCACACAGCCAGTAAATACCTCCGATACTAAGGCAGAGAAGCAGGATGAGTAAGGTCACGGTGTCATAGTTAGATTACCTTACATGGGTTAGAAAGATAAATGATTTTCTGTAGCATGGGTCATGACGGGGGCGCTTGTAAATTCAATCTAGGACTCACATCCATAGTGACTTTGACAAGAAGTATTGAGGCAATAATCGTGAAAACCAACCCAGTTAAGAGGCCACTGAATTCCAGAAACATTCGACGGTCGTTTAAATCCATTCTCAATCAAGGCCACGTACTATAATATTCGCCTGCGTCTTTATTTAGTCACGAGTCTAAATCGACGCCAGTGAATTTATAGCTCACTTGCTGTTATACATCGCCCAACGACGCATAAGAAGTATACACACGAGTATAAGAGCTATAATTTGGAACCAGTTGAAACAAGAGACCTAACTGCAGATGATGCTCAACTCGATAACAATACCATACGCGTAATATGAGGTAGCTTTCTTGTACCTACTCAAATATTAAAGGATCTTGACTCAGTCTCTGCATATGACTCACGTCTGGAAACTGAGTTCAGCTAGTGTGGCATCGTGGTATCATACTTACTTACAGTTAGAGCAGGAGAGGCGCCGAATAAAAACACTACCAGTTGAATCAGTTGAATCATCGGCGTGACAGAGTTTGATACAAACCAGGTATAGCCGAACTACATGAATGGATATGACTAAATTTGCGCCAAAAAACTGCGAAGGACTCACACGAAAAGCACGATTGGCCAAATCCGGTGGAAGTGATAAATCGCTCGGCCCAACGACCACGGAGCTTTCCAAACATTAACTACTTCTAGATCTATGCTGGTGACCTAATCATACCCAAGTATGGTCCATGATACGACTAGAAATTAGGAATCCAATCAGATCGAGACTTGATAAGGGTTGAAAGCAATATAACCAACTAGAAAGGTACTTTGCGAGTTCAAGTTGGGTGTAGCTTTGGACAATACTCGAGCTAAAAATATTTACTACTCTCTTTGGAGGCATGGTTTGATGGGTGTACTTCGAATTGTAAAATGCAGAGTATTTTGGAGATGCGCTAAGCAAAACGAGCAACGCGACTCTTATATTGATCATGTGAAAACATTTCAACTGTCGAACCCGCTTGTGCAGAAGTCAGCAGGAATCACCCCATTTGAGGCTGAAGGTGGCTCTCCTGCTGGGCTGAAATATCAACTGTGGGCATTCCCACGTGATAATCTAGTCGGTTGGCCACGGAGAGCGCCAGCACTTTATCAAGCGACGATGTGTTTCGTA
Source organism: Ceratobasidium sp. AG-Ba (assembly GCA_016906575.1). Classification (NCBI taxonomy): domain Eukaryota; kingdom Fungi; phylum Basidiomycota; class Agaricomycetes; order Cantharellales; family Ceratobasidiaceae; genus Ceratobasidium; species Ceratobasidium sp. AG-Ba. The sequence goes on from CP059640.1 coordinate 1,402,021, forward strand.
ACTGGGATCAAGTCGCATAGTGAGAACATTCGTATAAATCCACCGTAAGAAAGGGAGATTTCCCGTACTATTTGTAATTGAGTTCTGTACGATATACACCCCAGATGATTGCTTGAAGCCACTTCCGGGATGTAAGAGTTTCATTCGAGCGCATACACCATATGAGAGTCCGATAACAACGTAAGCGCCACAACGACACAACAGTCCAATCACTCCAATGTCTGTAGGCACGACCATAGATAACTCTCTGGGTGTTCGAAAGTTGTTGATGCCTTGTTTGTTGTGTACGGGTGCCCATACGCGAGATTCACAAGCTAAGAGGCAGAAAATATTTAAGCTCCTCGTTTCTTAATGGCAAACTCCAGTCAAGTTAAGGCGTTGCCCAATTTATCTAGCTTCGATCACCCAGTAGAACTTGTGCGAAGAAGGCTCGTTGGTCTGAGCGGTCCGAGCAAGTGGGAGCTCCAGGAAGTGTGAGCTCCAGCACTATGTAGTGGGCTCCTAATGCCTGAACAAGCCGCGTGAAACACGATCCAACCGATCGGCTCGCCTGACGATTTAAATTCTCTCAAATTGATGTTACCATCGACAGTGGCTTACAAGAACGACCGGTGTTGTTGATGCACTCATTTTTTGTTTGTACGAATTCTGGCCGAACTGGTTGGCAACATCCCACGTGACGTTCCACCCCGTTACGTGATCATTGCGTTTTGTTCTTAACTACGACAACACGCGCCACATTTTGTATCCTAAACCAGAGACGAGCCAAAATCTGTGGAATAGATAAGCTATGTCCCAACAGATCCCCACGCCCGCGAGTTCGGCCGCAAAGCGGGCCACGCAGTCAGCGTTCCGGCGCGTCTTGTTCATCCCGGTGATAATATTCATGCTGTACTTGTCTTTCAAGTACTATGTGTGGGTTATGACACCAGCAAAACCGGAGGTTATTTACGCGGATAGGTCGGTCCAGTGCCATTTTTATTTCCACTTCCCCCACTTCAGTGTCGGTATACGTCTCAACGCACGTCACGTCATACCTCCATTTAACCGCACTAAATGATCCAACTTACGCTTTGTTTTACAGATACTCCGAAAGATATAAATTCAGACCAGCAGCCTCTCCTATCATTACCGAGAAACTCAAAGACGGGCGAATTCGCATTCGTGGGCACGATGCAAGGGATTTGTGAGGACCGTCGCGAGGATTGTCGCGAGTGGCCCTTCGAGTTATGGTACAGCGCACTCATGGCTCGTTTGGTGTTCTCTTCATCTTCTATGCAGTCATTTTGTTGGGTTTCGCCCTCATGTTTTTGGATCTTGTCCTCATGGTTTTTTTCTCTCGCTTTCGTATTGAACGTTTTTACCCATACACATAATACTGTAGAAGCACATTTTTTCATCGGTTTACGTCGAGTCGGGTCTGTGACTGTCTTGTAGGTGTCGGAAGCACCGTGTCAGTACTTACCACTATGCCTTTCTCAACTAACCCCCCCTCCGGATTACACAGCCTCATGGTTGTAGATATTGAATCTTCAGTTATCTATGGTTTACCTTAGCCTATATGTCATCAATCCAGCAGAGCTTCAATTCACCCAGATTTCATGTGGGCAGATAACTCAGTGGAAGAATATGTGGCCGACAAGCCGGAGACTTGAGTGAACTCTGGGAATGATGTATTTCGTCGGATAGGGACGCACATGTAAGACAGCAGAACAATCACATCGAAAGTAACACATAACTAAGACGGGCACCTTTCGTTTCGGGTTTCCAGCGCCTTTCGATCCAGGGCATATATATGCGCATTCAACTCAATGAGCCCAGGAAGAGCGTCGGCTTCTCCGCCACTGGGATCATTGATGACTCGGACATTGCCCTCGGGTGCCTGGAGCAAGCGACGATGAGAATGTTTTTGGAGCCATCTCACCCGTTGGATCTTAGGCCAGAGGGCAGTGAGATAGCTTCACGGATATACTGTCAGACAATCTGTACGGTAACAACATCCAATATTTACCTCGCCAGGTTTATCAGCGGCTCGCCGTGTGGTAAGGTGGTGTATTCCGGGGTAAGTACTAGAGTATGAAATCCGTGAGATCCAGAATCAACGCCGGGAGCGATAGGCTGCCAATTCACTTCGCGAGATAGAGAGACATGAAGTCGCTTGAGCTTGGGCATTGCGGCAATACAACGAAGTTGTGCCAGATCTATGGCGTATTCCGGCATGATAAAATCTACTAGGCTGAACCATGCTGTTTCAAAGTGACCAAGGTCATGGTCCTCCGTAGCCCCACTGGCCGGATAACGAATCTCGAGTCGTCGTAAGGGCAGACCCGCCCAGTGTAGAGCAATCGCTTCAAGAGTTTGATGATTCACATACGATCGCTTCTATGGGCCGCCCCAATTGACTGATATCTGATATCATCTTGCTGTGCTGAGGTATCAAATGTATTAATCTTAAGGTCACCCCCAGAGTGAACTGGGTTAACGGGGACTCCGGGCCTGGCATCCAGAGCTCTAACCGAAGCTGTCTTAGACAACTAACTATAGGCTTCATGATGCAGAGCGAGAAAACATCAAATACGGATAGATAGTGAAGGCCCAGGGAACGTAAAGCTGGGAATGATTGCGCCGGTAACTCAATAGAGTTGAACCTTGGTGTAGGCTAGTTTTGTTGGTTGGCGATCGGACTCAACTCAAGCATGGCTAAATGAGGAAGGCTCGCGATAGCTTGTAGGCCCTCTAGGGTGAGCAAACGCACAGTAGTCGCGAGGAGCATAAGTTGTTCAACGAAGCCAAATAGATGTGGGAGGGATCTTCCAGTAGGAGCGAGAGAAAACGAGATTGACTATCGAATTGTCCGTCGTCGAGGTTAAGCCCGGGGGACTAGCTCAAGGATTGTATTTGAGGGGTTTCCCGCTTCAGATGAGCCAAAATAACGGCCACGGCTGAAACCGTGACCCATTGCGTGGAAGCAGAATGCTGGGATCTGTCACTATCGAACGTAGAGAGGGCGAAGCGAATGCATAGATCCAAAGTGATTGCTGGTCGCATATCCAGTAGCTATCGTACAGACAGAGTTTGTTCAAGTTTGGAAGCAGAACATTCTTTTTTGCCATCACCAATAGGGCATGTCATGGGTCATACGGTAGGATGTGGTAGAATTCCCTGATGTAAGAGTTTTGATATATGGCGAATAGATATAGAAGCAAGTGAAATCCGCCCGGACAAACGGGGGCAACTGTATGGATCACTGGTTGGGTAAGCCCTGTTGTAGACTGCAGTTGAACCTACCCGTATAGTATTACGTCTTGCAGGATCTGGCGTATCTGACGGAACTAAATGATGATTGGGTAGAAGAGACAGAAGACAATATACATTGGGAACTTGTTCCCAAACTCGAGGGGCGGCCGCATAAAACACGCCACGAGACGTGAACATATCTGAAAATATTGCCCAGGAGTTCATGGGTGCCAAAAGCTCGAGGCATTGATGCGATATGGTTGGTCATAGTTGTGCGATGATAGAATTCAGACCCGGGTGGAAGCTTTATGCGGTCCAGCACATTCAGCGCCTCTTATGTAAAGTGCCTCGATGATCCACATGGTTGTGCCCTCGGGATATTTTGACGCGGAATATAAATTGAACGATTGAAGTTGCGGAAGTGTAGCTAGCGCATGAAGACCTTGGAAGGTCATAAGCCCCGTCGTCGTCCTTAACGAGGTCAAACACAAGAACCCCGGCAAACGGACATGGAACGGTTCTTCCCGGAGCAATGAGAGGAAGACAGTATCAGATCCTATAGGTTCTCCCTTGTTGTCGATCATGCCCGGAAAAATATCAAGTGATTCGAGGTTGGGCGAGGTTCTCTCGAGATGGGCTAGAATGATAGGTAGCGTGGAAATCGGAAGCTCGTTGTATGGAAAAACCATGGCGCTGTTGGTGGAAATGTGTCGAAGGGAACGGGAGGCAAACGCGTACACCCAAAGGACTAGATAATCGGTTATCTGGTAGCTTGAAACGCCTGTCCCTCTCTCCTTCTTCGTCATGCACGTTTTGGAGTCGCACCGTAAGGCCTAGCCTCGTAACGACTATAAATAAACACGACTTTAAAAAAATCTGGTAGCTATCGTGGACCCATAGGGATACCAAATTTGGAAGTAGTGGTCTTTGTTTGGCCATTGCTAGGAGGGTGTATCATGGCGATGCGACATAAAAGATGTCCGAGCCCCGGTGGTCAAGCTCTTGATATACGATGAATAGGTGAACAATCGAGAGAAATCTGCTTGGTAAAATACAGGGGGCTGTGTATCATATTTTCGTCAACACCCAGATTATCGCAATGGCCACCAGCACTTACACTGATCGTGTTTCTACGAGACTGATCCTGGGGATAGAGTATCGTCCCAGGTATGAGCAACAACAAGCATTGAATATTAGGTACATCTTTCCAGACCCGAGGTGCAGTCGTACGGAATATGGTGCGGGAGGTGGTAGTAAGACGCACGCAGTCAGATACTGAGAGATGGTCGAATATGCACTCGAGAACTTGGGAGATATTTATGGGACTAGGTCGAGCGTTGAGCATATCCATGCACGCTGAAGTGGTAGACAACGCCATAGATAGAGTTTTATGAAACGTCATAGCAGAAACGTTGTGCCGGAGGGGGATCGATATGGAACCATATGTCTGTTTCAATAGAATACGATCGCCAATTCCGATTGGCTGCCACTGGACAGCGGCGTCAAAGGACGCCAAAAGTGGAAATGCAGATAGCGTAGGTGGGCTACACCGAAATGCGCATGTAGATTATATAGCCCACATTCGCGACACAACGCAGCACATGGTAGAGAATAGGTATACTTGCAGTAAGAAGCCCAAAAGACCTCAGAGTGTTGGCCATGACATCGAGCTCTTGCGTGGTATATATTTAACAGAATTTGATGTCGTGAACGAGACCCATTTTAGTAGATTTTCCGCTATTCGAGACGAACTCCATCGAAGTCGGAAATGGTCACCAGAGAATACCCGCCGTGACAAAGCCGAAAGCGTTACGTGTGCTGACCAATCATTGTGTGGTCCGTGCGTGAGGGCTGTGATTGGCTGATGCGGGTGATACGAACCTGACGACCACACATCCCCCGTCACTCGCCTGTTCCGCGCATCACGCCTCTCACATCGTCACAGACGAGGGTGACTGCATACACCCACCCCTATTTGCTCACCTGCTCTTCGTCCCCGACGCCCAGCGCAGTGCTCTCGGTTTTTTTCTCGTCGCGCGTTCCCACGTCACCATGGAGAGCTCGACGGTCCCCCAGCCTGCGACGCCCGACGGGCATTCTCATCCACCACAGCCATATGATCCAAATGTCTCTTCAACCAGCAGTACAGGTCCTCAACGACAGCCAAGTCCAGACCAAGATCCAGACAGCTCGATGGACTGGCACGACTCATTCATGGCAAATGTGACCAACGAGTCTATCCCACCCGACGAGGACGAGGCTGCGTACAAGAGACGCAAGGCCCGCGAACGCCAACGACGCAAGCGCGAGCGAGACCGTGCCAATGGGATTGGGCGAAACGGCCAACCTACCACTCCTCGTCGATATCCGGGCATGGACGTGGCCCAATTTCCAGGCGGCGCCAGTCCTTGGGCGGATCCCCCTCCTGACCCTGCTGTGTTGGCCAACATGTCCCCAGAAGAGGCGAAAAAGGAGAAAATGCGGCGGGCGGCAAGGGAGCGACAGCGCAAGCACCGGGCGGTTGTTCGAGCCCGCAAGGTCGAGGAGGACACGGGTGAGCATCCTCCAGTCGTCCCGGACGGCACCGTGACCGCGGGTACGCCGGCGGCCGAGGCGCCACTCCCACCTGCCAGCACAGGCGAGCTACCGCCCGAGGGCGAACCCGAGGGAGATATCAGTCATCATGAAGACTCACCCGGGGTTCCCTACGACCAGCAACAACAAGCGCCGTTTCCCTACTATTCTCATTCGATGTGGCCCACCAATCCGTTTGGCCCTGGTCAATTTTTCCATGCTCCACCTGGACATCCTGCAGGGTTTGTGCAAAACGGCCAGTTGATGCCCCCGCCAGGTCATATGGTCCAAATGATACCGGCCCAACAACCGCCGCCGCAGACGATGAACCCAATGCAAATGCAAGTCTCGCCAGCTGCTGCCTCGTCTCCCAAACCTACGAAAAACTCGGCACCGCCGCCTGCTCCAGCTACACCTGCGCCTAGACCAACGCCCTCTCCCACCCCGGCCACTCCTGCTCAGGCTCCTCCACCCGTCTCGGCGCCTGCGCCATCACAACCTCCTCCACCGGCCTTGGCACCGGCGCCTGCACCTCCCGAAGCACCAGTTGCGGCTCTCCCGCCGCCCGCTCCTCCTTCGCTAGCCGTATCGATGCCCCCTCCAGCACCTGTCATGCCTGCTGCGCCTCCGAGCCATACTAACGGCCAAACATTCGCCATGGTCTTTACCCTCGCGCTCAATAGTCCCCAGTCGCTCCTCTTGCGCGCACACATCATGCAGCAACTTCATCTGAGCGCAACCGACCTTGTCGAGCTGGAAGGTGTCATTGCCCGAGCGTTTGACGTATGGGATCGAGAAGCAAGTTTATTTAGTCTATTTTTAGCGCTTGTCTGACATTTTTGATGTAGAGGGCCGGAGGAGATCAATCACAAGCGCAGGCTATGCAATTCCCCGGGACGCTCGCTCCGGTATTCCCGCAAGCACAACCCGCACCGGCCCCTGCTGCCTCATCTCGTCCGGCACAGGCTCCAACCCAACCCGTTACCCCCACCCACCCCACAACATCAACACACCGCTACTCCGATGACACCCCAATCCCAACCTCGTCCGCGCGCGAGCACTAGCACTGGCGCAACAACTTCTCGTCGAACACTCGGAATGGGTCATCCTCCACCCCCACCTCCAAGCGGCGCACTCAACGTCCCGCGTCCAATCGCCGGACGAAGCGTCAGCGTCAGCGGACCCAGTATGGCTCAAGCTCAACCCCAGCCACAACAAACGTCGACACCACGAAGCGTTTCTCATCCCCAACGAAATGCGAATATAGTCGTTTTGCCGCGTAGTGCATCTGTCGCTGGACAAAAACGACCCGCACCTGGATCCCAGTCTCAGCCGGATTCGCCGAATCAGAGTCAAAGTCAATCGCAGCCGAGGACGGGACATTTGCAGAGTATTCGGTCGTCTGTTCCTCCTGCTCAGAATCAGAATCAGACGAGGGTGAGGGCTGCGAGTCAACAGGCTCGGCCGGGGAGTAATAGTCAGCCTCCCACGCCGAATGGAACGTCGAGTACGGATACGCGCGGGAGCGTGAGTGGTTCGAGTGCTGGAGCTGGGACGAGTGGGGGTGTAGCACCCGCGAATACTGTCTTGGGTCAACTGTCTTGACGATGACTGTGGTCAGTCAGGCAAGCGTCTTATAGATCCTTTTCGACTGGTTTCTGCAAGCACTGAATTACATTACGTAACTTAACTTTACTCGTGCTTTTGTGTTTCGCCATCCTATGATATATACGCGACCACTTCTTTCTGCTGGGTGTACGGACTTTTTGTACTTTTATGTGTCATGCGCTTTGAATACGAACGAGCCTTGTACTGGGGTGCATTCAATCACGTGAATATCAGCAAACTCAGTAGCATCACGAGATCATTCTAGCTTTCGCTGATATCAAAGATTAAGAAATAAAAAATTGTTATATTACAGCACGAGCGATAGCCACTTGACGATGCGTCCCATTCACCGTCAGAGTTCCGAAGATGCTCTCTGAGTTACATCATTAAATTAGCATTCTGCTTGTAATATAATATTTGCGCTTGGTTTAATAGGTTTATGGACGATTCTCCATTAAGGAACCCCAAGACGAACCCGTCCCGGGTCTACGATCTAAATCTGTGTAAGGAGCTGGTGTTGACGCCGACCTAGAGTGCTGCTGGGGCCGGGGAACTCTTGATCTACCAAACGAATCAAGAAACGACCACGGACTAACCCACGGCTTTGGGGGCCGAGTTAATGCCTGTGTGTAACTGCTAGGTGGATCTTTCGCCCTTTCGTTGGAGGCTGCTGTCCTACGGATCATGTTCAATAATATAATCATATAGGGTTCGATATACCTCACCGTCCTGTCGAGTGCCAGTTATCCTTTCCATCTTGACAAGAGTGGTACCATCCGTCCTGGATTCGGTTTTGAAAGTGTAGTTACTGGGTATACTTAAACGAAACTTTCCGTCGCCATGCGTCGAAAAACTAGGAATAGGCTCCTGATCAGCCGTGCTCCGCCGTGGAGGGGTTTGAGGGGGGATATGCGCCTTTGCCACTGTCTTATCCTTAGAACCAGAGCGATTTGCCTGGAAGCTATGCTTGACCATTTGCTCGGGCTGGTGGGTTTCGTGCGGGCCCATACACAGGCATCTGCAAGACCCCGTTTGTCTAATTGTTAAGCACCTCCCTTCATTGTTCTGACACCTCAATACTAAAACCCTGCCACTTAGACTTGTTTCAAGTCGTTTTCCATCCCGTCAAACCACCACCACCCACATCAACAATGTTTATTCGCTACCTCTCGCCCTTGCAATGCTCGATTCGATTGTTGCAATTACATCAGGAATTCCGGGAACCCCGGGTGGGGATGGCAAGCGCTTGTGAGGCTTACCTCATGGCGACGGAGGTCTGGCAACTGGTGAAGGCATATATAAGCTATCCGTAGACATGAGGACCGATGTGAGACTGAGAGCAAGTCAGGATGAATCACTCAGACATACTTTGCTTATCAGGTACTGTCAGGTAGGTCAGACTGGTTTAATTCTCCTTTTAAAGCGATTGCCCCTATACACATCAATATGTCGGTCACGCAGTCACAGCCGATGCCACTCATGACGACATAAGGCATCAAATCGAGCGGGGCACCTGGACACGATTGGACTTAAAAATCACTCATACCGTTCAAACCTGCCCAGCTACTCTCGACAATCCACCAATCCCCCGGGTGTGCTCTCAAGCGTACTTAGACCAAAGTCAAGTATTATAGTAGTCGCGTTAGTACAGGATCGCTGACTAACTTGCTTATAGTAGCTTGATACGCTCTTGTATGATAACTAGGAAAAGGAGTAATTGTCGGCTCAGACGGGCTTCACAACACCAACGCTAATGTTTCGAACTGATGGTCTGCGCAATGCGATATGCCTTGCTACTCGCGGGTATACATACATAAAATAATGTGTATTTTTATGTCGTTTGCTCGCATTCGGTTCTGTCTTGTATACTACATGCTTAAATGCGCATCCGTTCAGTTGATATCGTGTGTAATAAAAGCGAAAAAGCTGCGGCTGAAGCTGGAATGAGAGCGGCTACTATATCCACATATGAATACAAGGCTTGCAAGGCTTACAAGGGCTTATGTTTATGCTCATACATAATTGGGCTGATCACGCTGGCCAATCCGAGTCGCCTTACCACCGGATTTCAGACTGATGGCAGTTATCATCCATCCGGCTCCTTACATTTCAGTATCATGTGCATTTAAGACGTACGCATATTATAAGCAATAAGGCGATGATAAACTAGATATAAGTTCCTCATACGGGTTTGTCACTTGGGGGCGACTTTCCTGATGTTGTTGTGTTACGCGACTGATGCTGTAGTTTAGGTCAGCCGCAGTTCAGTTTGAATTACGTTTGACAGGTCAGCGCTTGGGAGAATTGTGTTGACTGCGACAAGGGCTCAAGATTCAAACACTGCTCAGCCTGCTCCCAAGGCGCGACAAAAAATATCGGTTATGATAATAAGGTTTCGTCTTTGCATTTTTGATACTATCATGCATCTCATGAAGCCAGCTAGTCAATGAGCCAGTAGCCATTCGAGCCCTGCCTGTATTAATTTTGCATAATCACGTAAAACAAGTCTCGTCCGATTGTACGCACAGCCCATCGGATGACAGATGTGGGAGTTTCCACGTTTGCTGATAACCACATCGAAGATCACCGCCTCGAACGTCTCGATTGTTGCCCCATATCTACGCAAAATTATTGACTCTCAGAAATGCGACCTGATATTTAGCAGTGCATGGATCGCGCTCCGATTTCACGTGTATGTGTCAACGTGAGACCTCCGTGCATTGCACTTCTGAGACACAGATATTGTGATATCTATCTCTCTGGCAGCTCCCATTGATTATCGGGACAAAGAATTTTTGGGCTTTAGGGAGTCTCCCCAAGCTTTGGTCAACCGCTACCAGATTTGTGCATTCGCATCAAACTTGACTCATTCATTGCTATGAGTTCCGGAGCTGGATGACAGGTCATCTCGCCTGATTCACTACCCGACTCCGCAGGCTGAATCTGTGCTGCGTCTGCGGATCAGTAAATATGGCGTTGGAAGGCGGTAGGAATCACAGAATCAAAATGTGCCCCACGGAAGTATATGCGCCGGTAGTAGATTTGTATTCCAAGGCACGGAAGATCTTGCAAGCCGGGCGTAACATACCAGAACGGAACTCAGGAAGATGTGATAAGCCTTCCGCCGAAGACATAGAATCACCAGCTTTCAAGTACAACACAGGCTGACACACGCTTCCTACATCACCTCTTCTCCTGCGGCCCTGTGGGGCTAGTGTTTAGGCGTTTCTGTATGCGAGGCATGACTTGGGAGTAGCGGGAAGATGATTCGCAACATAGCATGTAACCAAGGGCTTGTACTCCTTCAAGAGATGGCTCGCGAACGAAGAACACTGGCTATGCGCGAGCATATATATTCCAGCTTTCGACCTCTCTCAAGAGGCATACCAACATGAATACCAGTGTCTCGTGCAGATTCGACAATGATGGGGCGACAATAAGGTGCGCATTATCCATGGTTTGCTGAAGATAATACTAATTCTAGCTTTGGGTTCAGTATGTCGTTGATAGATTTAGTGCGTACTCGTCACGAGGGTGATTTCATCGCTAATCAGACTGTATAAATTTGATCTCCTTTTCGTGGGACTCTCGAAACATTTAGGTCGAAATTGTGAAACAGCAAAATCAACGGGACAGCCACTCCTCAAGTCCGGCTCTGGGTACTGCATTCGGCGCCGCTACCCCAGAGAACAAGCTCCTTGATCACTTCATTCTGGACGATAAACTTTTAGATATGCTTCTGATTGAGCGAGATTGTAGGGTATTGCCCTTTGATGAGGCATATCTTATGCTTGCTGTACGACTCTCACTTGCGGCCGACGACGAAGATATCCCGCAGCTGGTTCGTGATTGCTATCAAGAGCTCCACATGCGCACGTTCGAAAATCCTAGCTATTGTGCGGACATAGATCATGAAATTTGGACGGCAACCGAACTCCTCGTCTACACTCCCATTGATAATCCAAATAGACCCGAGCTGTTGCGAGCGCTGGGATATATGTTTGCCCGACGGTTCAATCTTACAGATAAACCGTCGGACCTCGGGATTGCAATCTGCTGCTTTTACCAGTTGATCCTGCTTACCGCGTCTCACGATTCATGTGCCTTGATGTCTGATATGTTCAGCCTGGGCACTCTTTGCCAAATCCGTTATGAGCATACAGGGAAACTAGCCGACATCGATCAATCCATAACGTGCCATCGCCATTTAGCGGACTGTACTTGGTCTGACCTTTCGTCAGCATCTATAGTCCAAGAGGCTAGGCGCACTCCTATATTCCCGTTACGAGCGCACGGGAGGACTGGCCGACATAGATCAATCTATCGCCGCTTCTCATACCGCTCTCTCGCATTTTCCGGATGGACATCCTCACAAGTTATTCTGTGCCAATAATCTAGCCCTGGCGTACACCCGACGATTCGAAGCCTTAATCGGCTTTCCGACGTCGACGCCTCGATCGAATGGGCTATGCTAGCAGTTTCTATGACTCCCGATAACCATTTTTGCCGAGCCGAACGATTGTGTCAGCTTGGAAACGCATACTCTTATCGTTATGAGCTGCTCGGGAAACCCACCGACCTTGAACTTGCGATTTATTATCACCAGGAGGCTGTCGCTTGTAGGATTGATGAAGATGAGATACACGCTCTTTGCTTGGATAGCTTGGGTACCTCGCTGTCTTTGAGGTTTAACATTCACCAAGAAATATCCGACCTTAACCAATCTATCTCATGCCATAGTGCAGCCATGAACTTGACGCTTGAGAGAGATCCGTCACTACCTGAGCGTCTCAATAATCTCGGAAACGCTCATGGTCGACGGTTTGCCAGCTTGGGCGCTCATGAAGACCTTGAAATATCTATCGAATGTCTGGAATACGCTCTGCATTTTACGGACGAGTATGACCCCCGCTCCCTCAAATGGATCGAAAACCTTGGCGTTTCACTCATCGTTCGTTTCGAGCGGATGGGGCAGCCGGAAGATCTAGAAAATGCTATCAATTGGCTTCAAATAGCTCAATCTCATACCCCCATGGATTATTCACGGCGACCTAACCTTCTTATGAATTTGGGCATGACCTATTATTACAATTTTAATCGACTCGGGCGCCAAGAGGACCTTGAAAAATCGGTTCATCTGTTCAGTTCAGCAGCTCTCTCAATCAACGGGAGCGCATCAGATCTTTTCCTAGCTTCTGACCGATGGGCAGTAGCATCAAATCAATTGACCGGATCGCCATGCCTCGAAGCGTATACAAGAGCAATGGAGCTTATACCGAGGATGATCTGGGTCGGTACCAAAATGACCGAGCAATATCAAATATCCCCGAGGTCTCGCACATGGTCCTGAAAGCCGTTGGTGCGGCGATGGTCCTTGGAGAATATGGGTTGGCCTTGGAGTGGTTCGAACAAGGTCGCTCAATTATGTGGAATCAAATGCTACAACTACGATCCTCGATGGACGACCTAGCCCATGTGAACCCCACGCTTTACCAAGAGCTCAGTCATGTGGCTCATGGCTTAGATGAAGCATTCACGCCAAAGGGCCAAACAGCCGTACATTTAAAACGCACACACTCTGTAGAAGAAGATGCGCAGTGCCACCATCGGCTTGCTGAACGATGGGAGGACCTATTAGCGGAAGCACGCCGACTTCCCGGGTTTCGCGGATTCCTAAAGCCAAAGTCGGCAAAAGACCTTGCTTGCGTCGCTAAGGACCGTGCTGTGGCCATCGTGATTGTTGAGCTCAACTACTGCAGTGTGATTGCGCTGCCTTTGGGGTCTGAAAGCCCCATTCACATTCCGCTACCTGATTTCTCCTTTGAAAAAGCGGTCCGGGCTAGAAAGCACCTGCTAAACTCTATCCCATACGCGAATATAACGGAAAGGGGATAAGGCTGGCGATCCGCCGACGAAGAACGTCTTCGAGTCTATATTATCCATGCTATGGGTAGATGTGGCGAAACCTGTGCTTGACTGCTTGGGATATACGGTGAGCACAAACACACATTTAATTGGCATTTTTACTTACATTTCTTTAAAAAAGAAACCCAACCCTTCTGGTGAACTGCCCCGTGTCACATGGTGTACAACAGGGCAGTTTCTTTCCTTCCACTCCACGCAGCTGGTCTCTATGACGTTCCGCACTCTCGAGTCTTCGATTTCGTCGTTTTCATATACCCCATCTCTCAACGCGCTGGTGCGTGACGTTGATAAAGTGAGCGACTTCAGGGGCATGGTCGCTGTCGGACAATCTATTAGTACAACGCCTGAGTTTTCCCATCTAGAGGGCACAACCGAGGAGCTTGACCGGATCTCCAAGCATGCTGCTCGATCGAATATCACCTTTAACCGCATAGAAAATCAGTTAGCCACTACCTCTGCCGTATCGGACGCTATATCTCGTCACAGCTGGGTTCATCTAGCCTGCCATGGTTCCCAGCACCGATCAGAGCCTTCGGCCAGCGCTTTTCATCTCCACGATGGCTCCCTGGACCTCGCGTCTATAATCAAGAACCTCTCCCGCATGCTTCGCTTGCCTTTTTGTCCGCCTGCGAGACGGCCACCGGTGATGAAGCAATGCCTGAAGAGTCGATGCACCTAGCGGCTGGGATGATCATGGCGGGGTACCCGAGCGTGATTGGGACAATGTGGTCAATACGAGACGGGGATGCGCCAATAGTCGCCGATAGGTGTATGCGGAGTTGCTGAAGGATGGTGTACCGAACAGTAGAGGTGCAGCTCGAGCACTGCACAAGGCAACAGAGGAGCTACGGAATAAGGTGGGCGAGAGAATGTTTTCGGCTTGGGTGCCCTACATCCACATTGGCATTTGATTTTGTCATGAAAAATAATTTTGGGACGTTATTGATACTGTACATACAATAACTATACTTAGTTTATACTTTTTGAACTCTCGCTTGGGTGATTGCGATCATCGAATTCTAATGGGGAAGGAAATAGTGCGACATGCACGCACGTTTTGGGCTCCAGTACATTCGACCCGGAGTGTCAGAAGTTCTTTTTTTAGCGGGGAAATATGGAGTCTGCCCGTAATCGGTGTACTTTCTCGTAGGCCAACTTTTCTGTCATTAGCCCCGATTAGAGCTCGTAATATCCATGTGAGTGAACCTCTACATTGGGATAAAGAATTACCAGGATGCTGACATGCAACAACAACATCCGATTTACCCATATGCGCGACTAAGATGTTAGCCACAATCCAAAACATCAATCTTGTAAAACCTCCATTTCACAACTTGACTTGCGTTGCAGAAATCCTTCACCGAAATCTGAAATAAGAAAATATTACAGACGATTAAAGAGATGCGAAACCCGATCCAAAGCCCAGAGAAATAAATACAACGAACAACCCAACTCTATCCATCCATCAACTACGAATCTTCCACCCGTCACCTTTTCGCTTCTTCCCACCCAATCCACCATACCCTTCTCGAACCATGAGCCACAGTCCAGTCGTCGAGACGACGTCCTTGATCTCTTCGGCCGTCATGACCATCTCTCCGCGTCCAATCCCTTGCCGATCTCCCCCACTCAGACCAAACGAATCGCCTGGGGCGCGAGGGACAAGCTCCATCCTCGACACCGAAACATCCGGCAGAGGAAACGGCATTTTGAACTGGCCAATAACCTTCGGATGATGCGGTGCAGGGACCAAATGCGCCAAACGAAGCTTCAAGCCAGTCGGAAGAGCCGGGTCGTTCGGGGTCTCGTCCAGCGACGGAGGTGGTGGCAAGTCAAGCGGCAACACGCGAAGTGTACAACTCCAGGAGTTTCGGAATCTTCGGGATCGCTATCCTCCTCTTCTTCATCCCGTTCCCGACTCGATCCCGAATCGTTTCGTCCAATCGTGCCTTTTTTGGTCGGAGACGCCGCTCGAGCACTGCGCTTGGCAGGGGACGAACCGCGTCTGGAACGAGGTTTGGATTCAATCGACCGACGAGGCGACGCCGAACATTCAGACGCAATGATACTCGGCGCACGTCCCCCAATCGGTCCAGGAACAGCCAGACTCTCGCTCGCAGCCGTCGAAAAGTCGTATCCCTCTGCCCCACCAAGCGACGCAACGCTCACCGGCCGATCAATGACACTGACCGGTCGACTGCCCGCTCCTCGGACGTCGCGGTACCAACCGTACGAGACGGATCCTGAGCTTGAGCATCACGCCTACGTTTTCGGCCTCGGACCCACTCGAACCGGACTTCCACGCCCGCACGAGTCATATCCAACCCGCCCCACTCGCCAAATTCGAAAACATTCCCCCACCCTTGGTCCATTTCCTCAGCACCCAGACATAAGCACCCGCCCGCCCCGTCGGGGGATACACATCCGACCGAAGCGAGGCTTGCGTCCCAAGCACCGGTGCTTGCAGATACGTCGACGAAGAACCTGAGACGAGGGCGGGACGAGTGTGGAAGGAGTCGTGGGCGTCGCAGGCGTCGAGGGCGATAGATTCGAATACACCGATGTCGGACGTTCTCGGCCTGCCGAGCTCCGAGTCGGCGGCGGGCTGAGCAACGCGGCCGGGGTACCCGCAACAGGCGTATTGGGCGTCGAGTGATCTTTTTTCTTGAACAACTTGCCAAACAGCTTCTTGGTGCCTGTTTCTTTGGGTGTGGTAGGCACATTGTCGTCGCCTGCGCCGCCCGACCCTTCTCGCGAATGCGCAAACAGCGACGTGTCCCGCGAATGGGGGACGTACGCCGAACCTTCTCTCGAGTGGAGCTGAGATATGGGTTTGGGAGGGGAATGGAGTTGGAATGATGGTCGTCTGTATGTCCCGCGTCGGAAACACCATCGTCGGCTGTATATCCACCCGGTCCGCCGAGTGGAGCGTTTCCCCACACTTCAATCGGTTCGAGTACTCCGAGTCCGACAATGTCAATCCCGCGCTTGCGGAATCGCGAAACCGTAGCATCTGTACCTGTTTTGTGTGTATGGCGTCAGTGGACTGATCGGCAGGGCGAGCAAGATCGGGGATAGAAAAATGACGAGATACGGAATCAATGGTGAGCGGAACGATCAAATAATAGAGCGATCGTCGGGATCATTTCCACATGCTCAAATCACGTGTGACAATCACGATGAGCCGAGATGGATAGGGGTTGGTCTTCAGGGGCAGGCGTGACCATATCGTGGGAATCTTTCTTCCGACGAATAGCGCGCGCGACGCGGATGCGCGGCCGCCGAGAGAACGCATACGTCAAGAGGCGGAGGTTAAAATTAAGGGCAGGGAGAGAACCGGGCGCAGACGGAGAGACTAGAAACATAACGGGAAACGTACCCGCATCTTGAACGGTATTCTGCAGTACGTTGTGCGCCGAAAGGTTATACAACGGGATAATCCGCCTGGACGACCCGGTGGTCGTGCCCGTCGAGGCCATGGTGCTAAACGACTGAACCGAGGCCGAGGATCCTATAGACGAGTAAAACTGGGACAAGTCGGATCTGCGAGGCCAACGAGACAGAATAGGGCAAATAACGAAAGTCAATCAATGCAAAGAGACGAGAGCTGGTCAGCTCTTGATGCTTGAATGATCAGATCCACACGGACGTACCGATTCGTTCTGACCCGGGTGAGTTCGTTTTCGTCGGTGGGAGAGTCGGCTTTGGCTGCGGCTGCCTCTTTGCGGCTTTGCAAGCCCGCGCTGACGGGTGGGACGTTGGGAACGCCACCGACGCCACCATATCCACCTCCAGCAGACGAGCTCGAGCCTGTGGTGGACGTCGAGGCAGAACGAGCCTGGTGTTGGGGTTCGATTTTGGGAGGGATGAGTTGCAATTGCAGGTTGAGCGGGTGGTTGGATACCGACGGCGGCGGTCGCACGACGACAAACGTCTAGGTTGAACATTACCCTTAGCACATGCCTGACACCCATATCCGTGCGTACCTCGTTCAACGGTTTCCGCTTCCTCTCCTTTTCCCGCACAACGTCCTGTTCAGCGTCTGTATCCGCTGCGGGGGTAGTGATACCCGACTGGGGCTCGGTCGTCATCGGGGCAGCAGGCGTCGGCGTTGTCGGTGTCGTCGTTCGTGCGCCTTCAAACCTGCGCTTGACAGCCATGAGCTTGTCAAATGGGTTGACCGTCGCAGCGTTGGTGGGCGTCGCCTGGTTGTCCCTGTTGTCTGCGAGAGACAGGCTGGGCAGCATGTTCGTGAGTTGGGAGAACATCGTCGTCGTCGTTGGGTGAGAAACCAAGCCAAGACTCGGGCGCTAATATATCGGACGTGTTCTCGGCGCGGCGCGCGGATCGACCGGGACCGGCGTTTGTCAAAACGGGCAAGATTGAGTTGTGGGGGGGGCACGGTTGACATGTGTACTTATACAGCACACGACCCCACCATGAGCCTGATTACATAACACTGACGCGCCCCTCTGATGCTCCAACTCCTATGACGCGCCAGCAGCCAAAATAAAATTCTAGATAAATGGGGTAATGATTCCCGGCCATGTGCCTGCATCTTCCCCTCTGCTGTAATGCCCGCCGTCATCGTACATGATGCACAGAGGCTGGAACGCGACACTCGGGAACGGGGTCGCCCATCGGCTTTCGGTCTCGCCCGGCTCCCGAGGCCCCCGAGCGACCAATGTCCCAGCTCGTGGACGGTCCGAGGCGCAGCTAGGAAAAGAACTTTATGGCAAAGCTGTGCCAAGCGATTTTCATCTCATCGTGTGCTTGGCGTGTTCTGCTAAACCTATGCCGGTGCATCGAGAACAACCAGTTCCATGTACTACATCGAAGTACGCCTAGGACTTCAAATAGATCACCGCACAAGCACTCTGCATCACCTGCCTGGCGTTTTAAATAACCTAAGACTGCGTGTACACCACTCGAAAAATAACCGTTTACAAGCATTTCACGTTTCAAGAGCGCCACCATCATCACAGTACCGTATATGCGCCTTGCCTCAATCTCAATCGTGCCTCGGACGCAGTCGTGTGCGCAGCCAGAACCACCAGGGACAACCGACAACGTGCCCACCGTTGCCAGAATCTGGTCCGCTTAAGCCGGATGCACCGCCCCTCGTCGTGGCCGCAGTTCCGTGATGCTCGAGACACATCAGTGATAAAGCTGTCATCGAGCGTGGGCAGTTAAATGGGCGTTCATTTTTAGTAAAATTTCCGTTGGAATCAGCCATGTATTCTGTTGCGGAGGTTAGGTTCGTGACCAGCCGCAATTCTTCCCTCAAAATCAGATATTGGTCAGCCTATGGAAGTCCTATTCCATATCAAATCAAAATACCGGTCACCATGCAAGAAGAGATGCACATAAAACCCTAATTAAGGACGAGTAGAAGACATGAAATATAGAATTCAGCCCTCCATTCAACCCTAGCCGCCCTCGAACCCGGTTCGAGAAGCCATGGCGTCGAGGTAAAAAGAATGCCTGTGTCCAAACGAATGCATAACTAGATATTGACAGGCTTTGAACGATCTCGGAAGTAGTCCATCATCGCATTAACTCGGACTAAATGAGACCTGGCCAACTCCAAACTGTCCGCCGGCGCAGGTTCCTCCTCATTCAGACCAAAAATCGCACTGGGCCAAAACTGACGAACATGTCTAAACGAAGCAAAAATAAATCAGCCAGCGTCAACAGCAAGGGGTGTTTTCAATGCATACGTGACCAGGTCACGGACATAATGCCGCTCCGTAGAAACCAACGAGTTGAAGTTATTTGCCCGAAAAAGAATACTTAACAGGCTTGGTCGACGCAATGTCCACCCTTGATTTGGGTTTGGCTCTATGGACATCAATGGTGCAGATGTCGTCCAGCCGGATCATACCTCCCGGCATGCGAAATTCTTCAAGGTACGGCAAGACACCAAAAAAGTGGACTAGTCGGGCGTGTCTGCCCTTGGGCACCGATTATTATACGATTAATCGAATACGTAGGATTAATCACTCACTGGTATGGTCGACAACTATGAAGAGGGAGTTCCAGGCATCTCAGAGGAAGCTGCTTCAAGGCATCGGTATATTACACATAGTGGACTTGTCTAAGAAATCATTGAAAGTAGATATCGACAACTCGAGCAACCTTTGGCAATGCTGGGCAACGTACTCCACTTCGCATACTGAACCCCGAGGCCCTGGAAACATCTGGATATAATCCTTGCGGTGGTTAGCCCCCGTAACAGCGCGGCGTGTTCGTACAGAGACTGCGTTAAAGGTAGTCTCATCTTATCCAATGTAAGGTGTTTCAGTGAGGGAAAAGCATTGGCCGGAAGAGTACTGGGCGAGAGCTCGGGAATAGTCACGAAGCGCTCCTATGTGAATGGCAGGACTTTCAAGAAGTGGTAGCTGCGCAATACCAGTAAAAGTGGCTTGAGTTATATTAGTAGCAGGAAGCAAAAGTTGCCCTCAATTAGCTAGTTGCGAAACAAATTGCCGAGTGGTCACGATAGGAGGTACCGCACGTCTCCCACCACTGGCCTTTTTCATCCACTTGAAGGCGGTCGTAATGTATCTGCTCACAGCGTCTTATTCTCTCTCTCCTAGACTTTTCTACCCAACCAGAGCAAATGAAACAGACGACCGGGTATGTAGGCTCTTCAGGATCTGAAGGCACCGCGATCGATTCAAACTTTGGACAATGGAGAGCGATATGACTCAATAACTTGGGATAAGTTTCGTGGTCAATCCACGGGTAACGGCACGCGCACACCATCCGAGCAGCTCTGTTTGACTGAGATGTCGAATTTCAAGAACTTTGAGGTTTGGGTGCAGCAAGGGGAAAATCCAATGGATGTACGCCGGATCAGTCCAACCAAGCGTGTGGATCACAATACGGTCAAGGTTTTGAAAGTGATACGCCAAACTGACCTCATCAATTGAATTAATAGGACAGTTGAAACTGCATGGCAATTCAGCGTTAAGCCTCCTAACCATTGGAGCGTAAAGTATAAACCGGTTGAGTGCGCATTGGAAGGAAAGGTGAATGACCATAAGAAACATCAAGACATTTAAACCTATGCAAAGAGGCACGACTTACATACATGAGCCGGCTCGTCATTTTTGGTGTAGCTTTTTGCCCGCAATTCTTCGCCTTTAAACCCGGGATTAGCCACAGGATGGATGCAGCTGATATCTACGACCTCCCATAGACTTGGTACGATAGCAGTGAACGTCCAGCGGCAAACGCGAAGAAGAGCGTAACATGATCCGTTCGACGTAATCTTGGAATATTAACCGCTATAACTCAGAAGTAGCCAATACCTGACAGGCCAGAGAGGGTCGGCTATCGCCGGATAGGTCCATCGCTGGAAGGACGACTTGAGATCTGATTGAGCCAATGGTGAATGCTCATTAAAGGGATCAAATAGTCAAAATGAGTGGTTTTTGAATATAGGATCACATTGAGCACTGATTTTGCCGCCGCCTGGTCGTAGGAGTGGATCGGATCCGGAAGTCAAATATCTGTGAGTCATGTTTGGAACTTGTAGGTGGCAGTGCATTCAATGCGAATGAGTGGCTCTGACAGGTAAGCCATCTCGGCTGAAAACCAAATTGCTAGTTAGGACTAGTTAGAGCATGGGTTGTACCTAAGCAGAATATACCCCAAGTAGCGCATAACCTGACCTATCCGGGCCTCGATTTCGCTTGGGTGGGGCCGGGCTTATACCTACACTGTGAAAAGGTATCCAGGTAAGTTTACATGGGTCACCCATGTATGCTAGCGATATTACCTGTAAAGCACGTAAATCCGTACATGTAAATTCAACGCATACAAGTAACTTTTGTCTGTCAATTTTTCAACGAGATTGCCTTACAGGTAAATCACGTATACATGTATTTTGGCCTGCAATTTTACCTGGGTACATGCTCGGCCAGTGTACTCGGCCGCTCAGGCCTACATGTAAATGGCGCATACATGTCTCTTACTACACATTTACGTGGGTGCCGCACTTTGGCCAGTCTCCTTAGTCGCATGGTTTACAGGTAAGATCACATACACGTAATTTTAGTATCATATTTACATGGCTAACCGTCTTCCTCAAACTCCTGCTCCTCTTGGTGAAACGCCGTTTGGCACAGGTCTTCGTTTCGGTCTACTATTGCCCATTCTCCATTTGACTTGTCTGCTTGCATCTTCACTCGTCCTACGGCGCAGTGCACGACAATGATATTAAGCACAAACAATCGGCCCATCTTGGTATACGAGACGAGCCGTGTCGACGCATAGCCGATCGCTCCCTTGGCCTGTGCTGTATAGGCTAGGACGCGGGGTTGGGATGATTCGATGTCGAAACGGGGATCGGGAGGAAGGGTGGTAGCGAGTGAGGATAAAGTCGAGGCGGCTGTATCCGGTCTGCTCAAGCATTTCGACTGGCCCGCTGTTCCGGGTATTTCTGTCGTATTCACATCAATGTTATAGCGCATAATTAGTAATTTAAACAGTTAAGATAAATCGACTCACTCGTACAAACGAATTGTCTCGCTTCCCGCAAGCCGAAATCAGGTTTCGCGCGCACGTAGCCCGTATGCAGTCCCCGCAACCATTATTTCGGAGCCCGCCCCATTGCTCGTACCGCTCCGGAAGAAACCGCATCCATTCGTGATGCGATCGAGCGTGGCGAATGGTGGTTCGCAGAAACGCGGCCACGCGGCGGCGAACTCTGGGCTGCATCACAAATCAAGCGAGACAGGTGAATCGAAGTATGGTATCCAGTTCTGAGGCCTATAAGGTATAAGAAGATATATATATATAATTATGTTGACGATCTTAATCGGAGTCCATTGGATGAATGGTTCACTTTCATTTAAACCTCGGGATCGACAAATAACCTACCTCCAGGCTTGACTGTGCTCTCAAATCGTACCTCAAACGCGTTGAGTTCTCCTGGAATAGATTTGAGTACGGCACGCGCGGTAGTGGCGGGCGGGACTGAAGCGATGGCACGTCAGGTCACGTGATCGCACGGATCCCCGTGCGCGTAAGTCCGGGCCTCCATCTGCCACCACCTGCTCCTGACTACCACCTCACCTGCCGCTCGTACCGACGCAATTGTTAGAACACTAAAGTACCGTGAGTTAGTATAGTTCCGACATGTTAAATCGCTAACTCATATCCCTTTCATTCCGCCTTGTTTGCATTCTGATTGCCGAAGTCACGTGTGATGAATGTGAGTCCAGCTGAGATCGATAATTTTGATGAAACTGACCAATCACCACAGATGTCTCGTTCGAACAACGACGACATGCCTAGGATAGCTCTAGAAGAATAAAACTATACAAGAAATTGCTGGAGGCTCGGGAAACTCAGGGTAAGTCTAAATGATGTATACAATGTTCGTTTTGTGAGCTGACATATTTGCTCTGAAGCTCCTCCAAATTATAATATTGGTGAGTATTCTGGATACTCCATTGAATGTTTAAAACTCTTAATTTTCTGTGGCAAGCAAACTGAGCGCCCGTCTCGACACCGAACGTCCTGACGACGGCGAGGCTGCAAACATCGATCCACGTGGTACTAGCATGCGGGGGCGCCGGCTTGTGTCATTCCAGCATGAGGAGGGGCTGGATCTTGTTCGGGCAATGATTCTGAGTGCCCTGCCCCAACTCAGTGAGTGTTTCCCGTAAAACAACTCTATATCTCACAGAAAGATTTAGAGTAGATATTGGTCCAAAGATAGAACACGAGACAAATATGCGACCCGCACCCAACGTCGCATAGACTCCCGCCATCATCCGAGTCAGTTAAATCCGCATACATTCTGCCTCGTAAGCCACTGACATATTTTTTGCACCAGTCCAACAGGTCAGACAGCACTCCCCACGGCAGATCCATCTTCCATGTCCCTGGTTGACGTTTTCCATCCCCACTGTGGGTCCTCCTGAGCCCCACGCAATTACTTAAACCCACCAAACCCCTCGCTCGCCTCACCCTGCTCAGCTCCCATCCCATACAGCTTGTCAGGGAGCATGGAAACCCCAAAGCACAAGGCGATAGATGACAGAGAGGTGCACTCATGCTGTCACCCCACTTACCCACTAACAACAAAGGTAGGCCACAGAGCAATCCCGTCAAAACAAACAAGCGTACCCAAAAATTGTAAGTAGATCATACTCTTACGGCCGCTCTGTACTAACCAATCAAAACATCTCGCCCCTTCCGAGCCGCAAACCCGAGCCTGAAAACCCGAATCTACCCGCTTCCCCTATCCCATCAATCGAAACTCTCCTGAACAATAACGACCAAGCGAGCCCAGACAACGTACCAACCACCAGCCCCTCTCATACAACAATCAACAAGACACCGGGCAAGCAATCCAACGCCAAGTAGAGCGATTCGACGGCAAACAAAACCGTACGTGCCTGGTAACTTGCGGGCTATCTACTATGATTTAGAACAGTCTCCGTATTGTCGACACATCAAAAATCAAAATTGTTCGATCGGCAAAGCAAGTTGCACCGAGCAATCGCCAGCTGCGGACGCGCGGCTAGGTTATTCTCCCAATACCCACTCCCCTGCGCTCCCCTTTTGTTCGTAGTTTTTCCTTTATTATGTTTCATCTTTTCGCCTTGCTCTCAATGATGTCTTATGTATACAAGGGACCGGTCGGACTTAGATGTGTGTGATAGCCCCTATGTAATTTATATAGTAATCCATGTAAATGAACCGAGTGGATCAATTCTAAATGACCCCCGTAAACTACCCAAGAAGAATTACGTGTATTACATCTAAAAACACTATAAGACTTAGTTGGGTTACCCATGTCGGTACACGGGGGTAACCCAAGTATCAAAGTGACATTTTGGATACCTGGGTACCCCAGGTAAGTTCCTATATGCTATTACCTGGGTAACCCCCTTAAATATACATGCGCGACCCATGTATGACTTACGTGGGTTTCTTTTCATAGTGCTAGCCTGTGTAGCAAAATTGCTATTGACCGAACTTTATGTATAAGACGTGATTTATGGGGTCAGTCTACTATGCCTGCTACCGCAAGCGGTCCATGTTTTGTGATGATACGCTGAAGAACGTTAGTTCACAGCTGCGAGCGATTCTTGGCAAAAATTGGTTCCACTCGGCCAATCCCCAAATATCTAGCTAGCATACACTAGCTCGAACTGTCTAACGATGCTTTTTGGCACTCAATAGATCCCAAGTAGCACAGCTCCTACCGGTGCTACCGGCATCTCGTCAGCGTTCAGAAGCATCGTTAGACAGTGGGGCCTTATCACGTGCCAGCTAGACGTTCGGGGGTTGGCTGAGCAATTTGATTGGAGGATTGCTGCTGAGAATGCGCTTTCTAGTGACCACTACACTCTTAACACTGTACTCCCATTATATGGGGAAAATTCAGATTTTTCGCATTCGCGCCAGGAGTACTGTTTGGGGCTTGGAAAACCGCACATTTTGAGGTTTGCGTGAGTGCAAAAGCCGAAAACATGATTGACCTCAATGGGAATTTCGCGCTATATTAGCGGCCCCGTTTTCCTACACAGGGTAACGAAATACGCAGATCGTGAGTGATAAATCAAGAACATGCGCGCGTTTTGGCCATCAGAAATTTCAGTAACAAACGGGTACCAAGTGCTTTCCCAAGGAGTAATCAACCATACCATTGGTATTTGTCAGCATAAGGTGGGCAGCTTCAAGATATCGACAAGATCATGAACCCTCACCCCTATGAGTTGGTTGAGTACATCGGTACCATAGCCCATGCCTGATGGGCTAGTGGGCTTGTTCTTTACCATGATAACTGGTACAAATTGGTCTATCCCAGCCATTATAGTTGGTTTTGTAGAGTTCGGCAACTCGAACGGAGTTATAGCCCATGTATAATATCTACTATCAATCGGCGGTGTGATAGTTGAGCAACACTGAGTTCTACGGTACAACTCGAGCCACCGCCAGTTGATGTCGGGCTAGCGCATCCATCTGGGGTACCGTTGCCCGGGTGTAGCCGCGCTTGCTGCTTCGGTCACGGTCTGTTATGGCATAACAGCATTGGGTTGGCTCACTAATACATGACCACTATCCAGCAGGCGAACATAAGCCAATTCTAGATCTTATATGCCGGTTATTCGGAAGTTTCGAAAACCAAAGTTTGCCTATCCCCGTCCTTGGATCTAGTGTATGAGAGAGTGGATTTCGGCTCGTGAGATCAATCCGTCACACCACTCGTGGATTTAGCTTAAATATCAGGGCTACAGGCCTCCTCAAAATCAATCCTATTGAAACTACCCGAGCCTCTGCACTCCATATAGTTTACCATGGCCGAAACATTCCCGACTTCCGATCCCGACATCTTCCTTTACTTGATTGCATTGTAAGCCCTACGCTCATCTTTGGGTATTGCTAGGATATTAATAGCTCCATTTGCGAACCTACACTAGAGTCCTCCCGCCTATTGCAATTTTTATCAGTGAGTGGATCCTCCTAGTGCTTTGCTAATTCAAACCATAACGCATATAAACTCTAACGTGGGTGCTGTGGACATGTGCTCTTAAATATCTTTCTTTGGATTCTCGGATGGATTCCGGCCGTGATTCATGCATGGTATGCGTTGTACACATTCTCTAGTAGAGCATTAAGCATTCACCCTAGCCTAGGTGGTGGTGATATACAGGCATGAACCACGCAAAGTTGGTTATTCGTACTAGTCCTCCACATTTGGCTCTCTGTTGTTACCTACGAATACATGGTGTCATAGCTTTCAGCACGGTTTGATTGTGTGGTTTGTCTTAATCGCACCTTATCAAATCTCTAAAAGCTTAAGTATAGTCAGTTCAAGCACCGTTTGCAGCAGACAGACCCGTCGAATACAAAAATAGTGACCCCATAACGCCTGTGTCTTCTCCTGAATGCAGCCATGTAAATCACAGCTGTAAATCGTCCGCTACCCCCAAGGTGTGTGTATGCTCGTCAAAAGTTTTGAATTTTGGACCGCATATTATTTTCGGATTCATATCATGGGACTCTGAAAGCAAGTAGACCACACCGACACCGTCGGCGTATGGGATGGCTTAAGCGAGTCGGCTTGTTCATCAGATTAAAAAGTCAATCCGATATTTCAATACCGTGCGCTTTCTGCACTTTATATGGTAGCCAAAGGGTCTAACCAAGAGAAACTGTGCATGCGCGAGAGTGTACAAATGTCCGTAGGAGACTGCATATGTGTGGCTGTGGCTATCCGAGATGTGATTTCGCGAACGCCGTGTGGCTGCGGGGATATCAAATGTCACCGCTGGATATATCGCATTGACAAGCAGCCAATAGCGGCCAAAAAGAATACATATGGCCACCTCTAGACTTTGGCTGAGACAGAAAGTATTGAAATGTCCCACTGGACGCGATAAAAGTAAATATCCTTCGTCCAGTTTATGCCTTGCTACTCGCAACTTGACAACTGTCGTCCATTTGGTTCATGAACTCACGGTTCGCGATGGTCCGAAGACCTCGGTCTGATGTCGGTGATGGAACTCTCTACTGCATCGCAATGTGGGAGCTCTAACTAGTCCCTATGCTGCTTTGATCGGATGAGCTTATAGTTATTCTTGTGCTATGTTTCAGCTTCATGCCCCCGCTGGCAGTTTTTATGAGTAAGTAAAGTCAGTCGGACTTTTTGTCTATCAAGAGTGTTAAAATCCATGAATCTCCGCTTCTCACAACGCGGTTGTTCTATTAGTATAATCATCAATATATTATGCTGGACCCTAGGCTGGATTCCGGGCGTATTACATGCATGGTATGCACAATCGGTCATATTGTAACATTCACAGCTGATCACTTATGCTATATCAGGTGGGTTATACGCGGAACATTCAGTCCGTCAGTAGTGATTTGGGATAATTCACACTACTCTCTAATACGTTCCGGATCTACCACCAATGTATCAATATCATGACCGTGGTGGCCTCATGGCGTATAATAGCTACGTGAGTATGCCGATAGAGCTGTGTCGCGTTGCACTTGTTGAGTTGCTGTTATTGCATGTAGAATGGTATTTCACTCCTGAAGCTCGCCTCGTATAAGTACTCGTAGGTACTTACTAAATTCCAGCAAGCTGTCCTTTGTATTGGATAGGATGGCCTACCACCCTTGCCAGCGACCGGTCGAAGCTAAACTCACTCAGTCAACGTTTCTGCCAGACCTTTCGGGTAAACGACCATGCCCTTAGTGCCAATCAGAATATACATTTTCCATTACAATTCAAATCATAAACCCCTTGATAATTGATCATCGTAATTGGCATTGATCCGATTCTGTAGCACTGTAACAAACGAGCTCCATGTACCAGATAAAATAACTTTTATACCTTGACACATCCTTAGCGGAGAATCCTCAGGCTGTCCCTGATTGCTTTATGGTATTGAGCGAGCTAACTGAATTGTACTATGTCGTTAGTCCAGTCCTCACAGATATAAAGAAAATTGAAACTAGTACAAACCATGTTGTCTAACAGTAAACCTAACTCTGTGATCGAATCCCGAGCCTGGGGGTAAACGAGGGTGAAATATATAATATTGATTGTAGTGAGTACGGTACGCGATGGAAATGAAATTCGGTGTGACGGGGAATCTGAGAGATGCCGAAGGCGGCCCAAGGATGTGTGGCCGGGTTGCCAGCCACGCGAGCGGGGCTCGAGGGCGGGCGGCATATCTATGTCCATCGGTAGCGGTGTGGCGGGTGGGACAAAATCAATATGAGTGAATATATATAAATGGAATAGCTCGCACTCCTGGCCGGCGGTCTCTGCGCGGGCGCTGCCCGCCGTATTCATGCTGCCTAAATGTGGTTGAGAGAAGGCCGATAGTAGGGCACGTGATCGGTCTGGCTCGTTCGACCTGCGGCAAAGTATCAAGTTTCAGGTCTCCGCAGGCTGTGACCCATGCGCGCACGTCTGTTGGGCCATCTGATCTGTCGTGCTTATACCTATCAAGTGACGTTTAAACACCGAGGATTCGCCGTTTTCAATCACATTTATCCTGAAAAAGAAGTGAATCAAGGTCTGGGCGTAATCATGGGATAGGCGCTTCCTAACATGGCCACTCTATATGTCCATGTGCAGTCGTTATGCATGCTGAGGATGAAGTCCTTCGCGAACCGCAAATACGTATATCTTTGGGTTACGCCTTGGTGGGTTCTCCAGCCGCCGGTTTGGGCAGGGTGATTTATAAAAATGCGCTGGTCGTCGTCTGTGGGGCTGTTCCTCCTATTCGTACATCACAATGTCACTATGGCACTGTGAAAAAGATCCTACGTAAATCATACAGGTCGAACATGTAAGATCTACGGGGGTTACCAGGTAATAACATATAGGAACTTACTGGGGTAACCCATGTCCGAAAATGTCCGCTTGAATACCGGGGTAACCCATGTGCTAGACATGGGTAACCCCAGTAGTTTCTATAGTCTTTTTAGATGCATGACATGTATTTTTCTCTCATGATTTACTGTGTTGCGCATATACAGGTCACCCATTCATTTACATAGGTGCACGTATTACATGAGTTACTCTATTACATGGGTAGTGCCACATGCAGCTAAGTCCAATCAGTTCCTCGTATGGGGTCATTATATGGAATCGAGAGTGAAGGAATAAATAAATAACGATTAAAAAAGTAGAAAGTCGGAAGTGAAAGTAATGAGCTCGAATTGAAAGGGGGCTCAGGAGCGAGGGTATCAGGGAGTACGGCCTATCCGCGAGTTCGGAGCTTGCGATCGCTCGGTGCAACTGGCTTCACTGGTCGAGCGATTTTGATTTTTGACTTCCAATAATGCGAAGGCCGCTCTATATTGTAGTTAGCAAATGATACGAACTATGTTTGATACGCACTGTTTGGTCAGTCACCGACTTGCTTGGCTCGCCGCTACATTGGTCTTCCGATGTCTTGTCGGTCGCCGTGCGAGAGGGGCCAGGTATTGGTACATCGTCTGGACGGGCCTGGTTGGTATCGTGCGGGGGGTTTCGGTCGACAGGATAAGGGAAGCGGGTGGGTGTGGGCCCTCAGACTCGAGTTGGGACTCGGATGGGGCGGGACGCTTTGGTTCGTTAGTACAGAACGGCCATAAGCGTACCATCTACTTACAATTTTGGGGTACGCTTGTTTCATTTGACGGGGCCGCTCTGTGAAATTGTTTTGTGTAGTGGGCAAGTGGAGTAGCGGCATGAGCACCTCTCCGTCATCTATTGCCTTGTGCTTGGGTATATATGCCCCCTAATGAGCTGCGTGGCATGGGAGCTGAGCAGGGCGAGACGAGTCAGGGGCTTGGCGGGCTTGGGTGATTGCATGGGGCACAGGAGCATCACAATGGGGGATGGCAAACACCAGCAAGGGACGTGGAAAGTGGATCTGGTGTGAGGATTGCTGTCTGGCCTATTAGACAAGTGCAAAAATATGTCAGTGGCTTACGAGGCAGAATATATGCGGATTTAACTTACTCGGATGACGGTGGGGAGTCTATGCGATGTCAGGTGCAGGTTGCATATTCGTCTCGCGCTCTATCTTTGGACCAATATTAAATCTTTCTGTGAGATATTATAGAGCTGTTTTAGGGGAAATACTCACCAAGATGGGTCAGGAATCTAGGAGTCATCTCCCGAACGCAACCCAGGCCCCTTCTCATGCCGGGGTGACGCAATCCGGCGTCTCTGCATCCTACGGCTATGTGGCTGGTTGTTCGAGGCCTTGCATCGTCACCAAAATCGATTGAGGCTCACGAGCGTTGCTAGTGCTCGTGAGTGCTCGTTTTAATCCACACCAATCGTGAGGTTGTGATAGTGATCAGTCGGGATTGAAACGAGCACTTACGAGCGCTTCGAGCGCTCATGATCGTGACTTCGGCGATCAGAATGCAAACAAGGCGGAATGAAAGGGATATGAGTTAGCGATTTAACATGTCGGAACTATACTAACTCACGGTTACTTTAGTGTTCTAACAATTGCGTCGGTATAAGCGGCAGGTGAGGTGGTAGTCAGGAGCAGGTGGTGGCAGAGGGAGGCCCGGACTTACGCGCACGGGGATCCGTGCGATCACGTGACCTGACGTGCCATCGCTTCAAGTCCCGCCCGCCACTACCGCGCGTGCCGTACTCAAATCTATTCCAGGAGAACTCAACGCGTTTGAGGTACGATTTGAGAGCACAGTCAGGCCTGGAGGTAGGTTATTTGTCGATCCCAAGGTTCAAATGAAAGTGAACCATTCATCCATGGACTCCGATTAAGATCGTCAGCGTTAATTTATATATATATATCTTCTTATACCTTATAGGCCTCAGAACTGGATACCATACTTCGATTCCCCTGTCTCGCTTGATTTGTGATGCAACCCAGAGTTCGCCGCCGCGTGGCCGCGTTTCTGCGAATCACCATTCGCCACGCTCGATCGCAGCACGAATGGATGCGGTTTCTTCCGGAGCGGTACAAGCAATGGGGCGGGCTCCAAAATAATGGTTGCGGGGACTGCATACGGGCTACGTGCGCGCGAAACCTGATTTCGGCTTGCGGGAAGCGAGACAATTGTTTGTACGAGTGAGTCGATTTATCTTAACTGTTTAAATTACTAATATGCGCTATAACATTGATGTGAATACGACAGAAATACCGGAACAGCGGGCCAGTCGAAATGCTTGAGCAGACCGGATACAGCCGCCTCGACTTTATCCTCACTCGCTACCACCCTTCCTCCCGATCCCCGTTTCGACATCGAATCATCCCAACCCCGCGCCCTAGCCTATACAGCACAGGCCAAGGGAGCGATCGGCTATGCGTCGACACGGCTTGTCTCGTATACCAAGATGGGCCGATCGTTTGTGCTTAATATCATTGCCGTGCACTGCGCCGTAGGACGAGTGAAGATGCAAGCAGACAAGTCAAATGGAGAATGGGCAATAGTAGACCGAAACGAAGACCTGTGCCAAACGGCGTTGCACCAAGAGGAGCAGGAGTTTGAGGAAGACGGTTAGCCATGTAAATATGATACTAAAGCTACTTGTATGTGATCTTGCCTGTGAACCAATATGACTAAGGGGATCAGCCAAAGTGCGGCACCCATGTAAATGGTTGGCCAAGATACATGTACGCAGCGCTTACATGCAACCCTGCGCGACGGAGTACGCCGGCCAAGCAGGTACCCAGGTAAAATCACAGGCTAAAATACGTGTATGCGTGATTTACCTGTAAGGCGGTCTCATCGAAAATATTGGCGGACAAAAGTTACCTGTATGCGTTGAATATACATGTGCGGATTTACGTGTTCTACAGGTAATATCGCTAGCATACATGGGTGGCCCATGTAAATTTACATGGATACCTTTTCACAGTGTGGAGCGAAGGGCTCATTGATTTTATCGTTAGCGTCCAGGTACAAATGACTGTTGCGAGATATCTATCAGGTCAGATCTCATTTCATGACTGGTATATTGCCGCTAAGCATACAGCCATAGTCGTTTCATGGACCGTGCTCTGGTATGATTGGCTTATTAGCCTGGATAACGAGATGAGATACATCTGGCGTGCGCCCTGGTCACTGGGACGAGTGCTGTACCACTTCAACAGAATTTGGTGCGTCTTAGTCTTTGGGTAAGGGTCCTTGCATTTGGTTAAATTGGTCGCTGGCAAACTCACTACATCCGGACACAGATCCACGATACCAAGTACGCCTTTACAGCTATAAATGCAGCCAAACAATACTGACCTTAGCAAGTCTCCCTTTTCTCTGCTCTACCCAGCCAATCGGTCTTGTGATTTATTGTTCGTACAACTGCCGCGCTCAATCTAATGAACCTCTTAGATGTAAGAAACGCACCATTCGTTTGACTCTATCAACTGGTTCAAATGTTTCGGAAAGGTGCAGAAAAATAACAACGTACTATGCTTGCGGAATTGTAGTAGAAGTCGTTAGCATCTACTGAGCCGATATATATTTATTTAGATTTTATGGTGCGAATTACTGCTTACCTATAGGTGTTCTGTTGTTGCGTTCTGGGCTCTGCATAGCAATCAGTAAGTGGGATTGAGCGCGAACTTCTGTTTCACTAAACCAGTTCCAAGGCGTATATTAACGTGCGTTTCTTTGGAACAAACCATGTTATAAAGCTCATCTTTCACAGTGCGCTGCTGTGTTTTGTTTTGTTCAGTCGCTTTATCCACTATGCTCGTCAAAATGACGCTCGATGTAAGTTCACATGCCAGATGTTGATCCGTCGATTCGCCAATGTCTACTCTCAGAAGTTTGTATACTTGCCTAACCCGCGTGAGTATACATATAGTGACGTCTCGTGAATAGTACTGAAACACCTCGATTCAATGGAAGTACCGGGCGTTTTCACTGGATGCGTCATTATACTTCCATCCAGTATGTGGATGATGTATATCGTGCCCATTATCTACGACTGGATACTTTTGTCTCTCATGGTCAAGAGAATATGGCTGCTAAGCAAAGATCACGGTTCAACTCCATTGATGCGACGACTAGTGGAAAAGTAAGTAGACGGGCGTAGCCACGTTTATATCTCATCAGTAGGGTCGCTTACCTGTTCCTCGTCACTAAAAAACGAAACTAGTGGTGCTTTGCATTCTGCCGCGCTTGCTTGCGTTGACAATGTTTTCGTGTATCGGAGGTACAGTCGAAGAAATTAAGATAGCCTCCAATGGATCTGGGTGAGTGTTGAATAGTATCAATCTGTAGTTTTCCGCTCATCGGATGATATATTAGTGTGCTGGGCGCAATTTCAAGTGCAGTTTGCAGCCGCATTATGCTATCCTTGCATACGCTTGCGGAAGACGAGGCTCGAAATCGTATACCCATCACCGTGGAGCACAATACGACAGGACAACTAGAGTTCGCCGTACCAATGGACGAGCTTAGTAGCTCGGGGACGGCCAATGAAGAATCGACTTTCATGTCGAGGTCAAAGAGACCAAAATGATCTGGGCCAGCGACCTATCAATAATCTATATTTTTTATTGTTTGGAACTATGGAGCTGTAGCAATAAAAAGAGAAGGTAGGGCTACTAGCCACCATGTGATGGCCAAGATACTTCTGCCCTAAAGCAACATTATCAATCGAGTTTTAAAGGACCTCGGCAAAAACATACCCGCTCCCAGTAACACCCCAGTCACATTTTGGTCATCATAGAAATCTTCGTCCTTCAGATCCTGTCCTGCGTGTGCCTATGTTTTCTGTGTGTGAAACATGTTCGACGAATACCAAACCTACGACTCACGGGCGGTACACGGGACTTCCAAGCAACATTGGTCCCGGGGTCACTCACTAGCTTCACTTCCATCTCCAGCCTCGGCTTTGTGATTCCCGAAGGCAGACTCACAGCCTCGTCCCAAGCGAACCCGGGGCAATCAAATCTCGCTTGAATCCGATACTGTTTCCAGATTGAGAATGCAAAATCTGATACCGCAACTTGAACAAGCACACCTTGAGTTCAAATCGTGCAAACTCGAAGCTTGGGCGCGTATTTCGAGGAATCACAAGTTCCCCTTCAACCAGGCGCGTATTTGGCGGAAGCGAGTCGGGGGGATGTGTGGTTGGCCATACTCGAGCCCGACCGAGGGACAATGTGAAGGTGTTATGTGAGCTTCGTCGATCGTTGTCTGTGCCTATATAAACTTCCTGTGTTTTATAAATCTGGGATGTTCTTGACGATAAGTATAGGTGCTCACTTCCACAAGACGAAGCCGGATTGAACTGGGGGTGGAGAAGAGATCGAGTGCCTGGCTGTCACTTGATTCGAGTATTATCAATACTGGCGAGAAGGTGCCAATAGCCAGTGTGGCTTGGGGTAATACCGCAAGCGATGCGCGCACTAGAACGGGTCGCGTCCCAAAAATAGCCCCCGTGATCTGTAGGTGTTCTCCAATTTTCCAATTGGAAGCCAAAGGAACTGGAAGATTGAAGCCGTTGGTAAGGGCAGTGAGATGGGGCTCGGGGATTGCTGGACTGAAGACCTTTGGGACATAGACAATAGCTGTTTGGAGCCTTGAAGATATCGAGATGAGATATCAAACTAATCTGTCTTAGTAAAGGGTACACGCACTGAGAGTTCAAACGAAACCGTCCACGCTTGATCCCAACCACTAGTCGATATTCTAAGAATGACGGAACTGCCTACCGATATGTCAAAGTGCGCTGGATAACGACACAGAGTATGGTCGTACTTTGACTGAAAAAGAGGGCGGTAGGTCATAATCTTCACGCGAGGCGCCATATTCTACTACATGAGCTATTTGAGGCAATGCGAGCTCAAACTTTAGAGGGGTATGGGGTTGTTTCTCGTTGGCATTCCAGATTCTTTTCGCAAGTCGAGGAAACTTGGGCTTGTCTTGTCCAACAACGGTTCGCTCTCCCAGAACCTGCAGCACGATTATTGGGGGGCGATTATCATGGAGATCGTTAACTGACGGCGATAGTAACTGTCTTTATCTTGCTGAGCTCTGCGGTACTGATAGAAATCTCTCCTCGGACGATACCCAAATCACCTTGATGGAATAACGGGAGAGCCTGGGACGAAGATGCGCAGCTCCTCATCTTCAAGTTAAGCCAAGGATGTCCACCAGAAGAGCTCAAGGAGAATGAGTGGTCGCTCTGCAGGGTCGGCACCCTTGGCGCTGAAGTTGTCGAGTAGCCTGGCAGACGCGATTCGTTTGCAACAGCTTCAAACAGAGGAGGCACGTCTAAGTTGGACATCCTAACGAAATAGGCTGGAGGGAAAACGGGCTCGCTGTAGAAGTACGCAGCAAAGTACGCAGCGGGTTCTGCTTCTAAAGATAACTAGCACCATGTGATCATCGTGTGCGGACTAAGGATTACGTTGGTCCACGTGACATACAGTTGTAACGCAGTCACATGATGATGATGATGAAATCTATTATTTGTATACTCAGCCAATCCCCGAATATCTAGCTAGCACGTGATACGACCCCACTCTCTAACGATGCTTCTGAGCGCTGACTAGATGATGGTAGCACTGGTAGCACGTGCTACTTCGGGTCTAGTGAGTGCTCAAAAGCGTCGTTAGACGGTTCGAGCTAGTGTATGCTAGCTAGATATTTGGGGTTTGGCCGAGTACCGCTAGCGCGAAGAGAGGAACGAGTCCGGGCGAGACGCCTAAGGCGAGTCACGTGGGGGAGGGGTAACATTATGGCGGGGCACAGCGAGCGAAGCGTCCGAGACAGAGAGAAAAAGGGGTGGAACGTGTCAGCAGGCTTGATAATTTTGCTTGGCAGAGGCCTTTGTGCGTTCTAGGAACACAATGAGTTTTTCAATGCCTTTTGGCGCGCCGAGAATATCAGCCAGGGAGAGCATGTCTTCGCGGTCTGTGATGAAGAAGTGATGAAAGTCAGCGTAGTCAGGGCATTCTAGGAGTATATGCTGTCGGGTTTGTAGGGGCTCGCCGCAAGTGCAGAATGTGTTTTCGCCTAGGACGAACCGCAGTCACATGTGACCACAACCTTATGAACTCGTCGTGACTACCTAAAATACGTCGATTATTTCTTGTTCGCGCAGCTAAACACAGTTTCATCCCGCAGACAGCTGTTGCTGACCATTCCCTATTGCCAGGTTTACCGATTATTGTCTCATTAAGGAACAACGGAAGACAGGAGTGCGGCTACACTCTTCTAGCCTATGATATCTGGTGACGTTCGATAGCCCAATCATCGCAGTGCCAGGAAGTCGCAGAAGGGTGTTCGAAGAATATAATATGTTCGCATATATGCTACATTTACTCGTAAAAACATCGACGACTCGCGGACCGCGGACATTTTGCCTACGCTTATCCTAGTTGAAAGCTGTTGAATTAGACGGATCCTACAAGCTATCGCAAAAATTTCACCCCACTTTTTTGTCCTCCTCGATCGGACCCAGTAAATATATCTATTTACCTATTTGATATAGTTGCGAAGCTTGGGGCTTCTGAGCTAACCGCTGGCGATCACCGCGACGCCCAAGCTGCGCTGCGCCGTCCGTGCTACCGCTTTGGCGAGAGCCGAGGCTAACATTTGAGGTCAAAGACAAGCGCGGAAATCCAACGAAGTGTTTGGGCTACGAGAAGATCACAAAAATCCTATACGCCCAATACTTTATGCACCTCAAAATGATACTTGATTCCATCTTCCCGCTAAACTTTCTGTAATTGAATAAGTCAAAAGGCTACTCGTAGGGTGTATCATAGAAAATTGAAGATCATTTACCTTGATTCCGATTAACCTATTCGAATCCATCATCCAGCGCCCAAATACTCCAGATACGAGGACGAGGGACAACCTATATGGCAGTTTTGATATAACCCGGCTCTCCACGACAGGTGGAAGCTCAATTTTAGTAGGCGATTCCTCGTCTACAGTAATAGAAAAACTACCGCCGGCTCCAAGTTCAGGAGCTTTTGATAATAAGTACCGCCAAGATTGTGGCAGGAAACCGTCAATGATTGGATCGGTTTCTAGAGATCCAGTTTCACTCGTAGCACTGCTATTGAATCGTCGAGCTGCTAAAGGATTGAAATCTGCTATAAGAAAATTATTACGGAATTCGCGGAGGTCGGGGCTGAACCCCAAGGCCATCGCAAATTTGGAGCCATGCATATGAGATGCCCACAACTCATCTGGACCGTTGGCGGGAATCTCACGAGTCGCGTCTATTCCCCATTGTTCCCATGGAACCGCGCGAACAGGTGTTTGAGGGTGACTCTATCAAGGTGTTCGCGTAGTTTTGAAACATCTATTATAACGGAAAAAGGAGTACTCTCATATGTCGATATCGTATTGATAGTTATTCTGCAGCAAAGGGTTTGCGCTTGAATATCCGGCAAGAATTCGGATCGGCCAAGCCCCCAGTCGGCCGGCACTGGTGTAGAGTAGTAGAACATAAGGTCTCCGTAATAAATTGTCTCATCTTGAGATAGCTTAAAAATCTCGAACTGGAGTGTTGGTTTCAGTACGGTGCTGATCGGTGCATCGATCGAAACCGTTCCTTTTCTGCGTCATGGTGCAGCCTGAGATGAGCGGATCCGATCATACAATAGCAGCTCGAGAGAGGAAGTTTTCACATGGCCATTTTTTTAGATTCAGCCGCAAAAAGAACGGCTAGACGTTGAGTACCTATAAAAGCTATGCTACAGAATCCTCAAGTGCATTTGTGCGAGTTGGTAGGGAGCCGTTGAACTAGTCTATAACTATAACTTATACACGTAGGTGTAGTCTTCGTCCAGTGATGCAAGGGAAATAGCCAGGGGTTCATTTGAGGATAGCATAGTAATATCGTGGGTCATCGAAAAGGGCGAATAGGAAATTTCAGCTGAATACTTAGAGCGGGGGATGAGGATAGCGGATAAACCAGCCCAGTTCTAAAAGAACAAACATGTAACGAGATTACGGTAGAGTTGTATTGGGATCGCGTTAGTTTAGTATGATAGGAGTGATTCAAAGTATGCTGACTCGAACTCTCGACCCTCGCTAGGATTAGAAGGTCCTGGTGAGGGTCTATCATGAATGCGCCATAATTTGCATCCAAGGATAAATCCAGTTCGGTGTGTTATCATCCATGGGTATGATGGAAAGTATGTCCTTCCCAGGCTCAGGAAAGTCCTCTGGGTCTGGGCAATAAAGGATCCCAATAAAACCATCAAGGGCTTGACAATCTTTCCTGTTCGCGCGACTGGGTAACTCGTCGAACATCCGACTCGGTTGTAACGATATATTGAGCCATCCTGATACATAAACCGTTTTCAACACATAGCGCGGAGAAATTACTAGAGCTCTTACTGTCCCGTAGAGCTTCAATGATCTAGCACTCCTTTCTGCTACCTTGAATCGGACTGGTTTGACAAAAAAAATTCGGTTTGCCTGAAGCTCGAGCTCGATCTGCAATGCAACTGAATCTCTAACTACACCGTTATGTTTGGATGTCTGATGCG
This sequence comes from Ceratobasidium sp. AG-Ba, assembly GCA_016906575.1. Classification (NCBI taxonomy): domain Eukaryota; kingdom Fungi; phylum Basidiomycota; class Agaricomycetes; order Cantharellales; family Ceratobasidiaceae; genus Ceratobasidium; species Ceratobasidium sp. AG-Ba. The sequence continues at coordinate 1,440,348 of CP059640.1, forward strand.
AGCGGGTTGCGTCAACAGCTATATTTAGTCCGGTTGACTGAACACGTACTTGCGCGAAATAAGGAACGTCTCGAAAGTTGCAAAACTTTAGCGCGTAAACGATCATTTCTTCAGGTAGATCGTCAATTTTTTATTGGCTGCTCCGAAGCCATGTGCATTCACTTGGGGTTCGAGTGGAACTCAATATCGAAAGCCGCGGTGGGGCCAGAGTCTGGACAAATGATCGCCGAAGTGCACGGGGAACATTGATTGAGTTTTGGCCTTGATGGGAAGATGCCGATAACTCTGAGATGACGGTAGGCGGGATCCGGTTAGATCCCCTCTGCAATCGATGGGTAACGATCACAAGTGAAGCGCTGAGCGCTTCTCAAACATTGCGCCATGGCCATGGCACTGTTCTCCTGCCACAAGTCAAAGCCCGATTATGTGCGTCACCCCAGCGTTTGTCCCATTCGGCCGTGAAGCTGCTCTTGGTTCGTGCCTGCATCGGGCGACTTCACTTAGAGAACTTGAACGTTATTTTCGTAGTTTCTGGATTATACGCAAGCCGGTACGGCAATGCTATGCCCGTTGGCAAACGCCGCTTGTTGCGGCGGTACTTCGATTGACTCGAGTCGTTTTGCCCTACAATACCTCGTGTTTGATGGGTGCACGTGCCGCATAGCCTCTTGACGTCGGCCTGGGCGCGTATCGAGTTGAGGGCTCGCAGGCATAACGAGCCGTATCCAACAAGACACCCCCACCACACACTTCGTACATTCTGGACACTATCCGAGCTCGCCAAGAACCTCGTCTTAAAAACAAACCCAAAAGTCGCACCTGATTTTGCCCCGTCACTGCGACTGCTCCAGAGGCCTTGGAGCAAGAGCCAGAGCCCATCGGACCTCCCGTCAGGTTGGTGTATTGGAGCCGGGCAGCGAGGGAGGGTCAGTTCTTCATTTACTAATTCTCGATGAATTCGATTTTGCCACATCAACTAGAAATTATGTGCTAGCATTGCATACCCTAAGCACTGTACGTAATTGCAGTTGCTGAGCCGACCTGAAACTCGCCAACAAATGGCGGCGTCACCATAAAGTCCCGTACCGAACGTTGCTCACGCTGGCAGACCTCCTCGCAGCCAGCCGATGCCCATGATGCGCAAAATGACACCAAATACGTTGCGGGTGGTCGTAACTGTTCAAGATCAAATGCATTGCGAGGTCGATCCCTTTCGCTGAGCGAGGGTTCACATATTATGCGAAAAACCAATGGCGACGACAACCTGAAGAATGCGTACGTAGTGGCCGACGTTGTAGAAAAAGGCAGGGGATCAGATTTGGGATGTGTCATAGTAAGTCAAGTCGAGCGAATCGAATGGATTCTACTTTAAGCCGTCGCCTCAGTATGAGGTATTCCAAAATACAACCAAGCAATGGAGAGGATGTTCTCAGGCGCTATGGCGACCTGGCAACGTTGTTATGGCGAACCGGTTGGACACTACCACTTTGCCATTATTGTCGCGGAAAATTGGAATCAAGAAGCAAAAAAGCTCGTTCTCTTGATGACCAAAAGATGCCCCCCCCCCCCCCCCCCCCCTGTAAGTTCTCCTTGTCATTCTCCGCCTGACAAAAGACTCAATATGTTGCTGATTCTCTGCGACACGACACCTGTCGCCACTTTTCGCTCCAGCAAAACACCTGTCCGATTCACCTCCTTCGGATCCCTTCCCACTTTAAAAAAATTCAGAAAACTGAGCAAGCGGGGTCTGCCACGCGTGTGTGGTTGTGCCGCCGAGCCCGACCTGCCCGTAATAGTGCCCAAACGGATTTACATGGACGGGAAACACGGGTGGCCGGACCCGAGTGCAATTGTTGATGGAGTTGCCACCCGAGAAAAAAGTCATGAAGGAGATCGAGGATGGGCCGTATGGCGTTTGGGTAGGTCACCGAACGATGTTTGTGACCACAGGTACGCCATTTTCCGCATCAAGGATCAGTACTAATGTATGGAACCTAGGTCGGTCAATATTGAATTCTCAAAACGGCTCCACGCTTCTTCAACCATGGTCGCGTTCACAACCATGATATGCGAGCGCACAATAGCCGACTTCACTGAACTCTGGCGAGATCATCGGGGATTCGAATACCCTTTCCGCGACCGCTTCCGGTACGGGAAGGACTGAAACGAGTCGCACGAGTATGGTGGATGCTCCGGAGTGGTGACATGGCACTCGTGGCGAGCGTCTTCGGAGTGTTGCAGCACGATTGGCCAAGGAAAAGGGTTGGAGAAACAGGTTGACACGAAGGACGGGCAGGGATGGGTAGTCGGTCCGGGTATGCGTTGCGAGCATTTGGTGTTTTGTGCTGAAAGGCTAGAAGGACTGGACGGTCGTATCTTCGAGGGGTTTGAGCAGGAGGTCAGGAAAGGGATGGGCAACAAGGGGGGGTGAGCCAAGGTACGGTTTCTATTGAGGAGAGGATAATTCTTGAGCATGCATATATGTTGAGTGAACCGAATTCCAAAGAATAATTAGTATTCCTAAGCCTGCGAGGGGACGCGCGGCGTGACAGGGATTAGGCTTATGACATGAAATGATGTAGCCTGCCTGGAGACACAAATTGGGTTGCGTATACGAGACACTACGAATGAGACGGACAGCTTGCGTCGTACGAAAGTAACCATGGTCTCATAATATCATCGTCAACGATAGAACACACTAGAAACTCCTCCGTCCTGTTTCCGTTTCTGTATATCCCGAATTCCTAGCACGATTTATTTTGTGAGAAGAGCTTCCTCGCACTATATGGTGGTAACATACTCGAACACCAATCAATCGATCACTCGGCCAAACCCCGAAATCTAGCTGCGCGAAGTAGCTCGCTGTCTAAGTATGCTTTTTAGCACTCACGAGGAGCCGAGTAGCACGCGCTACCGCGCTACCAGGATCTCGTGGGCGCTAAAAGCATACTTAGCGCCGGGCTCTAGTGTTGCTAATCAGATTTTTGGGTTTTGGCTGAGCACCGTCGATGGCCCATTGGTTGTAACCGGGAGGGAATCCAGCCACACGGGTTTAACCGGAACGAAGCTTCGAGTAGATGTCTCATTAATAATCATTGATAACGGAAGGGTATCTTGCCGCATGATAGGTCAATTGCCCTGTTTTTTTGAGCTTTGAATAGTCCAGTACACATTGTGAGGGTTGTGCCACGCGCACAGCCACGGCGTTTCTTATCCATCAGTCCACTCGTTATCTCTTTCTCTTATGTTTATAATCGAACCCTACACTCGTCCGCATGTATATAAGAAACGCCTCGTCTGTACGCAGAGAGGCAACTTCATTCGAGTACGAGACTTTGGCAAGTCACGAGCGACACTCTCAGTTCCGACTATTGCCTCCACGCTCCTGTTCGACCGTTCGGTCATCGACCTCACAACAATACGGCCACGGATTTTTTTTTATAAATGCAACGTTTTCGAAGGACCTGTATTACCGCTCGGATGTGCTGCGCTTAGCTTGGCAGCCTCGAATCGCTTGATTACGTTAGGGTTCGCATCGATGACGTACAGACAGTTCTGGAGCTCGTTTTCAGAATCACCGGTCTGACGAAAGTGGACCCATTGACGCAGGGCGTCCAGTGCCACAATCGACGTCGACTTTATCCAACGAGTTACACGCTCTCCCCATTCGCTCTATAGAAACTTCAGGAGTCTTGACGGGAAAGTAGTTGAGTGGCGTGATAAGCATTTATCCACATCTATGAAGATGAGCACAGTACAGTAAATACCGTCATTTTTAAGTAGTGCGTGGGAAACATAGGGTTTGAAACGAAATCGATACGACCTAGGACTCGTAGCTGATTCATGGAGGCTGGCATTGAATATATTTTGAAGTTTTCCTTATCGTGTTTGTTTTTCCGGATCAAGTCAGGACTGAATCCAAATCGAGGCTCGAGGGTTTTCGCAAGATCTATATCGTGGGAGCTCCACCAGTTTGAGACGATTTGTTCGATGTCTACGGATGTTACCGTATCACTGCCCGCAAAATGATTGACCCACGTGATCCAAAACGCGCCGACAGCTGCAGCACAACGACGGCGGTTGCTCTATGCTTGTAAATAGTGCGTGGAGTGCTGAAATATATAGCTATCGAGAGAAAAGAAGCATGCAAATCTATAATCAAACTGCTGAGAAACGACCAGAACAGTAGCCTGATGTGGGCCAATCATTTTGCCGAGTGCACCCACCCAAAAACACCAATCGGGTTTCACAGCAAATAAAAATGGGTAGAAAAATTGCAAAAACTACATACGCATTCGGTATATCACGAAGCATTGCTGCATACCTCAGGCGCTTGGATTCGGCGATTTGGATACGCAGTAAAAGGGGGCGGGTATAACAGGTTTTGGGATATGGCCTCTATTCTGTCTGTCTATAAACCTGCCTACATGCGCTAAAAGAAGTCGTAGATGGGTGAGTTCTGACCCATGTTGGTGATTAATTATATGATTTTGATGGCGCATATAAGAGGTAGAGCTAAATAAGCGAAATATTGTCTGCGCCCCTCCGAATGGATACGCTAAAGCGAGCGGCCAATGGGACGCATGGTCGTATTGCGCGTGCATATATGATGTATGCTATTGCATACGTGTACCGAGTTTCAGTCTGATCCGCTCATAGCTCAAGTGCTACATACGAGCAATGCTCGAACTGTAGGTTTGATTCCATTAATATAGGATAATGGCCCTCTTCTGGGCCATATTGAACATGATCAATATGTATCACTTGAGTTATTGAGTTATTGAGCGGATCAGACTGAACTCGGTACACGTATGCAATAGCATACATCATATATGCACGCGCAATTACGACCATATGCGTCCCATTGGCCGCTCGCTTTAGCGTATCCATTCGGAGGGGCGCAGACAATATTTCGCTTATTTAGCTCTACCTCTTATATGCGCCATCAAAATCATATAATTAATCACCCACATGGGTCAGAACTCACCCATCTACGACTTCTTTTAGCGCATGTAGGCAGTTTATAGACAGAATAGAGAGCCATATCCCAAAACCTGTTATACCCGCCCCCTTTTACTGCGTATCCAAATCGCCGAATCCAAGCGCCTGAGGTATGCAGCAATGCTTCGTGATTATACCGAATGCGTATGTAGTTTTTGCAATTTTTCTACCATTATTTGCTGTGAAACCCGATTGGTGTTTTTGGGTGGGTGCACTCGGGCAAAATGATTGGCCCACATCAGGCTACTGTTCTGGTCGTTTCTCAGCAGTTTGATTATAGATTTGCATGCTTCTTTTCTCAATCGATAGCTATATATTTCAGCACTCCACAGCACTATTTACACGCATAGAGCAACCGCCGTCGTTGTGCTGCAGCTGTCGGCGCGTTTTTGGATCACGTGGGTCAATCATTTTGCGGGCAGTGTAACAGAAGAGTCGGTGGGTCGAGAATCAAATCGAGCCTATCCTCTGGTAGTCCCTCAAGAAAACAGCGAGTCTGTCGTGGCCGACAAACGTAGCATCGCACATTCCCCCTGCAGTGCCACGCCGTAACAAAAGATCCCCAGTGAGCCAATCAGAAGCAGAACCTCGCAATATGGAACAGTGTATTCGTGAAAATTCGAGCTAAGGTTGACCATAGCAGCTCGCCTGAGATTGTTAAGGTGATGACACCTTCCGTCGATCGGGGGTCTTCGAGATCAAGATCGAGCTCAATTGTAACAACGGATTGAAATGACTGAGGATGGGCTAGTCCTGTTTTCAATGTGCGAAAAATAAAGGTAAACAAGCTCCAAATTGAGACAAAAATGCTTGTTAATTGTGCATTCGGAATAGTTCGAGCAAACTCACTTTCTTTGGGTAGCCGCAACAAACGCAAGGAGATCCTAGCTAGGATCGATCGCAAATCCGTCACACTGTAGCCCCACTTGAATATTCTATTGTGAGGAAGGGTCTCCAAACGGAATGACGCAGAGCGTATCCACGTCCGAAGCCGACGTCCCCTGAATCGCGTAGAGGCGTGCCATAAAGCCGTCTCGAATTTTCCACGGCCCGCATGGTTCACTTGAGAATGGAGGATTCGAGAATGTTTCCCTTGAATGCAGAGATAAATTAAACCAGGCTATCTCCTGAAAGAATCAGATTCAAGGGTCGAGTAGATCCGAAATCTGACTCGCCATCACGATAGAGTTTCAATCGTTCCAGTATTGTTTGAGAGTCTCCACCCTTGTATCGGCTCGTAAGCACGAGTCAGCTCGCATCAAGCTCAACTCGAAGACGTAGAGCAGCTGTAGTATGCAGGATCTTTTGGCTATGTTTACATATCTGGGCTCACCGCTAGCCTATACGCCAATTCGTTCTGGGTTCTCCTACCGCTGGGAACGCTAAGATATCCTTGTAATCGCAAAACAATAGCGAACGCACAATAATTTCCTAAGGAGGCTTAGAATTGTCGTATGGTAACCCGTGAATTGATGTATCATCAATGCCTTTCATTGCAAAGGTCACAAAGCCAGGTGAACTTGTTATGACTGACTATGAGTGAGATCGGGGGTGACAACGGGAGAGAACAGGGGAGCGTGACGAGCCCTACCGCATTCGGAGAACCGATATTAGTCATGGGCGGCATAGGCGCCCTTGAGCCATGCTAACGAACACCATACTGTACCTAGCATCCTTGGACGCTCGGGCCTATGTGAGCTTGCCAAACCTCCAAAATTAGGAATGATAAGCTCTTACCCATCTACACGGAGCTTGAAAAAGGGCCAACTTGCCGTCTTTTACACCCAGAAACGCGAAAGATAAATGCTTAAACAACGTGATTTACCTCAAGAAACCGCCGCAACGTGCTTATATGCGTCAGAATCGTTAGATGCGTGAGGCTTTTGAGAATTAGTGGGAATGGTTGAAAAGTCTTGTCGTATTCTGCTTGAGACCAGGCCAGAGTAAGGCAAATCTTTTGATGTGCCGGAGGGTAGGGGGGATCAATAGACATTTCCTTAATAGCCCCGTCTTTTACTAGACGAGAATTTGCATACGGCTTATACCGAATAGAGATTTTTCATTCCCGATTGAAACTGTTCAGACCAGACTGAGTAGATGAGCGAGGACCCCTGCCTACCGTTACGCGTCCAGAGACTTCTTTCTTATGTTACCCAAGACACAAAATCGGGCAACCGCCAGCCACGTTGTTCGGATAGATTTGTAAATTAACAGAAGTCAATTATCTAACACACAAATAGTTGACAGGAGGAAAAAGTAAAAGTAAAAAAACCTCCTTCGATATACAACAAACCTGCAAACTCCTACGGAACCTAAGCAATCGATATCAGCCCAGTATACATCCAATATATTTCTGGACGTACCTACGACTACCCACAGCCTAATGTTGACCCCTCGCCTCCCTTTCTCGATGCCATTTATCCAGCCACTCGCGTTTGCGGACCGTCACCGAATTCTCAGTTTCGATCGCTATATTATTGAATCAACACGTCAGATTATACCACAGATATGGACTTTTGAACTTACTTGTGTCCGGCTCCGGCGCGGAAGGGCGAGCGGGGACGGGCGAGTATCCAACACCTATACAATCGCAGGTTGGGCCGTATAACAGCGCGTACAGCTTAAACACTAACCTGCTAGGGGACCTCGCCTCACGGGTGCTGGAGACGAGGTGGTGTCGGGCTCCAATTCCGTGGAGCCAGACTCTTCAACGCTCGAGCTCGCTAGTTAAAAAAAATCTGATAAGTTACACACTCCCGATAAATTGTGAGTGGCTACTTACCTCGCATAGACGATCCAGGGCTCCGCAACTGGATTCTCGAGGCTAAAAAATCGGCTATTCAGTGTTTGTAAGTGGTAGCGCCAAGATAGCAACTTACGACGACGGGGTATGTCGAGCATGAGGGCAGTCACCCTGCTCTTGTGGGCCAGGGGAGACGCGTTGACCTCGGCTACAGGTCCACACTCGAGATTAGCTCAAAGAAATAAAATAGCTTGACTCACTTCTCTTGGCGTTTCCCCTGATTTCGTCCGAGAAGGACGACCCCGTCCAGGACGACTGTGCCGGAGTCCAGTGCCGATGATACTGGCCTGAAGCATCCGTGGAGTCATCCGACGCCGAATCCTGTCGCCGTCCCCCTTGGAAGACATCCTCGGCGCTCCTGACGAGGGCCGCCTGCTGGACCGAGCTCATGGAAGACCCCGATGGTTCGTCCGACCATTTCGCTGCGAGCCAATGCGTTAGTATGCGATCACTAAAAGCGGACCCCGAACTCACAAGTAGAGACCTCGGAGTACGAGTCCAGCCCCGTTCGAGAGTCTAGGTAAAAGAAAAAAAAAGTACAACGATTGAGCATAAATAGAAGCAAGAAACTTACGGGCGGCTAGGGGAACCATCGGCGAGGTCGCCACTGACCGGTATACCTTGGCCGGGGGCTCGACCTCGTGGAGTGGAGGTACTTCTATTGCAAACAATTAAACATAAGTATTTCTACTCGATACGAAGTAGAGCGAGGTACCTTTCATTCGTGAGGTTTCTTGGTCGGTCCGGCTTTCCGATACTCCGTGGCCTGTTTCCTGGACGGCGCGTCACGCGCAGCCACGGCCATCTCGATATAAGCCCGGAGCTGTTGAGGCGACAGACCGTGATCGTCAAGGATATACGGGATATCCTCGAGCTGTATCAGCAGATGTCGTACCTCCGCCAACTCCGCGACCGTCGGGCCTGAAAGTGCTTTATAAGTATCGTCTACCAAGTCATTGTTTAAGACCTCACCTTTTTGAGAGCGGTAACCTAAGATAGAATGTCAGAGTCGGATAGGGCACCAAGTGGAATACACTCACGAGTGAGATATACCGTTACCACGACCTGACGGTGACCGACACAGCTAGGTTGAACAACCAGCTGTGTTGGCATGACCGAAACACGCCGAGCCACGAGCTGCGGGGGTTCTCCGGGTGGGCCAGGTCCGTGGGCTCCTTATGATTTGCTGGCCGCGCGAGGGATGGAGAGGCGGCCGCGATAGTTGGAACCGGGGTAGGCACGGTCGACTCGGATCCTGCGCTAGAGAGCAGCAGGGACGGCGCCATATAATCGCTGACGGACATGCTCACGATAACATCGTGAGCAGGGGTGACGCTTGGTGAGGGCGTCGGCGAAGGGCCAATGATGGCCCACGCGTCAGGCGATAAGGGGGTGGAGGCGGCCAGGTCCAAGGGAGTCGGTGCTACGTCTTCGACCGGTTCGAAACCATCGACGACCATAGAGCTCCAACGCCTAGGCAGCGTCGGACGGGGGCATATACCATACTCGAGAGGCCGGTGGACGGTCCAGCATCGAATGCATGGACGGGTAGGACGGCTGACGACGCGCGAGTGGGTACGAACCCGTCGAGCGAAAGCGTCTCGTAGGGACTGAAATCAGTCCACGCACCGGTCTTGGGAGTATGGATGGGAGCGACGAGGGACCAGAGAGACACGCGTTCCTGCCGGGGGGTATTCCAGTAGTCATACGGCCAAGGCGCGAGCTGAGGCTCGGCCTTGTATTCCGCGAGGTCGCTGCGATGATATTTAGCCAAGTTCATTCAGCCAGAAGCGACTTACGTTTCGACATATCGGTAGACGATCTTGAATGTTTCCATCACGATACTTCCAGAAAAGCTGGACGGCAGTAGTGAGTAGCTATCCAGCGGGTGGGCCGGTTGACTTACTACCATGTGGCCACTTCACAAAAGCCTGATTCGTCATCGTGGCCGAAATGGCTGATCAAGGTGTTCCGCACGGCGGCGGAGAGAAACATAAGCGGGGCAATCACAAAAGCAACATAGTTATCGTTGGATAAGTCAAGAGAAGGGGAGCGGAGCGGGGTATAGGTCATTTTTATACCATCTAATCAGAGGTCTTCACGATTTTCCCCGAGAGCCGATCTCGGGGGATGCTGCATGACCGCCTCTGCATCTAGGCCTAGTCCAACTGTCTAAGTCCGTTTAGAGCGTGTATAGTGACCATCTATCATTTCAACGACGAAGATAGTCGATGCGCTGGATGCTACCAAGCCCATGAAGTTGTTGAGTAGAATTATCTTATAATCGTCAGTGATACGCATATGGGACTAGCTCATGACCGTCGGACTTTAGAATTCTGGGCAGCCCCGATCACCGAGAGGACAAGTCTCAATCGAAAGACCAACAGATTATTCTACGAGATAGTCAGGGCCATAGATACAGAGCATATGGTCGTTTCCTAAGATTCATTCTTCTTGATATCTGAAACTAGGTGAAATGACGGGGCCCGAGTGTGCTGGCGGTTATCTCAGGCCAAACACACCTTGGCAGGACGTAGGCATCTCCTAGACAATGAGTTCATTACTGCACCCTCACTTGAGACTGAGCTAGCGGATCGCCTGGTCTGAGGGAGCCAACGTGCCCGAGAGTCCGTACCTTGCTCTTGATTGACATACGGAGATAGTCGGTCAAGATGGAAAGGGTGCATCACGTGATACCCCACAACCCGATCCCAGTCATAACCAACTATTCCGCTGGACGGCATCGTACGACCCCACCTCGTGAAACATTTTGCACGGGTAAATACCAAATTATAGCTAGCGTAGTGTCAATTCGCTACACTCGGTCTCAAGTAAGTTATGTAGCGCAAGCGCGAAGGGGAACTGTCCGGTTTAGACATCATGCCTTTCAAACTCTTCGTCCATCTTCTTGCTCTGCTGCACCACAATCTTGCTATTTTCAAGGAAGTCCACTTAATATCTTAAGCTGAAGGGCCTGGCTTGCAGGTAACTGCAGTCCATAGTCAAAAACCTTCGTGTCTCCAAACAAATGGCTGGGTATAGTCGGAGTGGTAATAGCTGCTCTAGGTATCGTGGTGTCGTGGGTCCTCCTTGTTTTGACACTTACGGTTGTGGGAGAAATATAGTCGCCCCAGCTGGCATAGGTCACCTTTTCGAGCAAGACCACGAATTTGCAGCCAGTGGAACGTCTCCAGGAAGATTTTGCCATTTCCGAGTGTGACGTTGTCTTCTACACCCTCAGGCCAAACCACAACCACCGTAGGAACCCAGGGCCGTTCTGCTCTTATATTGACCCTCCCGCGTAACACCTGGTTCGGCACCTCGGCCATTCTAGAGAGTAGAAGAGCTCTATTGCTCGGCGAGTGACGGAATCTTTATCCGCCGTGAGCATGGTGCATGTCACAATTAGCAGCGACAAGTGAGGCAAGTCCACATATACGAGAATGATATTCGCTTTTATCTCTCACAGGTATGGGATGCTGTTTATGGGAACTTTATGAATCCAGGGCTAGTCCTTGAAGGTAAGCAATGGTCCTGTTTGTGACCCGCCTGGCGCCTTTTCCCGTGTTTACTTTTGCATGCCTCAAGTTTTCCTTGTTCTGTGCGCCGTTTCATCCACTCTGTTGCTTCGGTCATCCGTGCCCGGTTCATGTAGTACGTTAAATACGTATTCAAAAAAAAACATACTCAGTGATGTGCGTCGATGTATATCATACGTGAAATCAATATATACCAAATTCCCAAGCCGCGATAAGCATACCAAGCAGGATCAATCGAGGCCAACTTACAATTTTTAGCCTATGCTACAGTATCGAACCGATCTCGGTTGTCGTCGTGGACTCTGGATCACAGGCGCCCTGTTTCAATTTCTCCATCACATAACCGCTCGCGTCGTGTGGCTCTAATTTCATGCGGTGCTTGGCATGGATCATATGCGTAGCACAGCTGGGACTCACCATCTCGGGACCAGCTCTCGGGCCACGCGCTACGACTATTCACATACCTATTTCACTTCGGACAATTTGCTGGCGGAGATATGCCCCTCGAGGAATGAGAACGAGACCTAACCGATAACCGTTAGGCGATAAAGTTTCAGACACTTGAAAGTGGGACGTGACTCTTTCTAAGTGGCTACTTCCTCTGGACTAAACTCGAAACTGGGAGCATGGACAGGTAAGTGCATATTGCGAAGTTTGAATAGAGAGGTTGCGATCGAGTAATAAATCATCGATCGTTGTTGCACTCCCCAGATCAAAATGTTATTGGTATACGTGACGCCATACGCACTCCTCATGATACTACCGCAAAACATGCAAATCCTATATGTCTTTCATGTCCGCATGAGAAAATTCCATGCCGAATACCGAATATTGTGGGTACTGGGAGTGAGGGAAAGCCCGCGGCAAACAGCCATTCCAATAATGAAATAATCACGTGGCGCAACAATGATCGGCGATTTATTACTCGACCGCAACCTCTCTAACATCTGTAACTTCGATTATTTCTTCAAATGGCCTTGGAGGACCGTTTTGACAGTTAATTCAATTCAGTCTTCCCTCTGATACATGGTAAAGCTACTAAACGGATACCGCAGCAGGTTGTTCGCGAACCGGATCATAGTCATCAGACCAACGACCAGCCGCTCAAGTGATGGCCGACAAAATGAAACAGCAGAGAAGAGCTCTTCAAGCAAGCTATTATATAGAACGGGCCACGAGGGAATTCCAATATCTAACGTTTGTAGCTGTCCGGAGTTGTGTGAAAGCATCGATCCAAACCATGGAAGCTTGTCCTTGACAAGGGAACCCCATCCATTATAAAATAGATTATTTCTTGAAACTGACCTATTCCGTATGATATTCAAGAATGGAATCATGTTCGATCGGAATCGATCGAGTCGAGGGAAATAATCCAGCCGCAGGTTTGTGATACACTGGAAGGCAACACCCCAAGACAGGTAGTAACTCGAGTTTGGAATAATCGTGTCTATTGTAGTTGGGTGCATCCAAAGATCAGGATTCTCATGACATACGGTGCTATATGACACGGCAATGGCATCGATGAGATCGATGTATAAATCTATATAAGAATCGCACTATAGTTCGATAACAGATGCTGCTAGGCTGAACGAGACGGTAGAGCGTCGATTGGCAGGAACGCCCGGCCACGCACAAGAGAGATTCAGTCAATAAAGGCGTCTTGATTTCACTCATATCCGAATGAGAATGTTTCGAGGCAGGTACTTGACCAAATACAAATCACAGTGGAGATCGACACATCAGGAAAACGGGACGCCGCTTACGAGCTCTAAAGAGCGCGTTGAGCTGGTCGAGGGCGCCGAGATGAAAGTCCGAATTCTGAGTGCTCACGAGTGCTCATAAGAGCTCGACCGGCATGACGTAAAATCGGTTCCGATATCCTGATTTGGAGTTCGATTGGTTTGTGGTTTTGTATGATACGTATTTAAAATAATTATCAAAATCTGGAACTACCGGGGCGTTTTACAAAATTCAAGTGCCATTCGATGCGCAACTCAAAACTACCCCTGTACTGTGAATGTGCGACCTGTAACATGGTTGTGTCTGCTCAATTCATGCACGGTGTTACACTCTGGGGTGCATGGCCAGCTGCCCCGAGCACAGACGGATGTTGAAGTTAATCGGCGCGGATCTTGGTGTTGGTCATGGAGGTGCCATAGCTACAATCTGCCGGCCAATAGGTGTTGGAATTACAATCATATGCGTACATGCATGCGATGTGTTTGTATTTGTTTGCTCTTTCTTGTATTTCATTCGCCCTCGTGGTAAATTTTCTCTCCTTAGTTCTCTACCTTCGTAGTTGAGCTAAGGTATAGTTTTCTCTTATTTCTTTCATCTTTTCTATTGCTCATCGTACCTGTAGTTTGTTGTAACTAGGTACAGTCAATTGATAGTTCTCTACCTTCGTAGTTGAGCTAAGTTTGTTGTAACTAGCTCGCCCGGAAACCTCCCTGCGCAAGAGGTTATGAGCCCCGGAGCGACTGATAACACGAAAACTGAGAGCCCCGCCGACCCGGTAACAGTCACGAAGTCTACGGCCATGCCTGCGAAAGAGAAGAAGAGCTATATCAGCAAGAAGTCTTTCGACGTCCCGACGCTCAAGAGCGATGGTTCGAATTATCGACCATGGAAATACCGCCAGGAACTTGTCCTGCGCGTACGAGGCCTAGACGAGATCGCTTTTGGAAGCGAGCCCCAGCCCGAGCCGCCCACTGGCGCGGACGCGAAGGATGCTGGGAAGATGGAGGAGTACACCCTTACCCTAGCAGATTGGCTCGAGCGCGACCAAGAGGCACTGGCCCAGATCGCATTGACCATCGAAGATGAGGCACTAGGCGACATTGTCGACGCCAAGACGTGCCACGAGGCCTGGACGCGTATTGTCGAACGCTGGGAAGGCAAAGGAGCGCAATCGCTGTCGTTCCTGTACCAACAACTTGTCACCACGAAAATCGAGGAGGATTCGAGCATTACCACTGGCGTGAATGGCCTCCGATCGATCGCATCAAAAATGAAGACGCTAGGCGAACCTGTCAGCGACTCTATGTTCGCCCAAATCCTTATGAACGCCCTACCTCCGTCCTACGCTGTTGTCAGCACCGTCCTCCAGACGTCGAACCAAATGGGTACGATCACCTCCGATATGGTCGTCACGGCCGCCTTAGCCGAAGAGGAGCGACGCAAGCAAGGCGTCGGACTCACTGCAATGTTCACGAGCGTTGCCAAGGGCAAGAACGCAGCTTCGTCGAAGTCAAACGATAAGCCCAAGAAGAAGAACATAAAATGCTTCAATTGCGGCAAGCTGGGCCACATAAAGGTGCAATGCCGTGGGCAGGGTGGCGGCGCTGAGGGAAAGGCATCTCCCCAGAATCAGCAGGCGGCAAAGAACAAGGAGAAGGCAAAGACGAGCGATCCAGCACCGAAGCCCGAGTCAGCACACATCGCCGTCACGTCCGTAGCTGCAGACAACGTACCTGTCATGCCCACGCTATATGCGCTACCCGTAGTCGACGAGGAGACTGCAGCGCACAACTGGCTGCTCGATTCCGGCGCATCTCGCCACATGACGCCTCAGCGCGAATGGTTCTCGACTTATCGTAACCTCGTACCACCAATCCCAATTCGAGTGGGCGATGGATCAAAGATTGACGCCATCGGTATTGGTCGCATACACGTCACGATGCGGAATCGGAAGGGCCGCAATACCGATTCTTTTATTGACGCTGCCCTGCATGTACCCGATCTGAATGCGAGTTTGATGTCCGTGACTCAACTCACCAATAAGAACACGAACGTTCTGTTCCAGAAGGGTATTGGCGCGATCATGATCAGCCAGAACGGCCAAGGCGACGAGATCGGATGGGCAAAACAGTCAGGTCAACTCTATATCGTGCAAGCGAAAGTCATACGCACCGATCCCACTGCCCACACAGCAATTGTCGAGAGCGACAGCCAGAACGACGAGAGCGATCTTCATGCTCAAGAATTCGTTGCGTATACTGCAACCACTGTTGCACGAGCCGATTTGCCTACTTGGCATCGACGATTTGGCCACCTGAATTACGAGTACGTGCTTGATATGGTCAGGAAGGGTGCTGTAGAGGGTATGGATATTGTGGGGAGCCGCTCACCTCCTGAATCGAAATGCGCACCGTGCCTTCAAGGCAAACAGACTCGCGCACCGTTTCCGTCGTCCGAATCGAGGACTTCCGAAGTACTTGAGCTGCTTCATAGCGATCTGCACGGCCCGCTTCCAGTCCAAGCTCTCGGCGGAATTCGCTATTTTGCCGTTACGATTGACGACAAGTCCCGCAAGATCTTTGTCCATTTGCTGCGGAACAAGAGCGACTATCCAGGTTATTTTAAACAGCTCAAAGCGTCAGTCGAAAACCTCACGGGCAAGACCATTAAACGTCTACGGACCGACGGTGGTGGCGAATATGGATCAAATGCTTTCGAGGCGTTTCTTAGTTCCGCAGGGATTCAGCATCAGAAGACCGAGGCGGATTCTTCGGCCAGTAATGGCGTAGCTGAACGAGCAATCCGAACCCTAAACGACTGTCAGCGTGCAATGCGATTCGATGCGCAGCTACCTGAAAAGTTCTGGGGGTACGCCATATTGCATGCTGCTCATTTGTGGAACATCACGCCGAAGCGTCGATTGAATGGACGAACTCCGAACGAGATCTTTAGCGGCACAATTCCGAATGTATCAGGGCTACGTACCTTTGGGTGCAAGGCCTGGGCTCGAGTACCCGACTCTATGCGCACCAAGCTGCAAGCGCGCTCGTTTGAGTGCAATTATCTCGGATTTGCCCCTAACCGCAAGGCGCATATACTTCTTCAGCGCGGAACTGGACGAGTCTTCACGTCACGTGATGTAGTCTTTGACGAGGGTGCGGATAATTGTCAACGTGTTATCATCGAGGACAATGATGGGAGCCTCGATGACGACGATGATCCCAAGCCAGATCGGATGTCACCGGTCAGGATTACTGTGAATCCAGAGAAGACACCCGAGGAACCGCCCGAACCGTCCGAACCTGAGCATATACCCGAAGTGCTGGGCGAGCCGCCTACTGAGTCAAGCGAAGGTTCAGACTCAGAGCCTGAAGTCGAGGAGATCGTGGCACTGGATCCAGATACTCCGATTATACGTCGATCTACACGAGTGCGCAGACCGCCCGAACGGTAT
The DNA here is from genome assembly GCA_016906575.1 of Ceratobasidium sp. AG-Ba. Classification (NCBI taxonomy): domain Eukaryota; kingdom Fungi; phylum Basidiomycota; class Agaricomycetes; order Cantharellales; family Ceratobasidiaceae; genus Ceratobasidium; species Ceratobasidium sp. AG-Ba. Next base: position 1,456,885 of record CP059640.1, read on the forward strand.
GGAGCTCCAGTGGGCGCAATGGCGCAGCTAGCCGCATGCGATACGGAACAGGCACTCAATGCTATGTTGGAGTCGCCACCCGAGACGTTTCAGGAGGCGATGCGACGTCCTGATGCCAATCTATGGCTCGAAGCGATGATCGAGGAGTTGAAATCAATCGAACAGCACCAGGTATGGACGCTTGTCGATCGTCCTGTCGGCAAGAATATTGTCAAATGTCGATGGGTATTCGATTATAAGCGTGACTCCGATGGCGAAATTATTCGTCACAAGGCCCGATTAGTTGGGAAGGGCTTCTCTCAACGCCCTGGAGTCGATTATGTCGAAATATCGTCACCTGTTGCCGCTGCCGATTCGCTCCGCACGCTTCTGAGTATTGTCGCTGCTCTGGACTTAGAGCTACTCCAAATCGACGTCAAAACAGCCTTCTTACATGCCAAACTCGAAGAGGAGATCTTCATGGAACAGCCCCCTGGCTTCTCCGAAGGCGCAATGTCTGTCTGGAAACTCAACAAGGCTATCTACGGCCTCAAGCAGGCAGCCCGAGCGTTCTATCTATGCCTAAAGGCTATCTTAGAGAATATAGGCTTCCATCGATGCGATACCGATCACTCGGTCTTCTGGCTACGCGAAGGCGACGAATTAGCGATTATTTTAGGACATGTGGACGATATGCTGCTCGCTGGAACGTCTACGGCTTTTCTGGAGAAAATAAAGTCGAAAATCGCTGAATCACTCGAGATCGTCGATCTAGGCGAGGCCAAGATGTTTGTAGGTATCGAAATCGAGCGCGACCGAAGCGCAGGCACTCTCAAGATCTCACAGCGTCGTTATATCAACGACATTCTTGCTCGCTTCGGCATGTCAGACTGCAAAACCTGCGATACGCCGATGGCAGAATCGCTTTATCTGCCCAAACTCGACTCTCCGTCGATTGATCGAACGCTCTACCAGCAGCTCGTTGGTTCCTTGATGTATGCGATGATTTCTACTCGCGCTGATATCGCTTTCCCTACTGGTCTACTAGCGCAATATGCTGCGAATCCTGGCAAGGAACACTGGGATGCTGGAAAGCGTGTTCTACGTTATCTCAAAGGCACATCCAATCTTGGTATTGTATACCACCGATCTAGCGACTTGAAGCTACTAGGCTACGTCGACGCAGACTACGCTGGCGACAAAAACACTAGCCGCTCTACTACCGGCTGGGCATTCTTACTTGCTGGCGGAGTTATCGCTTATTCTTCTAGGAAGCAACCGACAATTTCCTTATCTAGTACCAAAGCTGAATATGTTGCTGATGCTAGTGCTGCTCGAGAACTTATTTGGATTCGACAATTTCTTTCTGAACTTGGTTTTTACCTGAGGGCGCGACACCTTTACTCTCAGACAACCAATCGGCTATGGCACTTGCCAAGAACCCAATCAACCACCAGACGACGAAGCATATTCGTGTCAAGTATCATTTTATCCGAGAGGTAATCGCACTGAAGGAACTCGACCTCCAATATGTCTCCACAGAGGACCAGGTTGCCGATGCGCTTACCAAAGCACTTGGACGGGTCAAGTTTACTCGTTTTGTGTCTGGTATGGGAATGATTTGATCTGTTTTTGTTTCTTTACATTTTACGCACAAGATTGAGTGGGCGTGTTGGAATTACAATCATATGCGTACATGCATGCGATGTGTTTGTATTTGTTTGCTCTTTCTTGTATTTCATTCGCCCTCGTGGTAAATTTTCTCTCCTTAGTTCTCTACCTTCGTAGTTGAGCTAAGGTATAGTTTTCTCTTATTTCTTTCATCTTTTCTATTGCTCATCGTACCTGTAGTTTGTTGTAACTAGGTACAGTCAATTGATAGTTCTCTACCTTCGTAGTTGAGCTAAGTTTGTTGTAACTAGCTCGCCCGGAAACCTCCCTGCGCAAGAATAGGAGGCCGCAAATGGCTCACAACGACACTATGATGATATATAATTATGAGCCGGCCGTCTTTGCTTAATTTCCAATCCGCGACATCGGAGCCAATTTTACGTCATGCCGGTCGAGCTCTTCTGAGCACTCGTGAGCGCTCAGAATTCGGACTTTCATCTCGGCGCCCTCGACCAGCTCAACGCGCTCTTTAGAGCTCGTAAGCGGCGTCCCGTTTTCCTGATGCAGGTCGCCCCGCTGAGTCACGTGCAGGGTTTTTTTGGTACATATTAAACCAGCTACATGAATACGAGGTCAAACCGCTCGGAAGGGAAAAGAGGAGATCAGGTAGGCGAGGCGAGGCATGGAAAAGGAGAGAAGAGGATGGGGAGGCGGTATGCAGGCGGATCACGTGCGGGGTGTGTGTATGCGTCGTACACGAGCGCATAACCGCCGCATTGTGACATTGCCTCAGGTTGTGATAAACATACCAAGCGCCTTCCAACTTCCATGAACCCCTCAATCATGGCAGGAAGGATCTCTCTTTATCCAGTTGGACCAAGATTCATGGAGACTGGCATGTAAATGGTCACCATTCTGCCGTTGATAGGAGCCTGCCTGACTCACTAGTTTCCATTTTTGATGGTGACATCCACCAAGGCATAGATCGTGTCCTGAATAGAGCGGTACTCGTGGCCTTTTGCCGGACGATTGTACCCACAGCTATACTTAAATCTAAAAGCGTGTTAGCTGCGCACAGGTCCATTCAACTCAATTCTCATGCTTACGGTTCAATAAACTCGCTCGTGTCCCAACTTCTCGTCTGGATTGAACCAAACCTCGCATACTCGGGGGTATCAGCTGTCGACAATCATAAGCCTCCTGCCGAAAAACAAACATGATCTCAAATCTGGCGCTCTGGTGCAACACCGCATCGATTGTTTAGCGCAACTTGCCTCCCCTGCTTGCATGCTATGTTGTCCTACCCGGCAGCGAAATCGAGTGTCCGGTTCGGTCCTCCAATACCACGCCACTGTTTGCCGATATCAGGACGCCGCCTTCAAAGAGTACGAAAGCTGAAATGGAGCGTACCATGATCTCAGCCTCGCATTCTTCTGCCAAGGTCCTCATATCTTCCATCTAAATATCCTTCAAGCAGTCTTTTCCTTCCAAAAGACGCGATATGGTTTGATTAAAGAATGGTTAAACGCCCCGTGCGCCAAATGACCCGGCCAATTTCCGAAACCATATGGACCTGCGTCTGGGTTGAACCTGGCAAGGCAATAAGCGTGAATTTCACTATGAACACCAAGAACCACCTTACTATTCTGGAATACTATAATACGTCCCCTTTCGCCTGGTTGGGTATCTCTCACGAGAAGCTTGTATCAACTCACCAATGAAATTCCGTTTCGCTCCTAACTGAACGCTCATCCTATGAGTACCGTTGTGGGTATTAAATAGAGAAAATCCGTCGCGAAGTTTCTGCTTCGGAAAGTTCTCAACATTGTTCACGCAGAGATAGAACATATTACTCACAGTTACGAGAACAAGTATTTTACTGCGGCCTTGGAAACCAAATCTACCCATTCGGCAGCTTCGAATCGAGCACCGTTGAACTTCGGAATAAATTCGTTGTATAGTTCGTCCTTGATGGATAGGTCTTAGCGTAGCTCCGCATCAAACCAAGCCAGACCTGCCTCGCCATAAGTATCTCGATGAGGATTCCAGGGAATGTTGGGAGGCTGCGTCGAGTTATGAAGCCACCAGCCAGGTCGCTATGTTAGCATTCATTCCGAACGAATGCGAGAAAATTGAACGGACTTGCACCACACTTCGGAGTAACCTATCGGAACCTGGCGCGTTGGTGTAAGTATTCCGATTCATCTGATACGGCAAAATAGCTTCACACATCCAGGAACTGAGAATATACTCCAATGGATACTTCAAAAGCGGCTCGAGTCAAATCACCAGTCAGAACCTACAAGATACCAGGCTTAGTACTGTTCCACTGGCTTCGGATTGCCAAGTCAAAGTTGATCGAAAACACTGACAGGAAAAGGCTCACCTAATGCGGCGTCTCGTGTCCCCCCAAGCTCTCTCGCGAAGCGACCCAAAAATCACCTTGCATCGCAAGCGTCCGAATTAGACAAATCCACCTCCCAACCACACGACTGAACCACCGGCGAATCCGTCGATTTCAAAGCCAACATGACCTCGACTTCAGTCCGGGGATCAGGCATGATGTTTGACTTTCCAGACCAGACTCGAAACCGGCTCGAACCATCTCCATAGGCTATTTAAGCTATACGCAGGTGAATTTTCGAACGAGATCCCGATGTCGATACGAATGTCGTCTCGTGGCATCAGTCGAAACACTTGCCCTAGTGAAGTGGTTCGAACTCCGGGACCTCGGACTAGAACTAAGTGTGAGTCCGACAACACAGCACTCGAACCCGAAACTCAGTGATTTCCATTGCTCGATTATAGAGGCCGTTGATCCTTGCCAAAATTACCGCGCTCAGCCTCGTGAGAATCGTCGTCACTAGAAGCAACAGAAGCTAGAACCCTCAAGTTTGTCAACGCACTGGAACAATACACTCGCCCTCATCGTTTTTGAGTGATGTCAGTCGCACATTCTTGACTCCGATCGCGGAGATGAGGTTCCGTGATAGGCAGGAACCAGAGTCAAAGCGAAGATATACGGACTATTCCATGACGCTTGGAACAGGAACCAGGTGCTCTTGAGCCGGGAGGGCGATGAAACTGTGGTCGACCAGTGATGAATTTACGTTGTGTTGTAGTTTCGGCCCGCGTGGCGTATTGTAGTATGCTCTGGCCTAATAGTCAGCCAGATACTATTATACGGTAACCGAAGACAGTTGTACGTCACTGTGAAAAAGATCCTACGTAAATCATACATGGGTCGAACATGTAAGATCTACGGGGGTTACCCAGGTAATAACATATAGGAACTTACTGGGGTAACCCATGTCCGAAAATGTCCGCTTGAATACCGGGGTAACCATGTGCTAGACATGGGTAACCCCAGTAGTTTCTATAGTCTTTTTAGATGCATGACATGTATTTTTTCTCTCATGATTTACTGTGTTGCGCATATACAGGTCACCCATTCATTTACATAGGTGCACGTATTACATGAGTTACTCTATTACATGGGTAGTGCCACAGCAGCTAAGTCCAATCAGTTCCTCGTATGGGGTCATTATATGGAATCGAGAGTGAAGGAATAAATAAATAACGATTAAAAAAGTAGAAAGTCGGAAGTGAAAGTAATGAGCTCGAATTGAAAGGGGGCTCAGGAGCGAGGGTATCAGGGAGTACGGCCTATCCGCGAGTTCGGAGCTTGCGATCGCTCGGTGCAACTGGCTTCACTGGTCGAGCGATTTTGATTTTTGACTTCCCAATAATGCGAAGGCCGCTCTATATTGTAGTTAGCAAATGATACGAACTATGTTTGATACGCACTGTTTGGTCAGTCACCGACTTGCTTGGCTCGCCGCTACATTGGTCTTCCGATGTCTTGTCGGTCGCCGTGCGAGAGGGGCCAGGTATTGGTACATCGTCTGGACGGGCCTGGTTGGTATCGTGCGGGGGGTTTTCGGTCGACGGGATAAGGGAAGCGGGTGGGTGTGGGCCCTCAGACTCGAGTTGGGACTCGGATGGGGCGGGACGCTTTGGTTCGTTAGTACAGAACGGCCATAAGCGTACCATCTACTTACAATTTTGGGGTACGCTTGTTTCATTTGACGGGGCCGCTCTGTGAACCATTGTTTTTGTTAGTGGGCAAGTGGAGTAGCGGCATGAGCGCACCTCTCCGTCATCTATTGCCTTGTGCTTTGGGTATATATGCCCCCTAATGAGCTGCGTGGCATGGGAGCTGAGCAGGGCGAGACGAGTCAGGGGCTTGGCGGGCTTGGGTGATTGCATGGGGCACAGGAGCATTCACAATGGGGGATGGCAAACACCAGCAAGGGACGTGGAAAGTGGATCTGGTGTGAGGATTGCTGTCTGGCCTATAGACAAGTGCAAAAAATATGTCAGTGGCTTACGAGGCAGAATATATGCGGATTTAACTTACTCGGATGACGGTGGGGAGTCTATGCGATGTCAGGTGCAGGTTGCATATTCGTCTCGCGCTCTATCTTTGGACCAATATTTAAATCTTTCTGTGAGATATTATAGAGCTGTTTTAGGGGAAATACTCACCAAGATGGGTCAGGAATCTAGGAGTCATCTCCCGAACGCAACCCAGGCCCCTTCTCATGCCGGGGTGACGCAATCCGGCGTCTCTGCATCCTACGGCTATGTGGCTGGTTGTTCGAGGCCTTGCATCGTCACCAAAATCGATTGAGGCTCACGAGCGTTGCTAGTGCTCGTGAGTGCTCGTTTAATCCACACCAATCGTGAGGTTGTGATAGTGATCAGTCGGGATTGAAACGAGCACTTACGAGCGCTTCGAGCGCTCATGATCGTGACTTCGGCGATCAGAATGCAAACAAGGCGGAATGAAAGGGATATGAGTTAGCGATTTAACATGTCGGAACTATACTAACTCACGGTTACTTTAGTGTTCTAACAATTGCGTCGGTATAAGCGGCAGGTGAGGTGGTAGTCAGGAGCAGGTGGTGGCAGATGGGAGGCCCGGACTTACGCGCACGGGGATCCGTGCGATCACGTGACCTGACGTGCCATCGCTTCAAGTCCCGCCCGCCACTACCGCGCGTGCCGTACTCAAATCTATTCCAGGAGAACTCAACGCGTTTGAGGTACGATTTGAGAGCACAGTCAGGCCTGGAGGTAGGTTATTTGTCGATCCCAAGGTTCAAATGAAAGTGAACCATTCATCCAATGGACTCCGATTAAGATCGTCAGCGTTAATTTATATATATATATCTTCTTATACCTTATAGGCCTCAGAACTGGATACCATACTTCGATTCCCCTGTCTCGCTTGATTTGTGATGCAACCCAGAGTTCGCCGCCGCGTGGCCGCGTTTCTGCGAATCACCATTCGCCACGCTCGATCGCAGCACGAATGGATGCGGTTTCTTCCGGAGCGGTACAAGCAATGGGGCGGGCTCCAAAATAATGGTTGCGGGGACTGCATACGGGCTACGTGCGCGCGAAACCTGATTTCGGCTTGCGGGAAGCGAGACAATTCGTTTGTACGAGTGAGTCGATTTATCTTAACTGTTTAAATTACTAATTATGCGCTATAACATTGATGTGAATACGACAGAAATACCCGGAACAGCGGGCCAGTCGAAATGCTTGAGCAGACCGGATACAGCCGCCTCGACTTTATCCTCACTCGCTACCACCCTTCCTCCCGATCCCCGTTTCGACATCGAATCATCCCAACCCCGCGCCCTAGCCTATACAGCACAGGCCAAGGGAGCGATCGGCTATGCGTCGACACGGCTTGTCTCGTATACCAAGATGGGCCGATCGTTTGTGCTTAATATCATTGCCGTGCACTGCGCCGTAGGACGAGTGAAGATGCAAGCAGACAAGTCGAATGGAGGGTGGGCAATAGTAGGCGGAACGAAGACCTGTGCCAAACGGCGTTGCGCCAAGGGGGGCAGGAGTTTGGGGGGGGCGGTTAGCCATGTAAATATGATACTAAAGCTACTTGTATGTGATCTTGCCTGTGAACCAATATGACTAAGGGGATCAGCCAAAGTGCGGCACCCATGTAAATGGTTGGCCAAGATACATGTACGCAGCGCTTACATGCAACCCTGCGCGACGGAGTACGCCGGCCAAGCAGGTACCCAGGTAAAATCACAGGCTAAAATACGTGTATGCGTGATTACCTGTAAGGCGGTCTCATCGAAAATATTGGCGGACAAAAGTTACCTGTATGCGTTGAATATACATGTGCGGATTTACGTGTTCTACAGGTAATATCGCTAGCATACATGGGTGGCCCATGTAAATTTACATGGATACCTTTTCACAGGCGTTCTGATCGGTGTAGAACATTCATGTAGTTAGTAGAAGATACGAGAACATCGAGTCATATAATCGATTCAAGTGCTCTATGCGCGGTATATGCGCAATAAGACGTACCAGTGGACTCAGGGCAAAGTGTAAGGTATATATAGAGGCCCTCTGCGAGCCCTCTCGTACTCATCACTCAACACACTTTCACTCATTCGCTCTTTACTCTTACTCTTCTATACATCATAATATATACATTTGATTTCTATAATCGGTTCAGAGTTGAGCCAGTGCATGTTCCTGGAGGTAACAGTTTCAGCCCAGTTGGTGGGCGCCTCCGGATCGTCGTGGAATACGCGGCTCGTTTTAATAACAAATAATCAGCCAAACGCGAGTGAACTGGGGAGAGAAATGCAGATACCTATGGTCAGCAATATTACATTGCGACTGCTTTCCTAAATCGTACCAGACGGTTCTAAGCAGGAAAGAACAAGCACACACATACGGCAGAACCGCCACAGTCTTGTGATCAATTCTGGGTTTCACCATCGAACCCAAGGAGCAAGACCTAATCGATGAACGTTGTATAAACAACTTCAGCTCATGAGAGCCGACATAATCTTTCAATCCGGCTACTTCCTCCGCACTGGGATTCCCGAGCGAAGAATAAGTAAAGTACGTTAATTTTGCAGGCGAAGTGGATCATCAACCGTTCTTTGGGCTAGCAGATCTATATATTATTGTTCGGTCTCATTTTATCGGCAATCTGAGGTGCTTTCAGTTGATTGCATCACAAAGATTAATATGCTAGAATACAATCATTGCGTACATGTATGTGTAGAAATCAAATATATATAAAATTGTATACAAAGCGTTAGAGTGAAAAGAGTGTGAGTGAGTGAAGAGTATGGTGATGCTCAGAGGGCTCGAAGAGACCTCTTATTTATACCCTACACTTCGCTGTGAGTCATATGTAAGTCCTACTGCGCATATACTGCGCATTCAGCACTTGACTCGATTACATGACTCGTTCTTCTAGCGCATTCTAGCATACACGAGCGGTTTCTACAGTATGCGACATGTTTTGTACTTGTTTACTCCTTGAATTTCGATAAACTTCTCTCCTTAGTTTATTGCAACTAGCTCGCCCGGAAACCTCCCTGCGCGAGACAATATCATGATTAAAGCATCTATAAAAAAAATCTCCTCCTCTCTAAAAGCGCCGTTTAACAGCAGACCAGGGACCGGCTACAATTTAGATGGATACGACAGCAGCGCAACCGCGCTCAAATACGCGTATCCTCCGATACTTTTCCTGAATTTCTGCCCACTACTTCCTTTCACGATGTCGTGCCCTCAGCCATTGTACAGTCTCAGTTAGGTTTTTTCTGTTTTTCCTGTCCTGCGGCCTTTGTCTTATTCGTGGTTAGTTTCACCTCAGTTTGGCTATTGCAGAGCCTTCGCGTCACGCCCAATTCATGTCGAGTTGGTTTAATTTTTACTTGACTGCAACGCCTAGAATACACACTGCTCACCGTATTGTGTGAGTCCGACTATTGTGGAAGAGTGGTCTCCTGCACTGCGTGTGGTCGTGCTCTTAACTTATTTCCGTCATTGCCTTCGCTCAGTCGGCCTTCTCCCCTTGTCTCGCCTTGTTTTACCTTTTTTCGCCTCGCATCATCACGCCCGTAGTTGGGCACATAACTCCCACGTCTCCCTTTCTTCCGTTCTCTCCATTTAGTCTACTAACAACTCCAACGCGAGTAATTGAATCGAGTAGCCCAGTTTTAAATTCTTGAGCAAAGAGCCTTCGTGCAAGGTAACCACAGAGAACAATGCTCGTTTGCTCCCAAAATAGCCTATAGATTCAGACTTGACGACCGATTTTTAGTGAGAGCGCACAAGGGACTGTCCCAGACGTGGGGAATTTCATTCAGAAAGATAGCCTCATCGACGCCGACGTCCATACTGAATTCCTGCTGAAGCGAGACGTGCAATGATATTCTGCTTATATGGACTGTCGAATTAATACTTGGCTAACTGAGATTCGAAAGCGAGGTTTGAAAGATAGGCCACGAAGCCTAGTTTTGAATCTGGCAATCGAACACGCGCATTTTATCACGCCAGGCAACCGTCAGCCACGTTATTCGGATAATTTTGAGGATTAATAGCACCCAATTAACACACAAACGGATGACAGGAGGAAAAAGTGAAACTAAAAAAACCTCCTTTGAAACACGACAAACCCTGCAGACTCCTGCGAAACCTAAGTGATCGATATCAGCCCAGTATACGTTAAATCAGATTTGTGGCCGCACCTAAGGCTCCTAACAGCCTAACACCGATCCCTCGCTTCCCTTTCTCGATGCCACTTGTCCAACCATTCGCGCTTGCGGACCGTCACCGAATTCTCGACTTCGACCGCTATATTGAATTGATATATCAAATCATACCACAGATACAGATGTAAAGTTTTGAACTTACTTGTGTCCGGTTCCGGGGCCGAAGGGCGAGCGAGGACGGGGGAATAGTGGAAACCTACGCAATCGTGGCTTGAACCGTCTAACAACGTGCACAGCTCAAGCACTAACCTGAGACGGGACCTCGTCCGGCAGGTACCGGAGACAAGGTGGTGTCGGGCTCGAAGTCCATGGAGCTGAGCTCTTCAATGCTCGCGCTCGCTAGTTCAGAAGAAGCCTGATAAGTTGAATACTCTCATACATCATGAACGGCTACTTACATTCCACAGACGGCCCGGATCTCCGCACTTTGATCCTTGGTGCTGAAAAGCCGGCTATTCAGTGGTTTAAAGTAGCGACGCCAAGATATCAACTCACGACGACGGGGTAGGTCGAGCAAGAGACCAGCCATTGTGCTCTTGTGAGCCAAGGGCGACGCATTCAGCTCGACTACAAGTCACACCCAAGATTAGCTCAAAGAAACGACGGAATGCCTTGACTCACTCCTTTTGGCGTTCCCCCATATTTCGTCTGAAGGGGACGACCCCGTCCAGGACGACTGTGTAGGACTCAAGTGCCGTGGATACTGACCTGCGGCGTCCATGGAGTCGTCCGATCCCGCAACCGCGGCCGTTCCCCTTGGAAGACATCCTCGGGGCTGCTCGAGACGCGGGCTGCCGGCAGGTCCGAGCTCATGGAAGAGCCGGATGGCTCGTGCGACCATGTCGCTGCGAGCTAATGCGTTAGTATGCGATCACTGAACGCAGACACCGAACTCACAGGCAGAGGCCTCAGAGTACGAGTCCGGCCTTGTTCGAGAGTCTAGGTAAAAAATGAGGCACGAAAACCGAGCATAAATAGAGGCGAGAGGCTTACCGGCCGGCGAAGGAACCATTGGCGAGGTCACCACCGATTGGTGTACCTCGACCACGGGCTCGGCCTCGTTGAGCGGACGTGGCTCTATGCGAAAAACATTAGTAAAATTATTTCGACTCGATAAGAAGTAGAGTGCCCACCTTGCGCGCGTGAGGCCTCGTGATCAGGCCGCCTTCCAATACTCGCTGGCTAGTTTCTTGGACGGGCGCGTCCTGCGCAGCCACAGCCGCCTCGATGTAATCCCGGAGTTGTTCAGGCGAGAGACCGAACTGGTCAAGGATATGCTGGATATCCTTGAGTTGAACCAGCAGGTCTCGCACCTCCGCCAACTCCGCGGCCGTGGCTGATTCCGGCTCTGAAACTATGTCATAAGCATAAACTACCAAGCCATTTTTTGGATCCTTACCTTGAGGGAAGCGAGCGTAGTATCCTAAGGGTAGGAAGTCAGAATCGAGCGGGGAACTAAATAGAATACACTCACGAGAAAGACACACCGTCACCACGACCTGGACGGTGATCGACAGGGCCAGGCTCAATAGCCAGCTGTGTTGGCACGACCAAAACACCCCCCGCCCGACAGGCCAGGGCTCTCCGGGTGGTCCAGGCTCGTGCGCACCTTATGATCCGCCGGCTGCGCGAGGGATGGGCGGCGACCTCGCAGGTTGGAGCCGGGGTAGCCACGGCCGACTCGGACCCCGCGCTAGAGAGCAGCAGGGATGGCGCCACATCGCTGACGGACATGCTCACGGTAGCACCGTGAGCAGGGGTGACGCCCGGTGAGGGCGTCGGTGACGGGCCATCAAAGGCCCACGCGTCAGGCGATGGGATGGAGGCAGCCAGGTCCGAGGGGGCGGGTACTACGTCTTCGGCCGTTTCGAAACGACCGACGGCGGTCGAGCTCCAACGCCTGGGCGGTATCGGTCGGGGGGCGTATCCCATACTCCAGTCACCGATGGACAGTCCAGCATCTAATGCATGGACGGGTGGGACGGCTGACGACGGGCCGCTTGGTGCGAACCCGTCGAGCGAGAGCGTTCCGTAGGGACTGTAAACAGTCCGCACACCGGTGTCGGGGTATAGAATGGAGCGACCAGGGACCAGAGCGAGGTGGGTTCATGCCGGGGGGTGTTCCAGTAGTCATAGGGCCAAGGCGCGAACTGGGGTTCGGCCTTGTAGCCCACGACGTCGCTGTGATGGTATTTAGCCATTTTCATTCAGCGAGCGCCGAGAAGCGACTTACGTTTCGACGTATTTGTAGACCAGTTTGAATGTCTCCATCACGATACTTGTGGAAAAGCTAGATGGCGGCGGTGAGTGATTATCCAAAGGTAGACCGCTCGACTTACTACCATGTGGATAGCGCGCACAGGCCTGTCTCGTCGTGGTGACCAAAGTGGGTGACCAAGGTTTGCCGCACGGAGGCGACGATGAACATAAGAGGGGCGATCACAAAAGCAACATCGTTATGGTGGGATAAGTGAAGAGAAGGGGAGGGGGGGCGGGGACTGAGTGGTGCTTATGCCGTTCTGTGAGTGGTCTTCGCGATTTTTCCCGAGAGCCGATCTCGGGGGATGCTGCATGACCGTCGGCGCAGCGAGACCTGGTCCAGCTACCCAAGTACGATTATGGAGCGTATAGCGGCCATATATCAGTTTAACGGCAAGGATAGTGGATACGTTGGACATTCTCGAGCCCACAATATTTTGAGTATGCTGATTATATCCTCATCAGTGATGCGCATATAGGATAAGTTCAAGACCGGCGGGCTTTAGGATTCTGGGCAGCCTCGATCACCGAGAGGATAAGTCTCGATCAAAAGACCAGCGGATGGTTCCACGAGATAGCCAGAGCCATATAGACAGAGAAATTGGTGGTTTCCTAGGATCTCTTCTTCCCGATTTCTGAAACTGGATGAAATGGACGGGCCCGGAGATACTGACGGTTAGTGTCCCAGGTCAAACACACCTCAGCAGCATAGTCCCTCAACAATGCATCCATTACCATCGTCCCGCTAAGTTTAATCCAGCGTTTCGCTTAGTTCGAGAGGGCCAACGTGCCGACAGTCTAAGGCTTGCTCTTGATTGACTCTTGATTGACGTACGGAGACAGTCGCTCAAGATGGGAGGACGAATCACGTGACACCCCACAACCCGATTCCAGCCTCAGCCAACCATTCCGCTGGACAGCATCGTATGACCCCACTCCGTGAAAGGCTTCGCACAGTTAAGTGCTAAGTTATAGCTAGTGCAGCCTCCGCTATCTATGCCTGGTTCAAAGCGAAGTGCTGAGTGCAAGGGCTAAGGGCCATTGTCTGGCTTCGACATTATGATTTCCAAATTCTCCGTTCATCTGCTTGCTCTGCTGCACCCTAATCTGTCTCTATCGAAGGGGGCCCGCGTCTTATTCGAAGCTAGGCCGACTGGCTCTCAGATAACTACAACTCACCGTCAAGTAACCTTCGCCTCCCCAAACGAGCGGCCGGGCGTAGTTCGAGCCATGATAGTGTATCTTGATATCATGGTGCCGTGAGTCCTCTTTTTTTGATACTTACACTTGAGACAGAAACATCTTCGCCTCTAGGTGTCATGGGTTATCTTCTCGAACAAGCCGACTGATTTGCAGCCAGTAGAGCGTCTCTTGGAAGACTTCGCCGGTTCCATCGTCCACTACATCCCAAGGTCAAACCCTAACCATTGTGGAAACCCAGGACCATTCTGCTCTTATATTTACCCTCCCATATAACACCAAGCTCGACGTCTGGACTATTTCTAGAGAGTGGAAGAACTCCATCGCTCGGTGAGTGGCGAAATCTTTTTCCGCCGTGAGCATGGTGTATGTCGTAATTGGCGGTGGCAAATGAGACAGGTTCACACGTGCGAGAATTGAATTTGTTAATTTATCTTCGATTAGCAGTTACTTCATACGGTTTATGCGAGCTCTCTCATCAATCTGGGGCCATTCCTTGAAAATACTGTATCCGAGCAAACACGTGATTCGAATCGGAAACTCGGCTGCTCGACTGGCAGGTGGTTGGATGTGCCTATATCTCTGCATCGGCTGGACATGTTGAATTTTGCTACAATTTATTTCAAGTTTCATTACGTGTAAATGCCATCAGATTTGCATGCAAATACAGGTCTATGTGAGACTATATGCAAGTAACACAACATACCAAAGACAAAATCGACATGAATCATGTCAAAGGTAGAATTCTCAAAAGTTGACATAGCTGTTGAAAACGATCAGAAATATGCCAAAGGGGGAAGGCGAAAGCCTGGAAATGTTGAATTTCGACATGACTATGTCAAATTTTGATATGTCCCGCTTGCATAGAAATATGAAAGCACTCAATGTTATACTATACTGACTCTTTTACCGAGTGGCTGGGGGTAGGGTCCAGGTGTGGAAACGGCAAGTAATCTTGGACAATGTCCATCGTATACAGCCTGTTCAAAATAAATGGCCCCGGGGAGATTCTAATGGTTTTCAGCTATTTACGATGACTGCTGGTGATATTCTTGGGAGCTCTGATCAGCGTTGTTCAAATCAGTTAAGGTAAACAGTATATGATTTGTACTCTCCCAAGATTTTTTCGAAAAATGGATCGATATAATAGCTTAGATGTACCGGACGCTATACGCTCCTCTGGATAGTGCCGGTGAACCACCGCGGATGTGTGACCGCGATCTTGCTCGCCAACGCCATGAGTGGTACCAGGGGATATTATTGCCCAGTACTTAGAACGCGGCATGAATTAAACGCTAGACTGGGTAGATCAATCGCGTCAATGAATTGTTTTACCCCCAAGATCGCCGTGCGGTACAAGATGATGTGGCTGGGTGGCGAGTGATCAGCCTAGGCACGAAGCGCCAAGATTTGTCATGGGCGTGGACTGTTGCCTAGACCCTCAGCACTGCCCCCTTGTTCAACTTTACCGCAGTCACCCGTTTTATCACGCTCTCTTCTTACCTTGTCCTTCGTCCTTTCTGTGCTTTTGGTTCTTCTGACGACGCCCTTACGACGTTTAGAAAAGCTTTTCAGCATCTCTGAAGTATACTTTGCGCCACTAGTCGACTATAATTTCTTGATTCTTCGGTTCATCGGCCAAGATGGGCGACGCTTGCACGGGAGCTGCCACTTTTACCTCGTTTACCACCTCTACGGAGCAAACTTTCTCCGTATCTCAATCGACTTCCCGTTCTCTCTCGGTTCAGGACGCGTCGACGATTGACATAAATCTAACACTATCCGGAGCAGAGTTCGTCACTCAGTCGGTTATCCCTGGTGCGACGGAGACCGTAGACGTACCAGTCGAAATCACGGTTCCGGTCCAAAGAGTCGTCACGGTCCCAGTTTTAACACTCTTCGCCCCTTGTTCGACCTCGGACCCGCCAACATCGAGCAGGACACCAACTCCGTCCCCCGATACGTCGTCTGCCCCCGTGTCTTCGTCCCGGGAATCTACGCCGACTTCCGATGCACAGTCAGTGAACACTCCACCTTGAATATTTTTGAAAACCAACCCACTCAATTTCCTTTTTCAGGACTACCGAGACCACTCCGCGAAACTCAGGATCCTCGTCGGCAAGCGTGCCGGGATCATCTTCGAATCGGCAAGATCCTACACCAACGCCTACCCCTTCAGGCAGCGGTTCGTCGAACAATAACAATCCAAGCGAGACCGGGACCATCATCACGACTACAACTGTCGGCTCCACCACCCTTCCCAACGGTTCCCAGTCTATTTATGTCGCAACCCTCACGACATCCCTTGCTCCCAATGGAACCCTGAACGACAACGGCAATACTGGCAGCAGTGGCGGTGGCGGCTCTACCCGAGCAGTTGCGATCGGAGTGGGTGTTGCAGGCGGCATCGTGGCCTTGATCATCCTCGTCATGGGCATCACATGGCACATTCGCCGAAAACGACGAAACACGCTCGATCTGGACGAAAACGTGTGGGGCCCAGACCACGAACCCAAAGCGCAGAGCCCTCGACCGGCTGTCATACCCGAATATTCGTATAACCCGTACGGCGAGGGTCGGACGACTGCTTATGCGCCTGTGCCTACGATGTCGCCTCCCCGAGCTCGGCCCATGTCGTTGAGCGCGAGCGGGCATACGCCGCAGGGAAGTGTGAGCAGCGCCGGAAACGTAGGGTTGACTGTCGCGCCGACGTTGGGCGAACCAAGACAGCCGACGAGATTTTGTACGAGGCTGCGCGTCAGGACTTGCCCCGGTCCCGGACGGCAAGCACTACAACGCGGGGATACGGGTCCTTGACTGCGTCATCGCACATGACACATAGCGCTCGGAGCGATTCGGTTGTTGGGCTATTGGAAACGCATAGCGAGGGCAGGCCAGATGCGCATGGACGCGTGGTGGATCACGACGAGGAGCGACCGTCCTCTCCTGTGTCTATCACAGCGCCTAAACTATCGATAGCCAACCCAGATGCAGACAAGGACCACTAGTTCGGCATTTTTTCTCGGATGTTTCTCTGGCCACCTCTACTCGTATTAGTCTTATATTTCTAGCTTAGCCTTGACGGACTACGCCTCAACGGACACTTCAATTCACGTTAATCCGATGGACCACTCGTTTTTCTTCTATGCGCTTTCGACGAACGCCGCTTTTGTTTTTTGGGCTTCTCTCGCTTTCGTTTGTCTTTTTGGCATTTTTCTGTATCATCCATTGCATTTGAATGCATCCCAATTTGGAAATTTTCCATGGCGACGTCCAGTAATAGAGCAGGTCTAGCGAACACTACACGGGAGCGGGAACAACGGAGCTTAGGGACGTACAAGCGATAGTGTATGATGGCACGCCGCACGTCTCGTAACGAGCGTGCTACCCGGATAGAGGATGCACGCAAAACGTCATTTTTTGTCACAAGTCTGGCTGCCCCGCCTGTAACGCGCAAAATATTCGGAGGTTACGCTCGAGTGGCATTCAAGGAGCAGGTCAATCTGCGGAGATTGACTAGCTGGCTGGCAGGTATCCCTGACCATCCACACATGGTATGCACGTGGCGGCCACAGGTATTTCACGCGAGCCACTGTATGCATTGAATGTACAGAAGCGTCAATTGCCTCTGCTACAGGGATGTTCGAGCAACTCGTATTCATTTCTGGAACTAATACCTTTTCCCCGCGCGGTTTCTCTTCACACCAACGATTTAAATCGCCGTTTCGCGGTTCTAGATAGCTTGCACCGCCGATGTGAGATTGAATGGTGGCCATGTTGATCGGAAGGCACGCTGTCCCTCGTTTTGTTCAACTTGCTTTTGCCACCGTACGTGAAATGTGTGTGGGTTTGAAAGTTTTTGCTGGACGAGATAACAGAATCACCCTTGGGCAGGCCGTGTCGCACGAAGCACGTCATACCTTGTTCGGAAAAGCGGCTATACATTCGTTCGGAGTGTGGTTTGTACGTATCATTTATATTGTACGTGTCGTTTGTTCCTATATTACCTTTACTTGCCACTCATCCTGCCCAGAAAGGTTTGTTTGGCATTGCTTATATGCTTGCCTAATTTGGGTCTGTTTACCATATATACAGTGATGACCCACTACACGTGGCTTCCTTGGTTCTCTAAGAACCCCGGGTTGCACGCACTGGAAGGGTGTGGAGCCACGATGTATAGGACAACGCCCGTGAAAGGTACGTACTCCATGCGTATATATACAGGCATGTCGGCCATCGTACCGTCAACCCTCGCTCAGTCTTAAGCTGGTTCTTCGGACGCCCGTAGCTCTTTCGTTCTTGGGTCCGAGCTGAATCGACTGCGTCGTCCACCTCGTATTTTACGGTGCAGATTAGCGAGTCTTGCTGTGCTGGCGCTTTGTGGCTGAAGAGTTCTTATCTCCCTTCGAAACGTGTCGCAACCCTGCCCTTCCTGTGATGACTCGTCATCCCACCTTTGCGTCTCTGTCCCGCCAACGACGCCGTGCCCCGCCCGCGGCCCTCGACCTGACCCGCTCGGCCTTTTCGCCCATTGCGATTTCCCGGGAGAAGCACAACTCGGCGCAGATTGTTGATATCCCCGCCCCCGAGGTGTTTGATTGTTTTAGCAAATTCGAGGAGGAACAGGCTCGTGCGTCGGCCGAGCTGGAGCATACCCAGGCCGCATTTACCGCCTCGTTGGAGGATGACCCTCTCCCGGGTGTACGAGCCAGAAGTCCGACCGCATACAGGTCGGCCGGCAGGGCGATACCGATGGAGGTTGAAGACTTCGACCGGCCTGTCTCACCGCCCAGATCGGTTGTCTCGGAACCCGACAAAGTGGGCGCTGTTCTACCCGAGGGAGGTTACAAGTTCCCGTTGGTGGAAGTGACGTACCAATTCCCCCAGCCCCAGCCTTACACCTCGGCGGCGATTCGACCCTCGGTCGACACGGTCCAGCTGCGGAAGAAGAAGTCGACGTGTATTTCCATTCCGTGGTCGACTGTGATGCAAATCCTTAGGCTGAAGTGTAAAAGACGTAAGAACCATGGACGGGAGTTGCCCGAGCCCCTAGGATTTCATGAGCGTGGGTATCTATTCAAGCTGTTTTGGGGGGTGAATAACAATCTAACTGGATGCTTGCTCTTAGGAATCAAGGATTCTGGTCATGAGTGGCGCCCAACCTATTCTGATTATGTGCGCGATAACAAAGGAGGATGCGTTGCTATTAACGCTATGACCCCTATCTGCGTCCTGTGACTATGACGACAAGCGCTATTATCCCCCTTTCACCAATCCCGCCTCATTTGTTACGGTGCTCATCTGGGAGATGTCTAGAGGGCGTCATTGACACGCATACATCCTGTCAATGAGGCTATACCACAGTGCCCATAGCCACTGAACGGGCGACATTACTGCGCCCTTGTCTTTCGCTGGTTTGGATATTGCTCCACATAGAAATCTATATGTGACCCGTTTACATGTCTCCGTGTTACAGCTCATATCATGGTCTCTTAGCTACTTACATCGTTGTATCTATAGTCGCGTTTTAGCAACTGTATACGGCTTTTGTTCTATTTGTATGTATTTTTGTTGTTTTTCCATCCCTTGTATGTTTATGCGATGCTTGTCGAACTATGTCACCCTTATTCCCATGAATCCGATCTCCCATGACGTTACTTTGGGTTTCGCATGTCCAAATTAACTGAGAGAAAAACTAAAAATAGGTGGTTCTGCGTGCGAGTTACAGTCTGGCATGGATTGGCTGGGCGGCGGCTTTCCAACGCATTGAGGCAACACACAACCATTCATAGGACACCACACGTTGTATATACAAAATGCGATAATTCAAGCCAAACACTGATCTTGCATGCCTGTGGATGTAGTTGAAGTGTATAAACACTGTGAAAAAGATCCCACGCAAGTCGCACATGGGTCGAACATGTAAGATTTAGGGCGGTTACACAGGTAATAGCATACAGGAACTTACTGGGGTATCCCATGTCCGAAAATGTCCCCTTGAACACGGGGGTAACCCATGTGCTGAACATGGGTAACCCCAGTAGTTTCTATAGTCTTTTTACATGCATTGTACATATTTTTCTCGCATGATTTACAGGCTCGCGCATATACAGGCCAGTAATTCGTTTATATAGGTCCACATGTTACATGGCTCACTCTATTACATGGGTAGTGCTACATGCGCCTAAGTCCGATCGGTCCCTGATATGTAGCCATTATCCGGAACTGGGAGTGAAGGAATAAATAACAATTATAAAAGTAGAAATTCGGATGTAAAACTATCAAGTCCAAATCGAAAAGGGCTACGGGAGTGAAGGTATTGGGAAGCAGGACCTATCCGCGAGTTCGGAGCTTGCGGTCGCTCAGCGCGACTTGCTTCACCGGTCGAGGAATTTTGATTGTTGATGTACCAACAATACGAACGCCGCTCCAAATTGTAGTTAGCAAATAATAGACCTATGTTTGAGACTCACTGTTCGTCAGCCACCGATTTGCTCGAGTCGGCGCCTAGCGGCGATTGAAATGTGAGTTTGAATCATTTCAAGCACGACTGATACAAGCTTGTAGACACTGATAGTTTGATGGACTGTTTTGCGGAGGAATCGGCACAATCGTCATTTGGCTCCAAAATCTACTCTGTTATGTGGTTTTTTTCCTGCTAGATCGCAGAGACTGTTCCATTTTTGGCTTAAGATATCCTTGGGTTATGATTGCTTGGTCAATCGAAGAGCCTCGTTAGATTTACGAATGTAGGACTCGCGCCGATAGATCCCTAGAGCATAGTTTCAGTATCTGTGAGGCGAAAGTGCAGTATGAGCTGTGGTTCTACCACGCGGACGCTATGAGCAACGGCTACTAACAATGAAAACGGAGGATAGAAAATGACAAGATAGAATTGCTGAGAACGCAACCACACATCGTCGGAAACCTCTATGAGTACACTGCCAAATCCGCTGAGGTTCACGTGGTGTTACGAACGCTCACAAGACGACGAGCACATTATGCACATGCCCCCCAATAGCGAGCGAGCCCGAAGATCGGTTCTTGGGGGCCCTCAGGGTCATTGTGAACTCTCGCACTGTGCTCACGAGCACCAGCCATGTGTATATCACAAACTCTAGCCCGCCCGAGAAAGTGACCACGGTCACATTTTCCCGGGGTGCCTTTGGAGGCAGGCGTGGCTGCCGTAAGATTGATAAGCGCCTTGCATGACATCCTAACTGCTCTGCCGAGGCTGGCGGAACGGCTTCGGACGCACACCTAGCGTCTGCTACCACTGCTGTTGTACCCTTGAAAAGCTAAATATGCCTTAAATTGAAGGCCTGGGGTATATTCTTGTTCCCAGGTCTCATTTAGCCAGCTTATTCGACTGGGTTATACCAAATTTGCCATACCTTCATTGCAATTTGGGCACAACATAATCCTACACCATGCAACTTCGCCACGTTCCAGACCTTCGAGCATGTCCTGTGGGAATGCCCACGCCATAGCGCTGCGCGCCATCACCTCCGCAATGTGTCTATTTCTATCGAGTTACCTGCCATCTTTGCCGACTACCACGGTCTTGCGGCACTTGCTAAATTTTTGAAATATTCCCCTGCTTTTACTAAATTCTCTCATGTTGATTCGTTGTCTCTTTTTTTCTCTCGTCTCTCTCTAATCCGCTTTGGTTAACGGCCCTTTTTCTAACATGCCCTGCGCCTTTTCCGCTGTACGCCGTGTTTACCTTTGTAAGCCTCGAGTTTTCCTTGTTCTTTACACTATCCCTTCCTTGCTGTTGCCTAGTTTCTCTCTGTCCAGTTCGACCATGTGTTCGTGTAGGACGTTAAATACGTATTCAAAAAAAAGCCAACCACGTGATCTTTCTAGTGTTTTACCCCAGGTACAACCACAATGTTGTATATGCGGTTGGGATAAGCTCCTGGTGAGTGTGTGAGAACGCCGGGGAATTATAAATCAATTTTCGTCGTTCAAAGCGTAATGTTTGAACCGCGAACAGGAGGGCGTTTAGAGCAGGTAGCTGTATGCCAGAGGGCAAACGAATGGATAAGCAAGACCCCGGGAGAACTAGATATAATTCTACGCCTTTGGCGACTCTTTATTTAGGTTATTGCTCGTCCGTGCGGGTATAAGATATCCGTGAGTAAGCTCCCCATAGGCTGGACGCGCGCATATCCTATACGTCGCAAACGGGCAAGAGCTAGCACATATATGCACGTGTATAGTCTACAACTGGGAAACAATCTGATCCGAGCACTTATGCCGTGCTATGAAAGCTCTGGGTCGTTTATGCCGGAAGCTGCTTCAGAGCGCCGCAAGCTCCGAGCCGGATTTTGCTCCCGGTCAGCTTTGAACGCACGTAACTCTGGGTATGGCCACACGTTTGGTGCCTAGTTGCACGCATGTATGCCTCGTGCGTAGATGTGCGGTAGCAAACGCCCAGGGGGCGGCTTCCGGGTCGGCTACGGTACAACATGCCAAGCCAGCGCCACGCCAGCATGCGACCCCTTGGGCACAGACCAATTTTCTCTACATGGCGCCAGATTTGCGAATGAAATAGCACTTCAAAAAATACATAGTTAATAAGCTATAGAGGCTAGCCATCAAGTCGCAGCCACTCATCGGAGATATTCATTCGGTGCCGAATGCGGATGTGAGACTGTCCGATATTCACGAGAACTTTAGACACATTCAGGGGTGAGTGCAGAACGAGGAGTAGAACTTCAACGATCGGATATCGATTCTCGCCGTGTTCAAACATGGCCGGGTACATTGGCGCTCAGGCACGATTCCTGCGCGCTCTCTGAAGACGCTCTATTCGAGGCACGTTGTCGGCCTATTGGAAAAATTATATCGAAAGCCCTGGTCTAATACCACTGTGGTCCTCTCGATCAAACCGAACGAGACACTCATGGACCCTTGACCCGGACGGCTTTCCAACCCCGGGAACCGGAATAACATTGGGCGATCTACGCTTGCGCCACTATCCAGTCCGATTTATGGTTCGTAATAATCTCCGTCTATGTTTTCTGCTCATATGACAATATGGAGACAGGAAAAAATGATTCTTCGGCAGGGAATGTGATGCATTACAGATAAAACTAGTGTAAAAAATTCACTGCCGCATGGCCGCCCTTATCTGTTCAGAACCCGCCAGCCCTCACGATCGTGGCGGTCTGGAACTTTCCAGTACTCGCACTCGGGATGGATATCGATAGCCCCTGGGAAATTGTCCCTTTCACCATCGAGTTAGGTGTAACGTGTGCCTGGTGGTGCATATACTCACATGACGCACTCTAGACGGAATTTACTAGTGATGGCTTTACGATACTTGGTTATTCTCGTACAGGTGATGCGAAGCCCGGCGCTTCTTGTGGAACCAGAACCATACTGTGAAGCGAACAAAGAAACACACGAGCACGATGATTACAACAGCGGCGACTCCACCACCGCCAATACCGTGACGCGAAGACGATGTGGCAGTTTGTGTAATTAAAATACCAGATACTGTAGAGGTGGAATCGGCGGGCCCAGTTGCCGTCGGCTCAGTAGCAATAACATATATATCTGCTTGACCAATCGTCAAACTTGTCTTCTCATTGTTGGTGAGGTTTAGCGTGTAGTCTTGTGAACCAAGCACTCGGACGATACTGCAGTCTTGAAATCATCTCCATGCGAGACGCCTCGCCTTGTGTGCCAATCAGCACCGGCCCTCTCCATAATTCGGCTCTTTCAACCGGGATTTGATCGCTTGATATTGGTGGGAGATATACTATAGTGTAGCTCCATGACCCTAGATCAGTAAAAGGTTCTATGGAGCGACACGACTGATTGATGGCGAAGATCCATCATTGGATCGTACGGTGGAGTTCATTCCGATAGATTAAGGGGGGACTGCTCATCGAGATCCTTGCGTTTTGAGCACTCATGACCGGTCAGGTGCTCCGGCGGATTTGGTTATGTGGTCACGCAACTGGACGTAGAGACGAATAGCCCGACCACCCTACACCCAAAACTGAGGTTGCGGGGTCGCAAATCTCTAAGCCTTGTAGAATGATTGATGCCCTTCTGTTCTAGACATCAGGTCCTCGATGATGAAGATACCGGCGATTAAAGCAGCCGAGCGCGATGGATGGTCAGCTGGTCTAGATAGTACCTGGACAGTCATGCGGCACAACGCTCGCACCTGGCCAGATCTCCCACGCGCTGGCCAGTAATATACGACCTTTCATCACACCTCAGTTTCTTATAAGTATGGAGCAACTTTCATAGTAAAACACCCAGTAGCATCAACTCTGCACGCTCTCATGTCTTCAACCACATCCCCCCTCAGCACTCTCGAGCTCAATCGTACACCGGAAGAAGTCGAAGCCGATAAAGTCTGGGAATCTGCGGACGGTCAGGATAGCGACATTGTCGCCATCAGTGACAAACAGCTTGAAGCGGCGATGAAATTGATTGCGGTCATTGCTGGTATGTGCGGACCGGAGGGCAAAATCATAGGATCCGTATTTTCCGGTATTGCGGGTTTAATCCCTTTGCTCAATCCCGCCCCGCCAAAGAACGACTTAGAACAACTCCGTAAAACTGTTGAAAAGATCTTTCAAGATCAGCAAATTCAGGAACTGGTCGACAAGTGTGCAGCATTCAACGAGTTTGTTACTGGCTACCAGGACAGCCTGACGATTAAGTCTGACGAGAGCCAAGAAGTGCTGGATGTAAGTTGCCTCCATCTTTTTTTAGATTTTTCTAAACTAAATCCGTCCTAAAACCTATCAGAGCCACATTATACCCCGCCTTCAAGATCTAACCGATGA
Source organism: Ceratobasidium sp. AG-Ba (assembly GCA_016906575.1). Classification (NCBI taxonomy): domain Eukaryota; kingdom Fungi; phylum Basidiomycota; class Agaricomycetes; order Cantharellales; family Ceratobasidiaceae; genus Ceratobasidium; species Ceratobasidium sp. AG-Ba. Next base: position 1,481,378 of record CP059640.1, read on the forward strand.
AGGCGGGATACTCGGCAAAGCCCTTGGTACAGTGAAAGATAAGGTGTCTTGGGACGATGCCAAAGGCCGCCTGGCAATTGTGAATGCCGTCACCTGTTACATAAACGCCTACTCGTTGCTCTGTCGTATATATGCGCAGCGTGCGCAACTGGCCAAAGAGCAAGGAAAGGAGGATGCTTATCACACTCACAAAACTACGTACGAATCACACCTCAAAGCCATGGACATCGCGACCTCAAATCGAATCAGCAGCTTAAACGGTTGGATAGATGGGCTCAAAAAATCACGAATCGCAGAGCTCAAAATTACAGAAGGAGATTATACTCACAGCGCTGGCACGGGATTTGGCTTCATAAACTCAACTGTCTACACATTTGCGGTCGTTGACGAGCACAAACAACCTCCAAAGCAGCTCAAAGTCTTCGAGTCTGACTGGAGCGAGATGAAAAAGAAAGAAAAGTCGGAATCAGCAAAGAAAGCGAAAAGCCAAGCAGAAGAATACTTCAATCAAACGAAGCCTCAGCTTGAAGTTTACGCTGAGCGATGCTTCCGGAATACGAGGGCTATCTCGGCTACCTGGTCCCCAATACTCGACGCTGCAAAAGGATACCTGAAGCCGTCCCTCAGGAAAAAATTGCAAACCAAGGACGGGAGGGTCGTAGTTGAGAATGTAGCTCCTCAAGTCTTAGTGAGTATATTTCGGTCTTTTAATTCAGACTTTATGCTGATTCATGTCCAACTGCTCGAATCAGTCCTGGGAAGCCTATGAGCCATCTACTTGGTTATCCGATGCCACACATGTCGCATACGCTTACAAGCTTTCGACTGGAGATGGCGACTCAGACATGAGTAACTTCACTGACTGGCTTGAAATCAAACCCGCTCCGGGAGGAAGTAGCAAGGCGCGCACGATGCCGATAATAGGTCTCGACGATAATGAATGGTGTGTACAAGCATACTCTCGGGTATTTTCGTAGTCTTACGGTATTTATCTTAAGTCTCTGTAAGACGAAACGAGTCGTGTTTCACAAGAAGATGGTTGGGAGCGGCGATCAAACCACAGTCATAGGAGATGCGGAGCCGTATATGCAAGCCGCAGTTGTAGAGCCGGTCAAAGGGCTGTATCAGTACAAGGATCTCTGATCAGCGGCTTGACGCGTACAGTGCGGTATAGACAGTATCTGCGTGGAACCCCTTTGAATGCGGCTGTATATCCTCCGTAAGGCGTAGACCTCCATAAATTCAGCATAAAACCGCTTTCCGAAGTGAAGTACGCAAATCAGTCTATATAAGCGTCCGGAAACCTTTTGACCCGGAGAATTATCTTGCTTAAGTTAATGATCTCGCAACAATAGGATCATAGCAAGCGCTAATCCGTTCCCCACCTTGGCCCGCATCTCTAGTAAAACAGCGCTGAAGTAAGACTATAGATTTAACAACGCGTCAATTCTCTTGGTCGACGAATCAGGGATAACACTCGAGTCTCGAAAGATAGTACGGATAATGTGGAAATCTATCGTATATAATCGATTTCTAATATAATAAAATACGCTTCTAACTAGAGCTATTAGGCTCGTAAGTAAATGATAGTAGATTCGACACAGATTCAAGAAATTCGACTCCCCGATTTGTCCGAAATGTGAATTGCAAGACCAGACGATTTTCCACACCCTCATGACCTGTCCCATACACAAAGAAGAGCGCCCTGAGAGGAAGCTGGGAGACCAAGGCGCGAGGAAGACTCGCGGGTAGGTAGCCACCCCTGGCGGTAACGTCGGCAGGTGGGCGGGAGGCGGGAGCCAAGTGTGCATGTGATGGAGCCTGACCTTTATAATAATGCGTCCGCATTATTGCAAGTTAGTCGTGATAGCTCATAATAAAGGACCTTCCGATTCTACGGTTAAGATACTATAGCTATATTCGTGAACCCGAGTTATAAAATCTCTACGGCCCATATGATGCGCTTTGACCCATTTACTCTGGGGGTGATACTAACCTCCTCCCCACTTTGAAATCGGGGTTACGACGCTGTCAAATCAGCTCCAGTGTAGTCTCATGAACCAGACTCTACTCCGGTGACTGCCGTAAAATGATTGATAAGCGCCGTGCATGACATCCCAACTGTTCTGCCGAGGCCGACGGAACAGCTTCGGATGCAAACCTGGCGTCTGCTGCCTACTGCTGGTGTACCCTTGACAAGTTAAAGATGGTTTATTTGAATGCTTAGGGTATTGATTTACCCCGAGGTCTCAAATCCAACTGGATGTACCAAATCTTGTGATGCCTTCGCCGCAGTTTCGGTGCGCACAACCACCGGCAGAACGTGGTCTTGTCTGTGCACCTTCTGGCTGTTCCCCTCGCGAAGGCGACCTCAAGCTTCACATAATTTAGCTAGGTAGGCTTTCTCCCAGCGGTCTAGTGTGTATCCATTCTTCGAGCTCGGTGAATACATTCGTTGATTGGGTCCAAATGAAGGTTCGAGCCACCTGTCTATTACTTAGATATTCCGAACTAATCCGAGCGGTAGAATCTATCATACTGCAAATGTAAATGACTTTATTCGAGACGCGGTCTCTGGTCGTCAACAACATTTTCAGCTGAAAACGTAACGTGCGAACGCGGCCGCCCCACAACCAGATTTCGCCACCACAACAGCCCCGATTTCGATGGGCTTTCGCGTAGGTGAAAAAGCGCTGGGAAACTACATCCTCCCCGGATGGCGCGGCAATCATAGTGAACTGCACTCGTGACTGTATTCTTGTGGGTGTTTCTCACTGAGCGTGCCCGTGGCCATTTTAATCGATAGCACGCAGGATCGAATATGAGTCTAAAGGGGCGATAGAGTGAGCAGCCAAGGAGCTCATGAGATCTAAACTCTGCGCTCGAACGAGGTGAGCGACCCTTCCAAAGTTTGGTCAAAGACTTGCTTTACAATCCCTAAAGATTTCATTCCCACCAATTTAGCTTGTCGAATTCGATGCTCGAGTCGGGCGAAAATTAACCACGCTCAAACTGCATCGATCGGGAGAAACTGGGGATGCTCGAGCTGAGACGCGCGCCAGATATGAGTCCGGAACGCATACACTTGATGGACTCGCCTCGGTTAGTTCAGGGATGCGGACCCTTGGATTAGCGCTTAAAGGGCATGGAGATGTGACGTCTTGGCCTCGTTGGAGGCTGACTGGTTGCTGTACTTCGACTCTGCCCGATTTTCTTCTTGTCGTCGTCTGAGCTAGCTTGGTGACTGGAGGTATCCTAGGAATCCCAGAGCAAGATGATGACACTACGGTCACGGATGCGGTATGGTCGCTTTCTCGCCCGGCTGTCGCTCTGGTCGGAGAGGCATCTCAACTTTTACCGGGTACATCTCATGGCGTTCACGTTTATCCCGGTGATTAGTGCTGCGATATTCTATGCGAGCAATGGCCGCACAAAGATATCTTATTTGGACTCGTTGTTCATGTGTACCAGGTGTGTTGCTCTTGAACAATATGGATTACTGTAGCTAACGCAGTCAATAATAGCGCAATGACAACGTCTGGACTGAACACTATCAATCTCTCTACGGTTACCGTATGGCAGCAGGTCATCCTCGCTATTCTCATGTTTATCGGCAACTCGGTACGTGATCAGCATCCACTCAGTGTCACCCTCTCCCTTTGACTCACATCTTGCCACCCTAGACCTCCATATCCCTCGTTGTACTTTTCGTTCGCAAATCATATTTTAAATCCAAATGTGAGGATGCTGTGCGAATGGCACGCCAACAACGGCGTGAGCGAGCATTGGTCAGCCCCAAACCTCCCGTCAGCCGACTCGAGCGCATGAGAACACGTGCGGCGACCATGCTCGGATTCGAACAGCCTGTTATACATGAAGCACGCGAGGACGGCCTAGGGGAGAAACAAGTGGAAGAAAAGGAGAAGCGGGCGAGCATGAAAGGGCGGGTCAGGGGCGAGACGATCGCAATGCCCCCAACAAATGATCCTGTTCGCGAGGACTCTGACGACAGCGGTGGTGGCGGTGATGGGAATGATGAAAAACATGGGAACGGGCACGCCGATGTGAGTTCGGGCGGGTATACAACTGAGAATTCAAATGGGAACGGACATCATCATCACGAAAACGGGCATTCCAACTTGGCGCATCCTCCCCCGCTGCCAACGCTAACCGAAACAGCCGCTACGCCGTCTCCTCCACGGGCTATTCTTCCCGAGTTGGGTGAGACCGCTAGTCCTTCGCCCGCCGAGGACACTCGAGGCGATTATGTCTCTCCCTCCTCGCATCTCCCTTCCGCTGTCCACTCTCGGCCTCGCCCGCGTTCCCTAGCCGTTGGTCACGAGTCGGATCGAAATATCAGAAAACTAGGCTTCAGAGGGCGGGCGGGGACGGTACGTATTGGTGACGTGGAACTCGAACAAGACAACCAACCAGAGGGCAGGGAGAACGATCAGAAAAGTGGAGACGCGGAGGAAAAGGATAATGAGAGGTGAGTTTCAGACTCGGTTGATCGGTATTTAAGTTCGAGACTGTGGGGTTACGGGATCTTACGTTGTCCCTGCCGATCGATTATGTCGATCCAAGTTTATGTGACCCTTTTTGGCTCATCCCGATCGTCTCTTATTCATATATCATAGTCTGACTTTGGATCTAATCCTAGATTCGAAAGCTCCCCAGTCGAAGTATCCTCCCCGACCGAAATCTCTGAACATGCCACCTCGCCCAACGGTCCTACCCAGTTCGCGACGTCTACCCTATCTCCAACTCGAGGAAAATTCGCAGAATCGCCCAACGAGGTCTCAGAATTCGATCCCAACGTCCAATCGAGCCCCAAGACCGATAAATTTCTGCCAACGGCGCACTCCCGTCGCCTATTCTGAGAAACGGCAGCATTTCCTCTAATACAACTCATCCACCCCTGAGCCCTAAACACGCAAGCTTTTCTCCTTTGTCCCATCACGCTCCTCTCTCACCTTCCAAAAGGCGTGGAACACTCTCGACTGCCTCGCCCGCGTCTCGCAAAGCAACGCTTTCTTCGCCGCTCGTCCGTCCTGCGTTTTTACACGCTCCACATACGGTCTCGCCCCCACCCCACGGTCGACGCACGACATTTGTCGAACCAGCTCATCCGCTTCATCATCATCACAACGGACACGATCGGTCAGCGACAGACGGACATGGTTTGGGCATCCACTCTCGTCGTGCCATGCTTCGCGCCCGAAACGGAACCATCACGTCGCCTATGACCCCGCATTCAAACCTCCCAACGCATTCAGAAACGATCTCCCCGTCGAGTTATGGTCCAGACCTGCGTTCCCCGCCCGCTGCACACCATAAACACCCCGATCCGCATATGCTTCACCCACATCTCAATGGGATTTCCGAATACCGACGTCCGAGGGCACATACAGGCCAAGGCGGGTTCCCGAGTCCGTTTCAGCTCGCGGCGCAGTGGGGTCTGAATCATGTCTCGGCCGTTCGGAATTTTGTGGGCGAGCATGACCGCGAGGTCGTCAAGGAGACGGAAGGTCGGGCGAGGCGGATGAGTGTGTATCAACGGATGCATGATGAGCCGAACGCGAATGGTGCGGATTTGGATGTGGATGCGATGCGGAGGGAGATTGATGAAGTTAGTTTGGAAGAAGAGACGTTGGAGAAGATGGGCGGAGACGAGGTGAGTTGAGCTGAAATGGCTGGGTAGGTTGTTGGCTTGGCTGATGTTTTCTAGTATAATGCGTTGGTTGTATTGTCGTGGATCGTAGCAGGGGTGAGTCTTGAAGCCCGACGGCTCAGGTCGAGATGCTGACTTTTTTCTAATAGCATTATATCCTTCACCATGCCCTTGCATTTGTCATTTTGGCACCCTACTCGGCCAAGGTTTCTCTCGTCACAGACGTTATTCATAAGCAAGATGCAAGTTCAGGCCGAACCCTCAACACGACTTGGTAGGAGAGACGCAAATGATCTCGGACGAGCCTGCTGAAATAATGTATAGGTTTGCGCTGTTTAGTGTTATTTCGGCCTATGCAAATGCTGGTCTCACGGTCGTCGATACGAGCTTGATCGAGTGAGTTTGTTACTATTCAAGAGTTTATGTAACACTTATACTTTCAGGATGTCAACCGCATACCCGATGATATTCGTTATTATTTGGTTAATTCTGGTTGGAGCTACGGCTTTCCCACTGAGGTACGTAGAACAGTGCTTGTCCATCAAAAAAATGCCGATGTGGCCCTCCAGCTTGCGGTTCTTTGTTTGGCTCGGCACCAAGATATGTAGGCGAGGAGGTTCAACTTACAGAGGGTTAAAGTTCTTGTTGAAGCATCCTCGTCGGTATGTCCGTTTTATCGTGGCAAGCTGTTATGAACTGTGCTGAGTGGATATTGCAGCTGCTTCATGTATCTATTCCCGTCGCACCAGAGCTGGTACTTGTTGTTTACGTTGGTCGTGATATTGCAAGTCGAATCACCTTGGAAGATGGCTATAGCTAAATCACGCATTGCAGCTTGATAGATTTCGTGGCATACCTAACATTCAATATTGACATGCCAGGGATAGAATCTATTCCAGTAAGTTACTTGATCCACGCGGAGGACTGAATCACATACGTGTTTTAGACTGGGCCTCGTGTAGTTGGTGGGATCCTGCAAGCTGCCGGTCAACGTGCTGGAGGATTTACCACGATCAACCTGCAGGCAATCGCACCGGCGCTACAGTGAGTCTTGGCAGTCTTGGCCCGAGCAAACTGAACTAAACCAATTTATAGGGTTGTCTACATCGCCACGATGTAAGCTTGAAAAATGATCCCCTGAATATCAGAACTGATGTGGCTGGGCAGGTTTGTCCAGGTATACCCGATCGCGATGGCCGTACGTACGTCCAACGTGTACGAAGACAGCGGTGTCGTGATCTACGAAGCCGAACATGACGATGAAGAACCTACGAATCTCCCTAATGGTCGCGGTGCTGGTTTTACTGCCTATGTAGGTTGGCACTTGAAACATCAACTGGCACAAGGTAAACGCTGCGCATACAATCAAATAGCACGGACGAAACTAAGATAATGCGCAATTTCTAGATTTGTTCTGGCTGGTTGCCGCCCTGACAACATTGTGCGCGTTCGAGGTTAGCTTTATTCATCAGTGCTCTGTAAAATCATACCTCATTCAGACATCATCGACAGCGCACCAGAATCTTGAGCGAGACGACGGCATACTTCAACATTTTCTCCCTCTTTTTTGAGATCGTAAGCGCTTTTGCAAACGTAGGGTTTTCTCTTGGCGTGTCTACTGTAAGTCACTCCTCGCACAAAAGCATTTGCCGGTTCCAACAAGCACTCTAGCAACCTTACTCGCTATCTGGGGAATTCAGGACTATCCCTAAATTGGTCATTATTGGGTTGATGATACGAGGTCGTCATCGTGGCTTGCCGATGGCAATCGACCGCGCGGTGAGTCTTGCTCTGCCTCCCGCTTGGATCTTGGCTGCGGCCTGGAGAGCTAACCGACCCTTGGCATACTCAGGTGCAACTTCCCACCGAATACAAAACAACTTCCACCGTCGTAAGCCCTTCGATGCCTTCCTCCCGTCGGTCGACTGCAGTTACAATGTCCCGTCGGCCAACGGTTGGGACGTACTCGCGTGCTAGCATCAGGCAACGTCAACGCGCGCAGGATCCGACTTTATCCTCGGACTCCGACGAGTAACGAGAATGACGTGTGAGAAATGCCGCGGCTTTGCCCCACACTGAAGCCAGTGCGAGTGACCGAACGGTTTGCCCCATATGCTCCGAAGTACATCGCCTACACCGTCTCACAATGTTTCTGTTTTGGGATTTCTTAGCTATCTACTTTTGCCAGCCTTTTGCGTACTTTATTATCACCAAATCCTTTTCTTAAAACTCTCTTGCATCGTCTTGGTCTTCATAACCTACAGCCCTGTCATACCCCTGTACTTACTCTGAATCCACCCGAGATATCCAACCATGAACCTATTGAAGTGGGCTGCTTAGTAACTCCTGATGGGTGTGCTTGGCGTGGTGGATGAGAAGCACTGAACCCCATGGATGATGGAATCAGGCCGCCGTCCAGTCAAATAGAAGCACGAACTAACGACACCAGTTCACACAGGATACTTTCTGACAGACAGACGCGTGAATGTAGTACCAAATATGTTAGTATATGCGATGCACTACCAGAGTATCCAGCGTTGCCTATTAAGCGTAGATGCCGTAACAGGTTCTGACATCATTGGAAAGTCGTAGCATTATTTCTTGGTGAAACCAGCTGTGATATATATTGATTGTTTCCTCCTAGATGAATGCACTTGCTCTCACCGGTCCATTCAAATCTGATTACTGAACCAGCATCGTGGACAATCGTTCTACACGGCCCTCCCTGCTATGATAATTACTCATGAATGAGCCTTCTTCAACAGAAGTCATGCATGGTACGGTAATGCCGTATACCTTGGACTTCCTTGGGTGGTACCCTTAGAGTGACCCAGGTATTTAGGCTACTCTTTAGTTCCTATGCAACTCACCCCACTAGCGGTTTCTTCAGCACCCGGATCCCAAGCACTTCACTATATCCTGATATTATGTTGTTCAAAACCGTAGCTGCTCTTGTAACTTTGGGATCTCCCGCTATTTCCGCCTCTGCATTAGCGCCATGGTATGGATGTAGTGTGTCCAACGCGAAACTTCAACTCCCCCCAACTGGCGGGTTGAGTATTCCGTCCAACGCAAAGCCGGTCTATATTACGTTGGGCTTTGGCACTCAGGTAATACCACTATCATCGCTTTGCCGTAATCGACTGTGCTCATGGACAGTAATCAGAATTATACTTGTACCTCGGCGGGTACTTACACGTCCGCGGGTGCGGTGGCCAAACTCGTTGATCTCAGTTGCCTGTACCAGTTTGACAAGAACGCATTCAACAAGATTCAGGACAAAGCCTACAGCACCATTCCCACGAACAGTCACCAAGCTCCCAACTGGGATAAGATCAAGCCCGTCCTCTCGCCCTACACAAAAATTCTTGGCGATCATTACTTCACCCCACAAGCTAACAACGCTAGTGCACCTGAATTCGACTTTCGTGCCGAGAGTAGAAAAGGTGACAAGGATGCTTACAGTATCAACAAGAAAGTCGGGGTGCGTGGTTTGAATTCTCTAATAGGCTTCACCAACTATAGTTGGCTCGTAGGGAATCCCATCGCCCGATGGTAGCCAGCATGTCGACTGGCTTCAGCTCGAGAGTACTTCTGGCAAACTAGCCAAGCATACCTTCCGAGTCGATACCAGAGGCGGCGTTCCTCCTTCCTCCTGCGAGACAGTAGGACAGACGACCGAGGTTCCTTATATTGCCAAGTACTGTAAGTTGGACTATCACACCCTTGGTCAAACAATTTTCATGAGATATCGACCTACAGGGTTCTTCAACTAAGCGTCTTTTGCTGCGTCGTAGTCGCACCTTGCTCTAGCCCTGTTGTTTTCGCACAGCCGACTCTGTCGGTCTTCGGCATGAGTTGTACAGGACTTGATGTTAGTTTGGCGTAGACAGAATTACATTCACTTTTTCGATTGCTTTGGTTTTGTATACCTCAAATCTGAGGATAATCGAACATCAAAGCGTCGTCCAACCTTAGCACAGAGCTTACTATCCATGAAGTGTGACAGGAGACCTACACGTTCATATTTCGTTGCTATATGCGATACTACTCCCTTGCTCAAACTGACGGGAATAGTCTCATTTTTCAAATACTCCACTTGCCTCGGGAACTCTTGACAGGAAGTCGTACCCAAGCTGGATAGAACTGTAGAACCACCCGTAGATCCTCAACGCGCTAGGCAGAATTTGACTCCTGGAGTTCAAACTCATGGTATGTTCTTAGGCTGAAGGGGTTACGAATTGGTGTATGATATACGCTCGAGACTGTGAAAACGGCCTCACTTAGTGGGAAGTTGTTACCAAACAGAACATGCAGGGCTGTGTCTATGTCACAGAGCAACAAAATCCATTCATCAAGCATACCAAAAAAACATATACTCTGAAACTCGTTTGGAACAAGTGGCAAGTATTACTGAAACTTATGCTGTCGAATGCAATTTATATATGTATTTGAACAACGCGAGCACAAGTGCCCTTTGTGCGCCAGTCCGAACTTAGAATGGGATTGCCACTAGCTAGGCGCTTCTGATGGCTGTGTATTTCGGTGATGATCCTCCATTCTCTCATCATTGTGGCACTGCAGGAATAATCAGTTCTTTGCCTGTTTCGCGCACGGCCAACTGATGCCGTATATGTCAAGCCTCATGGGGAGATGCCCGTGAGGCGAACTATATATCTAGGCCAACCGTTGACCAGCACAACACCCCAGTCCACCTTCACTACTCTCATCTGTTACCCCTGCGGCCACATTTTACGGATATGATTTTCACTTCTGCGCTCGCTTTTTTGGCTTCGGCGACCATCCTCGCCTCTGCCGCCCCAGCGGAAAAATGGTACGGGTGCGATGTATCCGACGCATTACTCGATCTTCCCTCGACGAACGTGTTGAATATTCCTTCGGGCACAAAACCAGTATATATCACGCTAGGCGTTGGCACACAGGTATTTTTTTCTACCTCAATTTTCGGTTCAGAAAAGCCCTAATGCGCGGTGATTAGAACTACACGTGCACGTCGGCGGGAAACTACACATCTGCAGGGGCGGTGGCGAAACTCATCGACATCAGCTGCCTCTACGAGTACGAAGAGGAGGCTTTCGACGATATTCAAGACCATGTCTACAATCTCATCCCGATGTACAGTCATCAGCTCCCTAGCTGGCATAAAATCGAGGCCATGCTCAAACACTATCCCAAGATCATTGGCGATCACTATTTCACTAAGCAGAACGATGCCATCGCACCTGTCTTTGACTTCCGGGCTAGAAGCAAGAAAGGAGATGAAAATGCGTTCACTATTGACAAGAGGGTCGGGGTTCGTAGTCTCAGTTTCTATGAACGAACATTAGCTAATTGTCGCTGGACTTTAGGGCATCCCATCGCCGGACGGCAAGAAGAACATTGACTGGCTTCAACTCGAGAGTACCGCTGGTCAACTTGCCAAGTATACTTTCCGAGTTGATACCAAAGGAGGAGTTGCTCCGAAGTCGTGTCACAACGAAGGACATACGATCAAAGTCCCGTATGTTGCCAAGTACTGTAAGTCGATGCAAGCCGCTCTTGCGTTCAATGCTAACAAAATTTCCATCAATAGGGTTCTATAACTAAACCTTCTTCGTCGTCTCGAGGTCATGGCCTCTCGGTCATGGCCGCCAAGAAATTCTGTGGGCTGCGATAACCGCTGGCCAAGACTTTTACCTTGATTACTTTGATTTGTTGGTTTCTTTTGTCGGCGCATTTAGGGACAGTATTTATTCTTTTTGACGGTGCATGGCATAACAGCCCACGAATGATGATATCGATGTATTCTTCACTTGTTATATTCACCTGGTTCAATTTTAATATGAGAATGTAGCCAGCCAATCATCAACGAAGCCCGTGACAGAAAAGATAACCCAAAACAAGTGTCTATAAAACCAATAGTCCTGAATATCATCATTGTATGCGGAATGAACCCCCATGTTCTGAACCGTCTGAACTACCTTCACGCGGGAATGATCTCGATAGATCCATGGAATCGGTCGTTCCTGAACCCATCGAAGGCATGCCTGACTCAAAGGGCTGAGATGAAGACGTCGAGCTCCCAACTGAATATTCTGGATATTGCGATGCTGCAGCGGCCATGCTGAAGTATGCTTGGATGGCGGCCAAATCCAAGTTGAGACCCCTCAAGTCAGCAAATTCGCTACTGCCGTATGGGCCGGTGGGGACAAACGACTGGGACGATCCAGGTATCTGAAAAAGGAGATTTGAGCACAAGTTCTTGAACACTCGTAGACCGAGGTTTTTGTTTGAATGGAAATAACTATAAAAGTGCCAACGTAGAAATCAACTCACTGTTTCTTGTGTGATGGAGGTGTGGTCTTGGACCCCGGGTTGTCCTGTGGAGTACCTTTTATGAGAGGAAGCTCTAGGATTTGTTGGATGAATATTGTCTTACCTGCATTACCCCGCGTGTCGATAGAAACTCCACCCTTTGAGATGTACGAAACGAGAGCTTCAAGTTGAACTCGCAGCGCATCACGCTCACGCCGTAACCTTCCATTCTCATGCTGTAACCGGTCCAGTATCTGACCCTCAGAAGGTGGCGATGCGTTGCCTTTTGGAAGCTCTGGAGACGGAGGGATAAGGCTCATTGAAGGCAGGAACGCGGAGCCTGAAGGTGTCTGACCACCTGGAGATTTCGGGGACCCAACTGCAGTGAAGAGGCTTCGATTTGATCCAACGGACAAAGCGTCCACTAGCGCCTGCAAACGCTTGACGTTCGACTCGAGCTAAAGGATAAGTTTTTGAAATTACGCGTGAGCAACAAAAATCCCATGACTAGAAGGTGAAACTGGGTTAAATCACTAACAGATTCAACATAAGCCTTTCGTCGAGCCCGAAGCCTAGCTTGGGCTTGTGCGTTTCTAGAAAGAGGCCGCGACCCGGTTGAGGTTGTAGTGTTGTTGTCATCGTCGGAGTCCATGCCTGCACCGCGGCTGAAGGGTGGGGATCCGCCGGACAAGCTTTGAAGTTGCGAACGGGACATATCAAAATCTGCCAAGGGGACTCGATAACAACTCACTACAAAACCTGGCATTGTTATAGCCCTGACCTCGATACTCGAAGAACCGCAGCGCTTGCGACTGATTCTACACAGCATATAATGCTTGATGAAAACAGAGCTAAACTTGGTGCTGCGCAAATGCCTCTTGAAGCGGGGATCCACGTGTGAACAGCGTAACGCTCAACCACTCACAAGAGAGCCCGCGCCAAGCGCTGCCGATGACGAGAATCACACATCCGGCAAAACAACAGCCGATTGGCTCAAGCACAGCCGCTGCACAGCTTTGATGCACGGCTATGAGGTTTTATGAGGCGCGACGGTACGCCTGGCACAAGGGAGCTGGGGTCAGAATGAGCACTCGGCTTGACCGCGTATATGCCGCAGATGCCACGGCACGCAACGTCAACGGCCAAGGCAAAGTTTTACGATGAGCTTGGAGTGAACAACCAGATAAGCACAGCATGAATCCGACAACCTGCCAACTCGAATGCAAGCACCATGATTTCGCAGCTGCGGAGCGGTCCGAGGCTGACTACTGAGATCATAGGAGGCATATGTTCTCGAGTCATTTAGTTTCCGACTCCGGTTCAGGATGAACTTTTGGGCCATATCCCCGCACAGTGATTTTCCGGTTGAGCGTCAAAGGTCGTTGTGGCACGGCCCACCATCAAGAACCGTTTTATTTATTTTCGGTTACGACTGCCGAGACGGATGTAACGACAAATTGCTATTCTGGGTGTCGTCATTGGTAAACATTTACCATATCCAAAATACCAGGTAGTCAAACACTCCGGGGGCAGTTATGTGCTCTCCAAACTCCTTCCCGGAAAGGTCAGAAGCCGATGTGAGCACTGGGCTACAAGTCGTTGCTGCTCTTCTTGTTTTACATCACACGCCAGATGCGCTCATGACAGTATCGCATGACGTCGAATATCTTACAGAATTCATGAGGCTGAAAATCGCGCTGTGCTAGTGATCTACAGGGGCTGGATCCACCACAAGTCTGGCGTCAATAATAGATGAAACAGAATGGCATGGCATGGACACTTCCCGCTCTGCTATTCGGATCGTTTACTTATTTCGCAATCACGCTCTATTTGGGATCTTGATTGGCAATCAATCCGGACAGGATAAGGAATGGTCAGGATGGAATCACATGGGGTATCTCGCAGATCACCGCTAGTGCTGTTGGTTCAGCGCCTGGGTTGTCATGTTGACGAGATTATATCTTTAAGCCGATGGCCATTTGTTTCATAGCATAAAGTGGCATCCAGGAATGAATTTCAATAAAGTTCACGCATACTACCAATGTTCGTTTGGAGGCTGGGCCTCGTGGTGCAACTTCTAAAAGGTAAAAGGGCGTGGGCATATAAACGGAGATTTCTAAACAAATCGTTAGACACACATAGAACAGTATCTAGGATGTAGCGAGAACAATAGAGATGAAGTGAGCTCATCGGAAGGTGAGCTATGGATTCTGTCGGAATAGGAGTTTGGGGGCGTTGATTAGTTCTCGGTATGATAGCCGGTGGTGATCCGACCTCCTAGCAGTAGCACAAACTGCTCCTCAAAGTTAATCACGATTGCCGGCGGTTCATGCCGGCACACGGCTCGGGCCTGTCAGGTTCAGATGCGCAATGCGGAGAACAATAAACAAACCGGAACACCACGAGGTGAAAATAATAGGGCGTATGATTTTCAAGGAGGTCTAGTTGTAACGGAATTGTATTGGAATGTCAGAGTGGCCATCTCTAACCTTATGCCTGTTCAATATACGTTAGTTATCACACCTCCTGTCGAGACGCTCCCAATCGATAATCCGCTCATGGTCAATTTCCGGCTCCGAATCTACCGAGCCCGCTGTAGGTTCGCGAAGCCCGGGTGACCTCGGCTAGAGCTCCCGAAGTAAAGCGTGTTGTTCAGGGTTGTGCAACTCCTATCATTCTTTTTGTCCTTACTCCAAGTAAGGTGGCAAAATAGAGGTTACGCAAGATTGGAGATCGTGTAGAGGTAACGTCTGGTCGATCTAAGAAGCTCGAACGCGGAAAGCCGAATCTGGTTTATGTGAGCCCTGCCCTTCTAAACGCGTCCAGCTTGAGGGGGATGCACCGTGCTGCACACAGGGTTGCCCGATATGGTATAATGACGGGTGTCTCAGGTATTTATGCATTGCCGCTGGTGTGAGTCCAGCTCCAGAGTCATTCCTGCTCAATGTTGTGTCTCTTTCATTGTAGTCGCGCGGTCGCTCTCACGACCTCGCGCAAGTGTCGCCTGATTCGGGATTATTACGTGTGCCTCAGATGTGTATACGATTGTCGCGTGTATGCAGCTAGTCCCGAAGGCATTTTTCCTAAGCTGTAGTGTATATCCTATCATGATCGTGCGCTTCGACCTCGTGCAATATATTGGTGCCTCATGGTGGGGTCTGAATCAGAAAGCCGAGCGGAGAGAACGAATCTGATGGGTTACTCCGTCGGCCACCGAACGCAAGCCCGAACGATAATAGTTTCAAAGCTGTACTGTCGTAAGATGCGATAGACAGGACATATGATGCACTCCACTTATATGGGTGCTATTTTCTCACGACAAGGATCGAATTATCAAACCTGACGTTTTCGATTACCCCGCAGATTCAGCGCCCATCGCCCATCAAAATTGCCCGAGGTGGGCATTTGCGTGGCCGAAGGGGTATCAAGGGACGTCAGTATTAATTGTCGTTCTCAGTCAAGATAGGACTGAATAACTTGGCCACGATGGGAGATCGGTGGACCTGCGGCAGCCTATTTTTGAACCATCCACGTCGTAATTATGTACGATTTTGAGCGCTCATGGCCCCAACAGAGTTGAGCCTATATGCTTCCAGAAGCTTAGTGACTTGTGAGAGTTCAAAGTTTGATCCAGGTTTACTGCGGAATGATCAATGGCAGTACGGTCATCGGCGAGTAGAGCGGTGGATTATTCAATATGTCGCGCATGTGCTTAAACGAACCCAACGGGCCACATACACAGACTGAAAGGCTGAGCTGAACAAATTTGCTATTTCCATCCACGGTGGGCGCTCTGTAGCTGCGAGATATCGTGCCCAGTTGTGTAATAGAAGAACCAGCGCTTGGCTATATTTGGCTTTATGGAGCCTGAAATGGAAGCGCACAATCAATCACCAGGTCTCGCCCGCCTTCCTCCCACCACCGCACGACAAACCCCCAACCCAAAGCTCACGTACACTGGGCACGCCACTATGCAACGTGTTCGCAGCGTGTTGCGTATGCCCATATCCGTCTGAAGGTGCTATTTCTGAGTACTAGTGCGCGCTCTTACTCCACATATACTAACGCTCACGTTCTAGTGGCTGAATACGTGCCTTGGAGCGCCAGGTAGAGCGCTCGACACTGATGTTCGTAGCATTCCTGGAGGCTGTGGGCAACAGAAATCGGAAAACTGCTGAGCCGGTCTTCCTGGAGTTGCCGCATTCGGACTGGGCGAGACAGGCATGCACAGCCTTTCATTACGGGATCTATCTTGGGAACGTTGATCTCGTTCAGTTCGTCCTCGCGGTTTGATTCGCCGCCCAGGCCGTTGATAGAATCGCCGAGGCTTGTCAGCGCGCAACCGATCGTCTGGACCTAGGCTCCATCCGGGTGTTTGGTTGATAACTCAATTCGATGGTAGAGGGTTGCGCCAACTACAAATACATTTGAGGCACTTGCTAATCTCCACAACCACCTCGATCACTCCACTTTTATCCCTTCGTCCAATATGCCGATTCGCGATTCTGTACGTGGCTTCCAGAAAAAGGTCGCCAAAGAGTTTGACGAAGGCATGGAAAAGTACAACAAGCGTAATAAGATGAAGCGCACAAACACAGAGCACTTTGAGCAACCCAAGGAACAAGCTGTATGTCTTGCCTTTAATCTTACTTCTTGCGCCACCTGAAGTAACACTCCACTCATAGGATCTTCTTGTGACGGCTGAGCTCGAGGCGGCGATTACGCGCTGTAAAGCCAAAGTTGACGCCATCTCCAAGCAATGCCGTGCACGAAACCGTCGTTTCCGTGACGTCGAATTCGACCTTGTCGACGACCGCGACCGCTGCTTGCATAGTCTCGATACCGAAGATAGTGATCGCCATACCCCCGCCGACGTGCTGCGCGTTACCGAGATTTTTCATAATGTAAGTAATGGTACCTGGTCGGTTATGGTTCGCTCTAAACCGATTGTCGAATGTGCAGCCCAAGTTCTTTGTCGATGGGATCCAGGCTAGTGATATTTCTCAAGGCTCGCTTGGAGATTGTTGGTTGTTGAGCGCGTTGGCGACAATGACTACCATGCCTCAACTTATTGAGAAGATTTGCGTTGCGGTACGCCCTTGCCCTTGAGCTTGTGACTAGACTAAAATGACGCGCGCTATGACTAGCGTGACGAAAAAGTCGGCGTATACGGCTTTATTTTCTACCGTGACTCGGGTTGGCAGGAAGTCATCATCGACGACTATCTATTCACCAAGGTTCCCAAGTGGGAGTGCATCTCGGGCCGCGAGCAGATGTTGTATCACAAGAATAAGGACAATTATAATTTGACTGCTCGCAAGGGTGGCAGGACCCTCTGTTTTGCTTCTTGCGGAGACGAGGAGGAGACTTGGGTGTATGTTCATTTCGTCTGTCAACCGAACCTGGATCTGACTTTTTTTTCGTTAGGCCCTTGCTCGAAAAGGCATACGCCAAGTTGGTCGGAGACTATTCCGCCGTTAGCGGAGGTTTTGCGGCGGAGGGTATTGAGGACCTGACTGGGTAAGTGATTCCTTTTCTATTGGGGAATTTGTGTTCAAACTGTACGGCTTTAGTGGCGTTGCAACCAAACTTGACATTGCGGATATCCTTGATACTGACGAGTTTTGGAAGAACGAGTTGATGCTCGCAAACGTGGATCGTTTGTTTGGGTGTTCGATCAAACAAGACGGAGCCGACGAAGAAATTAATGGCATGTCCTATTCGGAACGATTGGCCATTCCCACGTCTAATTCCTAGATTTCAGGTCTCCTCCAGGGACACGCCTACTCCGTGGTCCGGGCCGTCGAAGTCAACGGCAAACGTTTCGTGCGCCTCCGGAATCCATGGGGACACCACGAATGGAACGGGCGCTGGTCCGACGGTTCGAAAGAGTGGACGTCCGAGTGGATGGCACTCTTGCCCCAGATTGGCCATCGGTTCGGGAATGATGGCGAGTTTGTGATGGAGTACACCGACTTTTTGAAAACGTGGAGCACGATCGATCGGTGTAGGGTATTTGACAGCAGTTGGTCGATGAGTTCGATGTGGATTGAAGTGATGTGCCGACCGTTCCCGTGCGCGTGGAATTATGGTGATGTGTCTTGTGGGTCTTCTCTCTCTCTTTACGTTTGAGTTGGCACAGTGCTGATATGTTGGTATAGTCACTATTTCCGTCGAGAAAGCTACACCTTCGATTATCGTACTCTCTCGTTTGGACACTCGCGCGTTTGCGTTCCTCTCGGGATGTTACATCTGGAACTTTGATTTCAACATTTTCCGCAAAGGCGGCGAATTACAAGAACCGCTCCTCAGTTCGAGCCATACAGGATACTGGCGTCGAAGTGTCAACTTGGAGATTGATCTGGAGCCGGGCGAGTATGTTGTTCATGTGAGTCTCTTGCCCTGTTCCCCGGCGTCTACGGTATTCATGGATTGGGTTTAGGTACGACTGGACCGTGAGATGACACGCGCTGCAAATTATCTTTCGGAAAAGGCCATGAAGCCTCGGAAGCTCTCACGTGTATTGACAGAGCAAATGCAAGCCAAGGCGATTGCAGTTAGTACGTGCCTGGTCCTGATTTTCGCTGGGCCTGTGTCTTATTGTCCCCCTTTTTAGACTTTGATGGGTAAATGAGCCTCTTGTTCGGATTAGAACCGCGAGACTGACCTAGAATGTAGTGGACTGAGCCGTCACTTGCGTGTGGCACAGAGCACGTATGCTGCAAAGGATTTGACCGAGCTTGAGATGATTCGCCTACAACCGAACCCGGATATTGTCGAGGAGGATGGTGATGATGGCGATGTGGAAGAGCCCGAGGAAGAAGAGGCCGAAGGGGAGGGCGAGGAAGAGGAGGAGAAGAAGTCGCATGAAGGAGGAGGGGAGAATGGAGAGCAGAATGGGGAAGTCGGGGTAACGATTCAGGATGGCGGGCCGTCTGGTCCTACGCACGACCGCCGTTGCAACGAGTGTGGGGTACGTTTGTGCTACCCACTCATAAAGAGATGACTCGGGCTTACATTCTGGGGAATAGGTCTGCCCTATTGTCGGACCGCTCTATCACTGCATGGATATCGCGTGCGATGACTACGACGCGTGCCAGAATTGCATGGCGAAAATTGGACATCCTGATTCTCACCGGGTTGTTCGCATCGAAGACCCTGGTCGCACGGGAACACTCTCCAAGGTGGTACGTGTTTTTAGACTACTTCCGTGTTTTTGCGGGTCGAGTCTCATGAATGTTTTGCATAGGCGGAAGACGATAGCGACAACGCCATCACGCTTGGGTTGCGCGTGTATACCAAGACTTCGGCACCTATTACGGTCAACGGCCAATTACGACACGGGTCTGTTATCCATTGGACCAAGGATGCGATTTAGGTGGTGAAGACAAAATACCGATTGGGGTGGCTGTGTATGATATCCTGTGTACCTCGGATTTGAAATGAATTTGTCTATTAGCAAGCATGGCTTTATACTTGTTCTGGTAGTAATAACTACCAAATCTAGACATGTCACATGACCAGACCTCGAAATGTCTCAGCCCACCGCCATGAGACGGCGGGCAACGGACACCAAAACTGTCGGAGTTTGATCCTGCTGCTCGGGCCGCGCCGCCGCCAGTTTCGGCGTGCTAGGCTACGCTGCGAATGTATCTCTCCGAGTTGGCGTTCTCGCTTGGTTAAAGTGTGGAACAATAGCCGATCTGCTCATGGAAGCCTGCCAATTCTATCGATCCCCTCCAGTCGCTTCCGAATCCTTCAAAATTGCCTTTCGAAACCCCTATCTCCCCATCCATTCCGGGGCGTCGATTCAGTTCCCGACTTATACTGGTTAGGGCTAGCTGGTTTTGTGCCTCTAGTCTATTGTCCTAGAAACGAACACTGCGAGCTTGGGCCGGGTGACACATGGGTTGGGCTGATCGAGGCGAGTATAACTACGCAGCTTCTGATTCTCAGTCGCCACCCGTTCACTCGCCATGAACTCGTTCAGCCCTCTTCTTGGGAGCCTTTTCGTCGTACTAGGAGCCGCGCTGCTCCGGCTTTGGCGAAAGCGTCGTGTAAACTTGCCCTTGCCTCCGAGTCCGACTTCGTATCCCGTTATAGGACATTTGTTATCGATCCCAACCCGAGATGAACATCTTGGATTTGTGGAGCTTGGGAAGCAGCTCAAGAGTGTGTTTGTTTTTCTGACCATTCTACTCGAGCTGACTATCCATCTGTTCAGGTGATATATTCTCCTTGAATGTCTTTGGTCAACAACTGGTAGTCCTCAACTCTTCCCAGAGCGCGACCGACTTGCTCGAGAAACGATCAAGCGTTTACTCCGATCGTGTTTGTCCACCCATGATTGCCGAGCCTTCCTTGTGCGTCCTCGCTTGATACAGACGCTTGATCCTGATTGATGATCGTGTTTACAGGATGAACTGGGCAAATTTTGCCAGTCTTGTCGGATATAATGATCGATGGAAAAAGTCACGCCGGCTCATGCATCCCTGGTTTCACAAGGGTGCCGTCGAGGATTTTTATCAGTCCCAACAGAACGAAGCTCGGCTGCTGCTTCAACGCTTGCTCAAGTCGGCTGATCCAGTGAGGAACTCGGAGGACTTGCTTGACGAGTTTTATATGTGAGTCCTGGGTTCGTTGTATTGAGCATCAAAAGAGCTGAAACAGGTTTCAAAGTGCCTTTTCCTCTACACTTACTACTTCGATCTACGGTCACAAAGTCCAGTCGCTTGATGACGAGTTTGTAACTGGAATCAAAGAAGCAACGGATAATTTTGCCAGGGCTGCCTCCCCTTCGAGTAAGTAACCCTTCCTTGCTCAGTTGGAATAATTTTGTGACCTCGACAATAGACTTTTTAGTGAATCTCTTCCCTGCTCTCATGTACATTCCTGGTTGGCTTCCTGGAATGGGATGGAAAAAGACGGCGCGCCAATGGGGGGAGCAACAGGAGCGGTTTGTTGACAAGACATACGGATGGGCCAAGGCACGAGTCGTACGTGTAATCATGCTTACGCATGTTTTTGTTATGCTGATTTAGACGACTCAATAGACCACAGGCGAAGATGACTCGTCGATTATTGCTGGGATGTTGACTCATGCAGAACGTCTGGGGATCAAGCCTGAGGAGAGGGACGACTACATCAAACAAATTGCAGTCACTCTTTTTGCAGGTACGTACGGCAATCTTCAAAATCTTCTCAGCCTGACTTGGGTATACCTTTAGCTGGAACGGATACGAGCGCGCTGACACTACTCATCTTTGTCCTTGCTATGATTTTGTTTCCCGAGGTTCAACACAAGGCTCAAGCCGAGATCGACGAGATGATCGGGTCAGATCGGCTGCCAACAATCGAAGATAGACCTGCTTTGGGCTACGTCAGCCGGCTAGTTGAAGAGGTCTTGAGATGGAGACCCGCTGGTCCCCTTGGTATGTTTCAGGTTTTAGTTTGGTTGTACGATGGTTTCTCAGATTAAATTGGGTTAGGCATGCCCCATGCATGTTACAAGGATGATGTGTATCGTGGGTATAAAATTCCAAAGGGAGCTATTGTGTAAGTATTTCGAGGGAGTCAAGGATCGTTGACTGATTATGGCTGCCCTCTCTTAGTATTGGTAACATATGGTATGTGTAGGAGCTATTCCCCTCTTTCTGAGGCTCAAATATTCCACAGGGCCATCAATCATGACCCAAATATTTACAAGAACCCAGAGACGTTTGACCCAGACCGGTACCTCGACCCTTCAGTACCGCCCCCGTCGACATTTGGCTTTGGTCGGCGGTATGTCGATGCTCTAGAGTCGTTATACGCATTGTTCTGATAACCGGAAACAGAGCTTGCCCAGGGGTTCATTTCGCCAAGGTCTCACTATTCATCACGATTGCTTCAATTTTGGCTACTTTCGATTTATCTTTAACTCAAGATGAAAATGGAAATGATATGATTCCCGCTGTGGAGAGCGACAATCAAGTTGTTTTGTAAGTTTCATCCATCATTTGAATAATTGAGGGGATGATTGAACTGCATGCATATAGTCACCCAAAGCCGTTCAAGTTGAGGATGACCCCTAGGTCGAACGCGAGTGCAGATTTAATTCAGTCACTGGTGGTTGAGTAATGCTTTCTTTGTTTAATATGTACCATGCTTGTATATTCGTAGGTGAGGCGTACGGTTCGATTTTCTCCTTGGGTATACTCTTATATTGAAATAAATTATTGGTTGTTGTCTGCGAGTAGAAAGTTTTGAGCCGTATTACATTGGTACCGATCCCAAACTAGTTTTCGGTCTCGCATTCTCATAAAATACATCCGGTGTGACAGCTGAGCCCGTATTCTTCATCCCCTCGACTCATCTACTTGTGTATCTTGTGGTGGCCAGCCGATTACTCCGCTTTGTTATGTCCGTTCGGTCTAACAATATAGCGCCCACAGGATTCATCACAAGGCGATACTGATGTGATACTAGCGCGTGGGATATGGTGGTGACAAATGACGTTCGGAAGTGTTTGTCGTTTTTTGTGTTTCATAATTTTGGCCACATCGTCGAGTCACCGGCGTTCCAGTCATGAGTTGGACACGCGCGATCTGATACCAGTCGGAGTACACAAGAAAATAGCAGGATTCCAATTATTCGCGGCGTCCGGTGTCGGACCTCATGTCCATACACGCATCTTCGTTACTACTGTATCACTAGCGTTTGCCGCTGTACTTGGGTCTTAATCAGGTGATCAAAGCGGTGTAAGATCTCATACTAATCTTGCGAAATGCTGGGGTAACAAACTTTTCAAGTGGTAGGACAACGATCACGGAACTAAGGACGGCCAACGCGCAGAGAGAGACACAAGAATCTAGAGAATTCAAGAGCGCTCCACAGCTTAAGCGTCTACCCGGCACTGGTGTGTTTCCGTGGGACGGTTTAAATTGCACAAGTGCGCGGCTTTCTATGCTGCCTGTCCACAACTCGTGTGAAACGAAGTAAAGTTTCTTTTTGTCTGCTGAATTGAATGGTTGGTGCCGCGCCAACTGTAACTCAAATTGCAATAGCCACTGGTTTCCGAGTGCTATCCTTCTGGAGGCTAAGTATAAACATGCGGCCTATGGGAATCTGGGGGTACAGCATACATTCGGACCCATGTGCCCCCCATATAGGACACACGGGTTCTTGAGTTTGCTTTTGACCCGCAAGCTGAGTGAAGAAGTGACCGCTAAATATGTTCAAGATCTATTGTTCATATCAAGCCGATGGCAATCATGCGTAATCCAATCTTGTAAACAATAGGTGATGGTGGCGGATTTTTGAGACTACAACTAAAGTTGTCCCACCAACAAAATCGGTCTGTGAATCATACATAAACCTGCCGTCCAGGACAAGTGAACCCATCGCATCGTTCACTCATCATACGAATGGAATCATACACTACTCTCGTATACACTCTTCTGTTCACATCCAGTGCGGTACTCATGTACAAGATCTGGCATCATACGGGTCCAAGCACTAGGGGCTTTCCGAGCCCTCCGTCTTATCCATTGGTTGGCAACTTGTTATCGATGCCAAACAAGAATCAATATCTTGGATTTATAGAGCTAGGAAAGCAGCTTGGTAGTAAGCCTACGTTTTATATCTAGCTAGTAGCATACCTAGATGAGCCTAATAATTGTGCCAGGTGATATGTTCTCCTTGAACGTATTAGGTCGCAATATTCTGGTGTCCAATTCGCTCGAGCATACAAATAGACTCCTCAAAGATCGCTCAGACATTTATTCGGACCGTCCCGCGCTTCCGATGTTCGTAGAGCCTTCACTGTAAGAAATTTTGCTTACTGCTGGATAGCCCTCTTACATTGCGCTTATGCGTTTTATATGTCACTGTTTAGCCTGAATTGGAGCTCCTTTCTACAAACTGCGCGCTACAATGACCATTGGAGAACTCAGCACCGTTTGACAGAACCTTGCCTTTCCAAAAACGCAATCGAACCATTTGTTTCAATTCAAGAACTTGCAGTACGAAACTTCTTGAATGGCTTAGTGCAGAAATTTGCGAATACAAATGAATCAGAGCAACTATATGTGGAGTTCGAAATGTAAGTCAAGACTCATACTCAAAAGATTGCACGCCCATAAGAAGCGCATTACAGGTTAGTTGCATCTGTCCTTGTAGAGTCAATTTATGGCCACAAGGTCCAACGCAATGACGACCCTCTCTACCTTGGCCTAACAAGAACCGCTGCGAATCTTGTGGCAGCCGTCATGCCGTCCAGTAAGTAATGTAATGGATAGGATTACAGTCGTGGTGAACTAACTGTACTGGTTTGTAGAATTCTTGGTAAACGTATTTCCAGCCATGGCCTATATCCCAGACTGGCTGCCTGGAACCGCCTGGAAGCGTGTTGTTCGTGAGTGGGGTAAGGAGAAAGACAGTATGTTGGGTGTGGCATATAAGCCAGCTAAGACACGAATTGTATTTGACTTTTTTTTTTAGTCTTTCTGTGCACCGTCATTTCTAACTCATTCTATAGGCCGCTGGGCAGGACCAAATATCAGTAGTCGCCTCGATGAAAAGGGAAGCGGAGGCCTTGGGGTTACCCCCAAACGAAGTCGATAGCTATCTGAGCAACACAGCATTCTCTCTGCTTGTTGGTGGGTCAACTAGATTTTATAGTGACCTCGGGAACCTGACTGTGTGTTCTAGGAGGCACTGATCCCGTGCGTTTGCTCTCTCGTTTCTCTACTTCCTATCAAACCCTTATATTTCGATAGACAGCAACAGCATTACTTATTTTCACCATGGCCATGACTCTGTTTCCTCAGGTTCAACAGCGTGCCCAAAAGGAAATTTATGCGGTTGTTGGTCCTAACCGCCTTCCCACAATGAAGGATCGACCACAACTGGCATATATAGAAAGGCTCGTTCAAGAGTTGCTGAGATGGCGCCCAGTTGTGCCAATGGGTAAGTTTAAATACACTTTTATGCAATCAATTTGTTGAACAAGACTGTATACCCTCTAGGACTTCCTCATGCCTGCGTCCAAGATGATGTTTATCAAGGAAAGTTCATACCACAAGGGACCGTCATGTAAGTTACTGGAACGTGCAGTCAGGGAGAGGATGCTGATACCAGGAGATAGTCAAACGAATATATGGTACAAAGCTGATTGTTTAACTGAAGGTGATCGTGCGGGCTCACAAAAGCTATTTCGTTTCAACAGGGCAATGAACCACGACCAAGATGTATATAAAAACCCCGAAACATTTGACCCAGATCGCTTCCTCAATCCGAACACTCCGGCACCACCAACTTTTGGTTTTGGAGGAAGGTATTTGACATGCGTTTAATGCTATTGTGAGCTGAAATCAACTCGATATCAACAGGATTTGTCCGGGTGCACTTCTTGCAAAGGAGACCCTGTTCCTTTCCATCGCATCCATGTTGACTGCGTTCACTATTTCCCGTGCGGAGAATGACAACAAAGAGATTGATACCATGGAAGGCAAACCTGATCATCTCGCCTAGTAAGACTGATTCACCGAAATCTATTTATTTACTCACACTCTGGCAATATAGCCACCCCAAGCCGTTCAAAGTGAAGTTAACACCACGACCAAACGCAAATCGCATCATTCGCGAGGCGCCCCTCATTGATCAGGTATACTCAAGAGTAGTCAATTAGGTTTTGAGACGACGGAGGATATGTGGAGATCCAGCTTTGTTACAGATTGTAGTTGGCGACTGTACATCATGTAATACCACATCGAAACATTGTTCAATTGACATGCACTAACGAGGCTACCTTCTTCTAGTTGCCCTTAGTTCGTATTGGTATCGCGGCTATTGTTCGCAGTTAGGTTAAATAAGGTTAACTCACGATATTCCATTGATTGAGGATTTATGAATACAGATAAGAACGCGCAGGGTTTCTCCCAATTGTTAAGTTCACAATTCACGTTAAAAAAGTTGTGAAACAGTTCATGTATGCGGGTCACTTTAATTCCCCTCATCCCCGCCCACAGCAGTTCAACTCCAGTAGGACCTGCGGTTCAAGGCTAGTATAGAATGCTTACCGATATGTGGTTCCTAAGCGAATTCTTAAAGGACTCTTCGGCGCGAACCAATGTAGGAGAACAGCACCTGTGTGTTTTTTCGTGAAGCAAAAACATATTGCAATATTTTTGAAACTGTGTTGTCTCCAGCCCAATTATCCTCGTAATCTATTCAGATGCTCGACTCGGCGATGTAGGCATCCAGCGATTGAGGACTGACATATTTCACTTTTTGATTCTCTACATCGACATACCAGATTCATCTTGGCGTAGTCTGTTAGGTCTGCCCCCGTAATCTGCCTACCGACGTCGCCCCCAAGGGTGGCCAGCCATAAGCCTCGCTCCTGCGTTGGTGCCGAGTTCCGTTCTGAGCGCAAAGCACAGGATGCTCCCGAATCAACTTATCCCGGGTCTCATTTCAATTGTGCCTGTTTTCATAAGTCCGGGCCGATCGAAAAATAAACGCCGAGACGTCGAAAACACTTTTTCAACGAGACAACCGTAACGAGAAGAGCTATCAAAACTATAAATATACCAGTCGATTCGCCCAAGCGGGGCGAACATTTCTACATATATATATATATGTTTTGAATAGCGTCACTTTCAGCGATAGGCTAAGTCAGGAGGTGGTATCCCACCGAGTACATGTCCAATAGGATAGCTATCAAAACTTGTGGCCTAGAGTCAATAGATTGATATATAAATAGTGTGTGTGCAAAGCATCCTGCTGATAGGTGCGCCGGAGAGCGATAAATAGCTCATATGGGACTGAAACTTAGGGGGTCCAGTAACTGCCAGGGGTCTTCATCGCTCTCCGGCGCACCTATCAACAGGATGCTTTGCACACACACTATTTATATATCAATCTATCGACTCTAGGCCACAAGTTTTGATAGCTATCCTATTGGACATGTACTCGGTGGGATACCACCTCCTGACTTAGCCTAACGCTGAAAGTGACGCTATTCAAAACATATATATATATATATAGAGATGTTCGCCCCGCTTGGGCGAATCGACTGGTATATTTATAGTTTTGATAGCTCTTCTCGTTACGGTTGTCTCATTGAAAAAGTGTTTTCGACGTCTCGGCGTTTATTTTTCGGTCGGCCCGGACTTGTGAAAACAGCCATAACAAACATTTGCACATCTATTCTCGTTATATGCGCTTAGGTGGATGCAGGCTAACAAAGGAGGATGAAATGGGGTTATGTGGCTTTACAGATCGGCCGAAAGCTGAAACTGCAAATAGAACTAAGGTGGCTATCTGCCCTTTTCCTACCTGCGAGACTCCAGAATCCCGATGTTTTGATTACAGGAAGAGCTTGCATGATTTTCCCTGCCCAGTGAAAATCCGTTTTGGTCGCTTCGTCACTAAACGGAAGATGGGTGTTAGTAACGCATGCAATATGACCCATGAATCGAATTCCAATGCGACCATACTTTACATGCTTTTATCTATATCACTCTCATGTTAAAGCACTTTTCAGATTATTGCGAATACAAACAAAGGAAACTGTGCACCTTGATAGTCATCATTTCTACGTCAAAAAAAAAGATACTACGGCTGTAGTCGGATTTGGGATGTACACGGTTTTGGCAAGATTTTAGCACCGGACCGGTCGGCTGTATCCAGCTGCAGCAACGTCCCAATTTGGAATAGCTGATGTATGCGTTCTCGAGCTACGGAAGACATATAAGGAGCGTTTGGCATCGTCGCTCCTATGATTCAAGCTGTAAAATTGAACGGAATCCCTCCAGAAGTTGGGGGACATACTCTGTGGGCTATTTAGGGCCGGTGGCTGGCCCTAGAGGAAGCTTGCGACTAGTGATCCGGTCAGGTGTCTCTATGCAAGCTGGACATGTTGAATTTTGACATGGTCTTGTTAGAATTTAACATTTCTTGAGTTTTAACTTCTCCTTTTGACATGATTGACCTCTTTTTTAAGAATCATGTTAACTTTTGAGTGTTCTCCCTTTGACATAATTCATCTTAAATTTCTTTTTGACATGTTTTGTCGCTTGCTTATATAGTCCTATAGACCCATATTTGCATATAAATCTGAGCGCATTTAAGCATATCAAAAATTAAGACATTTTGTGGCAAATTCTGAGATATTCAGTCTGTGCAGAGTGTTCGGACATCGGACCGGGCTCGGCCTACAAATCCCGTGTAAGTGATGGCATCGATCCCTAGCGAACTTACTGATTCTCCTAATTGCCAAAATCGAGTGCTACAAGCATGGCGATCAAACCGGCAGATAGAAAAGAATACCCTGGTATGTGGTGAGTAGTATTTTCATTCAAATCGTGTAACACGCTAGTCATACGAGTTGTATTTTAGAAAAATCAAGCTATATGCACGTACTACATCTCGTGGTCGAGTTCATGGCACTCGGGTTCAAGGTGCCATAAGTAGTTCGTCCTGGAAGCTAATACACCAGTCTCGGAGCCCTCAGCTTTAGATTCTACTCTTGGTGACTTGATTTGAATGATGTACACTACAACTTCCAATAAAAGTGTTTCACGATCGCAATGGACTGGTTTAAAGTAAAAGCAGATAAATGGGATTACAATATAGTGTTTAATGGTAAACCGCATGCTTCAGCCAGCTGCAACCGTTGCACCGGCGATCCGGCAGAGTTGCACGTGCAACCGCTGCACTTTTGCTAACCGGCTGTAGCACCGGCCCAAGATTTTGCCTGGTCTTGGCAAATCTGATGGTTTGAGCCGGCTGCAACTGGATGCGACCGACATCGGCACTTTTCTGACGTAGTCGGATTACCCGAATAGCAAAGGCGCTGTCAGATGGGCACTGATTACTCGCATCGATTTGTCACGTCCGGATATATTTGCCACTCAGCATGGTCATCCACATGTAGTCCACCACCATATCAATGGACTTGTATGCTCCTCACTTCTGTGTGTTGCTTGTTGTGCTCAGTGCGGTACTCGCATACAAGGTCTGGCATGGGCCAAGTTCAAGCAAACGGCAGTATCCAAGCCCTCGATCCTACCCGCTTATCGGCAATCTGTTATCTATGCCAACGAAAAACGAACACTTGGGGTTCTTAGAGATAGGAAGACAACTGAAAAGTATGGCAGCGCTCCGGAGTCGAGTAGTGGTGTGACTAGACCTAATCGTTTATTCCAGGTGATATATTTTCCTTGAATGTGCTAGGAAGCAACATCTTAGTGTGCAACTCCTTGGAACACGCAACTAATCTGCTTGACAATCGTTCGAATATCTATTCCGACAGATCAGATCTTCCAATGCTCGTAGAGCCGTCACTGTAGGAATTTCCCACTCGCCCAGCAGAAAACTCTACAACCGTACTCATGCCATGCACTCACGATCATTTAGAATGAACTGGGGCTCATTTATGCCTATTGAACGCTATAACGAGCGATGGAGAATTCACCGCCGTTTGATACACCCATGGCTTACCAAAAATGCGGTAGAAAAACTCGTTCCAGCTCAAGAGGAGGCGATTCAATCCTTTCTAAGAGGTCTGCTGCAGCGCTCAGAGCCAATAACTGACTCGGAAGAGCTTCACGACGAAATTCATCTGTCAGATAAGATTCTATTGAACGAAGAAGTCGAGCGGTTAACTGAACCTTACATTAGCTCAGCAGCTTCTGCCCTTGCTCATTCGGTATATGGACATCGAATTCAAAGCTCGGACGACCCTTTCACATTGGCACTAAAAATGCAACTAAAAGCATAGCGATAGCTTTGATGCCATCTAGTAAGTGCTGTCATACGTAGGCTTATTCACTTGCCTGACAGCCTTGATTTATAGATTTTTTAGTGAACGTTTTCCCCGCAATGGCTCGTTTCCCAGATTGGTTGCCCGGAACCGGTTGGAAGCATATAGCTCGGAAGTGGGGCGAGGAGAAGGATCACGTTGTCGATACGGCTTACTTTCAGGCTCAAAGTCGGATTGTATGGATGTTTTCGTAAGAATTAAGGCCTAATGGGTGACTAAAAGAGTCTCTAGGCTGCTGGAGAAGATCAAACCTCGATTGTTGCCTCCATAATCAAGCAAGCAGAGGCTCTTCAGTTAAATCCAGACGAGTTTGATGAGTATGTAAAGAATACAGCCTTTTCGCTGTTTGGTGGTAAGCCCTTTTTCAACCTTTACTTTACAAAATCTGACAGTGCTTGTAGCGGGCTCAGATACCGTGCGTATTGTTTTTTTTCGGCCTATATGCTAGCCACTCATACCCCAACAGACATCCACATCGCTACTTCTTTTGTTTTGGCAATGCTTATGTTTCCCGATACTCAACAGCGTGCTCAAGAGGAGATCGATGCTGTCGTCGGTTCCAGTCGTCTGCCCACGATAAAGGATAAAGGACGCTTGCCCTACGTGGATAGGCTAATCGAGGAAGTATTGAGATGGCGACCCGTTGCCCCAATGGGTAAGTTCAGACTCGTTACGTCAAAAAGGATTACGAAAAACATGCTGGCACGTCATTCAGGTATGCCTCATGCTTCAATTCAAGATGACATCTATGAAGGTTTTTTCATACCGAAAGGCACCATAGTGTGAGTTCCTCTAGCATATTAGCGACGCACGAATACCGATTCTATTTCGAAGCATCCCTAACGTATGGTGCGGAGTCGTTCATGCTCACAACGGCGAAAATAGCCATACTAATGAAATATGCTTGTATAACACGAGCAGGACAATGAGTCATGATGAGCGTTTTTACAAAAATCCTGAAGAATTCAACCCAGACCGATTCCTTGACCCGAATGTCTCACTTCCTCCGGTTTTTGGCTTTGGGAGAAGGTATTTGCACTTTCTCCATTCTTACTTCGCATTGAGCCCAGGCAAAAATCACAGGTCTTGTCCCGGTGTGCAGCTCGCAAAAGCGATAATGTTCCTTTATATCGCGTGCATCTTGGCTACGTTTACTATAGCTCGCGCTCAAGACGAGGAGGAGGAGATTGATACCATGGAGGGGATGGCCAATCAACTTACCTTGTAAAACATACACTTTGTCGTAGGGTTTGTTCGCTGATGGTGGCTTCATACAGCCATCCAAACCGTTCAAGCTAAGGTTGATACCCCGACCCAATGCTCGTCAAGTCCTTCTTCACGAAGATATATTGCACTAAGGATGTGCGGCTGCGAACTGTGGGGATTAATGTGGCGAATTACGTTTGGTGCTGCTTGTGGTTAGATCCTGTATATTACCGTTACATAACGTGTGTTGCTTCTGTTCCCGACCATGCTCTGGCGAGGTTACCTGCCGCAAGCCTTGCTACTACTATGCACGCTGGCACTATGGTTATCTCCCACAGCCAAATCAACCGATATTAAACAAGAATACGAGTATCGATCGATACAGCTTCCGGTCTCCCAGTTTTACGACAACGTCGCTACCTCGGACTTTGACGGAAACGGAGCTGGCTATCCAGTCGAATATCTCCCAAGGGGGAACTCGTAGATGAAAACATCAAGGTGGGATTACCGTGAAACCTCGACAATCTTATTCTAATTATCGCTGGTAGTTTGCGCTCCCCAAGTGGGGAAACGAGCGACCAGACAACTTTATTTCGAATACCCAAGTCCTCGATGTCAAGCCTGGGTTTGTGCGTGAATTCCATGTGCTCTATGCAGGAGACTGGATCAACGGTGAGCTGGGCTGCTAAGCTCCGAGTGAACTCTGAGCGAGCCTCTTATAGGAGAGAGTGGTGCACAATTCGAATTCGAATTCGAAGACTCGACGAAGCAAGTGGTCGAATGTACGTTCTTCTTTTCTGCCCCCAAGTCGACCCATTGGTAAAACTTGGCTCGTGCTGCGCAGTGTCCGTGAAGAATTGGTGGAACCTCCATTGGCTCAACTCTGGGCCAGTTAGAGCGTGAGTGTTGTATTCGCCCCTTCGTCCGACCCTGTCCTGATGTCTTGCCTAGGCCATATCACAATACACCAAGCGGTCCCAATTACAATACGACACAGTTGCATCATTGGGCCAGCACCGTCTCCTCGTTCTCTCCCCTCAAATCGATCCGTTTCCCACCTCGCACCAACCAGAATCGACTACATATCTTTGCTGTTACACTCGTCCCTGCCTACGCCCCTGACACTGACGTCACGACCTCACCTCCAGCTGTCAGCGTCAAGGATGTTCGACTGACCACACTCAAGACCGACAAAGGAGATTCTGTTGTACAGGTTACTTTAGCAAACCTCCGGGCCCTTGCCGCACCTTCGTACAGATTCACCTCGCCTCATGGTTCTGCTGCACATATACCTGGTCATAGGTCTCCTCGTCGACCAGTCCCTGACGACCAACGCCTTCTCTCTCAGCGACGGGATGACGGGGCTCATGAATACCAGCATTACACGACTGCAGTCCTATCAGGTCCTCACGAGGTGTTAATTCGCGCTGTTTACGGCCAAGGGGTCCGAACAACCTCGCCTGGAAAATTCTTCCGCCTAATGCCCGGCGATGATGTACGAGTCGACGTCGGGGTCTCATTTGACCAATCCTCAGAAGGACTTGGTGCTTGGTTTAGAGCGGCAGCTCAAGCAGCGGGGATTCCGAAATCGGTCATCAATATGGCGAGCATCTCACGGCAAGAAATCGAAATAGAGGTGCTGGTGGTCTCGGCTTCTACAAACGCACCTGTGGTCAAGTCGACTGGTTGGGACTTGGATTTGGCTTATTCGGGTATGTCAGACGAAAGTGGCGACTACTGGCAGGCTACGCGAGAAAGTTTGGAAAGGCACGAGGCGCCTCGTTGGGTTAGTGGTTTCCTATATAGGTAGACAGGACGCGTACTTATTCTTGGGCATAGTGGACCAATGCGAAATTCGGAATCTTGTAAGACCAACATATGGTCTTATCCTGGCATCTAATGGAATTGTTGTTCATTAGTATCCACTGGGGGATATTCTCCGTTCCAGGATGGGTGAGTGGTGTTTCGCAGGATTCAGGGGTTGCCTTGTCGGACTCTGATATTTCACCTAGGCACCGAAAGGCCCTTATGCAGAGTGGTATGAGTAAGTCGACTATGAACTATATGATAGTAGGCCCAAGCTCATCCGCATTGAAGTTGGTGGTACCATAATCCGCCCGATGCCTCAAATCCTTTCTGGAACTACCACCGCGAGACCTATGGTGTAGTAAGTCTCCGCTAGGCGAGCAACCCGAAGAATGCCACATTGAATGTTATCTTAGGACAAAGTCTACGACGACTTTATCTCCGAATTTACTGGCGCGAAGTTTGATGCCGCAGAATGGGTGGACTTGTTCGCTACTGCCGGTGCCAAGTATTTCGTCCTTGTTACCGTGAGTGCCCGTTAGCAGAAATCGCTTAAACAAATATCCATCTTGACGGTTCGATTTTCATGACTAGAAACATCATGACGGTTTCGCTCTCTTTGACACCCAGGATACCTCGCATCGAAGCAGTGTCTACCTTGGCCCGAAGCGCGACTTTATTGGTGAACTCATGAAGGCTGCGCGCGAGAGGCATCCAGAAATGCGCAAGGGAACATACTTCAGTATGCCAGAGTGGTGATGAGTCGCCACTGAGAACAAACGCATTAAAAATAACTATGTTTATAGGTTCAACCCCGACGCTGGCCCATATGGATTTGGAAGTTGGCCAGGACATTTGGCAACGAATCCTTATGATGGTTCTACCCTAGAGCCGTATACCGGCCGATTGGAAGGGAAGGATTACTTGAAAGACATCCAAGAAGAGCAGATGCGAATTCTGACGGAGGAATACGAGACCGAAATCATGGTTAGTACTATCTTGAGGTTTGGTCCTGATAAGACTAAAAATAGCGTATAGTGGGCGATATCGGCGGTCCGAATAGGACACTCGAGTTTGCTTCTGAGTGGTATAACAAAGCCGCCAAGGCTGGCAAGCAAGTGACGATCAACAACCGCTGTGGAGTTGCCCCAGATTGTGAGTGCTGCTAGAACTTGATAGATTTAGTTGCTGAAAATGAAAGTAGTCGATACGCCGGAATATACGCGGTTCAGCTCGATTCAGACGCGCAACTGGGAAACCAGCGAAGGTATTGATCCGTAAGTGTCTCTTGTATGTTAGGTGACTATCGCATAGACTGACGCCCTCATAACAAACCAGGTACAGTTACGGCTACAATCGCGTTACGAAAGACGAGGAATATCGATCTGCCGAGACGATTGTCCATACCCTGGTAGATATCGTATCCAAAAATGGAAAACTAGTGCGTTGCAACTTAGCCTTACAATATGTGCAATAACCTTTCCTCCGTAGCCTCCTGAATCTCGGTCCCACTGGAGAGGGGGAAATTATTCCTGCCATGGTCGAGCGTCTTGTTGATGTTGGCAACTGGCTCAAGCATTCAGGGAGCTGCGTGTATGATACGGTAAGTCACTCAGGTCCAAGAAACTGGCCAGCTGCTGATCGCGACCCAACGTTTTCCGTTCTGTCAGACATACATTCCTTGGAGCCGACTTGGCCCTCTCCGATTACCACGACCCCAACCTCGTTCTGTGTGATCTCCTTTAACCGTCCAACCGATAATTTGTGGTCGTTGAACGACCTGTACCAATCTTCCGGGAGATACGGTCATATGCTCGGAGCAGAGAAGGTCGGCCCGCTGGCCTGGTCGTATCGAGATGGCAAGCTGGCAATCATTGTGCCGGATGAAGCTCTCGATGCGGTGAAGCATGCTTGGGCATTCAAAATCAGTTATGCAGATGTTGAGTGAAAGGGGATGAGAAACAAGTTCATACATTCGCAAACGACATGTGTCGCACCTTTCTTGGCTGAACAATGAAATAATAATGGATACAATATAAATGGTGTAGGCATCCTACTCTTGCTGTCCGTTTGACGACAAGACCAAACGACTGAGCAAACGAATATGTGTACCCTGATCGAATTGACCTACATTGTGAACAGTCTAACCTGGACTAGAAAACAGATTGACACATTATTGACGGGATAAGACCCGTGTGAAAGGGTCATGTGATCGATTGAGGTGCTGCTACCCCGCGTTGCCCGAACTTATCTGTTCGTGCAACATCAGCCGCAATCCCGCGTCATTTCTCTCCAACAACCCTCGTCACTTTAGCTCATTTTTTATAACCAGAAACCAAGACAAGCTTCAGTTGTAGCATATATCTACCTATAGCTTGGCCATTCCACACATCAGCATAAAAAACTGGCTCAAAAAGCTCAAATTTTGAGCCATTTGGCCCATTGAGCACGAGCTAAACCCGATAAGGCATGGAGTCATTAGATAGGGCCATGAATCGCCGCATAGACCCACTAGTACGGCCGTCCGATATGCACGTTCAGATTACCCCTTGGTCAAATTTGCTCAAATGACTCATGGCATGAGCACCGTGCTCATACCGTGAACCAGTTCCTCCTGGTGCACATTGCGTTCATTCAAACGTGCAACAAAGGCACCTGATGTGCTGCCGCGAATGTCTCTTATTTGACCTCGCCACTCTCAACGCAATACAAGCCATTGAAATCCATGCCATGAATGATCTGAATCAGGCTGCTTCGAAACGGTGCTGTTGCTATCACCAGTGCAGTTCTAATTTACAAATGTGGTTCGGGTCCACGTCCAAGCATGAGAATGTCGTAGAATGTCGCAGAATGTAACAGAACGTGCGAGAAAGATGAGTCAAGAGATAATCGAGTCAAGTATATGCGCAGTACATGCGCAGCACTCACCCGGTATGACTCGGAGACAATTGTAGGGTATAAATGAGGGCTCTACGAGACCCCCCCCCATCATCATCATCTCTTCTTTCTATTCTCGTTTATTCACACTCTTTGTATCACATTCGTTTTGATTCTCTTTAATATACATTTGATTTCTACAGGTTATGAGCCCGACTGACGCTCGAGAACCGTGAGAATCGAATATATCTATCATAATCAAACCCAAACCCAGACACGTCGACTAATAGACACAATCGCGAGTGTTTAATAGTTCACACCCAATCGCATCCTTCAGGGGGAGCGATATCCACAAGCACATGTGGCGCATACAATAGTAGATAAGCTGGTAGATCTAATTTGTGTGGCTTGCATCGACCGAAGTAAGATGGGGACAATCGAAAGTGATCGAAAGTAGATCTTCCCGACCCAAGCGAGAGGACGGCGAACCAAACAGAGGATGTGAAACATCGGTGGCAAAGGCACAATACCCCATACGGAGTAAGCAAACGGGTACAGCTTCATCAGACCTCCATCTAAGCGCGGAGGAATGGTTGCTCATTATATGCAACAACCAAGACCTTCCGCAAAGCATGAACCTCCTCGAACCGAACATTCCAGATCCAAAGGACGGTCAGGTAACCCGTGACTGTGACGAACACCTATGAGTCATTGCACGGGAGACTAAAGATAACAAGGGGACGCATTCAGCGGACGCGCGAATGGTTCCAGCATTGAAGCATACCACCCGGAATACGCACCAGGTGGATAGAACTTAAAAACACTTGATTTGGACAATAAACGATGCAGGATCAGTATCAACAGGCCAGTGATCTGCGATCGAGACTAATCGCTGAGACGTACGAAGGAGCACTAGGATAAGTACTCGAAGGAGTTAGAAGCACAGGAAACAATAAAGTCAAATCAAAGCAGATTTGGACTTACTGAGAAGATACCCGAGTTCGAGGAACGAGTCGACTCAAATGCAGAAACTACGGGAGAAAGGTTAGCCACCGGGCGGCTAGTGCTGAAGCCAGCGTGAAGGGCCGTCGAGCAAAGCAGCAAGGCAAACGGATCAGGCGCCCAAGATAGAATTAGCCGATAAGGTGAATTCAGACTCGGACATAATTAGGAGCTGAGGGTAGAAACTCGGTGACGCAGAACGAGGCGAGCACGCTGACTACGCATTCCGAACTCGGAGGACAGGACTAAGATATCAAAGAAAAAGGTCGCGCGCGACATAGATCACGATACTCGTCGGAAGGCTCTCAAACAATACCTGGGAAGACAGATTAGAGACAAGTGAAGCGTCTAATGAAATCCTAACATTGAAGCAAAGATCAAATGATCTTTATCTATCTGAATGGTCACTTTATATACGCTTAATTCTCTTTTCATTTACTTCTGTACTCACTGCGATTAAGGGGGAGTGTAGAATGTCGAGAATGTCGCAGGAATGTAACAAACGGCGAGAAATGAGTCAAGAGATAATCGAGTCAAGTATATGCGCAGACATGAGCAGAACGCAAACCGGTAGATCGGAGACAATTGTAGGGTATAAATGAGGCTCTCCCGAACCCCCCCCATCATCATAATCTCTTTTTTAGTCTATTTCTCTTTATTCACACTCTTTTGTATTCATCATTCGTTTTGATTCTCCGTTAATTACAGGTGATTTTACAAAGCATCCTCTCCCGAGCCAAGTTTATCGCTATCAGAGATTAAATCTCATACCAACGCAATACAAGTAGCTTCAGATGATGGAGCTAGGGGAACAGCTGAAAAGTAATCGTTGTCCCCATTGCACACCGCATTATTGACGGCCCATGACGCTGAACAGGAAATATTTGTAGGAGTATGTTGGGTACTACAATAGTCGTCATCAATCGCAGATTGAGGGAGAACCTTCGGAGAAGCGTTTAACATATTCGGATCAGTTTGCCCCCCAATGGCTGCAGGGCCATCGCTTGAGTGATTTCTAGAAAACAACACGTGATGAGGGATCTCTTTCTGATCCCAGCCGGATCTTGGGGAAGGCTGGTCCCTGCTTCAGTTCAATGATCAAGAAGAAGTGGCCGGACGGCTATTACATCCTGGCTACACAAGCAATCGGTCAAAAAGTTTCAACTTGATTGTAGCTCGAGGCGCGCGGTAGTTCACTGCTTATTGTCATTTCAGATGACCGTGGGAGCATCCAAAAGACGGTATTGAGCTTGCAGGGGGGTTGATTTGTTAATTCGCCCATCCGTGGTACGTAGGTCCACTGTAGAAATCTCCGCCATCCCTCATTGAATCGTGTAAGGATACAAACTCAAAACTTCAAATGCTTTGTTCGTACTAGGTTTGAAGGAACGTAGCAGATGCAGATGTGGCGGGCGTGACTTGAGATGACCTATCAAGCATAGCCACCCCAAGCCTTT
This sequence comes from Ceratobasidium sp. AG-Ba, assembly GCA_016906575.1. Lineage (NCBI taxonomy): Eukaryota > Fungi > Basidiomycota > Agaricomycetes > Cantharellales > Ceratobasidiaceae > Ceratobasidium > Ceratobasidium sp. AG-Ba. Next base: position 1,519,521 of record CP059640.1, read on the forward strand.
AAAGTGAGGCCACCGCACGTCAAGCAATACATAGCAACTATAGGAAGAAAACTCTGAATAGATTTAAGCGTTTCATATAGCCCCCTGTGCTAGCTTACTAGCCACATTGCACAATAGGAGGCTTGTGGAACTTTTTGGCCATTCGGAAATGAGAGATGTCCGATAGCCGGATGCGACAAGCGTTTCCATGTTTACTGCGTAATGGCGGGGATTGCGCGATTTGTTGTTTATAAAGACTACACCTAATGCCTGCTCGTTTGAGCCGCATGTTTAGACCACCAGACGCCGGATAGCTCAGTACGTACAATCAATAGCATCTGGACCGTGGTTGTTTACGTTTATCGCAGCTGGTCGTACTTCACACAATTTTGTTGAAAATTGCTGATTTTTTGATAGGAGGTAGTAGTTCACTGTTCCCCGGTAGTCCTATCCCCCCCCACGGGGGTAATAAAATCAGGGACGCGCCACGGTATATAGCCGCATGCGGTATGCGTCCGCGTGAACGAGGTCATGACAAGGATGAACTACCCCCATAATAAAACCGCATGCGGATGTTTGGATAACAATCCGAGTCAAACACCCCGTGGGTTCCAAATGCGAAACAAGCTCACAAATTCTTACTTGAACGCAAAGGGTTTTAATTGAGAAAAACGGCCTGTAGCGACTCCGTTGATTTGCAATTTCAGTTTCAACATCGACGCGACATAACTGATGATTACACAGCTACACTATTCCCATTTTTACCTTCCTTTGATGGTTGCACTTCACGCAAGCGCATATGGCAAGAGTAGATATGCAACTATTCGTGATATAAGGGAGACCCGATGAGTGTCTTGGGGGAAGCCGGTGCTCTGCGCTAAGAAAGGAGCTCGGCACCAAAGATGAGAGCAAGGTTTGTGGCTGCCGCCCGATGGAGACGTTGATTAGGCGGAGCTCCGGGGAAAGCCTTATTTAAATAGTCACCCCCCCCCAAAAAAAAAAAACGGGGCCCAAATTTTGTTTATAAGGGGGGGGCCACGGGGGTGTTCGAGACAAAAGATCTACAAGGCATCTCGAAATCGCAACATTAGGCCGGAATTGGTCAGGACACCGTGCGTTAGAGCATCCCGGGAAAAACGAAGTCGGCTTACTTGACGAGTTCGTATTACTCCAATCGCTCCCCGATTGGTCCAAAAATACTCAGGAGTTGGTACCAGTTTGTAGGATGCGGATCGTGTGCCCCGAGAATCCCCCGTCCTAGGCAGGCGATCTCTCACTGCTCTGTGCAATTCGACAATTGCATCTTGCAAACGTGTCGACTCAGAACCGGCTGGATCTAGCTTGGCCATCATAGCGGCGAAAACTTGCATGATGGTACAGACTGGTAGGAAATCTCTGACCACGAATTAGCGTTTATCAGCATAAAGAAGTCATATGATTCATTCAAATCCCTACGAAAATTGTTCAGCTTTTCGCAAAACAAGCCTCGTGTGAATCCAGTAGATATATGAATGTACTAGAAATAGTAGCAATCGAAGACTCGATATATGTTACTAGGATACCTACCAAATGTTAAGGAGGTACTAGAAGGCCTAAAAAGAATATAGGAAAGCGCATGCAGGCGCTCCGTAGGTATCATCCCGTTATAAATTATATCAATTCATCGTTAAGCACACTGCGCTACACGACATTCATTGCGTGACTAATTCAGCATCGGGTTTCAACAACTAGAGCTAGTATCTCCATGACACCTAATTCTGAGGCACATTGTTAAGATAGATAAATGGCGTGCCGTGTTTTTACAGGGTGTGCCTTAGATGTACCACGGAACAGGGTATAATATGAGGACCTGTGGTGGCACGGCTACCCACATAGGTCTGACGGAGGTCGTAATGCGGCATGAGTGCTGTAAGCAACTTCATTAGGCGGAATATAATAACTTGAGGTTAAAATTATGCTGAAGACGAAGGTACCGAAGTTCAAATATTGGGCAACCATCCCACGGAGCGGATCGTAATAATTGTTGTGGGTTGACATCTTCGACACATCAGCCAGATACAGTCCGAAGCTCAGAACACGGCCCTTAACTTGACAAACACCATAGCCGGAAGCATCGGGTTACCTATCTGCCCGATATGATCACCAATGCATTAGGGCCTTTATAATAATGGTCAGAATTCCATCTATAATTCGGCCGATCGGAGTGTTCAGGGGCGCGTTTTAGACGGATCGATGCGTCGGCCCAGGAACAGACGCGAGCGGCGACGGGGATAAAAAGACGGTATATACATAAAGGAAATACGGATTGACGCGAATAATGTAAGGACTATGCGCCAACCGGCATAGGCTGGGGGACCCGGAGCGAAGCGACGGGGTTAGAACGGGGCCCCCGCCCCGAGACGCGAGCGAAACTCGCGGGTCGGGCGGCCAACGGGGCGGCAGAGTCGAACCGAGAAGGGATGGTGGCGGGACGAAAAGACGGAGGGGCGGCGTCGAACCACGCTAGATGTGTCGAGGAGGGGAGGACGCTAGGCCGTGGTTATCTTGAGGTAAATGGGGTGGCGAGTCCATGTGGCAGTAGTCGCGTCAAGACGGGCTGTTCGCCTCCGCAGGCTGCGCTACAGCCCATACGACGAGCTGCCAATCCCGTCACCATCGTACCAAGCTGCTCTGTCGACCTGCAATTGGAGAGACCTATGATTCGGAGTCCAAGATTTACCGGAGGCCCTTGTGTCTGGTGCAAAGATCTGCCTCGGAGATCGAGAGTGCCCCTTCGCTGACAGCTGATAAAAGGGGACGCAACATCTCAATGGGTGTCCTCCCGTGCCAAAATCGAGATACATCTTCGATTCCAACGAGCAGTTATGGAAGGATGGTCATTATTGACAACTTACACGCAACGAAAACAAGACCAACGCTGCAGTGGCGTAGACACTTATCTTACGCCCATCTGATAAATACATACTTCGGGTGTGTCAACCTGTGGATCTATACAAAAACGATGGTTCATGTGAAGTCGGGTGGTCTCGGAATCAGGCGGTTTCAGACATTACACGTTCTGCATGTCAAGAAGAGCAACCCCAGCCGTCAACAGCGAAGGAGCGCGAGTTACAAAAACCCCACCCCCTGCAAATAGGCGACTAGCGGACTTCATACTAATAATACAGAAAAAACAAAACGCCTGACAGACTATTTAATCCAAGTGCACCGCCGCCCCCCCCCCGGTTGTCTCTATCTACTTCCTTCGATCGTTCAACTTCATACTCAACATATCAAAACCATGGGTACCCAGAGAATCTCTGCAAGAATATACTGTGAGACTGAATCAGGCGAGGAAAACTTGACGTCAGTGTGAGGCGACTGCCCGGCGCGGTTGTCGGAGTGGGAGATACGGAAACGGTAGGTATAACATAGGCGGCTAAGACGTTGCTATGATTTCCGCTCACGAGTATCTAGACGGTCTTAGACGTAAGAAACAACACGATGGACGAGTGAGAACTTGCACGCGGGGGGCTTCTCGGATATGGGGGGAGGAAGTGATGTAGTTGTCATCAAAAGTCCTAGCGCGCATTGTGTGTACATTGACATGCAGCCCGGCTCATTAATCTGGTGGCTGCGGGGAGAAAGAGAGTGGAGACTTACTCAGGCTGGACGAACGAGGCGGGGAGTGGTACCAGTAGGAAGCAATAGTTGCTCGACACGAGGCCAAAACTCACGGGAACTTTAGATCAGGCTCTCGGAAGCTAACTTCTACTGACCCGCCCGGCGGCTCGTCGGAGCCTCAGGCCTGTAAGTAGTTATGGATCTAGAGCCGATTTCCTATAATGATGCTGTGGGACAATAGTTCAGGATGGAACCCTCATCGCATCAATGGAAAGTGGGTACTTTGAGGAACGCCGGGCTAAGCCACGTGATCTATTATGTAACGAGACGATCGAAATCCATTATGAATATGAATACAGTCATTTCCACCACCGATGCATCGACACCATCTCATGGCTCAAATCAGCGCTCCAACTGAATCCAACATTGTTTGGATTTGATTCATGCTGTTGTGTCGTCATTGTCGAAGCATGGCAGCACATTCGCGCTCGTAAGCAGACAATTCTCCCTCGTAAGTACTTGTTTTGCGGAAGTGGGCAAGACGTACCAGGTATGTGTAACCAAAGATGGGGGCGATTCGTCGCTTGGGACGAGAAAAAAACTGCTACACAAAAAAGTGATGACGTTGTAGTGGATGACTGTACACGTTTAGGCGAAACCGCCCGTCAGATCTGAAAGTAGCCACTGCTGCATCGCCATTCGACAGGGACCAATATGAGCGCTCGGAGTTGACTACTATGTCGACTCAAAGCGCTTTGAGTCCGTACACGGCGAGCGCCCATCATTTCGAGCAGGTGCCAGCAGGTGATGTGTGGGCAGAAAATATTCATTGCGATCATGCAAGATATGCGGTATCTATCTAAACAGTAAACAGTCGTCGCTATACAGCCGCATATATCTGCGCTAGCCTTCCAGGCTGAAAACATTCTTAACTACGCACTTTGAATCCGACCACCCAGACGATCCACCGTGATGAATTATGTTAAATGCATTTACTACTCAGCGTGTGCGATGAGCGTCGCAATGCCATGTATACCATATCTATATTCTACAAGCACAGAGTGCGGCTTTCGGGAGTGCGGCCATATCAAGCGGTACCGAGGAGGGACCCAATGCGATACTCAATTGTGGGGTGGCACCAGGCCCGCTGGCCAAAACGCGAGACGGAGTGCTCCCCACCGCCTGCCGAATTTTTGGCAATACTCACGGGACTTAAACGGCACCAGGACCTCAAAGAGACCACCGCGTGCCCTGAAAACCACAATATTAGGGGGTTTACTGAGTCGGCCTTTCTTGTAGATATTGAAAACTCTCCACTGCGTAGGTCTGGCTACATGTTTCTCATTCAATGATCCTCCAGAGTGCGCCTACCGTATACCAAAAACGCTTCGAGGGCGGGCCCGTCGATCAATCGATTAAGGACACTAATCCTGAGGAACGCCAGACACATACCATGACTTGTAATCTGGGCGGCCTGAAAACAAGTGAGGACAGACGCACAGGGGTTTGAGTTGGGTTACGTTTTGGCTGGTTTACTCAATAGTGTAGAAACAGTGTATGGACCGATTTTAATGTGAACAAATAGCTTCTTAAGGAGCTGTGAGGGCTCGTATGAGAGTGTAGCGGACAGTAGATAAGATTACAAGAGGGTGAGGAAAAAAAGACAAGGTGTGGGTTGTGTTTTTTTTTTGAGCGAAAGCTATTTATGCAAGACAGCAGACAATAGACGATACTACAAGTGTGATAAGTGGGAGCGACGTGCAAGCATGATGTAATACAAAGGAGAGAGAAAAACATTTCGCATTCATTAGAACGTCTTTTTACAATATACGTTGCCCTTCACCATATCGCAACACTCCCCTCCCCCGGCGGATCATTCAACTAGTACTACTGAGAGTCTTCTGTTGATAAACACGGCAAATCGCGACCGATTATGGCTGTTCATAAGTCCGTTCACGACGAAAAAAATAACGCGAGGTGCAAAACGGTAAATTCAAGGAGTTCTGCACCGAGATGGGCATTAGAATTTAAAGCTATATGGAATCACCTGTTGGGCGCTATTTATAGTTACACACGATTTTGATATGATGGAGTTTCCTAATCGGAACAACGGAAAGGGGTGTACCCCTGAGTGCACGAGAACGAGGGCCGCTACAAAAAGTGGGTTGGAGCGAATGAATGAAGGTCTAATAGGTGTGTGTACAAAATTCGCTGATCGGATCTCGCTGAGGAGAACTGTATCTACCACTCTGGGACCGGCGGTTCCAGTCAAATCATGGTATATCTTGCAGAACGAAAAAATCTATCACCACGGGACTTTGCATCACATACTATTACGACCCCTTCATTCATGCGTCACAACCCATTTTTTGATAGCGGCGTGTTATCGGCAAGCAGGGGTACACCCCATTTTCCTTTGTCTGAATGAAAACTATCGTATCAAAACGTGGATACATATAAATATGCGCCCAAGCAAGGTGATCCAAAATGTCTTAGAATTCTTAATTCGACAATCTCGTTGCGAAGAAACTAAGAATACCGGTTCACCCTCTGGAGTTTATTTTCACGATCGGACGGAATTATGAAACAGCATAAGCCCATGAATCTAGTCTGATAAGGACCAGAAGCGTTCATGCAATGGTGTCGGAAAAGCTCAGCAAGTTGTCTCGGTTGCGAATCTTGACAATGCGATATGTCGACTCTAACTTCTCTTGTAGGAAAGAGGACCCAAAATCGAGTTATGTTTTGTTCAAGTCAGGCGCGCAGTCAATAGCTCGTTTGACACGGACTGAATTATCGCAGGCGTATAGCGTAGGATCGGGTAGACGGGAACGAGAAGGCGGACGAAGCGGCGAGAGACGCAAGGACAAGGGGCGCAGGAGCGCTCGCAGACATCCAGGCATCTTGAGAGAAACCGAATCCCGGACCAAGCACACAGCGGCTAGCGCACGTGTACAGGGAGCGTTGTGAGGCGAGTGAAAAGGAAGAGTGGTACGAAACGAGGAAAGAGAAAATACAGAAACCTGGATCCATCTACCCGTCTTCAAGTTCTCGAGCGGCCAACGACATCTTCCTTCCCCGACGCGAGTTTGCGGGTAGTACACTCCGACTCGAGCTTCCGGGTAGCGACCTACTACACCGGTTCAAGAAGTGACTCGCCGGCATGCCGAACTGCGGGGCAGAGAAGCAAACCGTGATCATCTACTAATGGTCGCATAGGGCCAGAGAAGATGCGGAAGCTACGGGCGAAGAGAAATGGGGGATGCCTCGAGATCGCTCGGGAAGTACTCCGACCAGGAAAGGCGACAAGACACCTGATCGATACCTAGAACGGTGGGGGCCCTATGAAACGGGACATATCGGAAACTTAAATACGGCAGGACGCTCTGGGGTACTCTAAAACAGTCGGAGCGGAGGACTGGCAGGTGGGAGTAGGGCTCGTCTGCCGGGCATTTACTCGGGCGAAAGGATGGGGGTCAGGGGCCAACGATGGGGCGGAGTAGAAAGCACCTTCCTGATACCCTAACGTTGTAAACTGTCCTACATAGACACGGGTGCGCGGAAGAGATAAAAGGATTCAAACAACACAAATAATAGCGTAGGATGTAGAAATCAAATATATATAGAATGTAGACAAAGTGTTAGAGTGAAAAGAGTGTGACGTGAGTGGAAGGTATGGGTGAGCTCAGAGGGCTCGAGAGACCGGTATTTAACCCTACACGTCGCTGTGTAGTCAATATGTAAGTCCTCTGCGCATAACTGCGCATTCAGCCACTGAACGAGATATGACTCGTTATTTAGACGCATTTAGCATACACGAAAAAAACGCGGTTTTCTACATAGGAGCTGTTGTTTTGCAGCTAGCGTTTGCCTAAAAACATCGTATGCATTCAGCTGTGGCTCCTGTGTAGCAGAAGTAAATTTCATTGCGATGTCGATGTGGCTAGTCGTTTGCTTAGATGTACAAGAGACTGATCCTCGTGCGAACAGAAGGCATGCCTGAAATAGAGGGTAGTCTGCCTGAGAGCGAAGTCCGAATCGACGTATCCGACTTCATGAACGGTTTGTGATTTCTATTGTATGTCAGACCTAGCTCAATAGTCGCTTTAAGCCATCGATAAAATGCGCTCACGCTGTAATTTGCGCTTGTGTCAGAAGTTGTGCAAATAAAGTGGGTTAGTAGGTTGTCGAAAATGTAATATCGGGACGGCAAGTAACAGACAAAAAAATCAGTTGACCAATAGCCCGATTATATGGATATAACGTGCGTTTTCGCCTTTGGTCGTGGTTCATGCTTTACTGATGTGTTCGTGGCGATACGGCAGTATGCGCGCGAGTCCCATACGACCAGATACGTCGATGTTATGCAGGCTGTGGGAGTGGAGGTGCAGCTTCACGATCTCGAGTGAGTTTTTCATGCCTAGAAAAGTGTTGTGTTCGCCTGGATCCTTGCAATCATAGATGCCCTAATTGTCAGATTTGCTCGTCGCGTGCCTTTTGTACAGCAAACCACGAGTCGGCGGCATAAGGCATGTTATCGTGAAGCAAATCTGCTTAAGATCGAGCCATACAGATTCGTCTAAAAGACACTTGCAGAATGCATTGCTTAGATGTGCCGGTGATCGATTGCCAGTTTATATTGACGCATTGAGGTATCCATACATGTAATGTGATCGCCAGCAGTGCCCTGGAGCAGACGGATAATTCTGGGCTGTACGTAGGGACACGTTCTTGAGTGGCGCATTGCGATAGCTGCTTTTGCGTCCTTGATGGTACGAGGTCTAGATGACGGACAAAGCAAATTGTACAAACCATCGCCAACAGTTGCTGTGGAAGGACTCATGAAATCAACCTGGGAGGTATTTATGCCTAATAGTATGGCGTGCTTTGTAGCGCAAAGGTTGCGTCTTATAATTCAGTTAGCAACAGATACCACCGAAAGTATTTGACCTGGGTGGGTACAATTAAACGAAGACTGCTTGAATATAAATGTGTCTGCTATCGGAACTCGAATCACGCTGAAATACGAGTGCCGATCAGGGGTTGCTTTCACCCATGGTAGGCTGTTAGAAATGGCTCTCTTGTATTCGTTACTCAAGAACAAAGTATGCAGAAATGAGATAAAATTTGAGGACGGGAACCAGCACATGCAAGGTGCCGATGAGAGATCATACGAACCTGGAAGAACTAACTCAAAGAGCGCGAATCAGTGTTTGATTGGCATACCACACCGGGCGGCAACTGTACACTCTTGATGACCCGGAATATGCGAGATACGGGAATGAATGATTGAGCATGAAAGGAGTTAGCTTTGACCGGCTCGAAGGCGATTAGAAAGGTTACTGTTCCCCTGAAATCAGTACCTTCAGTCTCTACGGCATGACAGTCGAGGCACTCAAAAGCCCCAACCTCAGTATGCAAAATGCCTCTTTCTGAGTTTTGACTATCTAGTAATCCAGTGCAGTGCAACTCTGCCGCCTTGCATGTCCTTTCCTCCCTCTATCGCGCTCAGTCATAAGTCATGAGCGACCAAACTTTAGGGAGCGTATTTTTAGCTATCACTGCGCAGCCTTGCGTTTGGGTCTTGGTCAAAGCAAGCCTAAAGCCTTCATGACCCCCGCGTCAAGTCCTTCCTTGATTGGAATCTAATTTGATGCCATCGGTACGAGCATATAGGGTTCATGAAGGTTGGGGGAAGCTGAAAAAGTAAGTGACGAATTTGGGAATTCCTTTACACTCGAGATTGAATGCATTTTGCTGGGACAGGCGGCATATTTTCATGAGGTTCTAGGACTCAATCGTGGTTATTCAATTCACTCCAGGATGCTGATAATCTCCTTGAAAAAACGATCAAACATATATTCGGATCGGTTTTGCACTGGTGCTCGCTGACCTTCTTGTGAGCTGGCTGGTAAAGATTGAACCAGAAAGATCCTGGAGGCTGAGCTCTGTGGTATCCTCAGGTTGGACCTGGGAAGATAGTCTCCTCTAGGATAACACGATGGAGGAGTCGTCAATGGTTGATACACCTGGTTGCACAAAAAAGGGATGAAGTCACAGCAAAACAGGCAATGTTGCTGTGGTATCAGCCCAGCCACAGCTAACAAAGCCCTGCCAGGCACACAGCCACCTTGGTCAATACCACAGCAAACTTTTCAAGTACTACAACATGGGACTGATGCTGACACATGAATATTCCTTGAGCTTTATGATCACGACAGCTAGAACTCAATTCAACAGTAGGACTACCAGCACAGATGGTCGGGCGAGAAATTTGCCAGTTACGCGGCACCCACAGTGGTACGCGCCTCTTTTAGCCGTTCTGCACCCGCACCCACACCCGCACCGCAAGCTGCAGCGAGAATGTGGGTATATCCGCGGTAACCGGCATTTCACCCGTCTTCCGGGCAGGTGCGGGTTAGTTACCTGCACTGAGAGCTCACGTAAGAATATAGATATATCATGAAAAGGCAGGAAATTCACAGCTTTGAAGGATTTTCTTGCACTACATTAATGAAGTATAGCGGCCATCGCGTGGCGAACGATGCTTGGAGCAATCAATTAAAGGGGGGACGTTTTGTCAAAGTCACCACAATCGTGACTCTCATGCTCTTTAAATGCGCAAAAATCAGCAGACTCTAACGATTATGCTTTGGGGTATCCGGGAAAAATTGTGCCGACTGAATTGTAGCAATCTTTGTCGAACATAATCATTTGGGAAGCGCAGACTCACATTCTGCCATCAAAAAGACATAATGGGATAATTCTAATGAGACAGATCGAAAGAACCCCCCGGAAACCCCCTATTTGACATCTTAATTAATTATAGGTTTCTTTATTCTCATGAACCGGCATCCCCTGCCATGAACCGTAGGGGATTAACTGTCCCTTGGGTCTGCACACCAGTTCAACACAATGGAATGCAATGAAGAGTTTCCAGAGCACTTACCTAGGGTAAATAGGGTGTAGAACTAACTGAGGATCATAAATGGCACTAACCCCTTCAGAAACGCTCCAGAGGGAGTTCAGCTGAAATTTCAGCTCTCAAGGGTATGTTTCCCTTGTCTACCCCTATATATTGTCCATTGACATGAGATTCGCTGGTAGGTTGATATAGCCTATGCGCATGCATCTAGCTAAAGGGAGCACCATTCACACACGGTGCGATTTACTAGCGCTTATGGCGCTCTCAGGGCTCAATTCCTATATTCCGCCTCTAGATCACGCTACCTGCTGCAATCGCCTGGAAGCTATACCATTCGACTCTGCTCACTGACGCGCATCGAATGGTATCTAAATGTTTAGTATTAGTGAGTTCTAAAATTTCATTAGCTGCGCTTTTGGGCTGATTATTTTCTAGAACTTGTTTGCTGTCGATCTGCTCTGTGAACAATTTCCGACTTCAAGTGTATATATGGTTCGGTAAGGATCTTTTTTCTCTATTTATACGTGGTGCTGAAATTCAATTGTGGTGACTTCTTGTCACTCACTCCGCCGTCGCAGCGGTTCTCGCCGCTTCGTGGTGCGGATTTATCTGCGAGTATGCCGGCACTTGTTTGTGAGTTACCCGGGTTTCCCGCCCAGTTACCTGCGTCTCTGAACCATATCCGCACCCGCACCCGCTCGCAGCAGGTATTTGCGGGTATTTTTTCCGCACAGAACGTGGATATACCCGCTGCGGGTTTCTCCGACGACATGCTTACTACCAGCGTTAGTTGATTTTACATAAGACTACCATATAGATGAGAAAACATAGCATGTCTGTATAAGCTGTCGGGATGATGTAAGAGACTCTACTAGTGGTTGATTTGCTAGAGTGGCAGCTGTGAGGTCAGACATGTGTGTGCGGAGCAAGAACGAATTACTGAGCAGAAACGCCTGGCGGACGGCTGCTTTCGCAGAGTGAATGCAGATATAAGGTTCACATTGGAGTCAAAAAGATTTTGCGCATTTAATGAGCCGCTCATTGGCCGGTTTGGATTGGGTTTAGTCCAAGTTCCCCTTTCAGGCACTTCAGCTAGGTAAACAAACAATAATGAGGCATTACTTAATGAAAACTGGGCATATAGGGTACCATTTGAGAGCCAGAACTTTTCTTTTACGGAACTTTGATATCAAACTGCCATCTATGCCGCATCTATCACTCTCGTATCTGCACCTGATCTAGCATGATTGCTCGAGCCGTGGCCGTGAACGGTCATGTGACTCGGTCAGTTGTTTGTTGTTCGGTAGGTTACTGGTCGTGACCCATTGCTCTCATCATGCGAGCTAAGTCCCCCGTTTGCGCAGCCGCGCTACACGTTGCAAATACACGTTCGACGAGCGTTTTGCGGCCGTTCCGCCACCTCGTCGCTCCGTCGCTCAACCACCTCGTCGCTCCGTCGCTCCGCCACCTCGTCGCTCCATCGCTCCGCCACCCCGCCGCTCCGCCACTCAACCGCTCCTCTGCTTCGCTGCTCTGTCACGCTTACCTCGACCACTCTCGAACTCAACCGCCCCCAAACTAGACCACGCCAAACTCGACCGCTCCAATGAGACAAGCCTGGCGGCCAGCCTCACGTCTAACCCACGCGCACGGCCATATGTTGCGCCTCCACTCTGTGTGCGATGACCCTGCGCCCAAGGCCCTGTACTCGCATGCAAGGCGAGACCCATTGGCCATGTACCCGTCGACCCATGGTGAGTGGCTGGACACCTCGTCGAGGCCACGCTGACCTCGCCGCAACAACACGCCGCCCTGTTTTGTCCTTCTGTGTCACAATCGCGTTCCCGGCAACATGACCATTGGTTGCGGTCACTCGAGCCTATCCCACCGACCTCTTTTAGACAAGGTCTGCGGACCCGCTCACTGACCACGGCGCTTGTACGGTAGCTCGCGATGAACTCTGTACGAGGAACACGCGTTCGTACTCACGTCACTCGCCTGGAGTCCGCGATCTGAGGAAAAAGCCCCTATCCCATCCGCCTCTGCTCGCGCCGGCACATTTGGACGCCGTCAATCGACCGACCATTGAGCCCGCGCTCGCAACCTCTGCTGCTCAGCCAGAGGTAAGTGTTAAACTCAACCATTATCAATCCAGTTCTGATCATTTACTGCACTGGGTACCCAATTGAGCTCCGTTGCTCTTCAAGCCTACTCAACATCACACGCCGCCTGCGCTATGCCCGCCCCGCCCTGACCCTCTGTATTATCCAACACCTCCACTGCTGCACGCCCGCCCACACCCCTGATGCTGGGAGATGCCTGCTCCCGATCCGTACCTAATAACTAGAAGGTGAGAGCGCACATCAATCACGACATATATGTTTGTTTCCCAAATATTTAAATATGTAATTAAATGTATGAAATGAACATTGGTTTATACATATCTTAAATGCAAGCGAATAGATCGTGCAGTGCTCTCATCCAGTAGAGTAAATTGACATATGAACTACAACGTGCCCACCATGGAGTACAGGGGCCACTCAACACACTACAACCTGTAAGGGGGAGAAATAGTAAAATAAGGTGGATGTTTGTAGTTTGCTGTAGTACATGTATGATACATGTAGTCGGCTGTGGAAAATGCAGGTCTACATAGAGGGGGGGACCGCACAAGGCCACACAGGGCCCTACAGAGCCCCACAGCATACCATGTGTGTGCTTTGGTATGCTGTAGAAAATGAGGATTTTGCTGATGGTATCCTACCCATCCTTACAGCTACAGGCAGTTATGGTTCAACGACTACTCCACTTTTCAGAAGATTTATGACGTCTGAGAACATAACGGCTGAGTTATACAGGTATGTCAACGTATATCGTTATATATCAGGATGATACATGTTACTTTGTAGGAACCTTGCCGCTATGCTGACATATTCGATCTATTGGATACAAGCTACGATCCTCAGACGACCCTTTTGCTCTCGGTCTGAAAGAATAGCAGACAATGCCTCAAAAGCGGCCCTGCCGTAAGTGAGTGCTTACAGTTCTGCCTAACGTGACTAGACTGATTTTCGTTTGTCTTGAGGCTTCCTTGTTAACGTTTTCCTATGGCTAGTCTACGTTCTAGCTGGGTGCCTGGAGCAGGCTCAAAACAAACGGCTCAAAATGGCGAAAGCAGCAGGAATTTGCGTCCAATATGGCCTACAACTGGACAAGAGCCAAATGGTATATGAACCCGCCGGAGTATAATAGGATACTTACTATGACATTTGCTAGAAAATGGGAGCCGCAGGACATACTGTCATTTCTTCTGCGTTGCTTCACGCCAAAAAGTTGGAAATAGCCCAGAGAGGAGAAGGAGGATTACGTACAGAAGCTGGCTATTGCGCTTTTTACAGGTTGGTCTGTATTATAAAATCTATAGACCTAAGCTTATGGGTCTGTGTGTACCATGGGAATATAGGTGGTACAGACACGGAAGGGAAACAGCGTTTTACTAGATGACACCACTAACTACTCGTGATACAGACAATGCTAACATCGGTTGATTTTTGTTGGCAATGGTATGTTTCCTGAGGCACAGAAGAGGGCCCAAGAAGAGATAGATATTGTATTGGGATGGACAGACTGCCAACATTGGGAGATAGGGGAAGATTGGAGTATATGGAGAGGCTGACTCAGGACGTATTCAGATGGAGAACGCTTATTTCCCACTGTACAATCTCAATACCGACCAAATACCCTCTAGCAATTTATTCAATCATACTAGGTGTACCACACCGGGTTTTATAGACAATGTATATAAAGGATACAGTATTCCAAAAGGGGCAATTGCGTAAGTGATGGTTTTGATGATCTGAAACTTGTAAGATGATGGCTGAGAACACTTAAAGCTTCAGCAATGTTTGGTAAGTCTCTGCTAAGACAGCACGTCACGTCTGCATTGTGAATTTTATGTCGATAGGGCTATTCTCAACCAAAACCTGAAACTCTAGTTATGATAATTGAGTCTACTCAGGGTCTGGTGAGCGCTACTCTCATGCTACGAGCGCTACTAACCAGCCGCCCCAAACGCCCAGATTTTCCCGGCTAAGGGCGCAAACACGGAAACCAACTCGGTGATTCCTGGAGACGATGTGGGCACCAAGCTGGACCCCAGGTGAGCGCGATGCCAGCTGGAATCCAGCACGTCAAGATTTCAAATGCGGCCGCGCATGCCAAGTCACGTGAAGGGCTGGTCACGTGAGCCAAAGACAACTTAGCACAAATTAGATATAGCTGGAAAGGTAGTGTATATCTACAATCCTGATGTATGCAACAATTAGGCAGATCTGCCTGTTCTACGAGAAGATATAAGCTAAACAAGAGTAGAAATAATGCGGTTATATACCTTTACTACAGTAAGATCCACAAGCCAGATAGTGTAGTGGTTACTGCACTTGTCAATCCCCAGTCAAGCGCTTCACCAGGTCTTACGCTCCATACTCGGCCTTGCCTCTTTTTATGAGCCAAGCAAGCCATTATATTGAAATGCACCAAGCTGTTTTCCGGCTTGACCAGCCAGCCAGCTGGAAAACACGTCAGGAAAAAGCCTGGGGGCAAATTTGCCCGGTTTGGCAAACCGGGTTGGTTACATCATCTAACCGCCAGGCTGTGTAATAGTCGCAAATTTACCCGGTTTACCATGGTAAACTGGGTAAACCAAGGTAAATAACGCTGTGTTTCCCCGGGGGAAGGCGAACTGGGCAAAATGGGCAAATTAGGTGTAATTTGCCTAAATTTGCCCAGCGCCTTTTTCCTGACGCATACTAGCGCCCTTACGCCGGATTCGGCTGGAACACGTGCTGGTTCCTGGGTTCCAAAAATCAAGCCTAAATCCAGCTGCCACTGGGGCGGCGGGTACAGACCCGGTAGCCACGTGATGTCTAGTCTAACTAAACTGGAGTTTTGGGTTTTAGTTGAGATTACCCGGGACGAGAGCCTATACCCGGATCCTGAGAGTTTCAACCCAGACAAATTCTTGATCCAAACGTTCCCCTTGCTCCCGTGTTTGGATTCGGCAGCCGGTTTGTGTCCTATGAATGAAGCTGATTGTGGGGTGCTCTTCCTTCGCAAACGCAGTGCTTGCCCAGGAGTGCACTATGGCCAAGCTGCGTTGTTCATCACCATTGCGACCTGTTGGCAAATTTTAATATTTCTCCCGCCAAGGATTCTGAAGGGAATGACATGGTACCAGTGGCGGAAGCACAAACGATTTGCTATAGTACGTCCGAACTGACTAAGGGACGTATTCAACTCATATCACTACACCTAGTCATCCGAAGCCATTTAGGCTCCAGCTTACCCCACGGTCGGCTTTGCGCAAGAAACTAATCGAGGACGAACGCGAAATATAATTCGCTTCAATTGAAATAATAACCTAGGAGGAAGCGATTAGGTCAATGCCCGTAGTTCGAGTTCATAGGATGAGTAGTATTGTATGATGAGATCCGTAAGAGGACAATCTACCATTGATTTTTGGCTCAAAAATGAGACGGGTTTCTCACCACTCGGCTGTGCAAAGGCTGAATCAGTGGCTTACTGCCCAGTGGTATATCCCACCATCACCTGATTCACTGCCAGTGGTACGTCATGTATATGATTAATCGGTAATAAATTGAACATCTATGAAGTGACTGCATTTTAATCGTTGACTCATACATATTGCTCCTGTCTTCTTGCCAAAGGCAGAAGAACTTAGGCGAGTTAGACTATATTATCAAGAAGCACCCACTTACACCTTGCCCACATAGCCTATATCTGTCGCAAGAGCGTTTGAGCGCGACCACGCCACTACAATGAAAGAAGTACGGCAGCCAGGGAAATCCCCCAGAACCCATAGAGGCAAAGGCGTGATACTCGATACACATGACATTACTCATATCAAGGGGCAGAGCCGCCCGAAAAAGATCGATTGAGGTATATTACAGGATTCTCTCGTGCCCTTTGACGTCCTGATGAGCAAATAGAATTGATGCTGGTTGCTCAGGAACTATTACTTACGGGGGGCTTATAATTATTTGTTTATCCCATTGCGATTCGGTGATGCCTCATGAGCGATACTTTCATGGACGTTTATCGGTTAAGATAGGGGGGTCAGGTCATCTTGCAGCCATACAATCTAGGCTATATCCACTTGGAAGGAATTTCTGCTTCCCACGTGTATGGTTCCACATGCCCTTGCATGCGAACTATCTACGGGACAGAATTAGCTGCTCAATTTCGTGACTTTGATCGCTTCGAAAGAACCCCGAGCTTAGGCTGGTTTCAAGGTACAGTCCCTTAGTACAACCACGACATTTGGCATCTCGGCAGCTCTCGGAACCCCGGGATGGGCTCACCCGGACGGAACGGACTTGAGCATCCGTTACAGTCATGAGACCTGCTTACCAATTAGCCGTTATGCTGTATGATGTAATACAATAAATATTGCCACAGATCACGCACGATTGTCTATCATGCATAAGCAGCCAAGAAGCGCGCCTCAGAATAACCAGGAGAAACTAGATTCAATACTTGAGATACTATCATGTTACCGCTGGTCTCTAGGATACTTCCTATTCTTGTTATTTACCCAGTTCGCCCTTACTGATGTCAAACAGATGAGACGGGGCAAAAGTCCAGCCATACTATCCGCCACGCAGGATTTGTGTCCAATTTCCTCTCCAAAACACCCGATAATCCTAGAACTAGCCCGGCTTCTATTGTATCGTATATGTATAATCATAAACATAGTGCTCCAAGACGCCATCGTGCTACAGAGACTGGCCCAGCTCTACCCGATGAGGATCACACTCTAATGGCACGGCACCAGCTACTTCTTTGGGCCTGTCAGACTGTTGTTGCATGCATACAATCTGAAATATCAAATCTGGCTGGCAGCCCATTGCTTCGGCTGTTACCTACCAAAAGAAATTGGGAAGCAATCTCACAGTTCTCTCTGAATCCTATAAAGGAACATATACAAGCTGTCGCGCCAATCATGTATGCACTTTTGTTAGGATTGCTACCCCAACAAACCAAGACAAGGAGGTACACGGGAACGAAACCCTCTGCTTGTATGTAAAATTCCGCTCTATCCAGTGTGGCTACAACCTAACAGATCTCAAGATCGCTTTAGTTTCTATATTTCTGATGCTTGTTACTCATAATGCCGAAGCGAACATATTCCAGAAAGTCTTTGGTATCTGGTTATTTGCTTGCTCAGCGCCCGTAGATATCTATCGAGTTCTAAGCAGACTGGGCACTGTGGCAAATGCCGGTACCTGGACTAGGTACGACAGCGAACTCCGTACTTCTCAGGAGTTCCAGGGCGCGCCGCCCGTACCCTCCATGACATCGGATTTTTTTAGGGTACTACACCCTGCTAGAAGCTTGAAATCCCGTACCACCAGTGGTTCGAGGTCGTACGCCAGGCACGAGCAGGGTTTGGTCGGGGCGATTGTAAACGAATAAGACAATTATCGATTCTCATTACAATGCAGACCAATCGTACTCTAATCACCATCGCCATCCTCGCTGTCATCGCCGTCGTCGAATTGTGGACGCACACAATCTCTACTTCGATCGACAATAGCCCATGTCGCCCCTAGCTGGATCCTTCCCACGACAGAAATAATCGTGTCTATATGCACGAGGTTTATCGGCCCCAACTCGGTGTACGTTACAACAGGCGTCTCAGGCCGTACTGCGTCCGACCCGTCCGTATTGCACTGCTGCACGGCCGCGAGTAAATACGCATTATCGGTGCCGTTACTTGTAAATTGATCATCAGTAAACATCATGAGCGAAAAGCTATCAGGTATACTCACTCTTCAATGAATCGAACAAAATATATGCCTACGCATCGACCATAGTAACACTGTACATAGGGGACATACGGCAAGCGTCGCCAGCGAGCGTTGCGATCTGGTAACAGATCGTACTGACGATAACGTGAGTCATGCGACTAAGACTTTAACATAATGTGCGGGATAGTCGGGATTTTACCTTGACAAATGAATTGTCGCGTGCCAGGTGATCGCTCGCAATGAGTTTCGCACTACGAATGCGATCGCCATCTGGAACCTGGCGAAATCGCCCGTAGCTTATCAATGACTCGAAATTGATTCGGCGTTTTAGTTGGTGCCGGGGAGTATCTGGAGAGACGAGCGAAAAATAGCCGAGAAGCTGGTTTTCCAGCTGGGTTGTGTGCACACCTCGCGTCTTCACAGGCACTCCGAGTACGACTTCCGGGACTGTACAAAATATGTAAATTGTGCGCGAGAGAGAAAATAATCAACCCACATTCGTCGTGCATCCTCTCCCGGCTCGATATTTCCACGCCGTGCACAACCCTTCTTTGGACGCGTGGTCTGCCTACCAATGGCAAGTCAAAAGTTCTTGATATAACTTTCATTTGCGCGCTTCGAGCGACGTAGTTGTTGATCATCTCGTACGGTCGGACCCGGTTTTTGACGGCTAAAAGGATAAATTGACAGAAGCGCTCCATGACGAACGCCCATGATGCCCAGAGCGGACCGGTACGTCTGATGTAATAAGCCATGTGCAACAGGGCGTGGATGGTCAGAGGGCATGCGGGAAGACGCTCTAAAGCGTACTGATAATAAAGACTGAATATATGCGCATCAGGAGTGGACGGCTGTAAGACATCTTAGATTCGATACTAACTTACAGTTCATACTCGTTCACCCACTCGCCAACCATCCTTTCGAGGAAATCAATCTCCTCGTCCTCGATTTTAAACTGCATCACAAGCAGCATAATTTCTCGCATCTTGAGGAAGTGGCTAAAATGGCGTGAATAAGCAGGAATAGCTCAGTAAAGACAAAAAACCCACCTGTAATATGGCTCGTTTAGTCTCCCCCGAAGTAGAATCGGAGCCATGTATTGAAA
Source organism: Ceratobasidium sp. AG-Ba (assembly GCA_016906575.1). Taxonomy (NCBI): domain Eukaryota; kingdom Fungi; phylum Basidiomycota; class Agaricomycetes; order Cantharellales; family Ceratobasidiaceae; genus Ceratobasidium; species Ceratobasidium sp. AG-Ba. Next base: position 1,538,962 of record CP059640.1, read on the forward strand.
CCAGAACGCGAAGGCTTCGGCCTTGAAAAGCTTGGTGTCATCGGCAATGTTTGGAAGAGTGCCGACAAACTCTGCGGGGATTGTTCGCGTAGCCGCTGCAGTCTGCTTACCAATCACTTTCCATACCACTTCGTCGATAACATAGCCGCCATTTTGACCCGCGTCCAGCCACTTGAAAGTTCCCGTCCAATGCTTGATCATGTTCGGGACCAAGTTTTCGAATAAGAGATGCATGATATCGTACGGGAAACTCGAGGATAGATCAATGGACTTGAGTCTTGTGAATATCGAACGCGAGTTAATCCCAAGATCTTTCTGGAGAAACTCGCGTGCTGCCCTGGTTGGCGCAGCTTCGATGGCGCGCAGGTCAGCTAAGAACTCCACATGCGATCGCATAGGGAGCTCAACGGGAGAGTGGGGTATTTCGTTGTCGGGGCGCCGTAGAGGTATGTAATAAACAGTGGTACGCGCAAGTGGGCAAGGATAACCCTGCATATAGCAGGCTCGGCAGGGGGCGACTCCGTTGTGTCCTTTCATAGCGGTCATTTTGGAGACTGCAAGAATATCACCAAATACTAGAATTAGAAACGCGTGAAGTGTGAATACATAGGCCACCCCTTCAGGGCTAAGTCCGCTGCATTCCACACCCTCCTGTAGCTTCAGTAGCTCATCCAAAAGCGGCTCCAAGAACGAGTTGATGTCTTTGCACTGTAGGGGACCGGGGATAACGCCGACGCACAATACATTTTCAAGTTTGGTTCGATGGCGGGGGTGGAGATTGTAATTGATTAAGATAATAGGCCAAGCAGTCGAGAGACCTCGGCGACGACGCTTGAAAAGAGTGACGCCGTCAGTTGATAGACCGAGTGCAATATCCTCAGGGTTATCAAAAAAGCAATACCCACCAGGTTGATCGATGGGCGTAGCACGAAGCCTGCGATAGTCTTGCCCATCGAAGACGTCGTGGGTAACGCCTAATTCACGATCCACATCAGCTTCAGAGCGATAACGAAGCTTTGTAACCATAGCAGTGTTTTGGAAGAGGGCTCGTAGCTGAGGGATCAGGGGCGTGTAGTGAAACACTCGCCTGGGCTTGTGGTTTGCAGCGTAGCGTTGCTCTCCGCAGAACGAGCACGCCTCAAGATCAGCAAACCTCCCAGGTAGCAGAGACAAGAGTTGATGCAACAGTCGTAGGGTACCGTATCAAGACCAGAGAGGATGCGTAGACGACGCCAAGCAATGAACTCGGATGGGATCTCGTGCTCGGCGCAGACGCCGAGCCGAAGATCGTCCCATGTCGAACGTGAGAAATGGGTCCGAAGCCGGGTAGCAAGGAGTTCGAACGTCTTGCGGTCTCGACGGTTGAGCTCCCGAGCCTCTGTGCAATGGCTTAGCTAGTGTTACCGCGAGCATAAAGTGTAGTCACGTACGTAGTTCATCCCATTCATCGTCGTCCAACCCAACAAGAAACTCCTCGAGGAACTCTCGCAGGAGTGCCTGGTCAATGCGAGGTTCATCGTCCGGGTCCAATCTCAGTTCGTCCACTTGCTCGTCGAACAGGGGGTCTTCGTTGCTGCTGACCGAGCCGTCATCCTCAGGTTCGTAGTCAGCCTCTGAGGGGTCGGGGCTGATGAGGTTGCCCCACTCGTCGATTGCGCCATGGGGATTGCGAAGAATCCTATAAACATTCTCTAACTTAAAGTGTCAGCGTACGTTGCAGTCAGGCGCTGGGGACTCACCAAGAAGTGGGATGTGGGTGAACAGAGGTTGTAGCCCATTGAGGTTCGCATCAGGAGGAGGATGTTGATCGTTAGCCAGGGGATTGTTCACACCAACTGGGGGGACATGTATGTCGACGGGGGGGTGAGGATTTGCATTGACCAGATCTGGTGGGGGATCGACGTCCATATGGTTTGGAGCGTGGTCAACTGGTAGGGCTTAGCGACCGTAGTATGAGCGAAACGTCAGAAATATAAGCAGACAACATACCTGGCTGGGGCGGATTGTCCGCATCATCCACATTGTCCGAACTCGACTCTGCCTCTGAGTCCGACATGTACCCAGTGCCCTCCCTGTATGGCTCTAGATGCCGTTTGATCTGCCGTTCACTACGGAGTTTACCGCAGTGAGGACATGCGCGCGCCGGCCTGGGGGGCATTGTATGGGGGTTGTTGCATTGTCGGGCGAGGGCGGGAGGGTAATAAGAGGAATGGTGTCACATGGCTCTGTCGGGCTGTAACTTGGTGTAGATCGCCACTGTGCCTGCATCGTGTCTAGGTGCACACAAAGTTGTACGTACTTGATATCGCCCCGGTCTTATCGATGCTAATGATTCATTCTTATCAGCACGTGTAGGCCATGCTGTATCGCTCTAGAGACCCCAATTGCGTTGGGCAGAGATGTACACTATCCAAAAGTAAGCACCAATGAACTATTTTTCAGTGTTCCGCGCTGAAACGCTCACTTTTTTACCTCATATTTTGCCCTTGGCCCCTCGCATCCTGTTCATTCGCAATATACACACGCTCCTTGGGAGCAACGGCTCCATCACCACGACTTTGCAGGCAGGTGCGATACTTTTAAGAAGCCTGCTTGTTTCGAGTTGAGGTGCATCCCCCCTAGTTTTACGTTTTACTATCAGGTACGATATATATATATAAAACTCATATCCAACAACTCCCTCGCGTTGCAGAACGAGGCTTGATGATTTCACGCTGACAAACATATCCATTTTGCATAGACACCTTGCAACACCCGATCTTGTTCTCGACACTACAATTACTCAGTACGTGTAGCTCTCCAACAGAACCACGACTTGCTAAATCGTGGCACTCTGTTGAACCAGCGTTAAACACCTACCTCACACACGCATAGCGCGCTAGCTCCCACCAACTTGATCCCCACCTGTACTACCGCTGGCACCGACAAGAAGAAGCACGGAAAGTCTCGCAAGGAGACTTACTCCTCCCACATCTACAAAGGTGAGCTTCGCGAACCTATGCATAGTGGTTTGAAGCTTACGCTTTGGCCCCAGTGCTGAAGCAAGTTCACCCAGATACTGGTATCTCAAACAAGGCGATGGCCATTCTCAACTCGTTCGTCAACAATATCTTGGAGCGCATCGCAACGGAGGCTTCTGGTACGTGCCATGCCAGACAATAATGCCCCTATGCCACTAACTATCCTGCTCAGTACTCTCCTACCCGAAGAAGGGCACAATCTCTTCGTGCAAGATCCAGACCTTGGCCCACCATCCTCCCGGGTGAACTGTCCAAGCACGCCATGTCCAAGGGAACCAAGTCAGTGACCAAGTTCTCTGCTGGTACCGGCAAGTAGATGTTGGGTTGCGGACTCTGGTCTCTGTCGTATCTTTTTATCCTGTCGTACTTTTGCTATGTACTCCTAGTGTGACCCAATTCACTCAATGTATACTCCATTCACAATCATTAATGTCACAATCTTTAATCTTCATGCAATTAATGGGATTAACTCGTCTCTTGCGCCTAACCCACATGAAAGTACCCTCAATCAGATGATTTGTAACGTGAGTCGAGACAAACGGGATTGATGTTTCCCTGACCACTAAGTTCGCGTGATCAAACACGACGCTTAGCCCAGTCTTAAAGTCAACCTGTGTGTTTTCTCCCCCTCTTTGCAACACAACCCCTCCCCGCCCGTGCCGTGTTTTTTTTACGACTCTTGATCGTGCCCACTATGTCTTTGCCCCCTAACAGCAATATCCAGACGCTCCTGAGCCAACTCTTGGCTGCAACTCAAGGTACGTAGCGCACCACTCTGGTTACCACCTGTATTCTAATAGAATAAACCTTTTAGGGCAAGCAGCGCCGCGCGCCCCAACGAACGGCCCAGGTATGTACAACCCAAAACTATGCAGACTTGCTAACCCGCCTTTGATATTAGGGGACCTCGCGTCGACTCTAACTGCTCTCGCAATGTTGGCACCCCAACTTACCGCGGCTCTCCAGCCTCCGGCGTCTTCAAACGAGGCCGATGAATCGAACTCGGACCGGCTCTCCGACACATACCGTCGAGCTAACATGAAGTTCAAGTTTAACAAGCGACCAACCGGTACAGCTGGGCGTGGTGATTTTAAGTTAGAGAAGCTTATGGGGCTTAACAGCATGGACTACGAGCTCTTCCTTGTAAGTCTTGGATTATTTTATTTATTTATTCCAGACCGTACAGTTAACTTTTGACAAAAGCGCACAGTCAAGGATGCGACCCATGTCGCGGGGCTTGACCGGACGCAGATGATGAAGTTCCAAGATGAAAGGAAGTTAGCCCGTGCTCGTTCCAAGGTAAATGCTTATATTGTATGCTATATCGTACACCATTGTTCTAACATGATTGGAAGATTATTAAAGCGCTACCGGGCCTTTCAATATATGCCGACTGCAAGTGGCCATATTGGCCGGTCGACGCTGGTCTCCTTGTCAGCTTGAAGGCATCAGCGCAGGCTCACAAGCGTCGAATGGAGCGACTCACATTGGCAGAAAATCCGCCTGCACACTCCGGCGACACTGCTGCAAATGCCGACGATCCCGCAAATGCCGACAGCACGGAAAATACCAACGATGCCGAAAATACTGAAGCCGATCGCATGCCGGATGCCACCCCTTCCACTGATATGGATGATGATTACGATGGAGACGAAATAGGAGACCGGACCACAGCCTCCGTGCATGAACGTAAGTGAGCACAATCCGGACCAAAAAAAGCATAACTGACAGCATACCATAGTTGATGAAATTGCTGATGTGGAAGCGAATATGGACACCAACGAAGAGGAGAGTCTGGACGAGCAGGAGGAAGAAGAGATGGACGATACGCCACCTGCTGCTCCCCTGCTTACAACTCCACCCCCGCTCCAATGAACCTCAGTACCGACACCGGCCTTGCTGTATCTACTACACGTAAGGCTGGGTCGTGCAAGTCCTCTCCAGTTGTTGCCCCAGTTCGTGGTCTCACTCCCGGCAATGACCGCGCCCAGCCGCCCACTCCAACTAACGTCGACCCACTTGGCTCGACTACCCCCACTACCCGTTCTCGCCGAAACAACAAGGCCGCAGGGTCTGTCTCCATTGCCCTGCCTCAAACATCGTCGTAACCTCCACCACTGGTGCCGCACCTGCCACAAGCACCCTCTCATATGCCGCGACGACGACGACAACCATTCAAGCTCAAGCTTCGTCAACCACTGGAGTGCCGCACGAGCCGGGCAACGCCGCCGGGTACGCCTGGCTCCCTGTTTCGAAGCGTCCTCCTATCCCCCCTGTCCAAAACCCTGCCACTCCCAATCCCGCCGACCCGACTGCCAAGCCGAAACGGGGGAAAAAGACGGTCACTGCCGCGCCACTGGTAGACATCGACACCCCCATGGCCCCATCTGAGGCCACGCAGCCAAAACCAAAGCCGAAAGGTAGAGCGGCTAAGGCTAGCAATGCTGTGCCCGCCCCTGATCCAGAGGCAACCGAGGCCGAGCCTGCACCAGCCGCAAAGACAAACCGTAAGAGGGCCGGCGCAGGTGCAAATGCCAACAAGGTGGTAAGTTATACTGGACTGTCTGCTTGTGACCAAGTGCTAACTGAGTACGATTGATAGGCAGCAGCGAAACCAACTGCCAGCGGATCAAGGCCTAGATCAAAGTAGGGGTGGGTATGGGTATATGCGCATTGCAAGAGCGCTAGCTTTTCTTTTCTTTCCAATCCATTTGCGCGTATTTTGACGATCTTGTTACGATTTCCGCTACATCCTCAGAGTTCACTGTGTTTACGCCCTTTGATAATACAATCCCATTCTGACAAACCAACAGGAGACTGAATCGATAAGATATAAACAAAAAGACAGAAAGATAGGATCTATAGAGATAAAACAAAAGCAAAGATAAAGATAAGATAAAGATACAATAAAAGCGAAGATAAAAGATAAGATCAGCGGAAACAGGAGCCTAATCGTAGTACCGGCAAGAGCCACTCGGTCCCGAAAAGGGTACCGTCACGTACCACCACGTACCACCGCGTACCTCATGGGGGTACGCACACGTACGACCATGGACATTTGGTACTACACGTGGTTCGAATTGTGCTATGGACCCGTACGACCCGATTATTTCTGCTTATTTTGACGGTACTTTTATCGGGTCCGCCTGACATTTTTCCGTTACTAGCGTGTAGTACCTGTCGTACTCAAACAGGTACCATATAGTAGTACCAGGGGTAGTACGGGGAATTGCTACAGTGGGGCATATCTGTAGGATACACAACGGCGATTCGGACACTCACCCATCTCTCTGAAGCCTCAGTTACATCGACACAACGGATTGCTAAGCTTCAACGCTTTCTTATCATTTTTGATAACATCAATCGCAAACGAAAGCACTGGCAACTACATCTTGGGCAGCAGAATACACTAATGTCAGGTACTGCCTCTACGCTAGTTGAACTCATTGGCTTCGATGAAATTGCATTTGATCCTGCACCGGTGCTCGATGCACGCGCCCGTCGGCTCCGTGTTGCACTTACTCCTCAGGTACTTTGGGATCGAATTAACCAGAAACATCTGAGCTCGGTAATGGCATTGCACTGCTTGAACTTTTGGTCAAGAACTGTGTAGCACTTTCAGGATTGTATGAATACGTTAACACTCAGTTCGGACGACTTTTGCGATTCATCGAATGCCAGATGGGCATCAGACCAAAGCGCACCCGTTATCTTCTTCTAATATTAACGAAGGCTCTGCAGAAGGGTGTCGTGCTGTTCTTGAAGACATCTTGCTTCGTCAGTTGAACTTGTCTCGCAAAGCCATCGAGGCGTCGCTAACACTAGTTGGTGGCAACTTGGGTTCGATTGAAAAGGTTCGGGCCTTGATCAGCCTTTCAAGCTCATGTCCCCATGGCTACTCGGCTTTTAAATGGGTTATACCTCTGGTTCAACTCTGGCACATGGGGTGGGCTGATCTATCGCGTATTCTTGCTACTTTCTGGGGGAAATCTATGTCTAAGGATCCCTCGACTCTTTGGCACAACAGTCACCAATTACACCGTAACTTAAAACCTCAAGATCGACCAGAATACTATCCAACTCAACAACTGGTATTCTAAACACTTGAGGCTGACATATTGGACTGTTGGCGGTGTGTCAAGTATCGTAACATCTATTTAATCATGCTGATAGTTATATTTCTAAGTTGCTGCTTACGACGGATGATTTTGAACAGTATTTCAATAAAAATCCCCATCTATGCAGCGGGCCAGTCCTCTTTGAGTTGGCTGAAAAGCTCGTCGCACAGTGGGCGACTACACGGGCGTACTATACCGCATTGCATTCAGATAGGCACTGGACAGGCCCCAGATCTCAGAAAGCGCAGCAGAATCCAGGTAAAATGAGCTTCAAGTCTTTCGTATGCGAAATAATTTAAAACTTATGTTATCAAATTCAGACTCACTGGCAAATGATTTAAGGGGCGACCATGTGCTCGCTAATTCAATCCTCCGGATGCGTGACAGCCTCTGGCACTATGAGTTCATCTACGCCGTGGCAGATGGCGATATAGGGCGAGCGATGCAAATCATGTCGGTGAGCTGAGAATTTTTATGCTCTATAACAAGCACTTACTGTTTCTGTTTCTCGTACAAAGGTCTGGCAATTCACATTCACCGGTTCGGGAGCTTCAAATACTCTTCCGAGCTGCTCAATATTGCCTGTAACTTCCTATACGAGTTTCCGGACGCCTTAAAGACCGCTATCATGAATAACTGGCTCTGCAATTTTAGCGGGTTTGCAGGCTGCTGGTTTCCGATGGACTTGATGCAGGAACACAACATCCGAGAGCTCAAAAATAAGTCGCAGCGCCGAGATGAAGATTTCGAAGGGAGTTTCTTCCAAAAGGTCGTGTCGCGAAATACTCGGTGGCTCACTCAGATCCGGTTAACAATAAATCGTGAGGTAAAACTTGAGGATCGTAGCACATTACATGGTCGTGCGAAGCGTTCATCGACACTCAATCGATTGCGTACTATGCTCTCCACCGAAGAAGTCCACGCTTTCAGTCCTGGCCGCTCCTTTGGCTGGCTTGCTCAGGATGATCTCACAGTCGGCAGGGGGCTCATGCCTGCAAAGGTTTCGCTCTTCCTTCGACGTATGCTTGCCACCGACCCAGATGTCCCGATTCTTCATGTTCCTGACAACGAGGCCGAGTCAGATAAACTAGATGCAGATGAAAATCATGAAATCGAGGAGCCCTTCGACGCTCCGCTTCCTCCAATGGTGATGGATGGTCAACTCGTCCTTGGAGAAGATTTGGACGAACCGACTCTGGACGAATTGTTCGCCCGAGCACTGGACGACCCAACAACAGACTGAATCCTGATATGTTTCTATACTTGTGAGCATCTCGAGACTGTGTTTAACATCTCAATTTACTTGTATTCTACATAGCCTTTAGGTACTTTATGTCCAGCCACCGTAGCGTTGCATATGCGAATCAACGAAAGGAACAAGCCATGAATGTCAGAGACAATTTGTTCGGAGGCTGTTAGTGTTGAAACTGATGTTGTATATATCGCGCAATAAATGCACATAGCGCAGTGTGTTTAAGACGATATAAAAGATATGATATCAACTACGGGGATGAGTACCTACGGAGCCTGTGCGTGCTCTTTATATAGACGTAAATCAGTTGTTCTAGCACACGCTAGCACATTTGGTAGGTATCCAGTACATATATGCGAGTCATGTGATTGCTACTATATTCTAGTACATTCCATATACCACACTTGGTTTCTACAGTTAGCTCTGAAACTGCAAAACAAGGCCCCGTTTTTGGTTCGTAAAACTAAGCGCTACTTTGACTTCAAAGCACTGTACTCCCATTATATGGGGAAATTTCATATTTTTCGCATTCGCGCCAGATGTACTGTTTTGGGGCTTGGAAAACCGCACATTTTGAGGTTTGCGTGAGTGCAAAAGCCGAAAACATGATTGACCTCAATGGGGAATTTCGCGCTATATTAGCGGCCCCGTTTTCCTACACAGGGTAACGAAATACGCAGATCGTGAATGATAAATCAAGAACATGCGCGCGTTTTGGCCATCAGAAATTTCAGTAACAAACAGGTACCGAGTGAAGGCAATCTTCATATACCAGCCAGTGAATAATATCGATTCATTCTATGGGCTGAAAAACTGGTGCATTCGCAGGCCGTCGAAGCCGAATGATCAACCGTTCCGGATGATGCATAGCTGGGTGATTGCAAGATTCGACCACCATTTCAGCATTTTTCAGCGGTATATCAATGCTATCAGTGTCGTTGTCAGAATCGATTTCGGACTCGACGTCTTCTTGAAGCTGCATATTTTCTTTCCTGGCCAGTTCCCCCCGATGTCGTGCCTGGTTCTGGAATAAGCCTTCAATCATAGTAGCCCGTATCTGCAAAATTCGGACTGAAAACTTTTCGCCGTGCGAGCTCCAATACGGCCAGCTGTCGCCAAGGATCTCTTGAACCTGTGTGTGCGATTCAAGATCGCGGAGATGCTTGAGCAATAGAGTTTTGTTTCTCAATCGATAGAAATGCGTCGGGCCCATCAAATTGAGTCGCTGGGTCAGATGGAATGGATAACCAGGCGTCAACAACCAGTTCAGACAGCATCGCACGAGCTTTTGCTAGTATCTCAACGGTTAATCGGCCAGGTCCTCGCCCCGCCGATCTACGGACCTTTAGGTCAACTCTCGAGCGACGCTCGGGTGGTTGCAGGACCTGTGTATTTTTATGAAGAGTTTTTGAACCCGAGTCCTGAAGTACGTCAGGAATGCATCCGCTGCACAGTTGGCAATGAGATTCATGTCCCTCATCGCCGTAAAGCTTCTGCAAGACCTGAGTAATGCAGCTTCCTTTTAGGTGCGCCTCCAGAACCTTTCTAAAGTACTTGCACATTGTAACCTTTTCTTTGGTATCTGTGTTATCTCCTTTCTTGGCACGCTTCGGCGAGGTGCGATCCAAGAGCCCGAGTTGCTTCTTGACGAGGTCCCAGGAGTGAGCACTGATATATATATAAAATTTGCCGTGTTCAATCTTTCAAGCCAATCGCCCACATCTTTGGCAAGCAGAGTGGATGTCTCTAGGCGTTCCGAAGTTAACGCCGCGAGGGATATCGCCAATATCTACTCCGCATCCGAATGCTTCAGTGGCAACAATGTACCTGAGGAGGCTTGGCGGGCTAATCCGCGAGAATTCAGCATAGGCTTCATTTTTGCATATACTGCATGTCGAAGCATGGATGTGGCGGATGATTTGTTTGCCAAGCGGTCGAAGATTTGGTGGTAGGAGTGTTCGGAGGTAAAGCGTAAGCCTGTAGCCTTGGGCGACATTGTCTACGTAGATTATGGTTTTTGGGATCGAAAATATATCTTCTTCAGTGTTCAGTTTCTCATTGGTCACAAGCCAATCGAGATCTTTAAACGTCCCGGTACTGATCGCATGCATCATCCGGCGAAGTGTAATGTGAATATTGGACCTAGTACACTTGAGTTTTAGAGGGCAGAAGCGCGATCCAGATAGTCCCAGCGACCTAGTAACCTCCTCAATTGGTTCTCCGGGCATAAGAGTTGCTGAGAGCGCTAAGAAGACAGTGCGGGACTCCAATTGGCTCTTCAAAGCACCGATCGCGTTGAATGCGCGCCGAAATTCCTTTCCCCAAGTCGGAATCAAATGTGCCTCGTCAACGACAACTAGGCCGACTCGCGCCCGAAAATCAGAATTCGCAAGTAGCTTATCCATCTCATCGCCAGCCAGGCGTTCTGGCGAGCAGACAATGATTCGATATTCACCACTCGCACACTCCTCCCATATATCTCTTTTCTCGGATCGAGCAGCGGCTAGTGTATCTGCATTTAGCGCCACCGAAGGGAATCCCGCGCTCGTTTGTCAGTCGATCAACCTAAAAATTTGCATATGAATCGCTCCCGTGAATATACAGTATAACGTCACCAACCATGTTCTGTTCAATCAGCTTTAACGGGGCTACAACAATCACAATCTCTTCCGGGCGCGCAAGCGCATACAGCTCAAATAAAGTAGACTTCCCGGCGCCAGTTTCAGCAAGAAGTAATACATCGTTTCCGCAGAGGAGATTTGCGGTGCCACTGCGCTGCCATTCCTTGAGCTCATAGCCCAGATTCCCCTGTGCAACACTATCGAGTGCCGCCTCGATTTCCGGCTCTGACCACTCTTTCGAGATCAACAAAGTTGACATTACACTAGCGAGACCAAGAACAAGTGGGCAGTCACGCCACACGAATCGGACCCGATAGATCTCCGTTCACTCTTTCCTAAAATGGTATATTATGAAGTTGTAGGCTTTAGCAATTCACCGACCGGTGAAGTTGGGCCGGATGCACACTGATGGCACTTCACATGACCTGATCTGATCCCGAACCCGTCGGAAAACATCGGAGTGTGGAGCTCCCATTAAGCGAACCAGGTTCGGAGCAGACTGTTACAGAAGCTTGAGAACTTCCTTGCTGCCCCTTGTAACAGTCTGCCTCTGGGAGACTACCCGAGCTTCGTTCTTCTCATCCCTTCCCCTTCATTTATAAAATATCACCCTATCCAACGGCCACCTCTCTTGGTAGCTGCGTCGACCCGCCATGGGAGATTATACTGGATTGCTAGCCAGTGTGGTGGCTATTGCAGCCGCAGGCTTGATCTACCTGTTATGGCACAAAAATAGTTTTGCACCCCCACTACCCCCAGGTCCACGGCACTACCCGCTAATTGGGCATTTGCTCTCTATGCCTACCGAATACGAACACTTGGGCTTCATGAAAATAGGCGAAGCACTCAAATGTATGCACATGCATTTGATAAACACTCGAAAACATAGCTCTAACTGACATTTTGAGCAGCTGACATCTTCTCACTTAGTGCTCTAGGTACCCTTATCATTGTTGTTAACTCGGCGGAAGATGCCGATAATTTACTCGAGAAACGATCGAACATATACTCTGATCGCTTCTGCCCTCCTATGCTTGCTGAGCCTTCATTGTAGGGAGAACTCAAATCGAAACGGAACAACTATACTAATGTATGATCTTTGTCTTGGGTAGGATGAACCTGGGAAAACTCGTCACATTGCTGGGTTATAACGATCGGTGGAAAAAATCCCGGCGTTTGTTGCATCCCTTGGTACACAAACAAGCCATCGAAACGTTCTACCCCGCGTTGGGGCACCATGCCCGGCTTCTTGTTCAAAGGTTGCTGATACGCTCAGGCGAAGCAATAACATCCGAAACTCTGGATTCTGAACTCTACAGGTAATGCCGTTCTTCGTTTGGTGTACTGCAACTTATCCTGATATCACTTTGCAGAAATCTCGCTGCTACTCTGACTGAGTCCATTTATGGCTACAGTATTCGGACTTCAGACGACTCTTTCGCTATGAGCCTAAAAGAACTCGCGGAGAATGCTACCAGGGCGTGCCTTCCGTCAAGTGAGTTCCTCAAGATCATGATGTGGACTCGGCTCCGAATTGATCTACAACTGTAAAACAGATTTCCTAGTCAACGTCTTCCCGATGCTCGTTCATGTGCCTGGCTGGATGCCTGGCGCAGGCTGGAAGCGCGCGGCTCAAAAATGGCGCGAACAACAAGAGTCTACCACAAATGCAGCTTATGAATGGACACGGGCTCAAATGGTAACTAGACACTTCGGATATATCGTCAGCCAATACTGAAGAAATGTGTTCAAGTCGCAAGGCAAGGCGGGGAACACTATTATCTCTTCCGTGCTTCAACACGCTGAAGAGCTCGGAGTACCGACCGACGAGAAAGAAGACTATGTGAAGCAGTTAGCGGTCACGTTGTTCACAGGTTCGTTATTTTGCCTCGGATAAAGTATCTTCGACTCTTATCATAGCATTTATCTTTTTATCCAGCTGCTACAGATACGGTAGGTGTTGACAGCGCCTGGTTGAATTAAACCTGAGACTACACGTACCATAGACCACGCAAACACTGTTGACATTAATCCAAGCGATGCTTCTCTTTCCTGAGGTCCAGAAGAAGGCCCAAGAAGAGATCGATTCTGTTGTGGGCTAGATAGGTTACCCTCATTCGATGACAAGCCGAAGCTGGAGTATTTGGAGCGGTTGACCAACGAGCTATTGAGGTGGCGGCCAACCGTGCCTTCAGGCATGTTTTCCCTGTAATCATGATTCGGGTTGTCTAATAATTCGTGGATGAATGATAGGAGTTCCACATTCATGCTTTGAGGATGACGTGTACAAGGGGTACCGAATACCAAAAGGGGCAATAGTGTGAGTGCCAAAGTATGAACAACGGTGTTACCTGCGATCTCTGACAACAATTTAAAAGGTTTGCGAACGTTTGGTGAGTCTAGGGTTACCTCATGCATCGCATTTATTCCATATTTTCACTTTTCCGCTATCAGGGCTATCACCCGAAATACAACAGTGTATCCAGATCCCGAAAGTTTCAATCCGGACAGATACCTTGATCCAAAAGTCCCAATTCCTCCAACTTTTGGTTTTGGGAGACGGTACGCCGATAGTGAGCGCGGTATTTGAACCTGCGTATTTACGAAAATTCCCTCGTAGCTCATGTCCGGGGGTGCATTATGCTCGAGCATCGTTGTTCATCGCGATTACAACTATCCTAGCCACATTCGATATATCCTACGCCAAAGATGCGAAGGGGAACGATATTGTTCCGGTGCCCGAAAGCACCAATGACTTGGTGTAGTACGTCTCGAGCCGTTGGATGATATTGTAATCTTTACAACGCCATCCTATAGCCACCCCAACCATTCAAGCTGCGGCTTGTCCCTCGTTCGGAATTTCGGAGGAAGCTAATCGAGGCAGAAGAAGGGGAGCAGAATTAGCCGATGACAAAAAGAGAAGCAGTGAACTGTCGAATCGTAGTGGCTCTCGACGCAAAACTTTCGAGAAACCTCGTTGAAACTGTCCTAAACCAGGTGCTTATGTAAACCAGGTGCTTATGTAAACGTTTGATCCTGCACAACACCGTAACGTAATGCGGCAAGCTGTTCCTGAACTCGACCATGTTATGCACGCGGTTGTGGCATCTGTTTCAGACATGTGCACTCGGGCTCGGACTGTCTATCTACGATAACAAGAATCGGGAATCAGAGTATTCATATCGTTCAGTCCAGGTGCCTGTGTCTCACCTCTACAACAACATCGCAACCGTGAATTTCGATGGGAGCGGAGGATCTTATCCTGTCGAGTATCTTCCCACAAATGAATTGAAAAGCGAGAATGTCCAGGTATGGAGCTTGCATGGCTAATGTGTCAGCATCTAAACTCGAATTACAGTTTGCTTTACCCAAGTGGGGGTATGCCCGACTAGACAATTTCATCTCTGCGAATCAAGCTCTCACAGTCGATGCTGGATTAGTGAGGGAGTTTCATATTCTGTATGCCGGAGATTGGATAGATGGTACGTATATATCTTCATTTGAACCGGACAAACCTCCTATATTCTGTTCGTAGGCGAGAACGGAGCACAGTTCGAGTTTGAGTTTGAAGACTGGACTACCCAGGTGGTCGAATGTGCGTCACTCAAGTCCGTCGTCGTCATGATGTTAGCGATCCCAAAGCTTGATCTGCTTAGTGTCCGCGAAAAACTGGTGGAACCTTCACTGGCTCAACTCTGGACCGATTAGAACGTACAAGTCTTTCTGGTTATCGTCCGATAGTTTTGGCTGATTCTGAACCTAGACCATATCACAACACGGCGCAAGGTCGAAACTACAATACGACGCAAATCCATCACTGGTCAACCACGGTCTCATCGCTTTCCCCACTCAAGAGGATCCGGTTCCCGTGCCACGCGTCGTGGAACAGGCTGCACGTCTTCGCTGTGACTCTAGTTCCGGCTTATCACGGAACCTCATCTCCTGCGATCGGGGTCAAGAACGTACGACTAACATCGCTCAAAAACAATGAGGGCGACTCTATTGTTCAGGTTACTCTAGCAAACTTGAGGGCTTTGGCTTCTGTTGCGCCTGGTGACGACGATTCTCCCGAGGCTGAACGCATTAATTTTAGCGAAACTCAACAGCCTCTATCGACGACCAATGGAAATCGCCACGCTTTCGATTCGAGCACTGTCTTGTCGGGCTCGTACTCTGTTCTAGTCCGAGGACCCGGAGTTCGAACCAGTTCGCCAGGAAAAGTGTTCCGATTGATGCCAGGAGACGACGCACGTATCGATGTCGGAGTCTCGTTCGAAAATTCACCTAAGAATAGCCTATGGGGATGGTTACAAGCGGGTTTCGAGTCTGGAAAGCCAAACATCATGCCTAGCCCTCGGATCGGAGTCGAAGTCGTGTTGATTTCGAAAGCGACCGATTCGCCGGTGGTTCAGTCGCGTGGTTGGGAGCTCGATCTGTCTTATTCGGACGCTGCAGCGCAAGGTGATTTTTGGGTCGCTTCGCGAGAGAGCTTGGAGAGGCATGAGACGCCGCGCTGGGTGAGCCTGTTTGCGTTAGTATGTTTGGTTGACTTTTGACTTGGCAATGCGAATCTAGTGGAACAATGCCAAGTTTGGTATCTTGTACGTTCTCACCAGCTTCATTTTCGTGCTTGATTTGACTCAAGCTGCTTCTGAAGTATTCATTGGGGTATATTCTCAGTTCCGGGATGGGTGAGCCTATTTTGTCGTGTCAGGTGAACTGATATACTCATTCCAACCCACTAGGTTCCGATAGGGTACTACGAAGAGTGGTACAAGTCCGTTCGATTTTCTCTCATTCGTGCAGAATGACTACTGACCTAACGACGCAGTTGGTGGCTTCATAACCCCGCGCAGCCTTCTAACATTCTCTGGAATCATCATCGAGATACGTATGGAGAGGTGGGTCTGGCTTGTTATGATCAGAGTTACGCTAAAACCTATCTACTCAGGATAAACTATACGACGATTTCATTCCAGAGTTCAATGGCGCTCGATTTGACGCGGCCGAATGGGTCGATTTGTTTGCCAAGGCCGGCGCAAAATACTTTGTTCTTGTGACTGTGGGTGATTGCGTTCTATATGAGCTTGGCCATGTTGAAACCGTTCGGAAACAGAAACACCACGACGGCTTTTCTCTATTCAACACCCACAATAGTACTCACAGGAGTAGCGTTCACCTAGGCCCCAAACGGGATTTCATCGGCGAGTTGATGCAAGCTTCTCGCGAGAGGCATCCGACCATGCGGAAAGGGACGTATTATAGTATGCCGGAATGGTAAGAAGATTGCTAGTGTTCGTGGCCAACTTCATACCCATTGTCTTGACAGGTTCAACCCAGACGCAGGTCCATATGGTTTCGGAAATTGGCCAGGTCATTTGGCGCATGGGGCGTTCAACCATTCTTTGATCGAACCATATACGGGTCGTTTGGAGGGAAAAGACTACTTGAAGGATATTCAGATGGAACATATGAGGATCTTAGCGGACGAATACGAGACTGAGATTATGGTACGCGGTTTTTCGATTTTTGTGCTCTTGGGTGACGCCATATTATTGGCAAACAGTGGTGTGATATTGGAGGACCGAACCGGACACTCGAGTTTGCTGCCGAGTGGTACAACAAAGCACGCAAGCAGGGGAGGCAAGTCGCGTTGAACAATCGATGCGGCGTTGCACCAGATTGTGAGCTCGTGCTGCCCATATTTTTAGCAGGAGGCTCATGATTGGTCGACAGTCGATACCCCTGAGTATGCGAGGTTTAGTTCTATCCAGACTCGAAGCTGGGAAACGAGTGAGGGCATTGACCCGTAAGCACAAGAACCTGGTCGAATCAACCGACGTCCAGTTCACACGTTTTTCGGTTTAGGTATAGCTATGGGTATAACCGCCTGACAAAAGACCACGAGTACCGCTCTGTTCGGGATATCATTCATACCTTGGTGGACATCACGTCCAAAAATGGAAATTAGTGAGTCCAGGAGGCTCCTGTCATCTGCAGAATGGTGACCATTCGCATACTAGTCTGTTAAATCTTGGTCCAACTGGAGAAGGAGAAATTATTCCTGCTATGGTTGAGCGGCTCCTAGAAGTCGGCAAATGGCTCGGTCACTCGGGGAGCTGCATATACGATACGGTTCGTGCTTGCGCTCAGTGCCAGATATATTCACAACGTAGACTCACCCCTCTTCTAAAAAGACTTATACCTTCCTGGGCGCTGAACTAGGAACATTCCGATTCACCACGACTCCAACCTCGTTCTGCATCATTTCTCTCGAGAAGCCGTCAGGTAACCTAGTCTTGGTAGACCGACCCATCCCAATCTTGCCAGGAGATACGGTTAGGATGCTTGGAGCCGAAGAGGTTGGACCATTGGTGTGGTCATATCGCAATGGAAGGTTGGCGATAGTCGTACCTGAAGGGGCAGTCGAAGCTGTGCAGCATGCATGGGCTTTCAGGGTGGAGTACGGAGACGCGAGCGAATGAAGGAAATGGACTACCCGATATCTGACAAGTGACTGAATGTTATATGAAATGTCTCTCAAATGGAAAGGGGGCGATGTCCCCAGTTGCGTTCACGCGCAAGGATATCAAGGAACAACCCTAGATTGCCCGCAGAGTTTTGTATCGACCGTACACCGTAACTGATAGACTTACAAACGGGTTCTGACTGTGGGCAGTAGTTGCCTACAAGCCATGCAGCTCAACTTTAAACATAACATGAACCTCCTTGGAAATAGCATGATTGTGGTGCAGCAGACCAAGCGGATGTACGAAGAGCTCGAAAAACATGATATCTAAACCAAACAGTGGCCCTTTGTGGCGATCACGTGATACACCCTTCCTCAGCGACTATCTCCGTATTTCGATTGAGAGCAAGGCGCAGACTACCGGGCACGTTGGCTTCCTCCAACCAGGCAATCCACTAGCTCAAACTTAAGCGAGACGACCTAAATAAGTGCATTGTCTAGGGACTACTTACGTGCTAAGGTGTATTTGACCTGGGATAACCGTCAGTATCCTCGGGCCTCTTCATTTCACCCACTTTCACATATCCATAAGAATAAGTCCAATGATAGGAGAATGTGCTCTTTATATGGCTCTGGCTATCTCGTGGAATGATCCGCTGATTTTTGATTGAGACTGGACTTCTCGGTGGTCGTGACTGCCCAGAATCCTAAAGTCCGCCGGTCTAGAGCTGGTCATATATGCGCATCTCTTTCGAGGATAAAACAAGCCTATTCAACAATATCATGGACTTAAAAGTATCTAACGCATATACTTACTTTGGTATTGAACTGACAGATAGTTACTTCACGAGCGTCATAAACGGACTTGGGCGGTCGGGACCAGGCCTCGATGCATCTACGGGCATGTAGTATCCCCCGAGATCGGCTCTCGGGAAAATCGACAAGACCTCTGATAGGATGGTATAAACGCCACCCATTCCCCGCTCCCCTTCTCTTCTCTTCGCTTATCCTACCATAACGATGTTGCTTTTTGTGATTACCCCACTGATGTTCCTCGTCGCCTCCGTGCGGCAAACTTTGGTTACCCATTTTGGCCCCCATGACGAAACGGGTTTGTGCGCGATATCCACATGGTAGTAAGTAGAGCGGCCTACCTTCTCAGCCAATCCCCGAATATCTAGCTAGCACGCGATAAGGCCCCACTGTCTAACGATGCTTCTGAGCACTGACGAGATGCCGTTAGCACCGGTAGGCCGTGCTACTTCGGATCTAGTGAGCGCTAAAAAGCATCGTTAGACAGTTCGAGCTAGTGTATGCTAGCTAGATATTTGGGGATTGGCCGAGTTTGGATAGTTGCTCACCGCTGCCGTCTAGCTTTTCTACAAGTATCGTGATGGAGACCTTCAAATTGGTCTATAAATACATCGATACGTAAGTCGCTTCTCGCTGAATGAACTTGGCTAAATATCATTACAGCGAAGTCGCGGACTACCAGGTCGAACCCCGGTCCGTACCTTGGCTCTACGACTACTGGAAGACCCCCCTGCCGCAACCCATCTCGTTCTCGTCCCTGATAGCCCCCCTCTATGCTCTTGACACCGGTGCGAGGACTGTAAACAGTCCCTACGAGACGCTCTCACTCGATGGGTTCGTAGCCACTCGCTCCTCGTCCGCCGTCTCTCCCGTCCACGCACCCAATGGTGGATCGTCCGCCGGTGTCTCCAGCATGGTTCCCGCCCCCCTGCCGACGCTGTTTAGGTCTCGGAGCCCTTTGGTCGTCGATGACGTCGAACCGGTCGAAAACGTAGCACGCGCCCCCTCGGAATCGGCTGCCTCCACCCCACCATCGCCTGACGCGTGGGCCTTTAATGGCCCTTCGCCAACACCCTCACCAGGTGTCCCTCCTGCTCACGATATTATCGTGAGCATGTCCGTCAGCGGTGTGGCGCCACCCCTGCTGCTCTCTAGCGCGGGGTCCGAGTCGACCGTGGCTACCCCGGTTCCCACCATCGTGGCCGTCTCCCCTTCTCTCGGGGATTCGGCAAAATATAGAGAGCCCACGAACCTGGCCGATCCGAAGAGCCCATGTTGGTCGTCGGTAGATGTGTCTCGATCATCCCGGCAGAGTTGGTTCTTGAACCTGGTCGTGTTGATTACCGTCCAGGTTGTAGTAACGGTATATCTTTCTCGTGAGTGTATCCTGCTTGGTGCTCCATCCGCTTCTAAATTTCTACCCATAGGCTACTACGCTCTCTGTTCTCAACAAGGTAAGGATTCAAGCAATAACTTGGTAGCCGATATGTATTAACACTTTTAGGCCCGGAATCACCGATTAACCCGGAGCTGGCAGAGATACGAGACCTGATGCTACAGCTCGAGGATATTTCGCATATCCTCGGCGACTTTGGTCTCTCGCCTCGTCAGCTCCGGGACTACATCGAGAGGGCTGTGGCTGCTCGTGATGCGCCCGTCCAGAGAACGAGGGAGCAAGCATTGGAAGGCCGAACTGAGCTGGAAGCCTCGCGAGCTCGAGGTGCGTCATTTTATATCTGGTCGAGTCAAATTACTTTTGCTGAAACGTTCCCAATAGAACCACGTTCGCTCGACGAGGCCGAGCCTGTGGTTAAGGTATATCGTTCGACGGGGACCTCGCCAATGGTTCCTTCACCGGCCCGTGAGTCTCTTGGCTCTATTTATGCTCAGTCTTCGTGCTGATTTTTTACCTAGCCTCTCGAACAAGGTCGAGCTGGTACTCTGAGGCCTCGACTTGTGAGTTTGGAGTTCGCTTTCCTTGATTGCATACTAACGCATCGGCTTGCAGCGACGCGGTCGGACGAGCCATCCGGCTCTTCTATGAGCTCGGACCTGCCGGCCGGCTACGTTTCAAGGGGCCCCGAGGATGTTTTCCAAGGGGAAGGGCGAATGGGTTCGGCGTCGGACGACTCCATGGATGCTGCATGCCAGTATCCTCGACAATGGAGTCCTGCGCAGTCGTCTCGGACGGAGTCGGCGCCCTCGGACGAAAGATGGGGGAACACCAAAAGGAGTGAGCCAAGGCCTTCCGTTGTTTCTTTGAGCTAATTTTGAGTATGGACTCGTAGTCGAGGTCAACACGTCGCCCTTGGCACACAAGAGCAGGGTGGCTGGCCTCATGCTCGACATACCTCGTCGTCGTGAGTTTGTATGTTGGCGCTGCTACCTATAATCACTGAAAAGCCGACCTTCCAGCCTCAAGAATCAAGCTGCGGAGTCCCGGATCTTCTACGCAACGTGAGTAGTCGTTGAAGATGTATCATGCGCACGTGGCCTATTAGATTTCTTCTGAACTAGCGAGCGCGAGCGGCGAAGAGTCCGGCTCTTTAGAGTTCGAGCCCGACACCACTTCATCCCTAGCACCTGCCGGGCGAGGCCCCCTCTCAGGTTAGTATTCGAGCCGCAAGCGCCGTTATGCAGCTCAACCCACGAATGTGTAGGTGTCCGATATTCTCCCGTCCTCGCCCGCCCTTCAGCGCCGGAGCCGGACGCGAGTAAGTTCAAAAGTCCATATCTGTGGTATGATTTGACGTATTGACTCAACATAGCGATCGAAGTCGAGAGCTCCGTGACGAGACGCAAACGCGAGTGGTTGGAGAAGTGGGCCCAGAGATAGGCAAGCGAGGGATCGATATTAGCCTGTGGGTAGACCTAGGTGCGAACAGGAATCGGATTGGATATATACTCGGCTAATATCGCTTGCTTAGGTTTCGTAGGAGTTTGTGTGGTTCGTTATATTTGGAAGAAGGTTTTTTAGTTTGTTTTTTTCTCCTTGCATGCATATTTGTGTATTAGCTAGCTCCTGCTAATTCACGCGTTTATCCAAATCAAGTGGCTGGTCGTTGCCTGGTTGCAGCTTGGGTAGCATTTAGTAAGAAGGAAGTATCTGGGCGTGTATTGGTAAGTAGGGATCCTCGTTCATCTACTCAATTCGGTCTGAAGTGGGCTCACGAGGAATATATGCATTGCTATCTGAACATTCAAGGCAGTATATGTATAGACAGAATTGAACAGACCCTATGGACGTAAGCACCCTAGTTAGAGTCTGAGTCGCATCCACGGAAGGCTTGGGATCGGAACACCCGGGCAGGTGGTAAGTCTAGCAAGCTTCGTTCATTGAAGTGATTAAACTACGTCTTCCATGATTTTATCTAATAGCGTAGTAGTTGTGGTGCACATAGGAGCATTCTGGTTGGTCATCTCAGCTCTTGTGTCGCCTGCATGTTCCAGGTCCTTTCGGAAGTCGGTAACGCCCCAAGTCATGATGCGATGGACTTCATGTCTTTTTTGCCCGAGATTAGACGAAATAATCATTTTTGGCGGTTCATTCGAGTCCTTGTATGCTGATACCGGCCTCAATTTGTATCCAGAAGCATTCGAGATGACTGCAGGATTTGAACAATCTGTCTGGAACCACCACAGCCCGCATCCGCTTGCAACAAGATATTAAAACGCTAGATTTTTCCGAATTAGTGTCCGATTCTGTATGGAATTACATATTACAGAAGTACTCTACTTCATTTTCAATGAAAGCGGCAACCTTATACCCACCCGGAGCAGGACGAAGTCATCTTCCCCAACCTGTTTTACCCACCTACCCGCTGACTTCGTGATCAAATATTTGAGAGATACAAATTTTCTAGTCTGTCCACCCTTTCAGCACAAATCAGTACGAAGTGGCTCCTCAACGCATACCCGACTGGCGTACCCATATCATGCCCGTCCTTCCTACTCTGAAGCACTTTATTTTGCCAATTACCGCTCAGCAACGCGTTAGATGACCCCACGACTCCAATGCCATCGTACCCACGTATACCTGGTTAGACTCCTTTGGTCTTTGACGTAAACCCATTGCGATGGACCTACGAAATTCGTCATGAGTGAGCTTAATTTCAATCATAACACTTCCAGCATTCATGACATAATATACCAGGAGGATTGACTATTGCCAGGAACTGCCATGGACCGTCATGATGGCCGAATGCAGCGTATTATTTTTGGTTTTGATCGTTTGAATTTTCCAATTGTTGCATCATCATTTCTGAATTTGTTCTCGCCTGTAAAACTTTGCACACTTCTCTTACTGATATACTACTAATACAAATGCTACACGAATTGTAATAGTAAGCATTACCAATCCAGTTAAACTAGACACTGTGGCAAATGCCGGTACCTGGACTAGGTACGACAGCGAACTCCGTACTTCTCAGGAGTTCCAGGGCGCGCCGCCCGTACCCTCCATGACATCGGATTTTTTTAGGGTACTACACCCTGCTAGAAGCTTGAAATCCCGTACCACCAGTGGTTCGAGGTCGTACGCCAGGCACGAGCAGGGTTTGGTCGGGGCGATTGTAAACGAATAAGACAATTATCGATTCTCATTACAATGCAGACCAATCGTACTCTAATCACCATCGCCATCCTCGCTGTCATCGCCGTCGTCGAATTGTGGACGCACACAATCTCTACTTCGATCGACAATAGCCCATGTCGCCCCTAGCTGGATCCTTCCCACGACAGAAATAATCGTGTCTATATGCACGAGGTTTATCGGCCCCAACTCGGTGTACGTTACAACAGGCGTCTCAGGCCGTACTGCGTCCGACCCGTCCGTATTGCACTGCTGCACGGCCGCGAGTAAATACGCATTATCGGTGCCGTTACTTGTAAATTGATCATCAGTAAACATCATGAGCGAAAAGCTATCAGGTATACTCACTCTTCAATGAATCGAACAAAATATATGCCTACGCATCGACCATAGTAACACTGTACATAGGGGACATACGGCAAGCGTCGCCAGCGAGCGTTGCGATCTGGTAACAGATCGTACTGACGATAACGTGAGTCATGCGACTAAGACTTTAACATAATGTGCGGGATAGTCGGGATTTTACCTTGACAAATGAATTGTCGCGTGCCAGGTGATCGCTCGCAATGAGTTTCGCACTACGAATGCGATCGCCATCTGGAACCTGGCGAAATCGCCCGTAGCTTATCAATGACTCGAAATTGATTCGGCGTTTTAGTTGGTGCCGGGGAGTATCTGGAGAGACGAGCGAAAAATAGCCGAGAAGCTGGTTTTCCAGCTGGGTTGTGTGCACACCTCGCGTCTTCACAGGCACTCCGAGTACGACTTCCGGGACTGTACAAAATATGTAAATTGTGCGCGAGAGAGAAAATAATCAACCCACATTCGTCGTGCATCCTCTCCCGGCTCGATATTTCCACGCCGTGCACAACCCTTCTTTGGACGCGTGGTCTGCCTACCAATGGCAAGTCAAAAGTTCTTGATATAACTTTCATTTGCGCGCTTCGAGCGACGTAGTTGTTGATCATCTCGTACGGTCGGACCCGGTTTTTGACGGCTAAAAGGATAAATTGACAGAAGCGCTCCATGACGAACGCCCATGATGCCCAGAGCGGACCGGTACGTCTGATGTAATAAGCCATGTGCAACAGGGCGTGGATGGTCAGAGGGCATGCGGGAAGACGCTCTAAAGCGTACTGATAATAAAGACTGAATATATGCGCATCAGGAGTGGACGGCTGTAAGACATCTTAGATTCGATACTAACTTACAGTTCATACTCGTTCACCCACTCGCCAACCATCCTTTCGAGGAAATCAATCTCCTCGTCCTCGATTTTAAACTGCATCACAAGCAGCATAATTTCTCGCATCTTGAGGAAGTGGCTAAAATGGCGTGAATAAGCAGGAATAGCTCAGTAAAGACAAAAAACCCACCTGTAATATGGCTCGTTTAGTCTCCCCCGAAGTAGAATCGGAGCCATGTATTGAAACCAGAACGCGAAGGCTTCGGCCTTGAAAAGCTTGGTGTCATCGGCAATGTTTGGAAGAGTGCCGACAAACTCTGCGGGGATTGTTCGCGTAGCCGCTGCAGTCTGCTTACCAATCACTTTCCATACCACTTCGTCGATAACATAGCCGCCATTTTGACCCGCGTCCAGCCACTTGAAAGTTCCCGTCCAATGCTTGATCATGTTCGGGACCAAGTTTTCGAATAAGAGATGCATGATATCGTACGGGAAACTCGAGGATAGATCAATGGACTTGAGTCTTGTGAATATCGAACGCGAGTTAATCCCAAGATCTTTCTGGAGAAACTCGCGTGCTGCCCTGGTTGGCGCAGCTTCGATGGCGCGCAGGTCAGCTAAGAACTCCACATGCGATCGCATAGGGAGCTCAACGGGAGAGTGGGGTATTTCGTTGTCGGGGCGCCGTAGAGGTATGTAATAAACAGTGGTACGCGCAAGTGGGCAAGGATAACCCTGCATATAGCAGGCTCGGCAGGGGGCGACTCCGTTGTGTCCTTTCATAGCGGTCATTTTGGAGACTGCAAGAATATCACCAAATACTAGAATTAGAAACGCGTGAAGTGTGAATACATAGGCCACCCCTTCAGGGCTAAGTCCGCTGCATTCCACACCCTCCTGTAGCTTCAGTAGCTCATCCAAAAGCGGCTCCAAGAACGAGTTGATGTCTTTGCACTGTAGGGGACCGGGGATAACGCCGACGCACAATACATTTTCAAGTTTGGTTCGATGGCGGGGGTGGAGATTGTAATTGATTAAGATAATAGGCCAAGCAGTCGAGAGACCTCGGCGACGACGCTTGAAAAGAGTGACGCCGTCAGTTGATAGACCGAGTGCAATATCCTCAGGGTTATCAAAAAAGCAATACCCACCAGGTTGATCGATGGGCGTAGCACGAAGCCTGCGATAGTCTTGCCCATCGAAGACGTCGTGGGTAACGCCTAATTCACGATCCACATCAGCTTCAGAGCGATAACGAAGCTTTGTAACCATAGCAGTGTTTTGGAAGAGGGCTCGTAGCTGAGGGATCAGGGGCGTGTAGTGAAACACTCGCCTGGGCTTGTGGTTTGCAGCGTAGCGTTGCTCTCCGCAGAACGAGCACGCCTCAAGATCAGCAAACCTCCCAGGTAGCAGAGACAAGAGTTGATGCAACAGTCGTAGGGTACCGTATCAAGACCAGAGAGGATGCGTAGACGACGCCAAGCAATGAACTCGGATGGGATCTCGTGCTCGGCGCAGACGCCGAGCCGAAGATCGTCCCATGTCGAACGTGAGAAATGGGTCCGAAGCCGGGTAGCAAGGAGTTCGAACGTCTTGCGGTCTCGACGGTTGAGCTCCCGAGCCTCTGTGCAATGGCTTAGCTAGTGTTACCGCGAGCATAAAGTGTAGTCACGTACGTAGTTCATCCCATTCATCGTCGTCCAACCCAACAAGAAACTCCTCGAGGAACTCTCGCAGGAGTGCCTGGTCAATGCGAGGTTCATCGTCCGGGTCCAATCTCAGTTCGTCCACTTGCTCGTCGAACAGGGGGTCTTCGTTGCTGCTGACCGAGCCGTCATCCTCAGGTTCGTAGTCAGCCTCTGAGGGGTCGGGGCTGATGAGGTTGCCCCACTCGTCGATTGCGCCATGGGGATTGCGAAGAATCCTATAAACATTCTCTAACTTAAAGTGTCAGCGTACGTTGCAGTCAGGCGCTGGGGACTCACCAAGAAGTGGGATGTGGGTGAACAGAGGTTGTAGCCCATTGAGGTTCGCATCAGGAGGAGGATGTTGATCGTTAGCCAGGGGATTGTTCACACCAACTGGGGGGACATGTATGTCGACGGGGGGGTGAGGATTTGCATTGACCAGATCTGGTGGGGGATCGACGTCCATATGGTTTGGAGCGTGGTCAACTGGTAGGGCTTAGCGACCGTAGTATGAGCGAAACGTCAGAAATATAAGCAGACAACATACCTGGCTGGGGCGGATTGTCCGCATCATCCACATTGTCCGAACTCGACTCTGCCTCTGAGTCCGACATGTACCCAGTGCCCTCCCTGTATGGCTCTAGATGCCGTTTGATCTGCCGTTCACTACGGAGTTTACCGCAGTGAGGACATGCGCGCGCCGGCCTGGGGGGCATTGTATGGGGGTTGTTGCATTGTCGGGCGAGGGCGGGAGGGTAATAAGAGGAATGGTGTCACATGGCTCTGTCGGGCTGTAACTTGGTGTAGATCGCCACTGTGCCTGCATCGTGTCTAGGTGCACACAAAGTTGTACGTACTTGATATCGCCCCGGTCTTATCGATGCTAATGATTCATTCTTATCAGCACGTGTAGGCCATGCTGTATCGCTCTAGAGACCCCAATTGCGTTGGGCAGAGATGTACACTATCCAAAAGTAAGCACCAATGAACTATTTTTCAGTGTTCCGCGCTGAAACGCTCACTTTTTTACCTCATATTTTGCCCTTGGCCCCTCGCATCCTGTTCATTCGCAATATACACACGCTCCTTGGGAGCAACGGCTCCATCACCACGACTTTGCAGGCAGGTGCGATACTTTTAAGAAGCCTGCTTGTTTCGAGTTGAGGTGCATCCCCCCTAGTTTTACGTTTTACTATCAGGTACGATATATATATATAAAACTCATATCCAACAACTCCCTCGCGTTGCAGAACGAGGCTTGATGATTTCACGCTGACAAACATATCCATTTTGCATAGACACCTTGCAACACCCGATCTTGTTCTCGACACTACAATTACTCAGTACGTGTAGCTCTCCAACAGAACCACGACTTGCTAAATCGTGGCACTCTGTTGAACCAGCGTTAAACACCTACCTCACACACGCATAGCGCGCTAGCTCCCACCAACTTGATCCCCACCTGTACTACCGCTGGCACCGACAAGAAGAAGCACGGAAAGTCTCGCAAGGAGACTTACTCCTCCCACATCTACAAAGGTGAGCTTCGCGAACCTATGCATAGTGGTTTGAAGCTTACGCTTTGGCCCCAGTGCTGAAGCAAGTTCACCCAGATACTGGTATCTCAAACAAGGCGATGGCCATTCTCAACTCGTTCGTCAACAATATCTTGGAGCGCATCGCAACGGAGGCTTCTGGTACGTGCCATGCCAGACAATAATGCCCCTATGCCACTAACTATCCTGCTCAGTACTCTCCTACCCGAAGAAGGGCACAATCTCTTCGTGCAAGATCCAGACCTTGGCCCACCATCCTCCGGGTGAACTGTCCAAGCACGCCATGTCCAAGGGAACCAAGTCAGTGACCAAGTTCTCTGCTGGTACCGGCAAGTAGATGTTGGGTTGCGGACTCTGGTCTCTGTCGTATCTTTTTATCCTGTCGTACTTTTGCTATGTACTCCTAGTGTGACCCAATTCACTCAATGTATACTCCATTCACAATCATTAATGTCACAATCTTTAATCTTCATGCAATTTAATGGGATTAACTCGTCTCTTGCGCCTAACCCACATGAAAGTACCCTCAATCAGATGATTTGTAACGTGAGTCGAGACAAACGGGATTGATGTTTCCCTGACCACTAAGTTCGCGTGATCAAACACGACGCTTAGCCCAGTCTTAAAGTCAACCTGTGTGTTTTCTCCCCCTCTTTGCAACACAACCCCTCCCCGCCCCGTGCCGTGTTTTTTTTACGACTCTTGATCGTGCCCACTATGTCTTTGCCCCCTAACAGCAATATCCAGACGCTCCTGAGCCAACTCTTGGCTGCAACTCAAGGTACGTAGCGCACCACTCTGGTTACCACCTGTATTCTAATAGAATAAACCTTTTAGGGCAAGCAGCGCCGCGCGCCCCAACGAACGGCCCAGGTATGTACAACCCAAAACTATGCAGACTTGCTAACCCGCCTTTGATATTAGGGGACCTCGCGTCGACTCTAACTGCTCTCGCAATGTTGGCACCCCAACTTACCGCGGCTCTCCAGCCTCCGGCGTCTTCAAACGAGGCCGATGAATCGAACTCGGACCGGCTCTCCGACACATACCGTCGAGCTAACATGAAGTTCAAGTTTAACAAGCGACCAACCGGTACAGCTGGGCGTGGTGATTTTAAGTTAGAGAAGCTTATGGGGCTTAACAGCATGGACTACGAGCTCTTCCTTGTAAGTCTTGGATTATTTTATTTATTTATTCCAGACCGTACAGTTAACTTTTGACAAAAGCGCACAGTCAAGGATGCGACCCATGTCGCGGGGCTTGACCGGACGCAGATGATGAAGTTCCAAGATGAAAGGAAGTTAGCCCGTGCTCGTTCCAAGGTAAATGCTTATATTGTATGCTATATCGTACACCATTGTTCTAACATGATTGGAAGATTATTAAAGCGCTACCGGGCCTTTCAATATATGCCGACTGCAAGTGGCCATATTGGCCGGTCGACGCTGGTCTCCTTGTCAGCTTGAAGGCATCAGCGCAGGCTCACAAGCGTCGAATGGAGCGACTCACATTGGCAGAAAATCCGCCTGCACACTCCGGCGACACTGCTGCAAATGCCGACGATCCCGCAAATGCCGACAGCACGGAAAATACCAACGATGCCGAAAATACTGAAGCCGATCGCATGCCGGATGCCACCCCTTCCACTGATATGGATGATGATTACGATGGAGACGAAATAGGAGACCGGACCACAGCCTCCGTGCATGAACGTAAGTGAGCACAATCCGGACCAAAAAAAGCATAACTGACAGCATACCATAGTTGATGAAATTGCTGATGTGGAAGCGAATATGGACACCAACGAAGAGGAGAGTCTGGACGAGCAGGAGGAAGAAGAGATGGACGATACGCCACCTGCTGCTCCCCCTGCTTACAACTCCACCCCCGCTCCAATGAACCTCAGTACCGACACCGGCCTTGCTGTATCTACTACACGTAAGGCTGGGTCGTGCAAGTCCTCTCCAGTTGTTGCCCCAGTTCGTGGTCTCACTCCCGGCAATGACCGCGCCCAGCCGCCCACTCCAACTAACGTCGACCCACTTGGCTCGACTACCCCCACTACCCGTTCTCGCCGAAACAACAAGGCCGCAGGGTCTGTCTCCATTGCCCCTGCCTCAAACATCGTCGTAACCTCCACCACTGGTGCCGCACCTGCCACAAGCACCCTCTCATATGCCGCGACGACGACGACAACCATTCAAGCTCAAGCTTCGTCAACCACTGGAGTGCCGCACGAGCCGGGCAACGCCGCCGGGTACGCCTGGCTCCCTGTTTCGAAGCGTCCTCCTATCCCCCCTGTCCAAAACCCTGCCACTCCCAATCCCGCCGACCCGACTGCCAAGCCGAAACGGGGGAAAAAGACGGTCACTGCCGCGCCACTGGTAGACATCGACACCCCCATGGCCCCATCTGAGGCCACGCAGCCAAAACCAAAGCCGAAAGGTAGAGCGGCTAAGGCTAGCAATGCTGTGCCCGCCCCTGATCCAGAGGCAACCGAGGCCGAGCCTGCACCAGCCGCAAAGACAACCCGTAAGAGGGCCGGCGCAGGTGCAAATGCCAACAAGGTGGTAAGTTATACTGGACTGTCTGCTTGTGACCAAGTGCTAACTGAGTACGATTGATAGGCAGCAGCGAAACCAACTGCCAGCGGATCAAGGCCTAGATCAAAGTAGGGGTGGGTATGGGTATATGCGCATTGCAAGAGCGCTAGCTTTTCTTTTCTTTCCAATCCATTTGCGCGTATTTTGACGATCTTGTTACGATTTCCGCTACATCCTCAGAGTTCACTGTGTTTACGCCCTTTGATAATACAATCCCATTCTGACAAACCAACAGGAGACTGAATCGATAAGATATAAACAAAAAGACAGAAAGATAGGATCTATAGAGATAAAACAAAAGCAAAGATAAAGATAAGATAAAGATACAATAAAAGCGAAGATAAAAGATAAGATCAGCGGAAACAGGAGCCTAATCGTAGTACCGGCAAGAGCCACTCGGTCCCGAAAAGGGTACCGTCACGTACCACCACGTACCACCGCGTACCTCATGGGGGTACGCACACGTACGACCATGGACATTTGGTACTACACGTGGTTCGAATTGTGCTATGGACCCGTACGACCCGATTATTTCTGCTTATTTTGACGGTACTTTTATCGGGTCCGCCTGACATTTTTCCGTTACTAGCGTGTAGTACCTGTCGTACTCAAACAGGTACCATATAGTAGTACCAGGGGTAGTACGGGGAATTGCTACAGTGAGAGTAAGTAGTGTTACATTCAATCGTCCCTCAAAAAGCCTCGCAAAGCCTTTGGGGTATTGAAGAGTTAACAGCAAGAAAATTGCACCGACCACGGGGCCTAACGCTTGGCGCGTCAGGAAAAACTGGAATTTTCATTAACAATGGCAATTATAATTGCACCTAATTAAGATAATCAACCTAAATTCAGCTAAATGGTCCAAAACCATGTACAGAAGCAGCTCAGCTGCCTGGAAACACTCGAGGCTTGGTATTTTAGCCCCAGTAACCACTGCACAGTCCGATTAGGTAGCATATATGCTGATGCCGGCAGGTCACATGGCCCATAAATCGAGTAAATCGACCTAAATTGACATAAATTAAGCGCCTTGGATCTTAATTGAGAAGAATTAGTGTCAATGAAACGGGGGAGTAGCAAATCTCCTAAATCCATTAATTGAGCATAATTTGAGCCAATTAGGCTCAATTTGTATGCCATGTTTTTCCTGACATGCGCTGGCACAACCTACCGGCCAGTATCCGCCTCCGGCGAAGGTTGGGGGAAGCAAGCGCCGCCGAATCCCCGAGCCACGAGAGCGACTGACGGGTTAGGTGGGCCTCAACCAGCCGATGATTCGTACGCAAGGGATGTAAGCTAGGTAAAAACGCGACGCGCCACGGCGGGCGCTGCCCCACTATGATTGTGGACAAGCGCAAGGGGGAGCGCGCTCGTATGGGCGCACGTGAGCGGCGCGGCGCGCCGGCGATTCCCTCACTCAGTATGCACAGTGCATCTCCGCCGGCTCCCTTACACTGTTCCACAAGTTAGTATCGTACTGTTGGTGTGCATCCGAATCGGCACACCTCTCAGCATGCACCCGGCTCAACTGCAAGTGGCCACCAGTCGAGCACTAGTTTGCATGAAAACATAAGCAACCAAAAATTCGCCCAGGCAAAGGGACTTAGCCACACGGTAGGAGCGTGCCGGTCCAAAAATCTATCAGCAGCGCACTGTGGTGCACTAAGTTTTTCTCAAAGGCGTTGCAGAGGGTACTTAGCGGTTTGAGTAATCCTTGTCTGCCCCCCTTCATATATCTCTCGTCGGAATTTGTTTGCGGCTGTCACACTGAGCCGCCGCCAAATCTTCAGAGGAGGGCGTAGAAAAGCCTTGAAGCTCACAGACTGACGCGTCGCTCGGCTAGCGATTTGATACGATTGCTTAGCCATTCCTCAGTATATAACAGGATGGCGATGTGATCGTAACGGGCCCATGATGGTGTTGATTTTTTGACTTTCTGATGCATGTATGCACATCCGTACACTATGTAGGTTATAATTTATCATCTCTGTATCTATCAGCTTGTCCAAGGCCATCATTCTCCGGAATTGCAAACCTCTATAATTGGTGTTGAGGCTTTCGTAGAATGTATTAATTGAAATATACACTAATCCCGCCACCGGTTTCGTGATGTAGACCTGAAGTGGAGAGCTCCAGCTCCGGTGCTACGCATATGGTCCGTGACAAGCACAGCGAGAAATTGGAGCAAGTTACCCGCAGCGAGTGGTTTCATGATGACAAGAATAAAACAGGGACAGCGGCAAAGGCGCCAAGCAAGACGTTACAAATAGGGTATTCAACCAAAGCGGGTACACGTGACTGGGCGGCACAAGGTCACTGCGGCTATCACTTGATCCAATATCTTGAACTATCCGCAATCGAGAATGTACAGCAGCAATGATTCAAGATTAAATGATATTCTACTTTGCATTGCCGAGCACTCCTGCCAAGCAACGCTCTATCGTCTCGTTCAGCTCAGTCGGATATGCTATGGGGCAATAGTGCCATTGTTGTACCGATCCATACAGCTTCATCGCCTCGATGCTGTGGTCGAGTTCTGTGAAGCTATATCTCAAGGGCCTCTTAACCTCCGGACGTATCCAGTTGCTATAGAGATTATTGCTCCACGGGCAGCCAACATAGAATGTATGAACCTGGCCAGGCGTGTTCGGAGCCTGCCGCCAGACGCTTTCCCTCGACTTGATCGATTCCGAACTAATCTGTATCTACTATTTCCGATTATTCGAAATCGCCCGGTCACAACAATCGATATCTTGTATGACAGACGGAGCTGTGTTGCCCAACACAAGCTTCTACCGTTTGGATCAACACTTTCGCAGAGTTCCGCACCGCTACAAAAGCCATATATGGAGCTTTTCCCGTACTCATACCCTTACGGTACTTTATTGGGACAGCTACTTTTTGCCATTTCATTTTCTCAGGGATCGCTTGAGCAGCTAGTGATTCGACTGTGCCACTTTGGCTCGGTTCGTGAATGATTTAGTACTCTACTCCTCCAATAGCCTTACCGTTTAACAGGAAAGAAGATCGGCTGGATATAGCAGAGACGCGCTCCGAGGTCATTTGACGAAGTATCGGGCGTGACAGACGTTCGACTTTCGCAATGCGAGCTCGGTCGCGGCGTACCAATACCGGCCCTCCGAGAATCCCAGTATGGAGGAAGTAGCTGCATGGAAAGAGTCGTGTCCGGGACTCAAGAGCCTTACACTGTTTCATACAACGTATATCGGTTAGGTCCCGCTCTCTTGGACTGCTGGTGAACACAGAATCGATCACAAGACTGTATACGGTTCTGGTGCTTGTGTGTGCTTTTCTTTTTCCTGCTTGAAGGTGTTCATTACGATTTGGGGCAGCCCTCGCCGTTTAGCGTCCAGTTAACAAGGCCTTGCTTTTTCTCCAGATGTGCCACTCTGGTTTGGCTGATTATCAGATTGAGAATGATCTGTGCTTCCACAACTACTCATAGGTGCTCACCGAAAAAGCCTACAGTGTCACCACTGACCCTCCATGGTCCAACTTGGACTTTGAATGAGTAGGCGAATGCCCATATATCGGCCGTGGGTATGCACAAGAACGAGTCCGGGAACAGGGATGTGACTCCACATGTACCGTTTGACGATTACAATGACAGGGTTCTACGAGACACAGGTTCCCAGCAGCAATGCATCCGAAGTGAAATGGGTTTCTGTACAGTCATAATGGCCTGAGAGCTGGACCTGAGATGGAGAGCTCCAGCTCTGGTACTACGCATATGGTCTATGCCAAGTACTGCGTGTGATTGGAGTCATCCGTGTGTAGCGAGCGGTAGGGTTATGACACGCATAGAATAGCGCGTCCTGTGATTTAGAACCCACAACGACAACCGAGACCGATTTGATGCTGTAATACGTTTAATGTCGCGGCTCGTGAATCTGGTGATTATACGCACATCACTCAGAGTTTTTTTTTCAATCAATACCTATTTCCCGTCCTACACGAATACATGTTTGAAGCGGACAGGGAGAAACGAGTCAATGGAATGAGTAGAACGGCGCTCAGAACGAGACAAACACGATGCTTACAAAAGCAAACAGCGGGAAAGACGCCGGGCGAGTTCCAAACGGTGCATTCAATCAAAGGGGGACACGTGACTCTGAGGAACATCGTGACTGCGGCCACCACTCGATCGAATATCTTGGAGTACCAGCAACCGAGAATGCACACCTGCAATAAGCCGATATCACTTGATATTCTACTGTGCATTGCAGATCACTCCTGTCAATCAACACTCTGTCGTCTTGTTCAGCTTAGTCGCATGTGCTACCGAGCTACAGTGCCACGGTTATATCGGTCTATACAGCTTCATCGCCTTGACGCCTTTATCGCATTCTTTGACGCTATATCTCATGGGCCACTTGATCTTCGGGTGTATCCCATCGCTATGGAGATCGTTGCTCCATGGGGAATGAGCAAGTCAGACCTCTCGAACGTCGCCAGGCGCGTCAACAGTTTGCCGCCCGACGCTTTCCCCAGACTTGATCGATTCCAAACTAATTTATATGTATTACTGCCGGTTATGCGAAATCGCCCGGTCACCAAGGTTGATGTCTTGCATTTCAGACGGGGCGGTATTTCCCCAAGTAAACTTCCAACGTTTGGATCCACACTGTCGCATGGTTCTGCACCGTTACAAAAGCTACATGTGGGGCTTGCCTCGTTCTCGTTTCCATATGACCGCTTGTTGGAAAAACTACTTTCTACGATTTCGTTTTGTCAAGGGTCGCTTGAGCAGCTGGTGGTTCGGCTGCGCGACTTTGGCTTGGTTCGTGAATGATTTAGTACTCTACTCGTTCGATGGTCTTACGGTGTAATAGGGAATGAGGTCGACTGGATGTAACAGAGACGCCCTCAGAGGTCACCTGAAGAAGTATCGAGCGTTACAAATGTTCGAATTATTCAGGGGGAGCTCGGCTTCGGCGTATACATCCTCCGAGAATCCCAGTGCGGAGGAAGTAGCCGCATGGAAAGAGTCGTGTCCGGGTCTTAAGAGCCTGAAACTGTTTCATACAACGTATATCGGTTAGGTCTCTCTCTGCCCGCTTCGATGGTGAACGTAGAATTGATCCCAACATTGTACACGGTTCTGGTGTTTGTGTGTGCTTGTTTTTTTTCCTGCTCGGAAGTGTGTGATGCGATCTAGTGAAGCCCTCCTCATGTAATATTCATTGAGCAATGATATTTTCGTTTTCCTCCCCGGTTGGGCCACTTGTGTTTGCCCAAGTATCTGTAACGAAAACGAGCCGGACATTCGACGACTATCCACAGGTGCCCGCCAACTGGGCTGAAATCGTGATCTCTAACTTTTGTATTCTAACTTGGACTTGGAATAAGCTGGTGAGTGCTCATAAATCGACCTTGGAGATTTACAAGAACGAGGTCAAGAACCAGGATGCCACACGCTACGAGTACTGTTTGGCGATATTACGATAGAATTCTACGAGGCACAGGATCCCACCGGCAATGTGTACGAAGCGAAGTAGGTTTCTATACAGTCATCACGCGTGGCCTGAGAGCTGGACCCGAGGTGGAGAGCTCCAGTTCCGGTGCTATGCATATGGTCCGTGCCAAGCACTGCGTGAAATTGGAGCGAACCGCGCGCAGCGAGCGGTTACGTGATGACAAGAATAAAACAGGGCGTCCTGTGAGCCAGGATCGACGACGATAACTGAGACCGATTCGATATTATCATCTAATTATATGCTGTACCAGCGACGCAGCCTCCAGCCTCTGCCCACGCCACCCAGCCATCCCGGACCCGAACAATCGCTAGCCTAGGCACAGCTGTCCAAATCGAGGTCGTGTGACCCAGCCAAGCGCCGAGCGCCAGCGACTGCCACAAGGGACCGTTACGTTGAGAGTTGCGTTCGACGCTGACCCCGCTCGATGGAAGGCGAACCGTCACTGCAGGCCCAGGACTCGACGCCGCGCAGTCCGAGCGCGCTCAGTCACCGGAGCGGCAAATCCGATGCGGCCACCATCGCCAAGAAGCGCGTCGTCATCACCACTCCCCGTCCGTTCTCACCTCTTCTCCCGTCGTAGTCTGCTCATGTTAATCGTTTGCGTAGCATGGGCCCAGAACGATCCGCCCACTCCGAACACCGACCCGCCGAAACCGACGTTGACGACGCAGGTTCCGGTCACACACATCGATGATCATTCGACGTTGTTGTCCCCCCGGCCATCGGGGTCGCTCCGCTCGTTTAACCATTCCGCATCTTCATCCAGTCCGAACCACTCTTCTGCTCCTGTCCCTCCCGATCCTTCTTCCGACCTCCCTACTCCTCAACACCAACAACAACAACAACAGCCGGGCTGGTGGTCGTATGTTCCATACCCGCTGCGGAAAGCCTCCCAGGGCTCCACATTCAAACGTAAATCCTCGGCCCAAGACGAACGAGAACCAACCTCGCCGACAGTCGTGGATGACTCTGATCCGCGTTCGTCGAGCTCGGCGTCCCCGCCCGACAAGGGCAAACTCAAATTGGCTCTCCCGCCCAACGGTCCGTTTACGTTGAGTCAGACTCAGACGCCGGGATGGGACACGCCTTGGGCTCCGCATCCGCCTGCTGTCTATCGGGGTGGACCGGGGCAGAAGGAGCGCGGCGGGGATGGCTCTCAGTTTTATGCGGGAGGAAAAGAGTTGGGTATGGCTGCCTCCCGACGTACTATTGGTGATGATGAGGATGAGAGGAGCAAGAAGCGGGGCGGACGCTGGGCTCGGACCAAGAGGCGTTTGAGAGGGTATATCCTACGGAATGATTACGTTCCACTTGTGAGTCTCTCGGGCTGGTTCGCGGAACCGAGGGCTGATGATTTTGATAGTTTATTCGTCTTCTTAATATAGCTTTCACAACCACGACTCTGGCTGTAAGCATAAGCATGCGAAACCTCGAAAAACGGCATGAGATACTAGGCTCGATCGGTTCATCTCCGTACGTCCGCATCTCCCGTTGACCACCGATTCAATTGTTCATTCTCGGAAATTCAGGACACTTGTCATCATTTTTGCCCCGCCAACCCTCGTGCACGTCATGGCAGCGATATACGTATGTCCCTCGCCTCGTTTGCGGCCAGCTGACCGACTAACAAATTCGCATTTGCCTTTGTGTGATGTCACTGCTCTCGTGCAACATCCTCCATCGATCAAATATCCACTTATACACGTGTCTCGCACCACTTAACCCATCTTGGCACGCCTCGCTACACACCCACTATTCTCATGACGTCGAATGGGTCGTCGCTAGCTCGAGTACTTTGGTCGTCCGCTCGGGATTTGGTCCACATCGGCCAAGCTGATCCACACCTTGTCTGAAGTGTTTTTCATATGCATGTGGAGTGCCTCGCTCTCGTTGTGCTTCGACAATTACTTTACGACTCCGCTCCTTTGCACTCCGCTCTCGGCGACGTCGTGGTGGAATCAGCTGCCGCCTAATGAGAATAACATCGCGGATGATGATAATCTTCCCGAGTGGTTGGTCAAGGGGCTTTGCCGACGGTGAGTCCATGTCGTCTTTTCATGATAGAGTGTGAAGACTGATGGGATGAGCGTAGACAACTCGCGTTGATATGCTTGGTGTTTGTCGGACTGAGTCTGTACTGTTGGAACCTGGTCATCAGTCTCTTTAGGATCTTTGAAAAGGTCAAACATCGAGCTGCGGCCAACGTGTTGCCATAGTCGTCGTGAGATTTTCGTTGGAAGATACACGAGCTCTTGGTCTCGTCTTTTTTCATTTCATTTTCTTGCGATTGATTGGTGCGGACTGGGCACGATATTCGGTTTATATTATACCCTTGCGTTTTTTTGCTCTCCTTTTTTTGTCGCCCTTCTCAGCCACATGATTTTTTCTTCTGCCACCACTGATATTGATTTGGCATGTGTACTGTATCCCATTGATCTTTTTTCAGTCGATAACTTGATGCTTTGATATGAGAGACTGCGGTCTTTGGTGCGGGTGTCGAGTGTTAGGTCCTCGTTCAACATTTTTTTTTATCATTTTGGTACGCCCATTCATGTTGTTTTTGATGTTTGAAGAGCAGGGAAGAAATGACGTATGCCGAGGCGGTTATATGATGCTCGGGCCTTGGCGCGGTTCAAGGGTCTGGACTTTCGGAGCTGTTGGTGCCGGACTCAATATTGATGTGAAAGCGCGAGTTTCGCGATCGGTTGGGTGGAGCATGTGATTTCGGGTGAGTGTTCCGTAAATAAGTGAATCTGACTTTTTGGCGAAGTTGTCAACTTTGCGTGCCCCAAAAGCCGTGTTTGTAACCGGTTTCAAACACTAAATTGCACGTCCTTAACTAGCGGTCAAAATGTGTAATTAACCGAAAAATACTGTATATAACAGTCGAAAAGTTCCAAATCGAACACATTGCACAAAGTCCCAATCTTCCTCGCTCATGTCCAAGTTCTTCTGCCCTTGAACAATCTTATTCAACTTGCCAATCTTCCCGCTTCTAGGATCGAGGCCAGCAGGTACTGGTTCATCTGATAAGCAATATTCAACTCCCAAGGAATCAAGAGGCAATATCGACAAGCTTTAGCTCGACTCCTGCGAGATCCTCGTCCGAAGTATCAAACCACGAGTCGCCATCCTCTGGATACTCGCCATAGAACCGATTATTAGAAGATCTAGCCTCGTTTTGGACGCTACCAGAGCCGTCTGAAACGGTTTTGGGCTTATCAGAATGCATGCGGACAGTCTTGATATCCCTTTCGAGAGTACGAGACTGCTTGATTGAGTGCTTCTAAATCGGTCATAAGTCATCGCGAGAACAGCTTGAGAGCAAAGTGCTTCTCACGAAGTGAGTTAATGAGTTAAGCAAGAGGCCGTCTGTAGCGCATAAAAGATCTCTTACCACAAGAAGTTGACCTTAAGGGTTACTCGCCAAGCACACCCACAAGCCATAGGTTGATGTAGTTCTGTCAATCTTGTTGGAAAAGAGGTAACTCGAGGATGCATATATTAGTAGTTACTGATTCAGACGTAGAGCTTCCTTTGTCTCCACGGCACTGGAATACATAGCAAAGCCAATGCCATCAGGATAATTATCTCACGCCTTCCGTATAATATCAAACAGAAACCAACCGATTCGACGCGTCATATTCACTGTTGGCGGTGCGATGCCAAATGCTGCCAGATGGACAGTTTTGAGAGCGCATATACCTGTTCTTCATCATTCCTGTCGTCCCAGTGGTCTTGGCTTTCGGAATGAGCTACAATTCGGGCGGAGATCGTCTCAATTCGCAAGCTATGGTGACTTCGACTTGGCAGTACGTCAAGACTCTCGGTTCAAGCTCAGGACGCAGTAATTTACATTTCAATTTTTGATTAACCCTTAAATCTTGAGCCGAAGAGGCCTCCTAGTAAATTATCGGTATTAACCGTTGTTAAC
Organism: Ceratobasidium sp. AG-Ba; assembly: GCA_016906575.1. Classification (NCBI taxonomy): domain Eukaryota; kingdom Fungi; phylum Basidiomycota; class Agaricomycetes; order Cantharellales; family Ceratobasidiaceae; genus Ceratobasidium; species Ceratobasidium sp. AG-Ba. The sequence goes on from CP059640.1 coordinate 1,578,311, forward strand.
CCATGTCAATAACTAGCGGTTATTTGCATTTCACTTCTTCACGGAACACTATTTCGGGTGGAGCGGGGTTTGTTGATTCGGGCTTTGCGGAGTCACGTGCGAGATACCTCATCTATCTTCAACAAGCTTCTTTGACATAAAGCAGGCGTCAGCCATATCAGGCCCCATGTGACGCGAGGGTCCTCTCCTGACGTGACAGAACCAGCTCAAGGCTCGCTTTCGTCGGTTCGGCGTCGATTTTCGGGACTTTCGTTTATACAAAGTGTAGATAAATGGTTCAAATATACCGATATGAGCTTTTTTCTGCAATTTTAAAGACGGTTTCGACGCTGGAGCACTATCAGTGCTTATCGGACTCAGGGAGCGACGAGATCGCACTGCCACATGTGGCGATATCAACCGTGTCGGCTGGGCGGAGGGAGTCCGGGGTCACACTGTGTATTTGGGCTTAGACTACAGGACGGGGCTCTGAATGGACCAATGCCTTCTGCCGCTGGTATTCTGCCTCAACTTCACGCAGAATGCTCGGAGGGAGCATTCGATACCCGCGGTACTTCTTATTTGCCCATGCTGCCATTTGGCCATCCAACCCGTGCCTATATGCGTCGATGTAACGTTGCGATTTGTTGAAAAACCTGAATAGCCAATGTTTCTAGCAACAAAGCCACAATTGGTGTGTAAGTACTCGCCTTCGGATAGACTCAAGGGGAACAGAATCCAATGATGTAGTCATGTTTGACTTGAGGTCAGCTTGTGATTTTGATCGAGGAAATTGTCGATAGACACGTTTTGCATATCCCCAGCATTTTATTCTGGTGTTCTAACTGATCTGCATCCATCTCTCTAGGCAAGTAATCGACAAGCCCCTCAGTAACATCCGAGTCCTCAAGTTTTCTTCGCTTCAATCGGGTGTTAGATACAAGTTTTATCCAATTAACCAATCTTTCCATACCTTTGCAGCGAGGGCTGCTCGCGCTGCTGCCGTATTCTCCTGCTTGGTTTCTCTTTTTTTCGTTGGACGCATCTTGAGCTTGTCAAACACGGGATTACTCCCGCTAGACTGAATTTCCTTTTGAAGGGGAGACCCCGAACTCCCTCCGCCCAGCCGACACGGTTGATATCGCCACATGTGGCAGTGCGATCTCGTCGCTCCCTGAGTCCGATAAGCACTGATAGTGCTCCAGCGTCGAAACCGTCTTTAAAATTGCAGAAAAAAGCTCATATCGGTATATTTGAACCATTTATCTACACTTTGTATAAACGAAAGTCCCGAAAATCGACGCCGAACCGACGAAAGCGAGCCTTGAGCTGGTTCTGTCACGTCAGGAGAGGACCCTCGCGTCACATGGGGCCTGATATGACTGACGCCTGCTTTATATTGGTCACCATGTATACCTTACCGTGTGGAAATTGTACGTGCTCGTCGGGTTTCCACCGGACATCAAGTGGGCAGCTCCGTTTAAAGCCTCGGGCGCCCCAAAAGCGCGAGTAGCCATAGTTCATATGCATGGACTACCAGTGGGGTGGGGCTTGTATACATGGTAAAAGTGCCCGAGCAGTGTCTTGAGAATTACGCAGATGAAAAAGCTCTGAAAGGTGAGCTTTTCAGACGGACAAGACAGGTCGTATTATTCGTGATGCACCTATCTTGCGACCATTTGGAGCCATATATCATGAGAAACATGTTGAACCCAGTAGGGAGCTCTCGATTTGCCGAATCTTGCTAATCTGAAATGAGAGTCTTTTTACTGCGCGCGTGGCGAACAATTTTGCAAACGAGAATGATGTATTGACTGATACAGGCAAAAATAAGAGTGTTGGTGATGCTATTCTAAAACCTTTTCAACGACCCATGTCCCGTCCACCACCAATACACGCATACTTGGTGTAACATTTCCGGCGACAAGTGCATTCCACGGCACAGTCATCCCGTATGTCTCGTCCAACTCTCGCCGCTTGGCCATGTAATCGTTGGCCTCACGCGCGGTCCCGGTCTGATGCGTCAGGAACGAGTACTCTAGGGTTTTCATTGCTCTCCTCTGTTTTCGTACCAGCCTTGCGCGTATCTCGCTCGTTGGACCAACAGCAGGAAGAACCTGGTACGACCCATCCACATTCACAGCAGTGAACGTGTAATCGCCAACGCGGGGTCGAGCCAGACACAGCGATCGCACAAGGATTGAGACGTAGGGAAGGGCAAACTGGTACGTCTCGTTGTCTGCAAAGCGCATAATGTGGCGTAAAACGTCTTCCGGTAAGGAAGAGCTAGAGCTATGCTGGGGAATAGATCGAGTGTTTATCCATGGTGTCTTGTGTACAGTCATAGCTGGGCTTAGTAAATGAACCAAGAGCAAGAGTCCATCAGCAACCCCTCCCTTATTGTTCTGGAACTCGAGCACAGGCGATGTGCGTACGTCTGCGTCATCAACAACGAGGGCGACAAGTTGGTTGCTCGACATCAAGACCCCAATCGCGCCAACTTTTCCGCCTTTTTTCAGCCGATCGGCGATCTGGACAACCTCGGCTTTGACATGCGTCTCTTCGTCAAGGCGGAGACAGAATTTGAACAGACAGCCGCGGAACCAGTAATAAGGACGAGCTAGCGGCTTGCGTCTGTATTTTAGATCAATTTGGAACCTGGGCAGGAAAAGTCGATCAATATCTGCAGAGGTCAACATGGGTTCGCCATCTATCCTTCCAAACTTCGACATTCGTGTGTCCGTATGCTCAACTTCCTCTATGGACTCTGCGTTGCGCGCTGGACAGAAAAGATGCGAGGGCGCGGCTGCGCAGACGATGCGCCAACACAACATAATGACCTTGCCGAAGTTGATCATAAGACTCGGATTGGCCAGCACTGTTCTAAAGTCAAATATAATAGATTTTGCGAGGTCGAGTGACAGAGACTGAGAGACGGACAAGGTATCCCAAGTCGGGGCGCCCCACTCGGACAAGGTCATGATCGCAGGATGATAAGCGTCGTACTGTGCACGGACACTGTCCACGTCAAGGCTTGATTTAGGCCAGTAAGAGACAGTTGTAAGATACTCTGCAGGGATTGTGTCACTATGATAATAATAGTCCGAGATCCCAGCATCCAGAGGCGGCATGTTATCCAAATTGAAATGAACAACCCCTCCAATGGTGAAAGCTCGATTGTCCAAATCGATTATGTAGGTGTGATCGCAGTTGTACTCGAAAGTAATCCACATATTATCCTCTACGATGTCTGAGAACCGAGGCTTCTCATATAAGCCTCCCCAGGTTCGATCCCAATAATCGTCTCGAGAGCCGTTGGGAAAATCTTCGTCCGAAGAGCTGTCCCAGTCATCTTGCCAGTCGCCACCGCGACGCTTCCCTATACCGGCGGCGAGCCTTTTTTTAATGTAGTGGATCCATCCTAGGAGATAGATTGCGCGCGATCAGCTTCAATTTATTATCATAGGAAATTGGGTAATACTTTCTCTTATACCAGCATCTCGTGGAATACCTCTGGCGATAGTTTCGCCAACATCACTCACATGAGCGTCGTGCGCAAGATAGCCACGATAAAAACGCCCTATGGCAAATCGTTGTTAAAGTGATATGAATATTAATATGCCATGTCTACCGTTATAACGAAATCCGGCGTATCCAGTCGTCGGCATTGTGGCTGGAAACAAGGCGTGTTCGTTCACGTGCTGGATTGTACATATTTGACGCTGCTTGATGTAGTGGCAAGATTGTTCAGATTAGGCTCGTGACCAAACGTTCTCGCTTACGTGTGTAAAATGCCAAACACGACCAACAACGCACCAAACAAACACAGAAGACACGACGCGAGAACGGCTGGTACAATTCACCTATGGGCTTCGCCCGAGCAAGTTCGGCGATCGTTTTGGGAGTGACTTAGCGGTTCTGCGTGCCAGCGCCTGAGGTTGGACCACCTCTCTGCCCGCCACAAGTCATGTAGTTAGTTCGAAATGCGTACAAACGACACCAGTCTACTTGTGCAAGCGTTTACAGGGGTTTCGGAAATGATGTGCACTCCGGCATTCCCGTGCGCGCTGCTCCACCGGCTGACATAGCAATCAAAATTGCACATAAGCCAAACACGAACCAAACCGAAGTGCCGTGGCTATCAGAGAATGAACCGTATCTCAACAAGGAGAGCAACATGAGGTGATTAATGGGTATATTTGGGGTCGCATCGTCGGCTCGGACGACTTTTTGTACGAGTTCCACCATAAAAGTCTGAAATAAAATCGAACAAAAACAAACTCTCATCAGCACTGTGTGGGTGATTGTTGAAACCGATGCTGAATATAATCACGCAATAAATGCGCGTAGCGCAGTGTGCTTAAGACGATAGAATTGACATGATATTAACAACGGGGATGAGTACCTACGGAGCCTGCATGCGCTCCTTATATACATGTATTTCAGTCTTTCTAGTATCTCCTAGAACATTCTGTAGGTATCTAGTACATATATGCGAGTCATGCGATTGCTACACTATTCTAGTACATTTGATATTCCATACTGGGATTCAACAGTGATATCTGGAGTTAGAAACAAGCACTTCCAGGCAAATGCGCTCATGTAAACCTCCAAACTATACTGGCTGTTCTCTCACAAGTGTCACTTTGTGTCCTACATGCGAATGATATTGCGAATCGTATTTTGGACTGACTGCATACGGTACTTATAGTGGTGTATTCGGTTGACCTATGTCATTCAGTTCATTCCTCAAGCTCATCCATCCGCTCAGGTCAAGAGAGCCTCTACACACTCCTGTGAGATATCACTCGCTTACAATTCTACACGTCCCCCCTCCAGTGCTGATGAGAGCTTGTTTTTGTTCGATTTTATTTCAGACTTTTATGGTGGAACTCGTACAAAAAGTCGTCCGAGCCGACGATGCGACCCCAAATATACCCATTAATCACCTCATGTTGCTCTCCTTGTTGAGATACGGTTCATTCTCTGATAGCCACGGCACTTCGGTTTGGTTCGTGTTTGGCTTATGTGCAATTTTGATTGCTATGTCAGCCGGTGGAGCAGCGCGCACGGGAATGCCGGAGTGCACATCATTTCCGAAACCCCTCTAAGAACTTTGAGTAAAATAATTTTGACGTAGGTGATGGCTGAATCCAGTATTTTGGCTATTGGGAGCCGTTATTCGTTGCTGAAGTCTGGTTTCTTTTAGAATGGCATCTCAAACCGTCCCAAGATCCTTTCTGCATTTTATATGCATGGAAAACCCGCATCGGACATTGCTGAAGTTCTGTTGTTGTTGGCATTCGACATCCCCTGACCAGTTTTGTTGACGCCTGCCGTGATGTCCGACATCTACCGCTTGACACATTGATCCAACCAGTCCATTTTTTTGACACAGGATTGTGAAAGGAGTCTCGCAATTATGCCCAACAGGCGAGGGGCGATCAGTAAAAGAATTTTGCAAAATTAAAGATTTCTGTGCTTTCTGAGGCCACCACCATTCGAGAGAGCGGCCTCCGTTTGCATAGATGACAATAGCAAAGTTTGACAAGTCTTCAAAATCAGAGTCTACAAAATCATTACAACTGGGAGTAATCAGGAGTAATCAAAAATTGGATGCGAAACGATTAGCCCGATTGTACCAGCCGTCGCACGAAGCTTGACCTCGCCCCACAAACTCCTCACACCAACCAAGCAAACAGCCGGAAACAGACGATCACATCACAGCGATAGAACAGATGTCCCTAAAACGTCGATAAACCTAACTGCTCTCGTACAACGATAAAGCCCACAGCAAGGATCAAGTGGAGTGCAACGGTTGGTTAGGAGCCTATGTTCAGATTGGGATTTGTCCAAACTGGGGTGTTTGTGACGCCCGGGCCTTGTCTGGTGAGCGTTCTTGGTTCAAGATGTCAAGGCGGGATAAGTAACAACACAATATTCAATAGCTAGGAGTACAGTATATGATTATGATACTTCGGTTTCGGGCTTAATTCTGTGCTGTATTCAAACATGGCCAGCGGTCTGTTCAGCTGGAGCATCGTCGTTTCCTGTTTCGTCCAGTATCTTGTCATTATTTGTATTTGCGCTTTGGCTTGGCGGTTCTCCTTCACAATAAACGGCAATCTTTATGAGTAGCTGAAGATCAATTGAGACAATCCCACTAGTGTCTGATCCATGCGAACATACCAGGTCGACTATGGTTTGAACTATTACCCGATCGCAAGGATGGCTATAGCACTGTGGGATGTTTTGGTACTCAATACGAATCCAATGGCCGGTTTAGGTTATGCAGGACTCGCACCTGTCAACGCCTGTCAACACCCAAGCCCGTGTTGATTGGAAATACTTTCTATATTTTGAACCAGCCAGCCAATCTTCCTCCCTGGTCGCTCAAACCCATTAAATGCTGAAAATCACCTGCGAGGAGGGCTGGATCTGAGTCCCGTCTGGGACGGGCGTGAGGTCGCAGATGACGAACGCCCATGTCCCGGCGCCCTGCGATCACACGAAACCCATTCGTTTCGAGTGGCTTATTTGCCTTTGGGGTGGCTCGCTCGTGTCTCAACCCCAAATTTGAAATGTTAAAGGACTCCCTTTGCGGCCGCCATGACCTAGATCGGCCATCTAATTGGAGTCTACGTCAGACTTGAAACGTGACCCAGCACTTCCTACAGTGTAGTCCAATGCCTGGGATCCTGCGAGCACAGTACAATGAACAGGGTAGCTATTGACTACTTGTGCCGCTAGCCATCACAAAACAGTTCTGCAGTCTTTCTTGGGATAATATTCCTGGTACTCGCATCAACGAGTTGAACGAACTGGTATTGCATTAACGCTCTTCAATTAAGCGCATTGATCGCGAAAGATACGTGATTCCGTTGGATGGACGCTGTCCGCTTGATGGGTACGATTCCACAGTACTAATTGATGGTACATACAATACGCCCCCCTGAGAAGTGCTTCATGGGGGTCAGTTAGTGACAAAAGCCTCGGGACATTTTCATGGATATTACTTGCTTGACGCCATATATGACGACATCTAACTTGGAGGCGCCTTAAGCCGGCATCATTGATTCGTATGCGGCTTGCCAAGTGACATCCAGCAAGGATATACATTTACGGACAACAGACGTGAGTCACCCCATGTTTCCATTCTATACTACATATATGCAGCCCTCAGAGCACTTCTCATGTACATACATTATACAGCATATAGTAGTAGTTCTGACACCAAGAACCGGGATCGTGGTCAAAGAAACGGAGGTACTACATTGAAAAATGCTAGGGGGGTGTGATGGGCGAAATTGCAGCGCGCCGGGATCGTATTCGGCGACGAGTTGAAATGTGCGAGTGTATAGCTACATATAGCAGATATCGATCGCACTTTAGATCACCTGAAACGAATGAGCCGTTACCGGGATATAGTCCCCACAAAATCGACAATTTCATCGCAATTTGGCCAAACAAGCACAATTCTGGTGAAATCGTCGACTTTGTGGGGGCTATATCTCGGCAACGGCTCATTCGTTTCAGGTGATCTAAAGTGCGATCGATATCTGCTATATGTAGCTATACACTCGCACATTTCAACTCGTCGCCGAATACGATCCCGGCGCGCTGCAATTTCGCCCATCACACCCCCCTAGCATTTTTCAATGTAGTACCTCCGTTTCTTTGACCACGATCCCGGTTCTTGGTGTCAGAACTACTACTATATGCTGTATAATGTATGTACATGAGAAGTGCTCTGAGGGCTGCATATACGTAGTATAGAATGGAAACATGGGGTAGCTCACTTCTTTTGTCCGTCAGTGAATGCACACTTCTGACCACGTGACCCGGAGCATTTGTCAGTCTCACCGGCCGGCGAATTCAGTTGTGAGTACTCTGCCACGACCACCTTGTGATATCCTCCATCAAAAGTTCCCTGGCTAAGTTGCTGCCAGCTCCGTTGCTCGAGAACGTCTTGGAAATAATTGCCGCATTGATAACTACCAGTGTATATTGCTACTTTTCTGTGGCTCCTGGATGTCGAGTCAAATTACGGCGCTTGAAGCTGCTCCAACCAAGCATCTCTACACCGATGTTGGTTCTGTCAGAGTTGATACCCCGCCTAGTGCTGCCGTCCGCGTTGGACATGTGCAAGACGAGATTGAGATGAACGCAATGGGAACTGGCCGAAACACAGAACCATCTATCAACTCGGAAAACATTGAGCCGGAAATCAATGCCCGAAAAGAGTGGTTCGCAATTGCTGCGTGCTGCTGGTGCCTCTTCTTGGTATGGAAAAGCATACCGAGCTTCGATACGCCCTCTAATATTCTTCCAATAACAGAATGGATGGAATGATGCTGCTATTGGAACAATTCTACCGGCAATTCGAAACCATTACGACCTTAGTTTCACAGTTATCTCGTTGCTATTTGTATTCGGTTGCGTAGGTTCCATATCTGCCGCGGTATTGAATGGTAAGAATCTTCGCAAGATTCAAGAAATAAACTCTGAGAAGCCTAGTCTACCTCAACGACCGGCTCGGATTCGGCCGAGTCATGCTCTTTGGTAGGTTGAATTTGAACTTGAATATCTCTTGCTTATTTGGAAACTTTCCCAGGCGCGTTATGTCAAGTATTGGCTTATTCAATCCTTGTCCCTGCGTTTCCATTCCCAGTCATGTGTCTTGGTGAGTCTGATAAGCTAAGCGGGTCCTCATAATCTCATAACGGTTGTAGCATATGTCATCAATGGATTTGGTGAGATCCCAGCAGTTAGCTCTGGGAAATTGAATCATATCTTGGACACTAGGTATGGGTCTACAAGATTACCAAGCAAATGGATTCGTAGCTGCTCTACCATACAATACCTCCGCGAAGATGGGACTATTACATTCCGGCTATGGTACTTCATTCATACCATCATAGGCGACCGATCTGACGACTTGAGTTACAGGTGCTGGAGCATTTATTGCTCCAATGGTATCCACCCGACTATTGCAATATTATCGGTGGTCGTTTTTATACCTGGCTCCGCTTTCTATGGCAGCGATAGACGCCGTCGTTTTGTTTACGGTTTTTCGGTTTCATACTCAAGAAGGTGGGTGACACGAGTGATGTCAAAGTCTTTACTAAAACTAGTTGCGTAGAACTACTGGGACCGGTCCAGATTGATCCTTCTGAAGCCGCGAGCAACCAACGAAAGTATCACAGGATCTTCAGATCGTGGCCTGTGCAACTTTTCGCATTATTCAGTCTGCTATACGTCGGAACTGAGACCACTATCGGCGGTAAGACATATTCATATGATATTTGATTATCCCAGCTCATGTGCTTTTAGGCTGGATCGTGACGGTGAATAGTTTCATCCTTGTGTAGCTCATTGAACTGATCCAGGTTTGAAAGTTCGTGGTAGAAGAGCGAGGGCTCGGACAGTCGGCTGGTTTAATCTCTAGGTACGTTACTTATGACTATATGAGCTCTCTGGATTCTTTATTTAATCATTCCTTTTAGTGGTTTCTTTGGTGGTACGTATCCAACATTTCGTAGCTAGGACCTGACTAACTTTCGCGTAGGCCTGATGGTCGGTCGCATCATATTGCTTTGGCTCAATGCCCGGGTATGGTCAATCCTAGCCGCATGAATATGCATCGCTGATGGATTTGATGCTCAGATTGGAGAGCGAATCGTCGTATACTTTTACATAGCGCTCATGATTGGCTTGGAACTCACCGTATGGCTTCTGCCTAATGTCATCGGAAATGCCGTTGCGATATCACTCGTTGGCATCCTTATGGGTATGTTTTGGCATGTATCTATCTATCCACGATGAGACTGACATGCCTCTCTAGGGTAATACACATTTTTTACCGCAGCTAAGACCGTGTGCTAACAAGGTAATCCGTAGGCCAATCTATCCAATATCGGTCAACGTATTGAGTAGTGTTGTCCCGAAATGGTAGAAGCTTTCAACTGTGATCATATCCGGGTACTGACACAGATCATCATCCAGGCTGTTAACCGGAAGTATTGGCTGGGTCGCTTCGTGAGTTTAGACTTTGGAAATAGACCTATAGATGATTATTAAACCATGGCCAGAGTCGGACAGGCTGGCGCTGCCATGTTTCCATTTATGACGGGGGCGATGACACAAAAGGTGAGTCTCAAGAAAGTGCCGGTGGTTCATGGCTAACCCTCATGATTAGTACGGCGCAAAAGTGCTGCAGCCGATGTGAGTGCATGGATTTACTTGGCAGATAATTATGTTTTGACCCAATGGAATCCGCAGCCTTGTTGGAATGATGAGCAGCCTGCTTATTTTATGGGCCCTCTTGCCTTCCAGCACGAAGCGGCGCGGAGACTAGTTGGAAAGGGGCGGCGTTCGTTTGCTATCGTTGCTTTGTTGACCTACCGTGTATTTTAGTTGGGGATATAAAGTCAAGAGTGAGCTTCACCATGTATCCGGTCGAGAATGCCCGACGCCAAGCACTCAAAATAACCCCGGTGTTGGTAATTAACCGGTGGTGGTAAACTTCATCGACACTTCTTGCCGTCGACCACCACCTCGGGCTTTGTCTTCCACACTAGCATGCCTGCGACTACTGTGATGCAAGGAGGGGTGTTGCCTCTGGAGAGGATAGCAGAGCTTCCTGGGGTTATCAAGAAACTCAAGTCAACTTCCCGACCACCTTCGGAACTCTCGGAGTTTGTCGAGCTACTGAGACTCGATTCACCTCTCTTTCTCTCAGGAATGCTTCGTCATTTTGATAGAATACGCTATACAATTGCCTCATCCGCTTCGACTACGGTGATCACTCACCCTGCTACTTCTCGTAACGTGGCGACGATCCGGTGGCCTACGACAATTGCCGGAGAGACACTCGTCGAGACGCAAGACTTGACTCTGAGACTGAAGAGGTGGCTTTCGAGATCGAACATAGGGCTAAGTATGTATTGTGTAAGTTGTCATATCACTCAACGTTTTGTCTCTAACATCATGTAGCATTTCAAAAAATATGGGCAAACTCCCAGCATAAAATGGACGCAGAAGGATGGTGAATGGGAGGTTGGTGAACTCTCACATCCAGGTGCTCATGGGTTACATACTGATAGGGTGGTTCTTGTTTGATATAGGCTACGGACCCTAAGAAACAGGTTCTAGCCGTACTCGTATCTCGTCGATCGGCTATTGGGACACGTCTAGACATCACCTCGGCTGGCCTTGCGTACCGAGACGCACTCGTCTTAACAGCTCTACTTACTGTTACTGGAGAACATGAATGGCGATTGTATTCGTCAATTAGAGAAGATACCTCAGCAAACTTAGGTAGTTTGATGGGAAACCCGGATGGACAGGAAGCATCTGGTTCTGAACCAACAATAGTTACCCCTCCTACCTATCGACAAGCCCCATTTACCAGGCCTGTTGGGCCTCTAATTCGCAATTCGTCTGGCACCGCGGCACCTGATTTAGCCCTGCCCAATTCACATATGGTCATGGATGGAACGCCGCCCGCGCTGCCTCCTTTAGTGCTCACTTTTTCATCTCAAGCGCTGCTTTGTGGCACTTTCTCGGATGGGACACAGAGTCGAGTTTCGGTGGTAACGAAAGGCCCCTATACGGCTATTTCTATTTTTACGCCCAGGCTTGAAGCATCGAACCTGGATGAGACGCAGTCATCCGCGAGTGCGATTCAAGCCAAGAGGGTAGCGTCAATTGAGTGGGCGCCTCCGTCCAAGGAACCTGCTCACGTGGTCATGCGTGGCCGCCGTGAAAGGTTGGCCGACATCATGACAAAAGGATCAGTTTTTGCTTCTAGGTTCGTATTTTGAATCACTCACGGAATTTTTCGACCGACCGATGCAGTAGGAAAGAAAAGCATTTTGGATTGTCAGGCTTCATCCCGAACGTGACTTGGACTGAGGTATCGCGTACATCAACCGCGTCGATTTATAACGATCCTAATACCTCAATACGCTACACCTGTCGATCCCAATCCGACAACCGACCTCTGGCGGTCCTAGCGCGCTATACAAAACGCAAGGGCACTCGCCTCGAACTCACGCCCGACGGTCATGAGGCGATTGTCGAGGTGATCCTCACGGCGCTGTTGGTCGTTCATGGGATAAATGATTGGAAGGAGGTGTCGGGGGAGGGTGTTCCTATTGAAGAGACAATAGATGCGACTCCAGAAGGCTCTCTGGCTCTTGGAGAAGAGATGATATCGGATCTGGATGGATGGGCGGGTCCTCCTGAGCTCATGAGGCTTCGACTAGGGGAGGAGGATTCTGTTAGATCGATTCACTAAACCGATCTTGATCTGGTTCGTATCTTATGTGTAGTTCTAAATCAAACCGCTGTACTTCATTTATGTCTGCTTCCTACGGACTAGGGCCTGGAAAATGAGCCACTCGAGCGCTTCTCATTTATGAGCCTTTGGCTGTGCTTCTAGTACTCCCGTTGGCGTTCTAACGTAGCGGCTATACGACCTTCTGAAGGTACATGCAGTTTGCTTAGGGTTAGGTTTGGGACCTTCTTGACCATGCTGCAAACTACAGGCATCAATTTACATTCCAATGGGCTATCCGATGAAATACAGGTGTGCGCATTTTGACCATATCCTATTTCGCATGTTCATATACCATCAAATCTTCCGATGTTCAGCGTCTGATCAATGTCTTCTGTGAACGGGTATAGTATATGAACGACGCTCTGTAGCATATCTTGCGCATCCGGTTCTCCCATAACCATCTGACCGACCCCATGACCAGAGATTCCTCTTCTTTGGCCAGTGTTGTACCACTCGGAAGTAGCGTTCGATGAACTTTTGTTGTTTTCTATGCTATAAGAGTTAGGGTGTGACACTGAGAAACTACCAGAGCTGAAACCCTGTCCGACGTGCGCCTGGGGAGGGGTGTACTTCACATTACATGACTCTCCGATCGCTTCATCCAGGTTTTCTTCGCCGTCACTGGGGATACCATTGAAAGAAGAACGCCCCTTACTACCCGAGTCCAATGTGGTGAGGCGCTGTATCCCCGTTTGATCTCGAGTAATGCTTGGCCCCTGGTGTACATCATACCCGGGATCTGCGGAGCGAGCGATTTGTGCGGGTCGGGTCCGACAGGTGTTATCTCCCTTTGATAGAGTCATACGGTGAACCGGAGATCCCATTGACTTGCCCAGCGACGTTCCATTTTGGTTTTGCTTCTCGATGAGAGCGCCCAAGAATCGCGAATAGATGTGAGGGCTGTGATGTTCGTCAACTGCAACCTTGTCCGATGCTAAGTCATGGGTTAAGCGAGTGACGAGCTCGGTGATCCGCCTTGATTGGGTAGATTCAAGGAGGGCTGCGAATTGGGGTTTGAAAGTCTAAACAAAGGTGGTAAGCCACCACACCAATATCCTTGAGTAGGCAAACCTTGAGCAGAAAGGCAGCCGAGAGTCCAGCAATAGCGAAGATTTTGTCTGGTACATACACTAGTAGATTTGATGAGTCAGAAACCCCAAAAATAAGATCATGCAAGGCACGCACTGAATCGCCCGCTTGGAACGAAGACGTCAGCTGCGATCCTCACAACTTCCGCTGCTGCCATATAAGACTGGAGACAACTTAGCTCTCAATAAGACTAATTACTGAATATTTTTACCTTGTCAAATAGTGATTTACCGTATTGAATGCCTTGCTGAGCAGCTTTGTCGTATCCCAGCGAGAATATCATCTGCAAAACGTAAATAGTTTAAGAGGTTCGGGAGAATTGTGTCAGTTACATACAAGGCGACAGAAGTTCAGCAAGCTATCCAGTTTTGTAAGGATCCTTCGCATACGCCCAAACTGCTTAACTTTCAAAACCAGTACATTGAAGCGATGTTCGCATGCATAAACTTCTTCCGGATGAGCTTGAAACACGGCACGCCAGTTGTCGAACCCTTACCGTTATTATGCAACTCTTTCATAAACTGCTGGTGTGTTTTCTTTTCGAATGATATGAACCTCTCACAGGCGGTCATTACGACCGCCGAGTCCAGGCTCTGTTTTCGACCTCAGTCTGATAGTTGTGACACCTCAGAGATCACCCACCTTTTTCGGTGGAGTTGACGAGCTCGAAAAAATACTACCGCTGTCTGAAGCGCTACCCATAATCCTCAAGAGTTCTGTGCATGCTGATATCTGCACATCCATAGGTGAACTAGGAGCATTGGTCAAGTCAACCAGCATATTCAAGCTAGGGAGTCGCCCACTTGTATTTGCTATGGTTGAACCAGTCTTGTGAATCGTGGATGACGTCTTCTTCCCGGATAGTAACCTGTGGCCCGAGTTCGTTGGCATACAACCGGCTCCTTTCGATCATAATCATTAGTAGCCGTGCAGTATAGTTGGCTGAATGAAACACACATATTAAAGCATACAAGCCACGTTCTAGCCCGATTCAGCGTCTCCCACTCATTCACTTCAGCATATTCCTGTCCCATAGACGGCAAATGAAAGCCTAACTCCATGGCGATTCTATCAACGCCATGAGGTCTCCCATATTTCATTTACGAGTTCGAACTTACTTAATTGCTATTCCCAAATAGTAACCAGCGCGATTTTCCTTCCCTTGGTAAGCAGGGGCGGGGAACATACTAAGTAGAAGGTACGCTTGAACGAGTTCGACGCTTTTCTGACATCTGGCGAGCGCTATGTCCGCGGAATTTTCGGCGAATTGTATGGCTGTTGAGTATAGATCGTGCCGCTGGTGGTAATATCTCGAAGCAACCGCACAAACTGGATCGGAAAGTTTTCCTCAAGTAACGAGATCCTACGAAATGGAAGCGTTGCTTACAGACTGTGAATAGAAATGACGATCGTCCGAGTACGAACGTAGGTGTATGAACCGTTGGATCAAACACTTTTGCAAAGGCCTGATACTATCATCAATATGTGGGTTGTTGTCGCATTTCTCGCGCTCACATTCAGTTGATCGAAAAATCTGCAGGATAAATATAAGAACAAGGCACACACAACGGGACTCGAACATTTACTCACATATTAAATAAAATGTCCACTTCCTCGGGCACAACACTTCCAGTTGTTAAAATCTCTGGTGGCGCCTGAATATCATAGGACACGACTAAATTTCCGTCTGAGGACACATGAGATAGGACCGGTGTGCAAGCTTGCGGTGTTTTAGAATGCGTTGTACTGGGACCTTTTGTCGTATTCGGGGCCCAGCTCTTTTTAATCAGTTCAATCCATGGAACAACATCACTCGCTGGAAGCCTTTCGTTTTTTGACAGCTTTGTTGAATTGAGGGCAACACGCGAGAGAGCGACCGGACCATGCGTTGTTGGACCACGGAACTATATCAATCGAGCTAAGATTGAAACATACGGGCAAATGAAAATATTCGTACTTGCTGTACAAGGGAATCAGTCAATCGGTCCCTGCTTGCTAATTCTTGTATTAACATTTCTCATTTGCTACTAGGCTCAGGTTATCCCGCTTCCCTCTGGCTCAAAAATACCACTCACTTAGAACGTGTCCTCGATTTACGCTCCTCAGTAATGCACATTCTGTTAGAGTTCTGGCACCGACGGCACACGCTTTGACCGGCTTCAAACGCGCATTTCATCTAAGGAGATGGAAATTAAAAAGGAGTGGTATCAGTTCAAATTTGTAAGTACGGCGCGACGAGAAATAAAGGGGTGAGTAGTCGGAAAACCGTCATGCAATAGGATTAGCAAGGATTAGCAGAAAAACAAACCTTGAGACGTCTACAGTTGGTACATGCTCCTGATCTGTATAATGAAAAGAATGGTATCAGCCCCATGATATCGAATATCCTCAATAAAGTACTATAGCCCCCATAGTAAAACGTTTGGTGCTTACGGATTTAAGCAGATCAATTGCTTCTGAGATACCACCAGGTATCATAATGCTGGTCAAGCGAGAGTGATAGGATAAGTGGAAGGACACTGATCCCAGAGGAATGATGGAGGAAGAGCAGAGGAACAGAAATAGTGAGACATGTACGGGGGTATAACGAAGCTTAATCGGTCACATATTATCAAGATAAACGTGACGAAAGCTCGCCGCCATCAAGTTCGACTTTCCAAAAATAAGAAGGTCACCCACAATCTTTTCAAGACACCCCGAGTCTCTCCGTGCCTCGAGCCACCCTTGGCCCCAATCTCATTTTCTCCCACTTTTTTTCGTTGGGGTGGTTCGTTATGAGGAGGATTCCGGGACAGCTCGAGTAGTTTTTGGCTCTGGACGTAGTTATCATTGTGGTACATCTTTACGACTCCCACTCCCATACTATTTGACCCCCAAGCCCCCGACTCTCCGGTTGTCTCATGAGGGAGCTTCATTGTTTCACCACAAGCGTAATACGCGTCAGGGGCAGGAGCGAGAGTCAAAGCAGACGAAGCAGCAGTACCAACTATAAACCCTGTATGACCGTCGCTGTGCTGTGACGGATACACGAGACTAGTATCATTAAGGGGTGTTTCCGGTCGAAGGGCATAGTCAGTGTAAGGTCCCCCAATATGGATATAGCCGTATCCATACTCCGACTGAGATAGAAATGTATCCGAGTTCGAGTGAACGTAAGCCGCTGTGTCCCTTTGGGTACGCTCAAACTAGGTCACCAGCAGAAATAGATACATGTGAGGGGAGGAAAAGTGAGGAGAAGTCATCGAAACGGACCTGACGATTAGCCACCAAATCCGACTGGGCTTCGAGGGTTTGCTGAAGCATTTCACCGCCAGTCCACAGCATAGAATCCCTTGCCACTTGTTGCTCCCCGGGCAGTGGGGCAAATGCCGAATGTAGCATCCGATGGCCGACGAGCTCAGCTACTTCGGAGAAAGGGTTCAAGTTGCCGATGTTCGGTTCAGGCTCATGTTGGCCCACAGGGTGGTCCGTTTCGGAAGTAATAGCTGGAATGATTGAGCCGGACGACACGCTCGATACTCCCATGCGAGCTGGGACCACGGTATATTCGGCCTCCGTGAATTTTTGTTGGCTATAGTATGAGTTATCCATCGAGCTGAATTTACCATCAAATAGCGTTAGGTACTATGAGAAGGGCGATTATGTTTAGTTCACAGCCGGTTAGACAGGTCATTTAAGCACAAGCAGAGACGCTGGTGGCTCACAGGTTTACGGGTATTGCGTTGCCCATGGGGAGGGTGTCAGGGGTATGGTCCCCATTCACAAGCCAGGGCCTCGCCACATCGGGTATGCGGCTTTTCGTTCGCGAGGGATTCTAGGCTCGTACGGCTGTGAATGGGTTGGAGAAGCACTGATCGGCGAATAATGCCAGAATGCCACAGAGCTGGAACGGCTGATTATCACAGAGATTTTTCGAAAGAAGATTCAGTCATCGCGATGACGCATGAGGTCACAACTCCGTTTCGAAACCCCATGTACTGCGTGGATGAGGTTGAGACAATATACAGGGGTCTTTGGCGTGAGAAATCCAAGAACCCGAGTGAGACTTTCGGTAGAATGAGGCTTTGGATGTCGTGTGAGCTCGTGGCTCGACCTCATAGCTACGATAAAGAGATGCTCTACCAAATCCGCTGGTGATTATGAGCGGCTGAAGCGCTCGTGAGTGCTCCTTTTAATCGAGATTGATCGTGAGGCTGTAATCATTACCAATCCTGATTAAAACGATCACTCATCAGCTCTCACAGCGCTCGTGAGCCGCAGCCTGTTTTGGCGACGTATGATGGCCGGGGGAGGAATCCCGCCCAGAGCTATGCGCATACACTTGACAATATATACGTCTAAGACACACGTGATAATACACGTACCAGACTACTCCGCTGTGTTGAATCGCCCAAAGAAATACGCCGCTAGTGGGAGGCAGCATGACGCAGCTGGCGTAGGCGCATCCCACAGTGCTTACCACAACGGGTAGGGTTGGCAAGCGCGATTATCACGTGACATATTCCTTCAGTTTAATTAATATTTAACAAGCTGCATGAGTACCAGGTCAAACCCTTGGAGAAGAGGACGGGGAGAGGCGGAGAAGCAGCGGGGAGGGGGCCGATAGGATAAAAAAAAAATAAAGACGGAAAGGCATCTTAAAAGAGAAGCAAAACTAGCCAGTTAAGTCTTGACGAAGATATTGGAGTGGCACCGAAAGTGGATGACAGCAGATTGCTGTCAAGCAACCCACTATTTCTAGTGGATCCACTAGTTTATCTGGCCCTGCGCACTTGTATGGATACTCGAGCAGATTATTCAAGTGCACATGGTATATTTGCACTCTTATTCACAAGAAGGCTTACCAGACGTCTTGGTTTAATCAACCTTGAAGAGCAGAGTGGATGTAATCTATACAGTAAGTGAAAAAATAATGAGCGATACTCTTATAAGTATATGCGATGCGTGTTCCCCTGCGCGGTATATTCTCTAAATGACAAACGGGGGGGCGAGATAAATATTCGTACCATATGGATGTAACTTAGGTGTGAGGTGCGTGAGCGCACCGACACAACCGGCACAGCCGCACAGCTGTGTCTCTCTTATCTCGTATCTACATATAGTCACTCTTTATTATATATTTCATCCTCAAACCCTTACTGTCGTTTCTCGTTTGTATAAGACTCTCGTTCACACATGTAGATACTCAGCTTACCTCGAATCCGAAATCGTTGGCAAGTCATCGCTTCGCCCTAAGCCTCGACACCGCCGACTCCCATTGTGACACGATGGGACGAAGCCTGCGCAGGAAGCATCGTGAATACTCAGCCGAAAGAAGAGCGGGTCGGACAGCTCACGTGGCCCTTTGACCTCGTACAGAGGCCCACGACGAGGTGCGTGTGTGTGTGCGCCCTCGTGTTCTTTTTTAGCCCGCCGCCCGCCCTCATATAAAATAAGACTATATGCGTTGATTACTTGAAATATTTGATATATAACCGAGTCCAGTGCCGCCCAGAATGCGTTTGTGGCGCTGGTTTATCGTCTCCTGATAGGTTTGAATTTCTCGGGGCAAGCGAACCCGGACGTTGGCGAACATAGGAACCTGCGGTGGCGAGACTAAGATGTCAATTTCTCCTGTGATCATGACTTGTATCTTAGTGACTAGTACTCGACGCCATGGTCAGATTTCTCTCCAGGATTACTAATCGTGTGACGCAGATCGAGGATGGAGCTTCCCGTACCCGCAAGTTCCAGTACCAATTCCAACTCAAACATCTCTCAGCTGGCGAGGATTTGTTGGCATCGATATAAAAACACCAACAATATAATAGTGGAGGCCTCTGCATCCAGGGGTAGGACTCAAGTAGTATTGGCGATAGAATGATCCAGTTTATCTATCTCGATACTATCGTCATTGCTAGCCAGAAGGAGGGTAGCCTGGAGACTCTTGGCCGTTGTCCAAATAAAACATTCTCGGCGCTTATGAAGGGGCAATCAATTACTGCTGACTAATCGGTCGATCCTCCTCCATTCAACCATCACCGCTTGGCTCGCACATCACCCAGCAGCATGGAAGAAGACTGGGGTGAGTAAGCGCTCATATATAGTACGCCACAATCACATAATGCAACACATCTGGGATCCAGAAGAAGGATCGATCAACTCGGGGGAAGAGTCTGGACTTGGCTCGGACGAATGGGAGGGTTCCGAGCAATATAGTGGCGAAGAGGAGGTTGATCCGTCTATCGGCCCTGCAGCTGTTGGTCGGGAACTATCTGGTCTGGTAGATGGGGCTTCTGATGCTCGGGCGAATGTGCAAATTCGAGGTGATTTCGAGTAAGCAGCTTCTCTCATTGAAGCCATTTGACTTAAGCATTGTATTAGCCGTTTGATGGAGGAAATCAAAACGACCAACCAAGGGACAAAGTCTCTGGGAAAAGCTTGGGATTTCACCATTGCCGACAACGACGCCGACAATTTCGACCTCCAGGATGAACTGCGCGCCGCGACCGGTATCGGCAAACGAAACAAGGGAAAAGGGGTGGGTGCTCAGCCGAGAAGTATCGTGCGGTATATAAACTTGGTTCTGCTCAGCGTACACGAGGACCTCGCAAAGTTCACGTATCGCAAGAGGTCAAATATCTGCTTGGGCAAGCCAACGACGCATATGCCGCGGGCGACCGTGCCAAAGCCATACAGATATTCCAAGACGTGATCACCATCGAGCCAGGAATAGCTAGTGCCTGGTCAACACTCGCGTTGTGTCACGAGGAAGCTGGGGACACGGGGCGTGCGCTCCAACTCCGGATTATGGCTGCGCATCTAGCGAGCGAAGCAGAAACCTGGGTCGAATTGGGCTTGAGTTCGAGGTGAGTCTTGTTCGACAACCTAGATCGCCCCATTCATGAATGTGTGCGCATGGTAGAGAGCTTGGATTGATGGAACAAGCAGTTTACTGTTATCGGAATGCCGCTCGGTTAGACAAAACAAACCCAGACATTCTCTGGGATTATGCTTTCTGCCTTCGTGAATCCGGCCAGACACAAAAGGTTCGCAAGTTGTGTCGATCAACCCCGCCAATTTTGATCAATCATGATATTGACTTTACTTTCTAGGCGATAAAAACCTACGAATCCATTCTTCAGATACTGCCTCATGATCTTACCATTCTTGCCCAATTACGCGATCTTCTCGTCCAAAGAGGTGACCTCACCCGCGCGGCAGAACTATACTCCATTGCATTTGAGCACTATCTTTCCTCTCCGACCACGTCTGACTCGGCTCCTCAAGACGATATCGCCATTGACCCCTCGTTGGCGCCTAATAGCGAATCCCAAAATATCCAAAAGTTCGGGACTCGCGAAATCGCAACTCTGGCGGATTTACTGAGTGGGCTTGGAGAACACGCTCGTGCGGTGGATATCGTGATGCGTGGTGCTAGCTGGCTTGGGCAGACTGGGGAAAATGAAGACGAAGATTCTCTGGAAGCTGAGTTGGACGTGAATCTTCGAATGCGGCTAGCAGTCGCTAAGCTTAGACTGGGTGATTTTGGGCCGGGAAAGGTGGGCCAACTCCTCTACGATGATATCCCTTATATCAAGGCTCAATTGCTTTCCGTAGGAACTAGCGGACAGAATTCTAGAGTATGACATCAACGAGTTCTATGAGCTTCACACCGAGCTTGCCGACGTCTACTTCGAGATTGGCGTGTATGGAGACGCAGTTGCGATTTACGAACAACTGGCTTGCCAGCCACATGTGAGTTTGCAGTAAATCTTTCGAGAAGCGAGTGTTTACGTCGATCATAGACCAGCAGTTTGCATGTCCTCAGTCAGATTGGAGCATGTTATCGGCAAATGAAGAATTACAAGGCGGCTAGAGACGTGTACAAACGCAGTACGTTTGATCTTATCAATACACGCCTCTCAACTTGACAGGCTTCCTCAGTCATTGATGTCGACCCCGAAGTGCAAGACGCAAAATGAAGCTGGCAGAAATATACGAAATCTTGGGAGAGAAACGCTTGGCGCTGGACCTGGTAAACCAAGGTAATGCAATAGCTAAAATCTAATGTCAAAAGTTCTCTCATACGCTGCCCAGTTATCCAAGCGCGCGAACAGCAACAACAGCTTGCCGGCTCCTCGCAACCGACTGCTCCCTTAGATACCTCCCTCTTTATCGAACGGACTCAACCTGCTGCACCACCTCAGCCTGCCTCTGCTCCTAAACGACCCAAACAGACCATAACCCCAGCTCAAGCTCAAAAGCTAGAACGAGAACGACAAGACGTGGTCCTTCGAGGCTTCAAAAGGCTGAACGAGACCGATGCTGGAGATATCTGTCTCGACCCCGACGCGCAGGATGTTGGGAGGTGGGATGAGTGGATTGTGGCTGCGGATGAGGTGGCCAATGTCTTTATGAGCGAAAAGAGACTTTTCATTCTGGATCGAGTGAGTTGCTGTGCCTAACTCTTAAATCACCATATATGCTAAAGCCGACGACTTCAGTACAAGGAGTTCTCGGGTCTTCGGCGCAAGTTCAGCAAGAAAAGCACAAATGATGATGAGCATGACGCAGGTTTGCACTGGTTAACTGTTTTACCAGAATTAGTGATCATAAGCTGGCGCAGGCCACTCGGATCGGAGTAAAACCGGGTCCAATGGGGTGGACTTTTGGGGGTTCACCTCAATGATTGGCTGAATTTCCTTATCAAAGTAAGCGCCTTTGTGCTTTCCTAGCCACCCAGTGTTACTTTGCCGCTCAGTACGCATTCGTAATAACAAAACACAAAGGCCGATATTCAGATGCCTATGAACTACTGAACAAGCTCAGTCTGTCAAATGCTTATCAGGAGTGGAAGAAAACAGAATTACATCTGGCTGTCGTTGCTGAGTACGTTCTCCTAGACTTCCGTTAGAGCTGGACTATTCCTCATTGTGCACTTTAGCAATCGCCGTCGTTGAAGGAGACACCAAGAGCATAGTCGAGTATTCCCGTAAACTCGTGACCCGACACCAGTTCAATAATGACGCTCTTCGACTAATGCTTGCCTCGCTCGGCGGAGGTATTACCGCCGCTGAGCGTTCGTTGATAGCTCATTACAAAAGTTCTTATTCAGGGAAATGACATTATTTGAACGAGCTTCAAGGGGAGAGCCCGCGGTCTTTGTTGGGGGCGGCCGAAATCGTTGAAAATTGGGAAAGGGGAGGATGACGACGACGGCGAGGCGGAGGCAGCCCTGCCGAACAAAAACTCTGCGAGCGCTGTGGCTTCCAATCCTTGCCCCGTACTGCCGACCAAAGAAAGCCCAGCATTCATTACAGCTTACGCCCAGATTTCCGGTGGAACAAAAAGCTATCAGACGGAGATATGTGCGTGTTCCCCCTCATGATTGACCTGCTCGGGACTCACTAGTAGTCTAGACTATCTCTTTAGGGCATATGATATTGAGCCTAACGACCCAGTTATCTGCTTATCACTTGGAACAGCTTGTATCGGGCGAGCAATGCAGCGTCAAGCGGACAACCGGAATCATATGGTTGCTCAGGTATACTTGTATATCTACAAACGAGCAATATAGGGCTTACTGGTTTCAGGGCTTCGCGTTTTTTGCACAAGTATAGGTCATTGAGGGCAGGGAATGGGCCGCTGCAAATGGAAGAGGTTGATTAATCTCGGACGGGGGTTTCAGCAATTAGGTACTTCACGATAACTATCATCATCCCTATATTTGGCTCGCTTAGCGCAATATCTGCTCAGGTCTTCACGCGTTTGCTCTAAAGCATTACCAAGCCGCTCTAGCGAGTGTCCAGAAACGCAGAAACGCAGACTGTCAGGCACCAGTAAGTCAGGCTTGTTCCAATCAGTATGCGTTGTTCTTGACAGTGGCTAACTGTGCTCTGCGTGCTATGATCCATCTCAATCACTCAAAATGGCTCGCCTCTCGATTACGGCGCTCAAGCTTGGAATTGCTCGAGAAGCAGCATACAACTGTCCCTGATCTACGTTGTTTCCGGGTCGACCTTACTTGCTCGGGATCTGTATCGCACATGGTTGAGCTTTAGAGGAATTCATGAATTTGAAGTTAGTGGTTGTTTTCTATCTAATTTTCACTGGTGTTTCCGACAAGCTTTAAGCTACCTCGAGGAAAAGTGAACTATGGCGAGAAACCTGTGCTGAAGATATGGTGGATGTTTTCGAGCTGGTGAGCTACGAAACGACAAATTTTTTGGTATTGCGAAAAGTAGTTTTGCAATTCCGAGTAAATAATAAATGCATGCAGCAAAGTCGAATGGATCCTACACCCGTGGTGAGTATCCCGAATTAGAGTGAACACAAAAATCGGAGAACAGCGACACCAGGCCCATTATTATTAAGCCATGATATGATGTGGTTCCGGATTAACTCAACCGACCGAATTGGGCTGGAGACCGGGATTGTGCAGTGAGAAGGCGGCAAATTCTACCTGCTTTCAAATAGTGATAAGCGATTCTGGTACAAGCAGGTGTCACAACACTGAAATTTAACAAGAGTAGAGAATACTACAAGTACCGCTAAAGACCAAAGTCTTTAATAGAGATTAACTTACGGGGGGCATGCAGGGATTCGAACTCAGCCAAAAGCACAAAATGACTAGCATAAACTAGCAGCCCAGCGTCTAAGTACGCTTTGTAGCACTCAGTAGGCCCTGGTAGCGCCGGTAGCCCGTGCTACTCGGAGCTAGTGAGTACTAAAAAAAATACTTAGACAGGTGGAGCTAGTTGGCGCTAGTTGGCTTTTGGGCTTTTGGTGAGAAGGGAGACTATGATCCTATGATATTCAGTAGTATACAGGTGGCGTGTATATATAGATAGGACAACGAAACACGCGTATATGCACGACAGTAGATTTAGACAACAACTCATCACGAGATCCGAGCATGAATGTTGAAACCGATGCGGAATATAGAACGCAATGAATGCGCGTAGCAGCAGTGTGCTTAGACGATAGACTGATATGATATTAACTACGGGGATGAGTACCTACGGAGCCTGCATGCGCTCCTTATATACATGTAAATCAGTCGTTCTAGTACCTTCTAGAACATTCGGTAGGTATCTAGTACTTATATGCGAGTCAGGCGATTGCTACTATATTCTAGTACATTCGATATTCCATACTGGGATTCAACAATGAGGTCTATCTTTACAGTAATCGTCCACCCATGATGTCATATCATTGACTCAGCGAGTCCACCTTCCTGACGGATAGTGTCCTGGCGCAGTCCTCACGAAATTTACACCTGGTACACCTGTACCTGCCGTTTTACTCACCCAATCATACAGTAACGTGTATGCGTCATCGGGTGCTTATATTAGGTTGTCATTGATTGATATCCGAGAAGCTGTACAGCGGCCCGTTCTGAATTCTTTCTCTGCTCCGTCTAGTGATGCCCCCAGACAAAGCAGAACCTGTAGGTTTGGGGCTCATGTTTACCCTCGACTCATACAAGTTCATCATTCAGAACGAGATTACTCTGAGCGGATTTACCTTTGTAAATCAGACCGCATGCAACCGACTTGATGATTCAAATGAAGATCCACCTGTAAGTTGATGTCGGTTGATATTCCGGTATACTATTCACCAGCCCACCACCTCGATCGTATAGGATCATCCGCAAACTGACTATCGAACTAATTTTGGCTTTAGACGGCCAGAGTCCGACGAGCGAATGGCAAGCGATCAGCTCGGCCAGGAGCTTACAAGCGAAGCAACCATCTGGGAGATATACAGAGAGGAGGCGGATGAACTCGATCAGGAGCTAGTGGAAGGCCAACGCGCAAACTTGGATGTGATGCTGCTATTTGTATGATGTACGCTCAAGTTGTTTAACTCCCTAAACTTGTCACCTGGACAGGCTGCATTGCGTCAGTAAAAACGTGGCACACAAATTGAGCCTAATTGACACAAATTATGCTCAATTATAGGATTCAGGGGATTTGCTACCCCCCCCCCTATTTCATTAGCGCTAATTCCTCTTACACCGATTTGCAAAAGTATTTTCCAAGCCAAGCGCCGAACAAAATTCGTTTTTGCGTTTCTGGCCCGACAAGAAAATCGACCGTAACTCAGCGAGTTCGAGGGCGACAGTCAAGCTGCATAGCTCAATGCAATCATAGAAGTGATGCGAATCGAACGGTATACGCCACTTCCGCACTGGACCACTCAAGGAAAATGTCCATTTCAGATGCTTTTTTGTCGTTCCCCGACGTAGGGTGTTTCGTGACGACTAGACATCTTCCAAAAGGGCTCTTCTGAAGGTACTGATAAGTCTGAAATCTGAACACTATGCCTCAGAGGGCTCTAAGGGCTTGCACTCGAGGTGACCGTGCCATTGCTTACACCAAACTTCCCTGAAGGCGGTTCATACTTAATGACTATCTCTAGTGGCTCTATAGTACTGTAGCAGCCTACTGTATGAGTCATAAAGTGGAATGATATCGCACTGTCAGGAATGGATCGGAAACGCTAAATTCAACGTGTTCTTGTAGAGCGGTCGAATTCGCAAGTGATTGGCACCAATCGACTCGCATCGCTTCCGCAATGACATTGAGCTATGCAGCTTGACTGTCGCCCTCGAACTCGCTGAGTTACGGTCGATTTTCTTGTCGGGCCAGAAACGCAAAAACGAATTTTGTTCGGCGCTTGGCTTGGAAAATACTTTTGCAAATCGGTGTAATTTAGGTCAATTTAGGTTGATTTACTCGATTTATGGTCATGTGACCTGGCAATATCAGCATGTGTGCTGCGTGATGATACAATACACGGATTACCAAGCAGCTGTACCTTGTGTAGAGAGAATATAAGGACGATTGGGAGACCTTCAGGACTGGGTTACATTGATTTACAAAGATTTAGGGCGATTAACTCAATTCTGCACAATTACAATTCTGGACCTTAATGAAAGTTCCACTTTTTCCTGATGCAGCTCCGATTTCAACACTTTCCTGTCATGGTCTACTTCGAACGCTTCAAGAAGGCCGACTCCACGACGTGTCCGAACTGCGGCACAAACGACCAGACGATCTTTCACTTACTGATGACCTGCCCAGCACACAACGAACAACGAAAACTGCGAACGAAAGAAATGGGGGGCGCATCGAGGTCGTTCCGGACGCTCCTGCAACCGGGGCAGGCAACACCGCATTTAATCCGATATCTAGAACGAGTGGGAGCTATCTAAACCAGCAAGATAGTGATTTTAATACGCGACGGGACGCTCTGGAGTTCTAAAACGGTCGAGGTCGGCCGGACGGCAGGGGGACGTAGGCTCGTCTGTCGAGCATTGCTCGGAGTGAAAGGACTGCGGCTCAGGGGCCGACGATGGGGCGGAGTAGAAAGCACATTCCTGTACCTAAAAGCGTTGTAACTGTCCTACATAGCCGCGGGCTGAGCGGACAGAATAAACCGGATACCAAAAATAAAATAAAAATATCGCAAATGGCTGAGCTTTTAGATGCGCTGATGATTTCAAAGCCAGCAATGACGCTTATTTGATATTCGTCATTGGCTTTCGACAACGTTTACACCACCTCGAAAATAACACTTTCTGCCCCATCTACTGAACCAAGTATTATTGTATAGATTTGCCGCTGAGACTCATGCAGAAGCGGTCTGATTACGATTTGCCGATATGAGTCCTGTCTGTGTGATTGATTTCATCTATCAGCGAGGTACATAAGCTTCACCACCTAATTAGATTTAGATCTTGAAGAGACTAACCGTCATCTTGACCTCTTCCGCCGCGGGTCGTTTCTCAGGTTCAAACTCCCAGCACCTCCTTAAGAGTGCCCAAAGCACCTCTCCTTGTTCGGAGTCCTCAGGAATATACTTCAAGGGACGATCGGGGCATGCCTTTTCTACCATCACTGCGAATATTACCGCATGCTCAATTTTACCTGACCAGGGCACTTCGCCTGTTATAATTTCCTGTTTCTCTTGAGTCAATAAGCGCGAGGGCTTCAAAGTGGCGGAATGAGTACCAAGATGGTCTAATCTCACCGATTACTGAAACACATAAAATCACATATTTGATTCGACTCACCATCCCTAGGGCATATACATCGGCTGGAGTGCTCCATCGACCACCTGTGAAAAGTTCCGGTGCCTCCCAATAATGCTCATTTCAGCTACTATCCAAAAAGAATGTCCATAACATTCTCACCGCCCAGCGTGATGATATGGCCACCTTAGTCGAACTTGCAGTGAATTGCAGAGTAGAATCGTCGAGAATTGCATTGCCAAAATCAGCCAGTTGAGGTACCCCTCTTCGAGATATTAGGATATTTACCTGGCCCCCGCAATAAGCAATTTACAAATATGAACTGGTTGAAAAACACATACGCCCTTGAGATCCCCATGGACCTTAAAACCCCACGATGTCATCGTAAGCTACTATAATCATAAATCCATACTCACCACTCCACATGTGTGAAGGTACGCAAGGCCGTCTGCCACTTGTGTACTCTAACTTCAGGTTAGTCGAAGGGTATTATAGTACAAGGTGATTGAGTTCCCTTACTAAATTACATCGGTCTGCAGTAGGATTACGCATGAGGTATTGAGGGATGTTACCATTCCACTCCCAGACAGTAATCATCGCAAGCGTATTTCGGAATATGGCAAGTCCAAGTAAGCGCTGTACGTTTGGATGTTGGCACCTAGACCACGTATACAGCTCACGTGCAGCGTGCTTTTCGTCCAGTTATAATGGGTCTCGGTTATCGGCGAGTGCTTAAACTTACCTTTAAATGCTTCCGATTCTGATCGACAGAATCAATAATAAAGCGTATTGTCTTGATCGCAACATCCGTCCCGCTGATGAGCTTGCATCGGTATATATCTCCAAATCCGCCGGACGAGATGGGATGATCGCCACAGGTGTCCAAGTCTAGCTCATTAGTGAGATCTGTGCAGCCTCGAAGACTCAGAAGTCGCACGATCTCATTTGGAGCCTGCGTAAGAAAACAAATTGATGAGTCGATCGTGAGTCTAAATCTGCTAGCGGAATCCGCACCATGACACTGTTGATCTCGGCATGAAATCCATCCACTTCCAGGGGAATCGAATTGCTCACAGGATGTGTTGGATGAACTGGGACGTAAAGATCCCAGATTTTAACGGTGTTATCGAAAGCTGCGGAAGCGAGTTTGTTCGTGCCCGGAATAAATGCGACGCCACTGATCCGCTCGGTATGACCAAGTAGCGGTTCACCACACATGTTTCCAGCTGCTACATCCCATATACGTACTGATTTATCGTCCGATCCAGAGGCAACAAATCTACCATCGGATGAGAACGCGATCGATTTCAGAATCTCAGTATGCCCCTTAAATGTTCCCACTGGCTCTCCCGTGGCTCCGTTCCAGATACGAACGTCACAGTCATAGGACGCTGAGGCTATAAGAGTGCCATCTGGTGAAAAAGCAACGGAGTGGACTGCATTAGTGTGACCGACACAATAGAAGAGCGGTTTACGAGAAGTCGCATCGTAGGTTTTAACCTGCCAGTCCTGACACGCAGCAGCAACTCTAACACCATCAGGGGACACTGCGATTGACCAGGTCAGTTGGTTGGTTTCAATAGGATCTCCATCTAGCTTTCCAGTAGTTGCGTTCCAGAAACGAATGGTCTCATCGCTAGAGCTTGATATAAGACGGCCATTGGGCGAGAACGTCACTGAGTAGACCAAGCCTTTATGTTTTTTGAGCGGCCCTGCCGTCTTGATACCCCTTTCAACATCCCATATACGTATAGTTTTATCTGTAGATCCGGAAGCAATTGTACGCCCGTCTGTCGAGAAAGCTAGAGCCCAGATTGCGCCTGTGTGTCCCTTGAGTGCAGCATGAACTATGCGCCCGGTTTCGACCTCCCACACCATGATTTTATCTCCACATCCAGCTGCAACGAGGGAACCATTCGATGAGACAGCGATCGACCACACTCCGTTGTCGGCCCCCAATTGACGAACGATAGATCCCATGCCCACTTCGGCACTACGTAATTGCGATACTTGGTGGATGGCAATGCGTCAAAATATAATTGTGAATCTGCGCGACGAAATCAATTCGAGAGCAGCGGTTCAGCCTGATATAATCCAGTCGATAGAGCGGGTAAAGCTCAGTAGTGATCGATGCGTGGTCGATCAGCTCGTAATGACACAGCTCCGAGCCGCCGGCATCTGCGTCCGATCGCTCAGAGGGTCTTCGGCCGACCTGATTCAACATGGGCGACCCGGATGCATGCCGGACTATTTATCCGTGGTTTGGCCGTTAACACGAGAGGTCTGCGGGTCGATTGCTAAGCTATCTGTGAAGCCAATCCGTTAGACCCGACCGGGCTTACCCGAATGCGCCCGAAAATAGTCTCGTGAACCAGACTCCTCAATCGGACCCGAAAATGCTTACAGAGCGAGATGACAAATACATATAAATACCGCATATGCACTATAAGTTACATGATCGCTTGAATCGCAGTAGCAGCAGCTGTAAGATTCGGGAGCAATGGCGTGCTAACCCACGAACCGACTGCCATTTCAGCCTGAAACGTTCGGGAACTCATCTGGTGCTGCAAATGGTTCACTATCAGTCTCCCATTTGAGAACGCACGCTCGGCGTCGACAGATGAAGCTACTCATCCGGCCATTAGTTCAAACATGGCCTCTCTACAGAGAGAGAAATGTACGAACCAGGTGCACTCAAATAATCCAGTGTCATGGAATAGACTTGTGTGCGCTCCGCCAGTTGAGCTGTACAGTATCCATCGAATCAAGCCGCCATGCTGAGTAATCACATCCTAGGGCACCACATCATCCGCCAAGTACTGCTCAAGTGAATCATACTCGGTGGATTGTGTAGAAATACTATTCTAAATTGTAGGATACAAAAGAGAAATAAAATGGGTAAAAGTTCGAGTAGAGACAGTGGAGTAAGAAAATAGGATTCGGGGTGCTGGTAGGGGGCCGAAGGCACCCCTATTTATACCCTAAAACCATCGAGTCATAATGCCGTTCGGAACCGCATATACTGCTCATATAGCGAACTGACTCGATTACTGACTCGGTTACTGACTCGCTCGATGATTCATTCATTCGAGAATATTCTACTATTTACATGAATCTTCTACAGATTGGGGCTTGGATGACACGATACTATGCCGCTGTAGGTATTTATGGATTCGCTATAGAAATTTCAATTAATTCGACGTTGCGACACAGGAGCTGCAGCCACTTACCTTGGCTGATCGCAAAGGCTCGGGGGCACTCTGGGGATTCGATGCGTGTGCTGTATCATGAGTACTAGTATGGTACGATTCGTAGAACCAGGGTGTGACAATATCACGAATCTTCTGGATCTCGTCGTACGAGTAACCATTTTTGAAGAACCACTTGAGCTTGAGAGTGGGACATATCACTATCAACCATACGCTAGGGATGTGATGTTAAATTTGAACAGTTTTACTTAACGACAACAATATAATATATTTCATATTCGATTGTCATTTTTCCGATATACTTATCGTAAATCAAGAGAGCAGCTCGAGCTGCAACTCGAGTCAAAGGACGCGTGTCGTCTGAGTCATTACACACCGCCTCAAGTTCGGAGCGCATCAGCGCTAGCTCGGGAAGTGTCTCATGGAGTAGGGGCACCTCAGCAAGAGAGAAGCACTTTGTGCGCTCCGTAAAAATCTGGTCGTGGATGAATTGGTAAACGGATTGTTTGAGCTGCATACCCAACATGTAGAGTACGCACCTCCAAGACCATAAGCATTTCGTCGGCAAGAGCCCATTGCGGCCTGCTCAGTGCATACGACTTCAGCTTCAACCCCTGATCGGCAGTGAGCAATTGAGTCTCGACTTTGAAATGCATATGACTCTCAATGCAGTCATAATCATTGTCCCAACGAGTATCTACAGGCTCGGTGAGAATACGCTGTCCGCTGCTAGCGTTTTCTGTAGTCAGCTCTTTATGGCTGTTTTCATAAGTCCGTTCCAAACAGAAAAATAAACGCCGAGAGCACAAACCGGTATTTCGACAAGTACTTTTCAACGAAACACGCTATCAAAAGTGTGAATACATATCTGAGTTCGCCTCTCCGAGGCGCACATTTCAATATACACAGTATCGTATTAGCCTGAGCTTCAGTCCGACCCCTCCTGGAAAGGGGTAAACGTCGAAGCGCGAGGCAACGAAGACACCTATCAAGGTGAGAACTTGTGAAGGACTATTGTACCGTATGAAGTACATGTAAACAAAGTTTCGCGTTGATATCTTAGCAATAGAGCAAAATATTCCTCATACAGCTCCTGAACCCAGGTTTTGCCGCCAGTATCTGGGCGATATCTCGGTTCATAGGGATTCTATCTACACGAAACTTGGTTTACATATATTTCATACGGTACACTAGCCCTTCACAAGTTCTCACCTTGATAGGTGTCTTCGTTGCCTCGCGCTTCGACGTTTACCCCTTTCCAGGAGGGGTCGGACTGAAGCTCAGGCTAATACGATACTGTGTATATTGAAATGTGCGCCTCGGAGAGGCGAACTCAGATATGCATTCACATTTTTGATAGTGTGTCTCGTTCGAAAGTACTTGTCGAAATACCGGTTTGTGTTCTCGGCGTTTATTTTTCTGTTTGGAACGGATTTATGAAAACAGCCATAAATCGTTCTCCGAGCGACGTAGACGCATGCAATTGACGTGTGAGCCCAGAAACCTACATGTATGCGTTAGTTTAAGCCGAACTAGCCATGTTAAACTGCAAGAGTACCCTTGTTATGATCGAGCGGCCTTCTCGAAGCTGTTCGCATGTTGGAACCACTTTCTCTGCAACCATCTCATCCAGGGCCTTATGCACATTTTTCTGGATCTTGCGGTCGTAGAATCCCTGCTTGTCAAGATCGGTGTGGGGTTTAAGAACATCATCGGTATCTTCTTCTATGCCGCCGTTGTTTTGGCTGAGTTGAACGGCCATTGGGTTCGCCGCAGCAAGCGCTTGTTGATTTGTAGGTTCGACGGCTCTCTTGAATACATGGGATGCACAGATAGCCTTCATAAAGCTCCGTATGCAAAAAAAACAAGTTGATTTCTCTTGATTTGGTCGAGGTACAAGGGTTAGCTTGGTACGCCAACGAGCTGAAAGCCTGGGAAGCGCTGATCACTTTGCCCAACAATAGATCTTCCATAACACTCTCAATTTTTAGAGTTTTGGTGAGATTTTTTGCGGAGTGATAGAAGAAGGTACAGTCAACATGCTGAGATTACCATGCACCAGTATCTAGGGTGATAAGTAGGACGACTTCGGCTTGCCCATTTCCACGGGTTGGCCCTATCCCGGGGCGGTACGGTAGTTGTCCGAAGGCTGGGGTTCATAGTGCGACTTCTACGGAAGGGGACATAGAGGCGAAAACACACCGAACCTAAATATATGTATGCGTGAGCTTCTGAGCTAAAAGAATGTGCCTCTAAGTGATCAACAACCATTGAAGGGTGCTGGTGTCGCAAGAAGCGTTATGCCGTGGCCGATGGTTCATGCTTCTAAAAGTGCCGAAGCCGTAACGCGCCAAGTGGATGCTCCGCAGCTCGCAGGATCGGATCCTGGATAGAAACTCTTCATCTTCATGTTCCCTGTCCAATACGGTACTGCGGCAGATACAAAATCCTTTTCGAGTGCAAAAACCACATGGGGTGACGTCGCTACACCCAAATTGAGTGCATGATCGAGGCCCGTGAATCCACGCTAGCAAGTAGGGTTTACCCTCCACAGCTCACGTGACTCTACGGGCCAAGTCCCGACTTCGCGAAGCCATCTACAGTGACGGCAATGGTATAAAATCTCTAATAGGAGCTCCACTATACCCACCTCCCCCTCTCACAATGCTTATACCCCTCTTGTCACTTTTGTTCCTCCCACTCACGTCGGCGCTGAACATCCGGGCGGAACCCAACCAACCGCCGAACACGCCGCGAACATGGACCGAAGCCCACTCGCTCGCCCAAAAATTCATCGCCAACATCACGCTCGAGCAAAAAGTCAACATCACCACCGGTGTCGGATGGGAGATTGGCCGGTGTGTGGGCAACATTGCTGCTCAACCCGAGATTGGATGGTCTGGACTGTGCTTGGAAGATAGTCCGTTGGGGGTCCGGTTTGCGGATCGCGTCACGGCGTTTCCGGCTGGGATTAATGCGGCGACTACGTATGTCCGATTCCTATGTGGATGAATCAGGGCTGAAATGAGATGGGGCGGGGTAGATGGGATAAAGACTTGATCCGGCAACGCGGCCAGGCGATGGGAGAAGAGTTCAAAGGCAAGGGTGTGCATGTCGCGCTCGGTCCGATGATGAATCTCGGTCGGTTCGCGGCTGGCGGACGTAATTGGGAAGGATTGTGAGTCTAGCTTCAGATTTCATCTCGGGAGTGGTCCGGCTAATTGGGAAACCCAGTGGAGGAGATCCGTACTTGTCAGGTGAAGCCGCATATGAGACCATCATTGGAATGCAAAATGCGGGTGTTCAAGCTTGGTACGATAGTTATGGATAATTAGTAACTCCTTTGTTGACATTCTGCACGGGACAGTGCAAAGCACTATATCAACAAGTACGTTATCCCCCTCTCATTCCGCCTTTAATCAACTGAGCGCCGTACAGTGAACAAGAACACTACCGTACCACATCCTCCTCCAATGTCGACGATCGAACCCAGCACGAAATCTATGCCCATCCCTTTTTGAGGAGTGTCATGGCGGGCGTAGCAAGCGTCATGTGTTCATACAGTTCGTATATCTATTGTATCTCTCAACTCTTGATTGACATAGACAACAACTAGATTTGAGTACGTATCACATGGTCCATGGCACAAGGGAACACATGCTAATGATTGGGCTACAGTCAACGGCACATGGGCATGCGAAAACGACAAAGTCCTCAACGACATTCTCAAACATCAATACGGTTTTCGAGGATGTACGCCCCCAACCCTCCACCTCCCCCCAATTCTGACTCCCTTTGTCCGGCAGACATCATGTCCGATTGGCAGGCCACTCATTCCACGATCTCTGCAGCTCGAGGCCTTGACGTAAGTCTGCTTCTCATTCATTTCAAATGAAATCTAAATAGAGCCCTCGAAATAAATAGATGACCATGCCGGGCGACATCGTGTTCAACTCGCTGACCAGTTATTTCGGTTCAAACTTGACGGATTATGTCAAGAATGGGACTATACCTGAAGATCGTGTCACTGTATGTCCAATTTTTGATTTCCTTGGCATTACGGTGGCTGAATGGCACTATGTGTAGGATATGGCTGAGCGCATTGTGGCGGCTTGGTATCTCCTCGGACAAGATAAGGATTATCCGCCTGTCAACTTTGATGCGTTTAGACGCTATGCGCCGGAGAATAATTCGCATGTCGATGTTCAGGGTGACCATGACAAGTTACGTACCGGTTCTTATCTCTTTGACGCTATCCCGTACGTTTTCCTGATAAACTATCTCCATTTAGACTTGTGCGGGAGATGGGCGCTGCGTCGACCGTGTTGCTCAAGAACGTGAATGGGACTTTGCCGCTGAAAAAGCCTATTTCTATTTCCTTGATTGGTGAGCGTTGGTTTTTTTTTTTGCGTCGGAGCTTGGAGATGAAGTGACCGGTATGTAGGCTCTGATGCTGGTCCGGCTATTCGTGGTCCCAACGGGTACAACGATCGAGGTGGAATAGACGGGACGTTGGCTATGGGATGGGGGTCGGGTACAGCGGAATTCCCCTATTTGATCTCGGTAAGTTTATTGAATTGTTCTTTCTGCTACTCGCATTAACGCGTAATTTAGCCACTCGAGGCGATTCAACAACAGGCTCGGGCAGATCACACGTCTATCGGGTGGTGGCTGAACGATTGGGATTTGGCTGGGGCTGCGAATGCTGCTGCGAATTCGGATGTGGCTGTCGTGTTCATTGCGAGTGATTCGGGCGAGCAGTATATCACTTTTGATGGCAACGAGGGTGATCGGTGAGTTTCATTTCGGTCATGAGTGTTCAAAATGCTAACTTTGGAACAGTAACAACTTGACGGCTTGGAACAACGGAGACGAGTTGGTCAAGGCTGTCGCGGGTGTGAATGGCAATACGGTCGTGGTTGTTCATTCGGTTGGACCGTTGATTCTGGAGCCATGGGTTGATCATCCAAACGTGACTGCCGTACGTCATTTTCCATTTAATGTCCTAATCTGGGACTAATTTTAGGCGGGTAGATCCTTTGGGCTGGTCTTCCTGGACAAGAATCTGGCAATTCGCTTGTGGATGTGATGTATGGCGCTTACAATCCGTCGGGCAAACTGCCGTACACCGTTGCCCGATCCCCGAGTGACTATTCTGCCCAAATCGTCTACGACGACCCGAGTGTGGAGCCTCAGATTCCGTATAGCGATGGACTGGCGATTGATTATCGTTGGTTTGATGCTGTGCGTCCATCTGCTGTTTAATTATCGGGGGGTGACTGACGCAAAGAGGAGTGCAGCATAATATTGAGCCCCGATACGAGTTTGGGTTTGGTCTTTCGTATACGACTTTTGAGTATTCCAAGTTGAACGTCGCGAGGGCCAAACAGGATATTGGAGATCAGCTGATTTGGTGGGACGGAGGAGTGAGTGGGAACAAGACTGGCGCGTCAATCGAGACCTGGTATGTTTGCCTAGAATTTCCCTATGAGTTGCTGGCTCATTTGGATGACCAGGCTCCATGAACCGCTCTTTACGGTCACTTTTAACGTCAAGAATACTGGCAAGGTTGTTGGAAAGGAGGTCGCGCAGTTGTACATTTCTCC
Source organism: Ceratobasidium sp. AG-Ba (assembly GCA_016906575.1). NCBI lineage: Eukaryota > Fungi > Basidiomycota > Agaricomycetes > Cantharellales > Ceratobasidiaceae > Ceratobasidium > Ceratobasidium sp. AG-Ba. The sequence goes on from CP059640.1 coordinate 1,614,557, forward strand.
CCCAGCCAGCGCGAACGAGCCGCCCAACCTGCTCCGCTGTTTCGAAATTGTCGAGCTTCAACCTGGACAATCTCAGCAAGTTCGAATGAGCCTCTCGAGATATGATTTGAGTATATGGGATGTCGAGCGCCAAGGGTGGGCTCGGATGGAAGGCGCTGTTGGAGTTGGGGTCGGTGCGAGCTCGAGGGATGTGAGGCTGAAAGGCGAGGTGTTTTAGAACATTTGGACTGTGAAAAGACATTTTGGTGTGTGTGTGAACGCTTGAGACATCTTCTGCAACATGGACATTGCTGTATTGGCTTCATTGTAGCGTCGATGAATTTTGAGCAGCATGATCTTCATTCAAGTACATGCATTGCAATCGGGTGCTTGGTGTCACTATGCACGGACTGCTGGCTGTGGTGTTGAGGTTCTATCGGCGGCTATGCTGCACTGCATCAATATATCATGCGGGCTTGGCTCGATGCCCGCCGGGATCATCCGTCGCTACCCGAGCGCTTGGCGCTCACAAGCATCGCCATCAGATGCTTCATAGGATCCACCATATCGTGTTCGAGGCTTACAACTTGCAATTCTCCCCCTCCCTCTGAGATAGAACTATTCACGTTTCCCCTCGGGCATACTAGGCAAGCCGAAATGATGTGAACCTTTATCAATGTCGGCGCTAATTCTGTTGCAACAGATTTTGAGCCAAATGGTTTGCCCTTCATTGCGTCCAGCTTCAGATTCCGAACCCAGACCACGAAACTATTCATCTACCAGTCGTCTCCTAGTCCCACACCATTCAACGCCCGCCAAACCTTCCCGAGCCGTAAGCGAACCGCCGAGCTCACGACGCAAGCACATCGACAAAGCACATTCGGGATCTAAAAAAGTCCAGTCTGAAGACCATCTAGCGCCAGATGCACTTCGTGTCGGTTCGTCTGGAAAGGGACGGGCGATTCAACCGAGCCCAAACCCGAACCCCGGCGCGCCTAGTTCGTCGGCACCATCGGCCGAGATTACAAGCCATATGGTAGGCGTCTATGCTTTTATTCCATGTTATAGCGCTGAATCGAGATCGAACGACTAGCCCGCTTCTGAAATCATTTCGTATCTTGGTATTCAAGGATGCGAGGACCTAGGAGATCAGTTGGCCAAGGAAACGTGTAGTCAATACCCAATCGCAGGCGGAGGGTTCGGAGATATCTACAAGGGAAAGCTCACGTGTGGTACCACCGTCGCAATCAAAACTATGCGACTACTCATCGCACATGACGAGGACAGCAAAAAGCATTTAAAGGTGAGCGATCGCAAAATATGCTATTTTTCGTCGGGCTCACCACGGGGACAGCACGCCGCGCGGGAGTTGTATACTTGGTCGAAATGTCAGCATCGGCACGTGCAGGGATTGCTTGGATTAGTCGAATTCAAAGGCCAAATTGGCATGGTTTCAGCCTGGGAGGCGAATGGAGATTTGAGTGCCTACATACGGCGAAACGCAAAAGTAAACCGACTCCAACTTGTATGACACACCATTCCACCTTAAAAGCGTTCCCTAACATAGATTTTTGCAGTGTGTTCAAATTACGGATGGCCTTGCCTACCTTCATCGGAACGGCATCGTGAGCACAATTTCGTTTATTTATTTATTGTATTTCCTGCTGACGGGTAGGGCGCTTTACAGGTGCACGGCGACCTCAAAGCTGTACGTCGTAAAAGAAAGCATACAAAGGTATACTAACCCAAAATAACAGGCCAATATCCTTGTTTCCAAGGATGGAATCCCGCTGCTAGCTGATTTCGGCAACGCAACCTTGGAGGAGTACACGTCCTTGAGATTTTCCAATACGACATCCAGAGTCGCAACGTCTTCACGATGGGCGGTACGTTCACGTGCGGTGCCTTGAATTGAAAAATACAGTGCTGACGCGACTACAGGCCCCGGAGGTCTTGTCCGGGAAGGCTTTCTGTAGCACTTCTGCCGACGTGTACGCTTTAGGAATGGTGAGCCGTTTTTTGAGGTTCGCCGATATTCTGATGCCAACTGTGGTTCCTAGACTATCTTGGTAAGCTTCGATGGTGCTCTCCCTGGCAGTACCCTCAATAATATTCACCTGTACAGGAAGTTATCACAGGTGGCTCTCCTTGGCCCGGCATGAGAGACGAGGCGGTTATGATGGCTGTTGTCATTAAAAAGGAGCGTCCTGCCCGACCTCTGGACTACATCCCAATATACTCTTCTCACGGAAATCACTTGTGGGCGCTTCTGAATGGGTGCTGGGACCATGATCCAACAAAACGACCCCGAGTAACTAAAGCACATGAAGTGGTGAGTGACTCTGGTGACGGGCCAATGAACGACGACTTATAGAGCTGTTTAGATATCCGAGATTCCGCCGGACGGGTTAAAGACGAATAACAATGAGATGGCGAGGTATAATCCAAACGATTACGTAGACTGATATTTGTGGGATTGATTTACGGCAATCTGATTTATCTTTTACTGGGAATCTGAATGGGTACAAACTAGGAGCTTGATGCCTCAAGTACGCAACCATTTGGCGTGTTTACCATCTGTGGCGCCGTTCTTTTCGTTTGCTTTCTTATTATTTACATACACACCGAATGAAACAACTTGAAGATGCGAGTTTTGGACACCAAGTCAATCCTTTTCGATGTCAACGTGAAGCGAATGGTGGACTTCTGTATGTGCATATATACGCATAAGCCAGCAGGCGAAAACCATATGGATCGAGTAGTTTTGTATCGCTATGTGACAATGCATATAGCACGATCGAAGGGGGTTAAACTAGCGGTAGTATAGACTTGCCTGTTACTCACTCCCTGGAGGATATGTAGTCGCAGAGGCCCATGGGACAGGCGATGAGTCGGAATGAACGGCTTTTATCTGAAGAAACAGGCGGAGATTCTTACCCGGCCCGGTCGGCTCTGCGATCCGGTAGCATGATCAAGATGGCGAGGCGATTGATCTAACACTCGTTTCCTCCCATATCATGATTGGTTTTCTCAACGAGTTTCGCAAACTAAAGGCACCTGAAAGACGGCCAACTGCGCCTTTACCTGATAATATCATCGCTAAGCAGTACATCCAACAAGCCGAACGTGCTGTATGGTATTTCGTCCATGGATAGTTGATCACATGGGACTGACCACTACCAGGGGCTGCTTTGTACGCGAGAGCTCGAAATTGCGACAGAAAGATGCAAAAGTAGGGTGAAAAGTATCTCTGCGCAATGCCAGTCAGTAGTACGCTTTTGTGGAGTCGTTTGACTTATTTGGATTTCAGCGCTCGTAACCGGCGATTCCGTGACCTAGAATTTGACCTAGAGGAAGACAAAGAACGATGCCTTCATGGGCTAACCCCTCCTTCTCACGGGCCGTTTACTCCTGCAGATGTCATGCGAGTCTCTGAAATCTTCGACAATGTAAGAAGTTGGGACAGAGCTAGCTAGGTTTACTGACCCGGTTGTCATATCAGCCAACGTTTTTTGTGGACGGAGCCACATATTCGGATATACAGCAAGGCCAAGTTGACGACTGCTGGTTCATGAGCGCACTTGCAACTGTTTCTACAATGAAGGACCTTCTAGACAAGATCTGCGTCGCGGTATGGATTACATTTCTACCAACTACGCTCAACCTGAGTTTTGTATTAGCGTGACGAGGAAGTGGGTGTATACGGCTTTATCTTTTATCGTGATTCGGGCTGGATCGATATTGTTGTCGACGACCTGCTCTTCACTTGTATCCCGCAATATGAAGAGCTCTCGCAACCTGAAAAGAGTTTGTATCATTATAGCAGAGACAAATTCAATTCGGAGGCACGAACGGGTGGTCGGACTCTATACTTCGGCAAAAGCGGGACCGAGAACGAGACTTGGGTGTAGGTATTTTTTAGACTTCTGTTTATTAGGCCTGGGTACAATTTCAACCCTATAGTCCGCTCATAGAAAAGGCCTACGCCAAGTTGCATGGGGATTATGCCGCAATTGATGGCGGGCTTGCTGCAGATGCGATTGAAGATCTTACCGGGTAAGCACATTGTTGCGTTGTGCCTCAATGAACGGTTGTGTATAAGCTCATTGCTCAGCGGTGTCTCAACTATGTTTCACGTGCATGATATCTTGAACCCAGACAGGTTCTGGCAAGAAGAGCTCAGTAAGGCTAACCAGGATCGACTGTTTGGCTGTTATATCACTAAGCGTACCGGACAAAACGACGAAAGTACTCTTAATGGTATGCGTAAAATTCTCGTAAATAGGTCTGACTCGCTAATGTCAAATAGGCCTGTTTACAAATCATGCATATTCTATAATTAGTGCAAAGAAAGTGAATGGTGAGGACCTGCGTATCTCGCTAGGGAAACGCATTTTATACTTTTCAGAAAAACGCTTCCTCCGCATTCGCAACCCTTGGGGACGAGCTGAATGGACTGGTGCCTGGTCTGATGGTTCAAAAGAATGGACCCCAGAGTGGCTTAAGCTCCTACCTGATCTTGACCACAAGTTTGGTGACGATGGGGAATTCTTGATGGAATACGAAGACTTTTTGAAGACTTGGGGAATGATCGAGCGTAGCATACTATTTGATGGCGAGTGGAAAATGAGCTCGCTGTGGCTAGACGTGTCGGCGAAACCTTCTCCTTGTGCGTGGGACTATGGTGATGTCAGTTGTGCGTCAAATTTACTCTTGGATTCCTTTGAAGAGAGACTGATATGGCGCTGGTAGTTACAATAAACGTTACAGATGATGCACCAGCCATCGTGGTACTTTCTCAATTAAATGAACGACATTTTTCAGAAATCTCCGGGAGCTCCAGATGGTCGTTTGATTTCTCGATATACCGTAAGGGTAAGTGTATGTACTGGCCATTTAGAGCGTTCCTTACAACGCATAACCATCTGATTACGTGATAGGGGCGAACATTTCTGCCCCTTATGCGACGTCCACTCACACAATTCTATGGAGTCGGAGTGTAAGCGTCGAGCTACAAGCTCTTGAAGCGGGAGACTACGTTGTGCATGTTCGGTTGGATCGTAAGATATTTAGAAAACGTGTGAGTCTTTCGAAGACAGCAAACTACTTGAGTCTCATAGTTCCCCGGATCGAAGAACTATTTTCAGGAGGCATCGAGCGAATGGGATTCTCGGAAGCTAGGCAGAGTCTGGTCAGGGGCGTGCGTCTCAAGCTCGATTGCTGCAAGTAGGTTCATTTGCATATCTAACGAAGAGTCATAATTATTGACATTGGTGGTCACAGATTTTGATTCAACCATGTTTGGTGACCTTCTTCCTGCGAACCCTAATAACTTCGGTGGCCGCGATCTTACTACTACAGAAATCGAACTCCACGGGTGTACCGTGAAGGCTCCAACAGGATCACCAGCTAGGCCTCAGCTATTCCAAGTAACAAGTCCACGAGACCCAACGGATCTTAACGCTACATTAGAGGAATCGGACCCTCCTAACTCAGAGGGCGACGATGGGGCATCGTGCTCAGGTCCTGCTGATGCAACACACACAGATGTTTCGTGCTCACCCGACCCCCAGGAGCCGACGGATGTCGTCCACGAGGATTGGTGGTGTAGGGGCTGTAGAGTATGAGTCACGGTCATCATGGATACGGTAGAACTCAATGATGGTTTTTTCTAGGCCGACCCCATCGTTGGGCCTCGGTACTTGTGTCTTGAGTAATACGTTGCCACAGATCTATTGGCTTCAGCTCAGCTAACATCGCATGCAGCGCCCAATGTCGCAATTACAACCTATGCGAGACCTGTATGGGTCGCGATGTACACGACAAGTCCCACCGTATGCTCTGCATTCGCGATCCATCTGAGGCACACACGCTACAGAACAAAGTAAGTATGTTCTTTTTGATATTTACTCGAACTGAAATCATTCCAGGCGCCCGATGACGACGATAGGATTATCTTGGGGCTGCGAGTGTACACCAGGGGGAGTTCAAAAACCACTATTTCCGGCCAATTGCGGCACGGAACAGTGATCAGATGGAAAAGAGAACTATAGTTTGGCGGCGAGTTTTGAGTGTTGATTCGTTGCATGTCAGAGCTCATTTCGTCGTATTAACGCCGTAGAAATTATATGTGAAAGTCAAACCCTACTTGTGGAGTGTTTACATACCTTTCTTATTCTCTCTTAATTTATGGCTGTTTGGAAGGAGAGAACAAATTTGGCTATTTGGCTCTGGGGGTTGATTTAAGATCTTGTTTAAAATCGCTGGTTTATTATCGAATTGACGGAAGTGACAAAAATCATAAGGCTCTCGGACTCGTGAGAATTGGTCGAGTATTTAAACGCCAGCAACCTCGAGCACTGCCAACCGAAGATCTACCCATATAGTCGGTCGAACCTCAATGTAAGGTCCGTAGACCGAGCTCATCACGAGGAAGGTAGCAGGCTGCGATCATATTATAACTTTGGCGGTTTGTGTCACGGATTTTGAAGATTATATGCGCCTATAATCCCACAGAAGTCTTTTATATTTCACCCGGGATGACCCAGGGATTATCATGGCGGTTGCAGAAGATCTGCCTGTTTTTGCCTGTATAATTCCTCATCAGAATGCCGAAAGCTAACAAATCTTAGAAGGTTCTTGCAATGCTTCAATCAGGCCACGCCAACTTATAGAATGCTTGTGGTATAATATGCCAGGCAACGCGTCACCCTTGCTTCGGGAGTAGTCAATCGCCGGTCCACTGTGGGGCTCGGCTACGTAGTTGGAAATCCAAGTTGAAATTTGCGGAGCACATGCGTAAGCGTTGTCGGAGAAGTGGCATATAAGGGCAGCAAGCAGAGACGAACCTTCACCATGCTTTCAACCACTCTCAACTCCCTAAGGCGTGGTTGTGGGCTTAACTTACCAAGCTTTTAGGGCTAGCATATTTGTTTAGCCATATGACGAGGGGACCAGGTTAGTTGTCATTCTCGGAGTCGGTCACTCGTACATGACTCATGTAAAATTTGCCTTGATAGATTTTCCAAAGAGTGTTGGCGGCATATCGAAAATTGGTCCAGGTGGGTTCATTTTATTCATACGTCTTTGGCATATAGACTAATCACAACCTGCATAGACAGTACGTATAGTTGTGTGTTGTTTGTACCAAAGTGTCTTCATGTGAAAGTATCCGTAAAACTACTGTACTTAATTAGATTGAATGCAATCATGTCATATTTCAACTTTTCTGCAACAAAGTAGCTCGAGTATTTATGAATCGAGTGGCAAATCGATTGCATACAAAACAAATGCACTAATATTAGATAGAATATTCCTGTTCACTCGATAGCTTGTAAGCGCTTATATGACCTTGTAATTTACTGGACAGCCTTACCATTCCTGCAAGGCTTGCCGACTATGCAAACCGGTGGCGTATTTAAAAGTATGGCGGATTAAGCTGGTGAGTTGTACGACCTTACAACAAAAACACCAGACTGGTTAGTCTGCTGGGTCAGGTGTACATTATAAGGGCCTATAATAGCGAAGAAGCCTGGAACCTTCTCTGTGATGCCGCCTGTTGTGTCATGAGCTGCGCACATGACCCCTATCTTTTTCTTGTGGCTTACACGTTGTACAAGCTACTCACTTCTTTTTTTCCTTAGTCAGGCTGATTGGCGTATTAACTAAGCCTCCACATGGACGCTTATTGATCAAAGCTATCTTTAGCACGCACCACACAGATGCTTACTGATCAAAGCTATTCTTAGTACGCATATAGTCTTCTTGGACTATTCTTAGCTACGCTTTATTCTTAGACCACTTTCTTTAAGAATCACGCACTATCTTTAGCTCATGTATTCTTGGAACTGTACGCACAGACCATGTACCCATGAGTATAAATACTTGGTGTGCAAGCTGCTCTAAGACCAGCTTGCTCTACCTCGTCGATCTCCCCTCAAGGGTGATAACTACTAATACACATATAAGACTTATACACACTTAAGGCTCAACCATCAATACTAGGTCCTATTAACTTAGGTACTTAGTAATACACTGCAAGCCACGAGTCAATCACAGTCTCCCCAAGAGACAGGTGCTTTTGACGTCCTACTCACCAGACGAGCAGAGGACTACAATCCTAAGACTAAGAGGCTCGACACCCTACACTGGGCTGTCGTCAACGCTTCAGCATTAGACTACATCTACGAACAGCCACAGGAGGCTGCCACGCATCAGGCCAAGATCCAACGCCGACGCCGTCGCATCCAGAACAGAAAGTAAACACCCTTAGAAACGAGGGTTGTGACATGTCGTTGGCGAGTGGTTTGGCAATGTTGGGGCTTAGGGGGGGGGGGCGTATGACTGGCCGAGTACTCGTGTTTGAGAGCAATGTAGTGACAGCACGAGATTATAATTGAGTTGCTTCTATACATGCGGAGAGAGACCGTCGCATCAGGAATCCCAGGACCCCCGGATGGAGACGACAAGCGCCTATGAGCCTTACTGCATGGCGACGGGCATCTGGCAACTGGTGAAGGTCCATACAAGTTATTCATAGACCTGAAGATTTAGTCAAGGCTGAGAGCAAGTTGATATCTAGCACTCAGGCATACTTCTCTTATCAGGCACTATCAGGTAGGTCAGGCTGGGTTAATTTTCCTTTTAGGGCGAGTACCCCTATGTAGATCGTTATCTCAGTCACGTAGTCACACTGAACACCACTCATGACGATACAAGGCATCAGATCGAGTGCAAGCCTTGGACAACACCGGGCTTAAAATCGGGCGTACGCTCTCAGTTTTCCTTAGATCTTCTCAACACTCTTTCACCCCACTCTCCAGGCAGGCTCTCAAACACATATATGCGAAAGCTAAGTAGCTTTACGATCTCATCCATGGATTGTTGCTAACTGGCCTGTTTGTAGAAGCACACAGATTAATATTAGAATCGGACGCATCGGTAAGTGTCAGCCAACAGCAAGTTATACGATAACAACGCTAATGTTCTCCAAGGGCTGATTTGTGTTTGCACAGCACAGTCCGCCCCGTCGCTCCCGGCCACGCACACACCGCGCGATGTCTAACTCCATGCCATTCGCTTGTATTTGGATCTCCCATTTATACTAAATTATATAATTGAATGTGGATTTGTTCAATCAATATTGTGTGGTTAAAAGCAAAGAAGCTGTAGGTGTAGCCGGAACAAAAACACCCGGCATATCGGCATATGTATCTCAGCCTTACGAGGCTTGTAAGGGCTTATCGTGATGCTCATACATAGTTGGGCTGATCGCGCCGGTCAGTCTTAGTTGTCTTATCGCTGAATTTCAGACGGAAGGGGATTGACATCCCTCCGGCTCCTTGCGATACGGTATCATGTGTATTTAATATGTATGTATGTTACAAATAATAGGGCCATGACAAGTGCACTATAAGCCGCTTGTATAGTCTTGTCATTCGGGGGCGATTTCCTTGATGTCACAATCTACAAACTGGTACAAATTTGCAGAGTATGTTTGGACACAATCTGGCGAGTACTTGGAGTACGACGAACTCGTCAAGGATGCCAACTCATATTCCCGAGGAGGCGCAAACGCACGGTGTCCGGACCCAACTTCGGCCAAAGGGGTGCGGTTTGAGTGTCCATGTAACCAGGGGGTTGTGTATTGTGGACCAAGATGCCAGAAAGCGTAAGTACGAGCCGAAATCCATGAAAGAGGCGGTTTAAAAGTTTATATTCGGTGGTTGGGGACGAAAAGACCTTCTAGCTTCGCACTATCAGACCTACACCACTATCTGGTGATCGCAGGCTGGGTGCAGAAACTCATATGGTTACGACTATCGAATAGGACACCAAGAAGTACATTCTTTTCTCGCTTTAATCATAAGCGGACGCCTGGTGGAACATTTTACACCAGGGAATTAGGATATATATTTGGGCATTTGAGAGCGTAGATGTGAGTAGTATGATGATAATATATGTCCAAGCTCAATCTCCTGGTGGCTCTCCTCGATGTCCGTCTCCATTCTTCATGATCAAATAGGTAACCGCTTGACGCTCATGTAATTGATCGCTCCCGCTGTATCGTAGTCGAGATGCATGAAAGGAACCGACAGAAAACTAATTTGCGATATCCGTATAAGCATGGCCCCATCATAGGTATATGCGCATTGACATTTATGATGGTATCCATCGTAGCTCCAACTACCGTGCCAACAGGCTAGCATTTCCATGTATAAGCGACCATACTGACGACGAACGAAGTACACCCGTTGTTGATCATCGCGTCAGCTCGAGCCCCTTATCATCCTTCAAGCCCCTATGCTGGGACTGAACATCCACTCCAATTCTGAAAATAATATATTTCCTTCAGACTACTTCGAATTGATCATTAGTAATTGTCTCTTGGACAATTGCGCGGGATATGCGCTGTTAAATGTGTGCCAGTGTTTCGGTCAATATCCGGGCTGCAATAGCCACTACTAGCTGTATATCAGACGTCGCTCGGAAGGAAAATCAAGAATTATGGTGATATTTTTGAATCGAGTAACCAAAATAAAGCTCCAAGCCTTACAAGAGGTTTGATAGACACAAAGGTTGAGCCGCCTTAAAACCCCCCGCTGTCCCTCGTTTTGAAGACAGCCTTACAGAGTTCATCGTAATCTCCACTTTCCTCGCACATTCTCCGAAATATACCGCCCACGTTACCCAGCAACTTGGCTGGAGTATCAAACTCAACGACTCGACCTGAATCAATAACGAGGACACGATCGTTATCTGATTGTATTTAACATCTGATCTATAGGAATGTATCGGTTGAGCCTACCGATGATTGTGCGCAAACGATGTGCAATGGTGAACAGAGTATTGGGTTTGAAAGCTCTTCGAATAGTACCCTGTATGCTTTGTACGTAGTTAGCTCGAATCTAACTGAAATGGAGATACCCCACTTTATATCAGTTTCAAAGTCCACCTAGAAAATGCTGAATGAGATGTTGTTCAACAGGTATCTCCATATCTCCATACCGATGCCGTTGATTCGTCCATGATGATCACATTAGACTTGCGTAAGAGTCTGACGTCGAAACGTAAGACTGGTTATAGGTAGAGTAAATATCCAGCTATGCTCACGCTCGTGCAATTGATAGCAGTTGCCGCTGTCCGTGGCTGAAATTATTTCCTCCTTCGCTGACTCGCGTGTGTAAGCTGATAGCTGTCCCTGCCATGTTCACGACCCCCTCGCCGTCGCGTTTTAGACCTGCTGGAGCACTAGAGGCGCCCTGCTCTAGCCTCCCTCTCACCTCGGACGGATGGTCGCTGAAATCAATACCTTCCACGACTATGGTTAGCTGAAGGTAAAAGTGGGCAATAAGAATACTGCACCGGCAAGCAAATGGACCTGGCGCAAAGCTCGGAAGCAATCCACATCTGTGTGCTCTTCTAGCGGATCCTATGTGCGGGGTCAGGGCAAAATATATATGGATCAAAACGGCAACTCACAAGGTTTTCCCTTACAGTACCTTTGAAGAGTGCAACGTCTTGAGGGATCAATGTAAGGTGTGAGCGCTAATCGAAATTAAGATCTGCTCTACTCTTGCGATTTTATAAACCAAAACGCACTAGATCTCCTAATCCAATTGTTGTAATATCTGGGCAAAATTGGTATAAGCGAACCCAGCCACATGTTCGTACGAAGTAATAATCGAACCAATATCATCTAAGACTATGCTTCCAGCAAAAGGATCCACAAATCTAAAAAGCGAAAGTCCCAGGGTCGACTTGCCACTGACAAAAGTTAGGATTAATAGACGCAACAGGCAATGGAGTGCACTGACGACCCGGTCCTTCCGACGATCCCAATTTTTTCCGATGTCTGGCTTAAATTAGTAGTGATATTCGTAGAAATGAACAAAGACGAACCTTGATGGAAAAAGAAATATTGTCGAGTGCAGGATCTAACTCGGGTGCGTACTTGATTGTCACGTTATGAAAGGCGATAGTCCCCGAGCTTTTCGAAAGCCATCCTGCGGGGGGCTGACTGGCTGTTATTTCACTGGGCGGCTCTGATGGAAGATCTAGATACTCCTGTATGCGCTCAACAGAATTGACTTTAACAAAGTGATCAAATTGGATTGACGTGCGCCTTTGTTTTGTATTCGAGTTGCTGCTCACATGCTTGTTCAAGATCTATCCAAGATCTGAGCCCCCAGTACAACTGCTTCGTCATCAGATAAAGCTCCCTTGACCATGCCAGATATTTACTCACATTGTCAACAAAAACTTGAGCTTGGACCACAACCACTCCCATCAGACCGGCGCTGGCTCCCGCGCGAATTGCACCTAGAGTCACTAGTAAAACCGAAAACGCACCAAGAACGTCAAATCGCGTAAGCAACCAGCGGTTACACATTCGGTAATAGTGGCTGGCTGTGTGAGCATGGTCCAGCTGCTCGTGCATACGGCTCAAAAACCGATGTTCAACACCAAAGGCTCTAACTATCACATAATAAGACATTATAACGACGGTGATTTCTAGGCGAGAGCTCCACTTACTAGTAACAACACCATGAACCATCTCCGTGAACGAAGACACTACTGGCGAACGCGCGTTGGATTCCATGCGACGCAAATCGCGAGAAACATTGGCATAGCCGCTCAGGACCCGAATATGGACGAATGTGACAATGACCGCAGGAATCATGAATGACGGAACAACATAAGTCATCGTCATAAGGGAGAAAATGGTAGCCGGAATCTGACTCAGAAGTCGGGAGAGGTAATCTTGAAGGTCTGAATGATTCTGCTCATAAGCAGAATGCTAAACAAAGGAGCGAAGTATACCATTATCAACGACGTTAATGTCTGCCAAAACGCAAGGTTAGCGTTTGCGGATTTCAGCGCTGATATTCAAATAATTCACACCTTTACTAACCAGGAATGGGAGGTTGAGGAACGGTCTCAAGTTTACAAGAACGGAGGATCGTGCTCCTTACCTAAATCGATTCAGAATTCGACCTAATGGGGTGGTGTCAAAAAACCGGATGGGCGAACGCACCACCGAACGCAGGATGCGCTCATGAAGGGCTTTGGATGCTCGAAGTACCAACACGATCGCTGGGAGTTGACTCAACGCTTTGGTGAACGATTGTACCGCCTCTATCAAATGGTCAGAATTTGAGGTATATACTGTGCTCCAGTACTTACGAAGCCCGAGGTAAACCAAAAGATACGTTGTGAGGCCCGAAGTTTTCGATGGGTGTATGAGATGAGATTTCTTATTCCTAGCAGATTCGTATGTATCACTCCAGCCTAGATTAAATGGTAAATTAGTGATCAATCACCTGATTGTGGCACAGAAACCAACGCTTAAGCCAAAACTTCTGAGCAATTTGTACTATAAAATCCGGGAATGATCAGTCGTGAATAATGTGAGATCGAAGCTGGTGGTGTTACCTAATTGGTTTGAGGCTAATAGGAGTAGCACAAGCCCAAATAGCCAATATGACGTCGCTGAAAGATAGGTGTGATACACACGGTGTTTCACAGAGCCACTAAGCCGAGATGAAGATACAGTCAAATAGATATAATTATTACGACTCACGTGCTCCTATTTTCGGCTTCTGTTAGTTTCTTCAGAACTCTGTGCTCACGATTAGCTTTGGCGGCACCGGACTCAGTCCGTCCCGCAGCCACCATCCGATCATATCCGCTGGTATGTTCCGCATGTACACTGCCGGATTCGCGTATTTCTTCCCGTGTTCCCTGGGACACAACTCTTCCCTTGTCAAGCTCTACTAGCCACCCTGCCATGTCTAACACTAGTTGAACATGGTGCGTCGCTAGCAGGATCGTGCGGCGCTCCATAAGTGGCCCTGATAAACAATAGTGCATAATGTGTTTGGCTGTATGCGAGTCCACGGCTACAAAAGCCAAATAAGGTCTCCAGTAGTAAACGCTAAGTTGATATCGTACCCACGAACCTGAGAATATGTCATCTAGTATCACGATCTGGGTGGGCGAGTAAACGGCACGCGCAAGTGCCACCCGAACCTTCTGGCCACCCGATAGTGTCACTCCCCTCTCGCCAATTTCCTGACATACCAAAAGATAGGAATATTCACCGCTCAAGCACCAAACAAAATTCAAATACATACAGTCTCATCCCCACCGTCTAACATGTCTATGTCTGGACCCAATGCGCAGGCTTGCAAAACCGATTCATAGCGGGCCTGGTCATACGGAAACCCGAACAAACTGATTATGAAAATGAGTAGACTGCTCACAGCCTAGAAAAGCAGGAAATCCGTACATGTTAGATCTGATGGATTCTAAATAAAAGCATAATCAGCTATTTTAGTACACGATGAGCCTCACTCGCTCACTATGTTCGAGCCAAGGCTGTTGAGCGCAATAGCTAACCGCACTCCTCAGACCGGTCTCCTTGTTCAACCTAGTCGGTTCCTTCGGCAAATAAACGTCTCCTTTAAGGCATTCCATTTCTCCCAGTACTGCGGCCAGAACTGTTGTCATTGAAACATTGTGTTATCTTGTTACGGCCTTTTAGCACGAACGTGATTAACTCACGGGAGGATTTTCCGCTGCCTGTGGGTCCAAAAATGACGCTCAACCTGCCTTCGGGAAATATTACACTAATGTCCCGTAGCTCAAGCCCTAAATTTAAGTCCGCGACTTCTCGCGCGGCGGGGGCAGATAAGAGTGGCTCTGGAGGACAGGGAAGTCTCGTCGATTCGATAGATACATTCGAACTCGGGTGTGCGCCCGGCCATCTAAAATCGGCTGATTTAAAGCCTAAGCGTGAATCGAAAAGGGCCGAGACATTTCCAGAGCACTTGTTAAGCGAAGAAACAAAGTCAGGGACATCTTCTTCCGCAAGATATTTGTTGATTCGCTCAAGGGAAGTTGCAGTTCGTACAATCCTATAGGATGAATAGCATGATCACAGATGTATGGTATTTTGGCGAACTGGGCACGTACGAGTTCATGATAGAAGGTAAAAGACCCAGATTGCGACTCAGAATCTCCAATATGGCGATCGCAGGAAAGGCTATCTCTACCCGAAGCTCTCTACGCTCTATGACAGTAAAACACGTGAATGCAATCGCCGACACGAAAACAAGTCCCTGAGACCAGAGCAAATCCATCAAGAAGGCAGTGATCTTGAGTCGGCGAAGCCAGCCCAGCTCAGCAGAGCGCAAAGCGAGGATTCGGTTCATCCAGTGAGACTCCCAGGCTGAGAATTTGATAAACTTGATTGACTGGAGCATTTCGTTGGTTTTGCTCATCCTGGCATCACGAGCTTGCGATGCTGACTTTTGCAAGTTACTAGCCCGACGGACAAGATAGGTTTTGATGGGGAACATAGCTACTAGAACGGCATATCCAGCAAATGCCGACCATCCCATCAAATTGTAGAGTAGCACACAGGCAATGACGGTATTCAAAGGCGCCTCATAAAAGGCCTAAATACAAGTCATCAGATGCTCGTCGGTGGGAATGAACCGTCTAAAACAAGTAGGCTCACATATCCCATCGTAGTGAATTGTGAAATCGATTCTGCGTCCGCTGCAACAAGGCTAACTATTTCCCCAGTCCCAGCGCTCTGGCTCGTTTCTCCATCCTTCGCCTTCCCCTTCTGGTTGTTTGGAGTAGCGCCTAAGGTGTTCTTCCGTGTCAGAGATTTTCGGTAGATTAGCCCCACGATCTCTGATTTGATACGTAAAGATGCACGGCGGCTGAAGTACAGATACTGGACTTGAGCTTGAGATTGAACGATTCGACAGAAGAAAGCCGTTATTGCTAGGAAATACAAGTCGCTACCACGTATATTCCGAGGTTCTTGAGGAAGCATAAGAGGTCCGGAACCGAGAGTGAGAAAGGCGTCGATTGTGGATGTTGCATAAATTTCAAGTTTGGGTGTAATAGATTTGGAGACTTGGTTTTCATTTAGCGCGCGGAGCATGAGGTTGAGTATGATTGGCGGAGCAAAGCCCAAGACCGCATAGGAGACCTGGATACTTTGTCAAACCCGGGCTTTTGTGCAACTCTCCATAGCCCTACCGTCATGACAAAATCTATAAACAAATCCTTCGCATTTGCGATTATAAGGCTTCGCCAGAGTGGCTGTTTTCTATTGAGTTTAAGGTAATACATACTGCCGTATAATGTTCACTTGAATCTGACCTACCCGATTTGCATGAATTGCTTTAGGATGGCCCGAGAACGCATCTCTCGGCTCATACTCCAGACGTCTGATTCTTCCAGCGCCCGAGACTCGCCAATCGAAATCAGTGGACTGATCCAAGAAAAGGTGATCCATTCGATCAGCGTGCAGCTGTCTTCGCTAACGTTATACCTATCCTATAGAATCTTGAGGATTTCAATTAGCCATACCGTACTAATTCTCTGCTTACCCTGGATAATTCAATAGGCTCATCCATCACACGCAAAGGCATAGTGACTATTGCCGATGTACCAAATATTCCAACCACTAGCTCGCAGGCAGCCGCTCTGGTTAGGCCCAATTGGAAAAAGCAAACATAATTCTTCGCCAAAAGACAAGAGTATAGCACTAGGAGGTCATAGTATACCGTAGGAGACGGAAATAACCCCGGGCGTAGAGCAGCATAGAGCCAGGAGAGTAGCCCAATGGAGCAGACGACAAGCCGAAGTATATCCGTAGGCTGTTCTGTGGCCTTTTTTACGAGCACGAAAACAGATGCTGTCAGTTCAAAAGTCGCAGCACCCGTCAAAATCGCTCGAAGCCACTTGCGAGAGCTGCGCGGAGATTCCTGGTGTGTTGGTCCAGTCGATGGGTTGGAGAAATCTGCATCCGTGGCCGATTCCGAAGCGGCCATCGTCTGGCGCTCGGCCGCCTCTTCAGCTTCAACAGATTTAATCGTTTCTTCCTCTAAAAGCAGGTTTTACTTAGAGAAGCTTGAACTGTTGTGTTCCGAACACTCACCTATGAAATCATGAAAAATAGGAAATTTGGGAGTCTTCAAACCAATCAACCACAGCACGGCGTTGAGCAACACAAGGCTTGGAATGAGCGCCTCGGTTATGAATCTCGTAGCAACTACCACAGATTTCAGTGTTTTTTCTACGTCTGAGCTCATTTGTAGACCAGGCGGTTGGAGTCCAACCGCGCGACGTGGGCTTTTGTAGTTTCCTGGCCGAGGATGACTCGGTGTAAGTTGGAGCCCCAAGCGGGAATATAGCACATCAGATATAATTTTACCCGCAGAAGTCTTGGTGTCCACGCTGATAGCACAGCCTTATCAAAAGGCGATTGGTTGATCAAACGGCACCACATGGCGAACCAAAATTCATGATTCGATGGTCGCATGGTGTGCTTCGAAGGTTTATCCATGATGACGCCAGGCTTCACACGCGAGCTAGTTGGTTGAATCGGACATGTAAAGTTGTAACGTCGAGGTTTGTCCTAATGATATTGGAAAGCACACCGGGTGGTAGGTACTTAGATGGACTCCACCAGGCGGTAAGTGCTTCCTAAGCCTGCTCATAATCCAAGGATAATAATTTGGTCATCTAAGTGCATACTTATGGGTATTATATTACATATACGAGCTCCATCTCCTAGTAATTCTCCTCAACATCCATTTCTATACCACGTGATCAAATGCGCAATCGCTTGAAGCTCATATAATTGATTGCCCCAGTCGCATCGTAGTCGAGATGCATGAAAAGAATTGACAAAAACCCAATCTACGATATTCGTATAAAAAATGATGTTATCGTAGTTATATGCGTATTAAGACTTACGATGGTAGCGACCGTGGCTCCTACCGCCGTCCCAACAGGTTGGAATTTCCATGTGTAAGCGACCATGCTAGCAACGAACGAAGTAAACCCGCTGTTTATATCGCATCAGCTCGAATATCGTAACCAAAATGAGACAAAACTTACAGCAAGGTCAATAGGAATGGAACGAATACGGTTCGAGCGAGAACCCAGTTTCGCTTGGGGTTTCGACCGTATCGAGCCTTTTCTGGCATTGTATCACTCCCATGAAGGTTTTCCCCGGCATATATATCGCGAGGGTCTTCAGCGGCATCGTTGAAGTCTGGGACTGAACCTTGACCACCATTTCGAGCAAGCGTAACTCGGTATTCGAGTAGCTTCAAATCGTTGGGGGAAAGTAGACTGGTACGAAATTAGGAAACAACGAATAGTCGGTTTGGTCCACACTCACTCAAACCACCTTGCTGATATTAGGGCGGTGATTGCTCCAAATGAGGAAAGAATAAGACCGATTACTAAAAGGGCATTTATCGATTGTGTGACCCGTCCTTGGTTGTCGAGTTCAGTCATCAGACCAAGGCATTGAGATTCAATGCCGGCAATGAAAATGGAGACGACGCCAAGCGTACGGAACCCTATACGTAAAGTCAAACCGAGATAGACGCCCAATCAATATAGAAGTCGCACCTTCTACAGTCACCTAGTCAAAATGCACAGTCAGCTAAGAGAAAGCAGACGCGAGACAATATCGTACCTGCTGTAGATCACGCTCTACTCGCACTATTTTAGGTGGTTTGGCCTTGGTCTCCTTGACCTGCTCTGCGTTGCGTATATCGATAACGCCTGTATTCTAGTCAGAAATGACGGCCATATCTCCATCGGGTAACCTTACTTGTTTCCCTTGTCACTTGTCCAGACATGGTATGCGGAATTCAGCTGGGTTGATCGAGGCGAGGCCAGAAGTCTGCGATAATGGAAGCCTGGTGCGTCGTGGGGATGTGGGAATCAGCTGCCAGTCCGAAAGCGCCTGATTTATACTTTCAAGCCACGCCTCACAGTTGCGGTTTACAGCATACTTCTATGCTCATCGATGTTATCGTATAATGCGTGATGGTCAGGGCGTTGGGGAAAGTCATGGATATTTCGGTACCGCGCCGGCGCTCAGCTCAAACACGTGTATGCGCGAGCACAGCTCTCCTCGAGGCACCCGAACGTTTCGGGGGCAGGTTGTTTGACCGAGGCTCGATCAGCAGCGTGCCGGCGCCTATTCGTGCTCGTGCCAGCTACCTAGCGATTGGCGGGAGACAACCTTTGTTTCACCAATTGAAGGAAGCTGTGGTTTGTATATCTATTTTCGTTTTCCTCATGTAGCTGCTACCTCGAATATCTCTTCTCGAGCTGTCTGGAATTGAGCATCCGACTCAACTGAGGCATTCACACAGCGCTAGTATTGGCATTAATCCAACTGTTGACTTTCAATAATTTTATGATACTTCAATTCAATTCAATTTTACTTCGCAAATAGGACCACAACAATCGATCATGTACCTCCAAACAAGTCTAGACCCAACACCAGCCTACGCCTAATTCTTCGCGGATGATGGTTGTCCCGTTTACATTTAATCGAGGAACCACGTGTCTCTAGAAGCACAATGTATGGAGACTAGATCGGGCCATTCCGTCCCTGTGTGGTTCTTGATGACCGTCGAAACATTGCATGAGAGAAAAGCTGCATTTCAACCCTGAAAGCACGGCATGCATTCACAATGGTACACCTTCCCACAAACATAGTTGGGTATTTGTGGCTGACATGCTGACCGAGGCCAGGAGAACGCGTTGATGCAGTGGCTTCATTGAAACGAAGCACAGCATGCGAGTAGCGCACTATCTGCCAGGTGAATGCATGACGTCACGAGGACTCGATCATTTGACACCCGTGTCCGCGTAAATAACAACCGTAGCTGTCGTAGCGTAAGCCGATCGATGGTGGCGTCTGTCAAACAGGTCGTCAAGTGCGAGTCACACAACGAGGGCGGCCTGTCGACGATGTGGGAGAACGTTCAGGCGAGGATGGCAGCCTGGAAGCGAAATGAGGGAATCGGTGTCGATCAGGCTATGCCCAAGGAAATGGATCCGCCGCAATGTCCGAAGAGGCTTCTTTGATCGAGCCTAGGGCCTTGTCCTCCCTACCATCACCACCGCCCGCCCACTCCCTCTTTCTCCCTCCCGTCCCGGCACTTGATGGGCGTTCGTCGGCCGCCCCAACGACGACGGCGGGAGACTCGAGCATCGCGACCTCCCCCACATTGGTTCACTATGGGTGCATTCCGCTCGTTGGGACGACGGTTAATGCATCCCCCACCGCCGTCGGACAAGGAGCGGTATTTCTTATTTGGTATGTTTTTATGTTTAATTTTTGAGATGGGGTTGGAAGATGGAATGTTGATGTCATATGGCGTGACAGTGGCGCCTAGATATGATGTTGCTCTTGAGGATGTTGTTGCGAACAAACATCTCCCGCCTGTGAGTACAGTGTCTTTGTAGACATGCAGTTGTTTTCTGACCGGATATAATTACAGTTATCGGCCCAAGATTTTGAAGACTATCTCAGGTTTGCTGAAGGAGCGGTGCAGAACTTGTACTTGCGTTCATTCCTATATTCCTCGCTCAATCTAATCTCTAGCTATCGATTCCGCGCAGATACTTCTACCTCTGGCTCCAACGATATCGATCTTTGCACAACGACTGGGCTTCGGCTGTGCTCCCCACTGTTCCAAGCACTAGCACGGGCGGT
Organism: Ceratobasidium sp. AG-Ba; assembly: GCA_016906575.1. Classification (NCBI taxonomy): domain Eukaryota; kingdom Fungi; phylum Basidiomycota; class Agaricomycetes; order Cantharellales; family Ceratobasidiaceae; genus Ceratobasidium; species Ceratobasidium sp. AG-Ba. The sequence goes on from CP059640.1 coordinate 1,635,093, forward strand.
TACCGACCGCGAGACTTATGGGAGCGCCTCAACCCCTGCCAGGACCGGACACTCAAAGAAGAGTTCGCACATGCCAAATCCCGATGGCTGGACTTCGGTGCTCCAACGAGGCTGGACATTCCTGAACAAGTACGGCGGGCTGTGTTGGATATCCCGAACTTGCCTCCTCGGTCTAGTCTGGACGGTACGTCATACCTGCGCTTCTTACTACTGTTGAGGCTGATGTTTTGAACGGCGTAGAATTGACTCACCGGCTTCCATCGTTCCCTAATCAGCCCTCGCCTTCCCATTTCGATGGGCTTCTCCAACACGTTAAATCATCACTCCAATCCGCTTTTGCCCGCTTTCTTCGTATCGCATTTTCCAATGGTGGACTATGGCATGCGTGTATTGGACACGTTGGCAGCACCGTTCTATTCCTCGCACCGGGCCTAGCTTTGTGGACTCTTGGGGTGTCTAGCGGACGAAGAGGGATGGTTGCTGGGAGTTTACCACTCCTCTGGCTGGGATTTTCACTCGCGCTCATGTGTTTGAACAAGGTGAGCCCACCCCGGTCGTTCAATACAACAGAACATCGCTGATCACGAGTGGAGTAGCATTGTTTTGCGATATACGCGACAGGAGACGCTCGGCAACTCTACCCATACGAAAACATCCGACCTCTCCCATCCGAACACGCCCATCCTCCACCCGTGTACTCGCTCGGCGTACCCCCTCAAGCAGACGACGCCACACCTGCACCCCCTCCCTACGAACCCCGCTTGTCCCGAAAAACATCCGGCATATTGTCGATTATGAGTGGCGTCACGGGTGGAAAACGACCAAGCGGGAACGGCGTCTCAGTGGGCATGTCAAATCGTCGGGACGAGGAAGATGAAGCTATGGAGACTGGTGGCGTTGTTGTCGAGTTGGATACGCGTCGCACGGTGGAACGCGCACGCGAGATGGATCTTCGGCTCCCGTTGCCGCCTGCTCGCAAAACCAAAGATCTTCCACTACGATCGCTCGGTCCTGGGACCCTACCCACCGACCCTCAGGACACGCCCGGGTTGCGAGTCTTTACAGAGGACGAAGATTTCGGGATCGTCGTGTCCGAGGCGTATGAAGAGGATGAAGTTTACCCGTTTCCGATTTTTCATCTCGAACGCACTCAAACGACATCTGCCAACGAGAACGAAACCGGGACCGAAACTGCACCAGGGAGTTCAGGGCTAGATCCACTCGTGTCTGCTCATCTCGAACCACCCACGCCAGCTTGCTCGGTTCCGGAACCCACGTCACTCTCGGCTCCGGCGCCTGTCCACTCTCGACGAGGCGCGATGGGGGATATATTTTCATTTGGGGTTTTACCGCCGCCGAGACCGTCCAAGTCACCTGTGAGCCCCGCATGGGAATGGGTGTTGACACAGGCTCGGCCAGAGTCCAAGCAAGGTGATGTCGAGAGTGGGGATGGAGGAGTCGTGTTGATGGATCCGCACTGGCGGTCGTTGTTTGGTCCGATGACCCTGGTGCATGATCCGTTGGTTCGGCGTGCGCATTGGGCTGTGACGGTTCGGTGTGCGATGGTGGGGTGTGTGGTTGTTTGTGGGATGGCGTTTGGGTTGATTCGGTGATTCTATTTAATCATTTTGTATATTTCTGCGTGCTTGGATGCGATACACAGTCTGTTTCTGTTTTGCATGTGTGGATGGATGTATTTTTGTGCTTTCTTGATTGTTCCCCATTCGGTTATGCATCGGTATATTTGGAACATTTAGCTGTAAATATACTGGTAATCCCATTAGTGGATGTGTTAAAGATTTATCACCAGCCGGTCGCTTAGCCCAAAACGAGTTTATCATGTTCGGGTTTGATACAGGTACTCAAGCGCTCACATGTGCCTCTACTCTCACAAGCAATATCCTGACTCGTGTAACTACCCGAAAGCTATACTTACGTCTCCAGCATCCGATCCTGTCTGGCCCCGCTCAGCTCAGGTGTTTTACCGAATTGTATGGCCGGACAGCGTACCGAGGCCGAGCGGGGAAGGTTCAAATGCTCCCCCGGCGTTATTTGGCTATCCAAAATATAGAGTCAGGAACGGACTTTTATAATTTGGCACAGGCCTATAAGTGCCACCAAGCACAAGTCAGTACTCGACGCCAGCTGCATTCACCATGAATCTCTTGCTACCTCTTGCGTGGGTTGTATGCCTAGCCATAGGGACAGTAGCAGTTCCATGCGGAGTATACAACCTCGAATTGAATCATGAAGCCATTGGAAGAGGCTTGTACAATATACTATTGACCTGGTCGTCACTGATACTGGGAAACGGTAGACATCAGTAACCAGGCAACCATCAAAGTCAACAGGGCGACGGATTGTTCATATGAGCAGCTCGTTCACCTTTCTCAAGCACTAGGAAGAATGGACGCAATGTTACGATACTCTTGCGAGGATGTGGACGGCGAGTGGACTGCAGAGTCGATTCCATATGTGTGGTTCGGCGAGTGGAACTCGGAACGCGGTACGGTTGTTAGGGATGTCATAGAGGCAATCAACTACCGTGGGACTTATGACTATGTTGTACGTTTTATTACATTGAACTGCCGTCAATGTTGGATATATTTAAACATAAACATAGTTCTCCTGCGACCAATGTGCCGATAAGCTCCCGAACACGGTGGCTTGGGTCAGTTCGAGCACGTTCCCTCTTGTTACGCTTTGTCCAGAGTTTTGGAATCCCCACTATTCTTCACTTACTGAGCGAGGTGCGTGACTTTCATAGCTCACTCAGCCAAAAGCCGAAAAACTGACTAGCGCATACTTAGACTTGTGGAGCTACTCAGCGCTAGTTAGTTTTTCGGCTTTTGGCTGAGCAGCTTATAGAATATTAAGGCTAGATAACGATACACAACCCTACTAGCTGGGGCGCTAATTCACGAGTACGTTGATATGTAGCTCTAAAGCCCCGTCTTTCAACTTTACACATTAACAGGATCTCACATTTTCGTCAAATCGCTGGGACAGCAGATATAGAGTACGGAGAGCAAGAATGCATGCGGCTGGCTCAAGAAAACCCCGATCTGGCTGTTCTGAATGCTGATTCATATGAATATTTCACTGAACAGTACTGAGCACATGCAACCCAGTACCTCGTACTGTGGAAAGATCATTGACTGTTGTGATTTGGGTCTCCTATTTTGCAACTCTCTGTTCTTTTGTAATTACAATAATATTCGTCATATCGCAACATCATTGTATAACATAGCGCTCTTAGGGAAGGATAAAATCAGTACGTGCTATCGTTATTACGCCCAGGAGACAGTTTAAATTGGCTCTAAGCCCGTGTTCCATAATACGCTAGTAAAGTGCAAAGCATAGTAGAAAGAAAAGATACCTGGAGTGCATGTATGATCATGCATTTTACCTCTTATCATCCTGTTACAACAGAAGCATATGACGCCGAGCGTTGATCAATGCGGTGCTAATCATATTTGACTCTTTCCACTCCTTATTTCACCCAGTCTTCCAGTGCAACTTTTCGGAAACTGCAGAACATCAATTTGCTTGTCGTTTATACCCCTCAATCAACAGACGGATTGTGTCTTATCGTACCAGATATGCGAACTAGATTGAGAGCGATTACTCATTAAGAACGGAGCGATGCTGGGACTGCTCGGTAGATCTATCTCAAATTGTGCTAGTAATGTTGGGGTGTCAAACGTGGCTGTGCGCATGTAATCATATAATCGATTCCCGATTCACACGATGCAGCAGGAATTTTATATGAGAGAGTTTTCATCTTACCACTATGTAGCCTGCCCGCTACCTCTCGTTCAACAGGTACATGGGAGGAAGCTATGCTCACTGTTTTGTCTGAGCCTTTTCACGATTGTGAATTATCCATGGTCCGCTTTCAAAGTCTAGGCACTCATCGCATCGTACTAGATGACCAAAGTAACATTGACAAGCGGTAAAGCGCCGTACAGGTCGCGATTGCGAGGCGTGGGCTGAAATATAAATTAGAGGCCGCCCTCGGGCCGGCGTCTCACTGATCAGAATCCTCACCATTGACTGGGTTTTGAGACAGGTTATAACATTCTGACTTGAGGATAGGGCAAATAAACTTTACGACATGTCTGAATAGGGAGGGGGTTATAAATGAAATACTTCCCGCATTTTGTCTTCAGCACATGACCTTTCCTAACCACGATGAAGGTTTCGTTGCTCCAGAACATGTGGGGCTCAGTAAGCAGGCACAGTCCGACTCCACCGGTTCAGGAAGAGTAAACCGCAATCTTCGGGAGGCATGGAGGTATCTCAAATCTCCCAAGTCAGGCTGATTGCTTATTTTCGCTAGTTAACATTGGAAGGTACGATTACGAAACTGATTGGGCATCTACGTACTTAACTTGAATTCGACTAGGACTCGTTGCATTTGGCGTAGTATCGGCTTTAAGCGCCGGTATGAACACACAATACTTATATCGGATTAGTCAATGGGGCGACCAGGGTATTGTGTCGAGGGGGGTTGAAATCCTTGTGGTAGCTGGGTTACTATTTTCGTCGTTTGGGGGAGTGACTGCATTGATGTCACATAGATGGCTTAAGTGTGTTTAAATTGAACTGTTATGTTAATTTTACTTATGTTCATGCCAGCTCGTTTGATTCAAACGAGTGGAATGTGCTCACGCATCAAGTTACATATGCTCGGCCTGGCTGTCGTAGCTCTTTTCTGGAATTCATTGACCAGATTCGACGTTTTCGCGGCTTATATGCCTACAAGAATTTCTTTTCGGGAGCCAATTCGACAGGCGGAGTTCTGGAGTACCAGCAGCTTATGCTAAACCGGATTCTTGCTGCCCGACCCAATTTCGAATCTTCAGTTGCCTTTTCCGGAAGGCTTGGAAAACAGGTAAGGAGCATGTGATCGGCGACGCTCTTGGCGACTAAGTCCATGCTGTGGGTCTCTGCGCGCTGCGAGCCACACTCTCCTAGTGTTCTAGTGACTCAACGGAAGCTGTGTTTACAGGCACCGGTTTACACGATTGCTTTCGTGTCGAACCTTCCATAATATAGTCCAAGCTGAGGCCCAACCATTCCTCGTTTATTGTGCCGGATCAATGAAGTACCATCGATGGGCAGAGAAGCAAAATGCAAATCGCAATTGCAAGGGGTGACTTGAAGTATAAATCAGGCGCTTTCGAGCGGCAGTAGATTCTCATCCTCGATGTTCACCGGGTTTGGAGATCGTAGCGGCTTTTCGATTTGACCCCTAATAGAACTGGAACTCACGAGGTCTGGAGGAATAACGAGCAGCCCAAGTAAGTTTTTTGCGTCAGGCTATCGGCCCATATTTTTCTGAAGATGAGACAGGTATACGCAATGCGGACTCTAGCCAGGAGCTAACGACTGTCCCAGTGTGGACAAGAGGAGCAGAACGCGATCTTCGACAGGACGGCAGTAACCGCCTTTTCCTTGTTCAGGTTGGTTATTCATCTTCACTAGCCCATTGCAACGGGTATGTGTATGATGTGGATTGGTCGGGTGCTGGGATCAACTTGGGTTCAAATATAATTTGTTTCATTGCTGGTTACTCGTTTTTACTGGCCTGTTGTCTGGCAGAATATCTTGTTCCAATCGCTGAGCCGGGCGCTCAAGGGGATACGACCCGGGATATGAATCGTTTCCTCATCATCTGGATTATTCTTTTATCAACCGGAGGACTAGCCACGAATGTATTAGCTGGCTTATTTGAGTGGGTATGACTTAAAACAACTACTTACGAGCTATAAAAACCTGTTAGATTTTTCGGCCCAGACGGAACAGAAATGGGGATGAATCAACTTCGGCCCTTCAGTATCCAACAGACTGAAACATGTTCCCGCCCAAGCACTGATCTATCTCAAGACTTCCAAGCATCACAGTATACTAGAGCAAACTGGGCTCCCCGCCTTCTGGTTTTATTGATCTTTTTGTAAGCAGTCTACTCGTATGTGTGTTGAAGACAGAATCGAAAGTCTTCAATGGCTGTGACTTAGCGTGGGGCATGCAGAGAAGCGAATGGATACATATCACTCTAGAATACTCTGATATTCAACAATGTACTGTAGTGCTTTATATACATATAAGATGACGGGACGCGTGTATGCACGGCAGGTAGACTGAGATAACGGATCATCACGAGATCCGAGCGTGTGATCTTCATCAATCTTCAACCATGTGCGACACAGATCAAATCAATGATGCACCTCACAGCCGTGCAACCATTATCGGCCTGGCTGTGTTGGGCGGCTTTGGCATGGAAGTGTCTCATATGGACATGACAAGCGTACAGTATTCTGTTGAGAACGAAAATTCTCAATAGCTCTCCCTTAGCAGGTATGCAGTGGAAGAATAAAACACGTCATGAATTGAAGCTAAATGGTACTGGTAAATGAATGAAACTCCGATGTATATACAGGTAGAACGCGACCGTATTTATACATTATCGGTAAACTAAGCGAATCGGCAGGATCATACAAGGGGAAGCGAACTGCGATGATCCACCTCTCCAACACATCCTATGCCATAGGATATGTAACTGGGGTAGCAGCCAAAATTCTGGGTAATACTCACGTTCCCCCGAAGCAAGTGCTTCGGCTTCTCTAAAAAATGGGCGGTCAAGGTAAACTACATAACCTTAAGGGTTACACTCCGTGAGTGATACGATTTCAAGGCTATTGGATCCATCTTGATGAAAATATATAATGTATTAACATCCTGCTTTGTGATGGTACGCCAATCACATGGAGACTCCAGATATGTATAGCTCGTTGGCAACTATACGATATAGCTGAAACAGTCGCTAGGATATGTAGTAACAAGCAAAAATTCCTTATGATGGCTTTCGTGGGGCCCCTCGCATTCTAAAGATTACTTGTCTGTTTAGGAGTAATAGGTTGTAGAAACCGCTCGTGTATGCTAGAATGCGCTAGAAGAACAAGTCATGTAATCGAGTCAAGTGCTGAATGCGCAGTATATGCGCAGTAGGACTTACATATGACTCACAGCGAAGTGTAGGGTATAAATAAGAGGTCTCTTCGAGCCCTCTGAGCATCACCATACTCTTCACTCACTCACACTCTTTTCACTCTAACGCTTTGTATACAATTTTATATATATTTGATTTCTACATAGGTGGGGTAACCGCAGGAGCCCCGAGAGGACCAGGCGGCGAAAGAGTTGATTTGTAGAATATCAGTTGTATAAGAGATCATCCTCTACGCCCTTCATTGGACAAATGATCATGAATATATTTAGGTAATGTGGTGATGAGAAATTTAATTAGATTTGATCTGGATTCTTCACAACGACGGTTTAAATATTCCCAGTGCGAGTTTGGACCCGGTGCTTATGTCAGCGAGCTTGCCAGCTGATGACAAAGAGGCTGACTTGGAACCCTCCAGCTTCAACACAATCTTGTTATTGCCTGAATCCGGTGGCAATGAGCGATGGAAGAATTAATCATGATAGGCTGCGAGACGTTGAGAGGTGAGTAGGACTTGCGATAGAAATTACAAAACTAACCACAGGCGCATTTAGTAGCCACCGACTAGTGAGTAATCTCCAAGGGTTTAGAAATCGCTGAGCCTAGAGCTGATGCATGAAAATTAGGAGAAGGGTCCCAGCCTTCCAATTATTGAAGAGTCTGCTATCCGTTTTCTTTTACGAGCACTACCGGAAACCCATGAGCTCGACTCCCTTCGCCAACTTCTGCACCTGCACCTTGACCAGTCAGCCTCAGCCTCTCGTTCGGAGGACGAGCGGATTGACAGTTCGATACTACTCCAGAGACAAGCAATGCCGGTATTAAGCAGCGCTGCCATTAAAGCAACTGCTTTACGGAACTTGGCTCAGTGCTTTCGTCTCAAATATAAACGCTTTGGAAATTTTAATGACCTTGATCAGGGTATCACTTGCCTGTTCGAGGCTACGGTTATGGATCCCGAGGACAGTGAGCAAAAGCTAGCTCTCTTCGGTGACCTCGGCTACTTCCATCACGATAGATTTCGTAGAACGGTCAGCTAGAAACCCTCGATCAAGCTCTACACTTCTTTGGAACAGCCACATCCTTGCCTCTGAAGATCAAGTAAACGATCCGAAGCTATACTTGGCCAGAGCCAGTGCTATCTTGATCGTTTTTATATTCTGGCGAATTAACTCACTTGGAAACCGTCATCTCGCTTTTATCCGAGGCCGTTTTACCCGTGTCGGAAGATCAGCTTATCTTTCCCCAGATTATGAATGCTCTCGGATCCGCTTATGCCGCTAGGTTTTCTAGGCTTGGACAACTAGAGGACATCGACATGGCGTTGGGATGCAAGACTCCAGCTATTGAGCGCTATTCCGGAACGGCCGCCGATCGAGGGATGTGGTTGAGCGATTTGGCAGTTTGTACTTTCTCGCTTTGAGCGTTTAGGCCAAATAGAAGACACTAGCATTGCTATAAGATATCAGCGGGCGGCTTTGGCACTGGTGTCTATGACGTCTCTGAAAGACTATTCTACTCGGCCAGCTGGGAGAAATATATAGCCTTCGATTCGAGCGAACAGGGCAACCAGAAGACTTTGATCAGCGATTGAATGTCTCTCGCAGGTTGCTTATCTGACCCCGCAGCAGGATCCCAAAAAACTTCGAGCCCTTATGATCTAGCTCCTTTATATCGTCAACGTTTTCTTCGACCATAACCCGCTTGATCTTTGTCTCTGCAATCGATTCGCTTGAGGAAGCGACTGGTTTCCCTTCCGGTCAACCACCCAATAAACCTGCTACATATTCTCATTTGGGAGATTTGTATCACACTCGCTACGAAATAACTAAAGAACTGGCAGATCTTGATAAGGAAATCGAGTATCTTGCTTTGGCCATCGGCTTGATTCCCAAGGAACATCCGATGCGGTCGAGACTTCTGATGAACATCGCAACTGCTCAAGAGCTTCGCTACGAGAGCACCGGAAAGCGCGAAGATCTTGATAAGCCTATAGCCTATTATCAACAATTATACAGCAGTCTTACGTTCCTGACCCTTTGACTCGATTCGAGGCTGCTTCGTCATGGGCGAAGTTAGATTCTAGCTCGTTGGAAGCTTATGAAGCCATGGTGCAAATGCTGCCTCAGTTATTTTGGCTAGGGAGCCTCGACAATCGATGCTACGAACCAAAGCTCAACATTGAAAATATAACCACTCAAGTAGTAGCCGCTGCCATAGCCGCTCAGTCTTACGAAACTGCCTTGCAATGGTTCGATATCTGTCGCTTGAGCGCATGGAAAAGACTCTACAGCTGCGAGGCAAAGCTCTTGCCCAACTCCGCTCGTCCAATCAGGAGCTTGCTAGGAATCTGGAGAATGTAGCGCGGGAGCTCAATCAGGCACCGATGTCGAACAATGAACAGGCCGCGATGATGCGACGCCAGCTGGCATTAGAATGGGATAGTCTTTTGACGTCTATCCGTCTTCTCCCTGGATTGGAAGTTTTCTCATGCCGAAGAAACTAGCGGAAATTTTACGGGCTGCTCGATTCGGGGCTGTGGTGCTCGTTAATATGCACGAAAGTCGATGCGATGCGCTCACTATGCGCCTGACCAAGAGGCTGTGTCTCATGTCTCTTTGCCTTCGCTTACGGTTCCGAAAGTACTTTCGGCAAGGTCCGAGTTGGACAAATTGATTCATGTTACGGGAAATGACTCCAATGAAGCCCAAAGCGACGCGTTCGAGGGTTATTACGGATGTTGTGGGACGATGTGGTGCAACCTGTTTTGGACCATCTTGGGTACATTGTATGTTCATTCCCTGTGTTCGGCAATACCGCATTTTACTCATTGTATGGGCTTTAGTACAAACTCCTGATAAGAAACTCCCACATATAACGTGGTGTGTAACTGGCCCACTAGCGGGGTTTCCATTACATGCTGCCGGGCGCTATGAAGAGCCTCGAGCCAGGACGTTCAGTTATGCCGTTTCGTCCTACACCCGAATTTGAGCGCGTTGCTTGTCGAACCGGCTGACCCTAGCCAGGTTAAGAAGATACTGTTTGTCGGTCAAGCCGCGGAAGACACCAGTATACCTGAAAGACCGAGTGTCACCGAATTGGTTGGAGACAAGCTACGCCACAAGCGGTCCTTCACGAGTTTGATTCACACACCTGGGTTCATTTTGCCTGTCATATCTCACAAAGCGCGGTGCAGCCGGCGGCAAGTGTGTTTCGTCTCCACGGCGGCGATCTCACCTTGGCCGAGATCTTAGGTAAACAACGTAACGATGGCGGCATTGCCTTCCTCTCGAGGTGTGCAGCTGCTGAAAGGGACACGGGCGTGCCGGCAGAAGGGTTCCCTGTTGGTACCGGGATGATCATGGCTGGATTCTCGACGGTCTTTGCGACGTTGTGGGTTCCTCACGATGCAGAGGTTGCGATGGTAACGAGGGGTGTGTATGCGCGCCTACTCGATAAGGATAATGAAAGCTCTACGAAACTCGCTGATCTTTGCACCACGTCATCACTCGGCTGAGGAACGAGGTTGGGGAAAAATCATTCGCACGCTGGGTGCCCTTTGTGCATATTGGATTGTAGATTGGTCATGTTCCATTCGTAAGGAGTTCCAAGAGTAGACAGTGCGGGTGTGGTTCAAAAATACGTGCAGGGTGAGGTAGAGCGCCTTATTCAATTTGCTCACATGCAGCTGGGATCAGCTTCGGGGGCAATAACGTTCGGTTAGAATGCCCGACATCATCGCGCTAAACCAATCGAGCCCGCTCAGATGTGCGGATGTATGAGCTGTGCCCGAGCTGTACTGGATCCAGGGGCGACAGTAATCAATCACTGTGCAGACCATATAATCACTGCCACGGGAAGAGGCGCCCGCCGTGATGGGTGCGGGGATCGGCCATCATCCACGTGACCGTTGATCCACCCTTTATGGCCCCCACACCCGGCCCTCGCCCATCACACCACCCCCCTCACCATGCTCGGACTCATTGCCCAGTTTCGCCAGCAGAATGTGCCCCAGAAGCAGAAGACGATGATCGAGCGTAAACCTGCGCCGACCAAGGGCTATACTCAGCAAGCTGAACGCGCCGTACGTCGGCTATTTGTTTTACGCGATTTGTCTGACAGCGATTGATTTGATTAGGGCTTGCTTTGCACCGAAGAGCTCCAGATCGCGACCGAGAGATGTCGGAAAAAGGTCGAGGCCATTGCCAAACAATGCCGGTTTGTATTTTGTCTCTGATTAGTTGGGTGTTGTTTAACCCGCGACATTAGCGCCCGTATCGCCGATTCCGCGATGTCGAGTTTGATATTGAGGAGGACAAGGAACGATGTCTCCATGGCCTGGCCACTCCTTTGAACAGTCGGTACTCGCCTGCGGACGTCATGCGCGTATCCCAGATTTTCGATAAGGTGGGCTTCGTCGCGATGTGTATTTATAGCCCTAACTCGTGTTGTACCTTTAGCCCAAGTTCTTCATTGATGGAGCCAACTGGTCGGATATCATGCAGGGCCAGCTAGGAGACTGTTGGCTATTGAGTGCGTTGGCTACAGTTTCGACTATGGAGATTTGATCGAGAAGATCTGCGTCGCAGTAAGTGCTTGCAGATGCACATCGCTTCGACTCGCTGATCTCCAATTTTTGGATAGCGTGATGAGAAAGTGGGCGTGTACGGTTTCATCTTTTACCGTGACGCTGGCTGGGTCGATGTGATTATTGACGATCTACTCTACACTTCCATCCCGAAATATGAGGAACTCTCTCGAGGCGAGAAGAACCTCTATCACAATGACAAGCAAAAGTTCAACTCGGGGGCGCGCAAGGGCGGTCAAAGTTTGTTCTTTGCCAAAAGCGGAACAGAAAATGAAACTTGGGTGTATGTGGTTTCCCTCTGGCAAGTGTTCCTCATGATCCTGACTTTGATTTTCTAGCCCGCTTTTGGAAAAGGCGTATGCCAAGTTGCATGGCGATTACGCCGCGATCGACGGGGACTGGCCGCGGATGCTATCGAGGACCTCACTGGGTAGGTGTTTCCTTATCACACTCACCTCTCGCTAAAACCCCTATTAGTGGTGTTTCCACAATCTTCCACGTCCATGACATTCTGGACGAAGAGCAGTTTTGGAAGAAGAACTGAGTAAAGTCAACAAGGATCGACTCTTTGGGTGCTATATCTACAAGATGGGCGGTGGAAGCGACGAGGATACAACGATCAATGGTGTGTTGTAGCGTACGGATACCCATCTGGTCCTGAACGTCTCGTAATGCAGGTTTATTCCCTGGTCACGCCTACTCGGTGATTAGTGCAAAGGAAGTAAACGGTGAGCGCTGTCTCTGTCTATCAAGACCGAATCTTATATATATCTCCAGGTAGACGTTTTCTCCACGTCCGCAACCCGTGGGCAAACCGAATGGACCGGGGCTTGGTCCGACGGCTCAAAGGAATGGACACCCGAATGGCTGGCTCTACTCCCTGAACTCGATCACAAATTTGGCAACGACGGAGAGTTTTTGATGGAATATCCCGATTTCCTGAATACCTGGACGATGATCGAGCGCAGCAGATTGTTCGATCGCGGGTGGAAGATGAGTTCGATGTGGTTGAACGCCAATTCGAGGAGCTTCCCATGTGCGTGGAACTATGGAGACGTTAGCTGTAAGTTTGATCTCTGTTCAAACCATTGGGCAAAGGCTGACTCGTGTGGGTTTACTAGTTACTTTTAGCGTTACGGAGGATACCCAGCCGTGATTGTTCTCTCCCAACTCGATGACCGATACTTTTCGGAGATCTCGGGGTATAGCCAGTGGACACTCGAGTTTGTCATTTATCGCAAGGGTAAGTGCACCATTTACCGACCATACGAGGAGATATATTCATTACTTTACTACGTGATTTTAGGCGCTCCTGCCGATGAGCCGTATGCTTCATCCGCCCATACCGTTTTCTGGCGCCGAAGTATCAACGTGGAGTTGGACGACCTTGAAGCAGAGAATATGTTGTACATGTCCGATTGGATCGTCGACACATTCGTAACCGGGTAAATAAATTGGCCATCATCCAGGGCAAAGCGTTGACTTTATTTTAATTACAGAACTATTTCCAAGAAGCGATGAGCAGTTGGGATCACCGAAAGCTGAGCAAAGTATGGACAGAGGCATGTGTTTCGAGTTCGATCGCGATCAGTACGTCTTCCTATCGGCTCCTCGAACCAAGATAATAACCAGTTTCGGCGATTAGATTTTGACGCCAACATGTATGGAGAGCTGCTCCCGGCGGATGTCACTACATTCGGCGGCCAGGATCTTACCGAGATCGAACTCGCTCATCATGAGAGCGATGAAAAGAAACCGTCCGTGGTTATTGCCTCTCCCATGGTTTTATCGACTATCCTGGAGCGGCCTCCTAGCAACGACGGCTCTGGCTCCGAGTTGTTGTGCATCCCGAACAGTCTCCTGCGCCCGTCATCGTACCGGTTCCTGTTCCAGAGACGCCGATTACCGAGGGCCAGACTGCAGAGATTGTTGAGCCAAATGGCGGGGAGGAGGATGACAAGTTTGAGGATGCAAAGAGCGAAAAGCCGAGAGTGAGAAGGGTGATGTCAAGCCGGATGATGTGCGTAGTGATAAAGCGGACGAGGGTGATGTTCCGCCGCCGAACCCGGATCTTGCTGGACCGAACGGGCCGGCTGGGGGGAACCCCTCTTCAGGGCCGATGGGTGTGGTCCACGAGGGTTGGAGATGTGACGGATGTTCGGTAAGCGTAATTTTTACTCGTAATCAGGATTCCATTGATGGTCGCTCCGCAAGGCTGACCCCATTATTGGGCCGCGATATCACTGCCTCGAGTAAGTTTACGTAGGTTTGCACCTGGTCGGAGCGTGCTAATGGTATCGGGTACAGTGCTGGGTGTCCCGACTATGATCTCTGCCCAGCTTGTATGGCCAAGGGCGTGCATGATAAGTCCCATCGCATGCTTTGCATTCGAGATCCTTCCGAGGCTGGTAAACTGCGGGACCAGGTAGGTGAAATTAAAACGCCTCTCAATTCACTTTTTTATTCCTGTTGGCTAGATCTCTGAGGGGGAGGACAACTCATTACTCTAGGGCTGCGGGTTTATACCAAAGGAGACTCGGCGGCAACTGTATCAGGTCAATTGCGGCATGGAAAGGTGGTCGCATGGAAAAAGAAGACCACTGCATAGGCTGAGTGGATGATCTGAAGCGCTGGCTAGAAGCCAGTAAAGTCCTTTTTTATCTCGTGATTTTAGGTCTGCATGTATGCTATCTTAGAAATGAATATAACGCCGCTCCAAGTTCCCTTTCTTAGATAGTGCTCGGACGGAGGCGATGATCAATCTAATGGGCGCCCCGAGATATATACGCCTGCCCATCAAGTGCGCATCAATTCCGAGGTCGGTGATCCTACAGGAGCCGAAAAACACACCGCACCTTGATTCTGATCGTCAGAAGGCTGGTTAGTTTGGTGCATCTAGAGCCTGGCACTAACCAAACTCATCTTTGACCGTTCTTCTTTGAGGTCGGGTAGTGGGTCGCCTAACCTGGAGGCTCTCTGAACCTGTGTAGATCACCGAGATTAAATACGCTTCGAGCGCCGATTTGGGCGTCTAAAACGCAAGCAATACGCATATATAGACCTTCATTACGGACCATACATCATAGCACACATCTACACGCATTCTCATCATGCTTGGAATGCTTTCTTCGCATTTTCGGAAGCAGAACGCTCCAGAGAATCAACCTCGAATCGTTGAACGAGATGTCGCACCAGCCCTGGAATTGAACAAGAGCCTAAAAAAGCGGTACGTCACAACAGAAAAGTTATCTTAGTTATCTAAACTAATAATGGCGCACCAAAGGGGCTTTTATGCACGGAAGAACTCGAGAAGGCAGTATCCCGATGCAAGAAGAAGGTTGAGGCAATTGCCCGAGATTGCAGGTAAGCAACGTTCGTATATCCTAGTTTGTTGATAGACTACGCATTGTGTCAGGTCTCGTAATGCACGTTTCCGTGACATCGAATTCGACCTTGAAGAGGATCTTGAACGCTGCCTGCATGGACTGGGCACTCCTGATGATCGCAAATATAAGCCTTCAGACGTGCTACGAGTAACACAGATATTCGAAAAGGTATGATGTTGGTTCTTACCTGTATAGGGTGCATCTGAGACACGTTTCAACATAGCCGCAGTTTTTCATTGATGGTGCCAACTCGTCCGATGTGAGCCAAGGGGGGATCGGTGACTGCTGGTTTATGAGCGCTATTTCCATTGTTTCTGGGATGGAAGGGCTGATTGAGAAAATATGCCCGGCTGT
Source organism: Ceratobasidium sp. AG-Ba (assembly GCA_016906575.1). Taxonomy (NCBI): domain Eukaryota; kingdom Fungi; phylum Basidiomycota; class Agaricomycetes; order Cantharellales; family Ceratobasidiaceae; genus Ceratobasidium; species Ceratobasidium sp. AG-Ba. The sequence goes on from CP059640.1 coordinate 1,650,433, forward strand.
GAGTAGCTTTATTGGTATATAGGCTGGGAGACACGTCAAATTTAGATACCTTGTGTGGTAGCGTGATGAAGAAGTCGGGTATATGGCTTCATCTTCTATCGTGATTCCGGCTGGGTAGACGTGATCATCGATGATTTGCTTTGCGTCAAGATACCCAAATTCGAGGATCTTTGGGGGACCTCCAACGACATATATCACGACGACAAGGAGCTTTATGAACGGCAAGCTCGCAAGGGAAGCAAGACCCTGTATTTCGGTAAGAGCAAAACGGAGAACGAAACATGGGTGTTGGTACTCTTTTCACGAATGTTTTACGAAATGCTAATGTTTATGAGTAGCCCTCTACTGGAAAAGGCGTATGCGAAGTTACACGGGGATTATGCTTCGCTTCATGGTGGATACGCAGCTGAGGCCATCGAAGACATGACTGGGTAAGTACCTAAATCATTTTTGGGTCGTTTGACGAAGCTCAAGTCCGTTGGTAGTGGTCTCTCAACAAGGTTTCATACGCATGATATCATGGACATCAATCGGTTCTGGGAAGAGCAGCTACTACGCGCAAACAAGGACAGGTTATTTGGGTGCTACATCTATGGCATGAGCTGCGCAAGGGAGGTAAAAGGTACGTGAAGTTTCAGTAATCCACGTGAAACCCCGAATGCCAGCCTCCACTGTGCCGTAGGTGTTTATACTCTGCATGCCTATTCCATACTGGATGCAATAGAGGTAAACGGTGGGTGTTATGAGTATCTTGCTACGTGTTATTCCAATAAACACTCTGATGTAGGGAAGCGCTTCTTGCGTCTTCGAAACCCATGGGGAAAATCTGAATGGAAAGGCCCTTGGTCTGATGGCTCGAAAGAGTGGACAGCCGAGTGGCTTCACTGTTACCGGAATTGAAGCATAAGTTTGGCGACGATGGCGAATTTTGATGGAGTATAAGGACTTTTTGAACACTTGGACGATAATCGAACGCAGCCGACTTTACGACGAAGATTGGAGGCTTACATCTATGTGGATGAATGTGACCTCCCGTAGCTTCCCATGCGCTTGGAGCTTCGGAGACGTGAGCTGTAAGCATGCGCTCCAATCTCTAAGCCATTGTACTCGTTACTAACGCTCATACCGTGAAGTTACACTCTCTGTGTCGGAAGAGACACCTGCTGTGCTTGTACTATCTCAGCTGGATAGTCGATACTTTTCCGACATATCCGGATGCTATGAATGGGCGTTAGACTTTGTAATTTACAAAAAAGGTGAGCTCTACAAATCGTGGGAGGCCGAGCCTGTTGAGGACCAATCTTATGCCTATAGGTGCCCCGGCCGATGAGCCATACGCCCGCTCAACCCATAGCGTGCTATGGCGCCGCAGTGTCAGTGTTGAACTCGACCATCTTGAAGCCGGAGAGTACGTGATTCAAGTTCGTCTTGATCGGGACAAACTCCGAGAGAAAGTAGTTATAAAACCCTATTTAAGCTTGATCACCGAAGCTGATACACCTTGGTTTGTAGACGTACTTCAAGGAATCGGTTGAAAAATGGGACCCCCGGAAGCTGAGCAGAGTTTGGACTGAGGCTTGCTTGTCAAAATCAGTCGCAGTTAGTAAGTGGAGCTATCCTTTGCGGATCCTCTCGACACTGACTTGAGCGATCCGCAGACTTCAACCCAAGGTGAGCGTTGTGTCTAGTGTGGAAAGATGAGGGTAATGATTGCAGTGTTTTAGTGCATTTGGAGACCTTTTACCGGCTGCTGCTGACAATTTCGGAGGGGAAGACCTCACTTCGATAGAGATATCTCATTATGAGACAACGCAAACGAGACTTCCGCTCCCCTCCGCTATTTCTGTCCCTCTCGCTGAAGCAACAGCAGTCGTAGAGGATGCTTCAAAGGGGATCAAACCAGATGATACAAGTTCTAAGAATACTAACTCGAACGAAGAAGAGGGGACAGATGAACTGCAGGAAAATACGACATCACAACAAGAAGGAACAGAGGAAGTAGATGAGGGCCGCGAAACAGAGAGGGAAGTTTCTAAGAAGTCGAGCCATCGAGAAATAACCGTTAGCCGGGAAAATGGTTCCGAAACACAGCTGCTAGCAGCAGCAATTAGGACATCTCCCGGCAACCCTGAAGCATCCAGGGCCCCCACCAGCGAAGCAGAGAAACGGGAGAATAAGGCGAGGCTGGTAACGAAGGGGAAAGCAAGGATGGCAGAGATAAGGAGGCACCACCATCCAACTCCAAACTCGCTAGACCAGATGAGGTTATTCACAAGGGTTTACGTGTGATGAATGCCGGTAAGGCCAATGATTGGGCTATTGAACTTTATATAACATTTTCTGAGTAGATTACTCCGATCGTGGGCCCACGGTACCATTGCCTTGAGTGAGTCAATTACGAATGTTACCTGCTGAAGCTTTGACCCAGCCGGCTGTCAGTGCGTCATGCTTTGACTACGATATTTGCTCTAAATGCATGGACGCAAACAAACACGACCCAACCCATCAGCTCTTGTGCATCCGCAACCCAGTAGATGCGAATAAAATCAAAAATGAGGTTGGTTCGATAATCGCATACGTTCAGGAGCCAGATTTGATTCCTGTTTGTAGGTTGACGAAGGAGAAGAAAACTCATCACGCTAGGTCTCAAAGTGTACACAAGGGGCGCCGCCATTGCCAAGTTAGGAGGTCAATTGAGGCATGGGAAGGTCATTTCCTGGAAGAAGTCGAGAAAGGCCTGAGGCTGGGTGACCCTCGCGATGCCCGATGGCCGGCCTGTTTCGGGTATTGGTTGATCAAATGTCTCCGTGTCAGTTTGAAATTCATCATACATAACCTCGTTCCGCTCGGCCATCAAGCCGATTGAATCTCGCACAGCCATTCGAAGGTTCATAGCCAAAGCGGTCGGCAATATATTGCACAGCTTCTGGGGGTATAAAATGACGCTTCCATGACCCGCAAGTCGCTGCTATGTCTCGTTGATCGTATAGGACCCGATTCAATCACTGATTGTACCCTAGCAACTACGATGTCTATACAACACCCACTCAAGTCACCAACGTGAGTAAACCATTGATCGGAACCAAACAACAGGCTTATTTGGATCACCTAGAACTCTGGACGAAGTTAAGGTACGATTTCAATCGTCCACTCAGCTTTCTAGTGCATAATTCGCTAGGTTCCAGGTGTCTCAAACTTCTATCGTCACCGCGGAGTCGGATTTGTCTTCGATATTATCAACGACAATACCCAATGGACTTCCGTGGACTGACATTGGAATCAAGGAAACACCTATTCGTGAATTTCCCCAATATCTTAAAGATCTGGGCGAGGCTAAAGCCGCGCAGATCAACATTCAGGACATCCCGGCTGATCTGAGAATACCTAGCTCCGAATTGGAGTCTATGAAGAATAATTTCATCATACCTCTGATCGAAAAACACCACTCAAGCGGACCATGCAGCCGAGAGGAGATGGATACACTGGTCTGGATCCAAACAGGCGCGGCCGGAATGGTTCGCGACCAGAATCCGCAGAAACCATCTTTGCTTGAAGATCTTGCAGCTCTGTACTGCGCCGCTCTGAACGCCTAGAGGACCTCTCCGATACCGACCTTGCAATCGATTACTACATTCAATCACTTTCCTTAACTCCCGCTGATTCTCCTGAAAAATCAGGCAGAATCGAAGGCCTCGCTCGCGCTTATCAACATCGTTTTCAAATGATGAAACGGGTAGAGGATATAGATCAAGCCATCGCTCTATATGAGCAAGTTATCACGATGTCGGCCGATGAAACAGGCGACGCGTCTAGGCTGTTCAGGAATATCAGTATTCTCTATAACGCTCGCTTCGGGGTGTCTGAAAATATTGCAGACATTGATCGCGCCTTAGAATATCGAACTCAGGCGTTTGCGATCAAACTAACAGCGGCAATGAAGGCTACGGGGAGCTGAGTCAGATGGCCGGATTTCTCCTTGTACGCTTCAAACAGCTGGGCAAGACCTCGGATATTGACCAAGCCGTGTCCTGGTGCGAACAAATTATTTCAGCTGTCCCACGGGATCATCCGGATCTGCACCAGTATTGCCACAATTTCAGTATCATACTGCAAGCTCGCTTCGATGCCATATCGGACTATGCAGATTTGGACAAGGCAATTCAGATGTGCCGTGCTGCGCTATCTATCCTGCCTCAAGACGATACTCATAAAAGCTGGTACCTTCAACGATTTATACCATTACTGAGAACTCGTATCACCGTGCATTGCAGCAAGAAGACGTAGAAGAGGCCATTGTAGCATGTAGAATAGCCTTGGAGATAGATACTCAGGATCATTCTATGCGACAGCATCTTCGAAACCACTAGGAATATTTTTGAGGCTTCGTTTTAGTTATACTGGGGCTGCGCACGATATCGACCAATCAATCCTAGTTTATAGGCAAGCGCTATCAGCATACCTAGATCATGCAGAAGTGGATAAGGATACTCGTGACTTGCTCACAAATTTTGGCATTGCGCTCACATGCCGATATGAACACTTTGGACAACATCTGGACATCGAACAAGCTATAGATTACCATTCTCAAGCGCTTAGGCTTAGTGATTCTGAAGACAGTTTATGGCCTAGCCGACTTTCGGAACTCGCAAGCTCGTTCACAGCACGTTTCCAGCTGACTGGTCAAATAGAAGATATTAGCAATGCAATCAGCTATTTGCGTGACGCTATTGGGTCTGAGTCCGAGTCTGAAAATACTCCTGAAGATTCATCCCGTCATCAGCTCCTCGCAGTCTCGCTAGTCATTCGGTTCGAGGCTACAAAGAATATGGCAGATATAAACGAGGCAATTAAGGTGTACAGAAGGGCTATTCCTCGTCTCCCAGATAATCACAGCGAGAAACCAGTACTCTTAAATGGCATCGGCAATGCTTTGAACCTTCGCTTCACCCATGTAGAAACGTGGTCGACATTGATGAAGCTATAGCATTCCTATTCAATCCGTCGTTTTAACTCCCGAATCTCACTCGAAATGGTCTACACGTCGAGTCAACGTTGGAACCGCACTGATGACGCGATATATGCACCTTGGCCAGATACAGGATCTGAAAAAGGCCATAGAGTATCAAGAGCAGGGTTTAGCTCGCACTCCTGACGCCTATTCTGCGAAACGTACTTTGAGCCTTGCTTTAGGAAACGTTTACTCACCCTGTCTAACCATTCCGGCACTTTGGAGGATGCAACAAAGGCTATCAACTGCTTCAACAATGCTCTTTACCTGGCTGGAGATGATCGAATGCTCAAGATACGCGCATACATGGCCTTGCACAATCCCTCGCAACTAGATTCCAGCTCCTTCATGAACAACAAGATATCGACCAAGCGATTGGCTACGGCACCCAAGCCCTAGATATATTACCTGAAAATCATTCTAAAAGCACAATCCAACTCTATTTATCGCAGATGCATTCGTTACGATTCCGATACGCGCAAGCTGCTTCCGACGTTGACCTAGCAGTAAACTACGCAGGAGAAGCCCTTCGATCGGTTTCAGGTGATATTGTGGACTCCCAAACGCTACTGAGATATGCAACTGCTTGCTGCTACGATTCACACACTTGCATGAGCCGCAAGATCTAGCTCTGGCAGTGACGTACTATCAGCGAACTGCAGAGCTCAGTACAGGATCAATTCAAGATAGATTCCAGGCAGCATGCAAATGGGCTAGGCTTGCCGTATCTGATCCCTTGAAAGCATTCGGGACGGCTATCGACTTGTTGCTGCGTAATCTCTGGGTCGGTGTCTCTGTGCAGCGTCGATACGAAATCATATCTTCGTCAGAAAACATCGTAGTAGATGCGGCCGCGGCCGCCATCAAGTCCGGGCAATTCGAACTTGCAATTGAATGGCTGGAAGCCGGTCGCTCTGTCATCTGGCAACAACACCTGAACTTTCGGCTTCCTCTCGACGAGTTTGCGGCTTAGAAGTCCCGAACTTGCCGAGCGGCTCGAGAATATCGCGCACCATCTCGATCGGGTGGATGTTCCACAATTCTCGGATCTTGACTTTGACAACCCCCAAGGCTCAGAGCGTCTCTCTCAGAGGCATCGTCAATACGCTAACGAGTGGCAACATGTCGTTGACGAAGCACGACTTTTGCCTGGCCTTTCTGATTTCATGCGTCCTGCAAAAGCGTCTCGTTTATTGAAGGCGGCAAAGTCTGGACCTGTGGTTCTTATCAATGTCTCAAGTTTATCTTGTGACGCGCTTGTACTCCTCCCCGATCGTGATGACTTTGGACACGTGCCTTTACCAGAATTTTTCACTGGAGCTCGCCCAGCAATCTCGATCAAGCCTCGCCCATCTACTGCACTCGTACGGCCTCACTACCCGGGTGTACGTACCGGTGTAACGAGGAGTGAAGTTGTGTACGGAAATATGTTGGCGTTATTGTGAGAGCTGTTGTGAAGCCCGTTTTCGATTATATAGGACTAATGGTGAGTATGAACGATGTCCGTCAATCGTGTACTTATATTCTCGAATCCTAGTCACCTGTGCCACGAGATCAACGACCCCATGAACTTGGTGTGCCACTGGCCCAATTAGTTCCCTCCCCCTCACGCAGCGGGCCTTTACGACGAACCAGAGGTCAGGGCCTTCAACTATGCATATTCTCTTACGTCCCAACTTTGAGCGCATTAATCCGAGCGCAGGAGACTGGCGACGAGTTCACGGGATCTTGGCTGTTGGTCAAACGCATACAGCAGGAGAAAACTTCTTGCCTGGAACCGTAGAAGAACTTGCTCGACTCAGGAAACATACCAGTGGTCTACGCTTCACCCAGCTCGATGAATTCAACGCATCCGCGGATCAAGTTTTATCCAGCATGCAGACCCACAGCTGGGTTCACCTCGCATGTCATGCAGCACAAAACCTGGTCGAACCGACGAAAAGCGCGTTCTTGTTGCATGATAGTACTCTCGACCTTGCTACCATCATGAGCCAACCTATTGGGAAAGGTGGGCTGGCGTACCTTTCAGCCTGTCAAACCGCGACGGAGACGAGAATATGCCCGAGGAGGCGGTACATTTTGGCCGCAGGAATGCTAATGGCAGGGTATTCGAGCGTAATCGCAACAATGTGGTCGATTCACGACATTGATGCACCACTAGTGGCGGATACAGTGTATGCCGAGCTGATGGAAGGTGGAGTGCCGGATCGGAGTCGAGCAGCAAAGGCGCTGCACTTTGCGGTAGAAAAGCTAAGAGATCATGTGGGGGAAACGCAGTTTGTACGATGGGTCCCGTACATCCATATCGGTGCATAAGTTTTGGTTGATAGAGTTCATATCGATACACAATCATCATTTATAAACAATACTTGCCGGCGTCTGATGACGCATACAGACACATCACGTGTCCCGCCCTTAGGGCCCTACTTTGACCGACGCTTGCTGTACGCCCCCGTTCTCGTTCTTCGCTCTCCTTGATGATGTCTGTTGGAGATCCGTTCGCTTAGCCGGATCATCGCAGTTCGCTTGCGACTGCAGGATCCTGCCGACTCGCTTATTCTAGCGAATATGTATAAATACAGTCGCTTTCTAGCTGTATATACATCGGTTTTATCATCAGTGAATTACACCAGTACTTTATTCAGTCTTTCAGTTTATGACGCATTTTATTCTTCCACTGCATACATGCTAAGGGAGAAGCCATTGAGAATATTTATTCTCAACAATGTCCCCGCCCCTGAGACTGCCTCCTGTATCTCCGCTGGTTTTGTGACCCCAGCTGTTTGACCCTGTTGAGTGACGGGGTCACCGGAGCATATCTCCGTATATTCGGTGATCATTCGAGACCGCCGCATCCAGGGGGATTTACGGTAGCGGATGGTTCCATTTTTGGTTTGCTTTGTCATTTATTCTTTCGGGCTGACTCTATCGCCCTTGTTTGTTCTTCGTTTGTCTCAGGAGCATGGCCGTATATATATACGCCACCTCCCATTCGTACATCCTCAGCTCGACTCCTTTCGTGCTGAGGTATGCCTTTCGTTCTCACTGTTTGTTTTCGTATCTCACCGATGCTGAGATCTCTGTATTCTTTAGAGCTCGCCCGATTCGCTGCGCTCATCAGGTTATCAGCCCCGTTGCGCCCGTGCGCACCTCTAACTTGAAACGCCGAGCCGAGTATCACCGTTCTTTTCCTTTTTTTTCAACGCACATCTCTACGATACCTACGCTCATTGTTTTTCCCACCCAACCCCCCCAACGACCCCTGAATCAGCGCATGGTCTTCACGCGAAGCCAACTTGCTGCACTTCAAACGACGAACGCAATGTCTAACGCCTCACCCTCCACAAGTGCCACGAGTGGCGTCAACGTCCAACCGCCTTCACCGTCTGGTCAATCCATGACCGCCACAACGTCCACCGTCTCCAATGCTCCGTCAGGTCAATCCACCGCACATGTTGCCAACGCTCTAGCCTCCTTCTCCCCTGACCAACTCAGTGCCATATTTGCTCAATTTGCGTCGATACATAATGCCGTAGCGCCGCAGCCACAACCCAGTGTGTCTCGGTCTTCCAATCCGTCTCGCTCGCACAAGGCATCCACACTCATAGCGATGGCGTCGTCCTTGCCCAAGCTTCGTGGGGACTCTTACTCCTTGTGGTCGTCCGCCTTACGGACAGCCATTCGAAGCTCCGGTCTGGGTGCATACATCGAAGGCACCATTGTCCCTCCTCCTGCCGATGATTCAAATGCTCTAGACCTTTACATTCAGGAGTCGGGAGCCATACGTACTGTCATGCTAGGGACACTTGACCCAGAGACGAGCCACCGATACCTAGACGAAGCTGAAACGCCCAAACAAATCTGGGATGCGATCAAGCAACGGTACCAGATCAGTGACAGAGCGGCACTCCGAGCAATCGATGAGCGTCTGGTCAATCTGCGCCTCGATGAAGGCGGTGATCTGTCTGAGCACTTGGCGATTTTCAAGAAACTCTTGCGAGATCTTCATGGTACGAAATTCGAGGTCACCACCGAGCGTGCGATTGAGTAGCTGTACAAGTCCCTCCCGCCAAGTTACGAGCACTTCATCACGCTCCAGCAGCAAACTGAAGAGAACGACTTCACTCGTCTTTGCATCAAGCTCGAATCGCATTATCACAGCGTCCGAGCACGAGCAGGTTCTTCGACTCTTGCACTCGCAGCTGTGACTCGATCGAATACGACTTTATCGCACGATTATAGCGTTCCACCGCACCTAAAGGGTCTCAAACTCACTGGCTCCAAGAATCAGGCGTACACGAGTCTTGCAAAAGAATTATGCAAAGACTGTCTCTGTCGAGGTCACATTGCTTCGCAGTGCCCAAGGGTCCCGTACCGTCTTGAACTCTGGGGACCTCGTCAGGACCGCTCCCGCCCATTCAAAGCCAAGAAGACCCAGGCAAATGTTGCGGAGACCAGCTCAAACGGTGACTCGATGGATATCGACGCGAATGTGTCCACCATTGATGGTGCAAAGTTTCCTGAGTATTGTGCATTTGCTGCAATCGAATCAGTGCACGTACCCGAGGAAGTCCTAGCTATGTCGACAACTAACGGGCATCGTGCATGGCTAATGGACTCTGGATGTCAACGCCATATCACATACCTAAGGTCCATTTTTGTTGAAGGCTCTCTCGTTCGTCTCTCAAGCCCGGTCAGGATCACTGGTATTGGTGATGCAGGCGTCCTGTGTCATTACAAGGGTCGTATTGCATTACCGACTACTCATGGTGACAATCTCTATTGGTGGCATCTTGATGACGTACTGTACGCACCCGAGGTTGGTCGCAATCTTCTCTCAATGGGTGCGCTCTGGGAAGCTGGCAAGTTCATCGAGCTTACCGACACTGGGGCCATTGTCTACGCTGACCGTCGTTGCAACTGGATCGAGGCTCGGGTCACTCTCCGGGATCGACTCTATGTCCTGGATGTTGACCGGTCGATCTGGACTGTTCAGGCTGGACCTCTGGCTAATGTAGCGACTACTGGTGCTGTGTGGCACAAACGTCTTGGACATGTACGACCAGCGGCACTTCAACAAATGGCCGGTGCTGGACAGATCAACACCTTGTCAAAACAGGATCTCACTGATATTGCCCAATGTGGATCGTGTGTGCTTGGCAAAGGAGCCCGTTTACCCTTTTCGACTTCATCCTCTTCTGCAACCGCCCCACTTGAAGTAGTCCACTCCGACTTGTGCGGTCCCCTTGACACCTCAGTGGGAGGGTCGCAATACATCCTGTTGTTCATCAATGGCTTCTCCCGTATGGCTTGGATCTTTGTCTTGAAGACCAAAGATCAAGTGTTTGGATCATTCAAGCGTTGGCGCGCATATATCGAACTCTCATCTGGGCACCGTGTCAAGACCCTTAGGACCGATGGTGGCGGCAAGTACATATCCAACTCAATGGCTGCGTATCTAGCTGACGCTGGCATACTACACCAGACAACGTGCCCCAACTCCTCGCAACAGAACAGGGTTGCGGAGCGGTTCTTTCGGACGCTCCTGGATCGGGTTCGGTGTATGCTAGCGGAAGCAAAGATGCCATGGGGTTGGTGGGCTGAGGCTGCGATGACGGCGGTTTATATTTATAACCGTGTTCCGCACTCACACCTGTCTGACTCGCAAGCACCACTGTCTGTATGGCTTGATAAACCCACTAGCGTCCGTAATATTAGAGTATTTGGTTCTACATGTTATGCCATCGATACGTCAAAACATCGCAAGAAGTCGGCGCCGCGTGCCATCGAGTGCAAGTTCCTTGGTTGTGATTCGAACACGAAAGGGTACCGACTTCAGGTACTTGGTTCAACCAAGGTTATCAAGTCCCGAGACGTAATCTTCCATGAAGATTGTTCACTACTGGCACCACTAGATCCAATTCCTGATTCAAATACGATTCAGTCGCCAGAACCAGACGAATTGTCTCGTACCCATAATGCTATGGATGTAGTGGGAGATGAGCAGGATTCAGTGGGAGATAATCCTGACACACCTTCCCAAGATGCTCACGACGAGTTAGCCCAGTCCAGACCAAAACGGAAGACGAAAAAGACCTGGAAACTGCGTCAGGCTGAAGTGAACGTAGCTACAGCACCCAAATTGTACAAAGAAGCCATGCAGACGTCCGAGTCCAAGGGCTGGAGCGAGGCGATCCGAAGTGAGTTTGCATCTTGGAAGTCGAAGGATGTGTACGAGGTAGTCGTCCGGCCACAAAGTGAACAAGTTATTCCTACAATGGTCTTGTTCAACCGTAAAACAGATACCGAGGGCATCGAGATTCGGAAGAAGGCGCGCTGTGTTGTAATTGGCAGCCAACAGGCTCCACCAGCACAAGGATCTGGTGGCCAGGATGTTTCGTCGCCAGTTGCTAGTGCGGCTTCGTTTCGACTTATGGCTGCCATGGCCGCCAGCCATGATTATGAGTTTCAACAGATGGATGTTAACACGGCATATCTACATGCGAAACTCTTACAACCAGTTTACATCGCTATTCCACCTGGATTCCCAGTGTCTGAACTTCTTCCTGGAATCCCTCGCTCGGAGCTGGCCTTGAAACTGAACAAGGCAGTCTATGGTCTCCGTGAAGCACCTCACTGTTGGTATTCACACTGTTCAAACAAGTTTATTGACGAAGGATTCACGCGGTCAAGTCATGAACACTGTTTGTTCACAATCTGTGCGCCAAATTCGACCGACCTTTGTCATGTTCTTATCTATGTTGATGACTTTACGCTCCTGACCAAGACGCCAGAGCAGATGACATGGCTGAAATCTAAGCTTTCAAACATGTTTGACATCAAGGACTTGGGCGCGGCCGACCAGATTCTGGGGATGGAAGTTACACGCGACCGTAACGCAAGGACTCTCAAGCTCACCCAGAGGAAATTTCTTCGGAATCTGCTTGTGGAGCATGACATGCTTGATTGTCGACCCATGGATACCCCAATGCTGGCTAATGCTATAAAGACCTTGCCTTCGCACAAAGACAAATTGGACGATGCGGCGGTGGAATTTATGCGAGACAAGAATTATAGGCGACTGCTGGGGTGTTTGAACTGGCTAGCTCAAGGCACACGGCCAGACATCGCATATGCGATATCGAGATTAGGGCAGGCGCAGTCGAATCCGCACCCAGCTCATTGGAAGGCTTTAAAACATGTCTTACGTTACTTGAGTCGAACGCTCGACATGGGCCTGGTCTATTCTGGCACGGTATCGAACCCCACGGCGCATATGTATACGGACTCGTCGTTTGCAGACTGCCCGCATACTCGTAAATCGCACTCTGGTTATGTCACGATCATGGCTGGGGCAGCAGTGTCTCATTCGTCAAAGAAACAAGGCTTGGTGACTACGTCCTCAACTGAAGCTGAATATGTCGGCATGGGCCATGCTGCCAAAGAGGGCATATGGATCACGAAAATGCTGTCGGATCTCGGTGTACCATTGTCTGAACCGATAACAATATTTGCCGACAATCAGAGTAGCATGCTACTATCGGATTCGGAGAAGCTCTCGAATCGGACGAAACACGTAGATGTTCAGTATCATTTCGTTCGGGAGTACGTCGCGAACAAGAAGTGTCGATTTTCCTGGGTACCCACAAAACTCAATACGGCAGATGTCTTGACAAAGCCATTGGGACCGGCGATATTCAAGGACATGCCAGCCATGCTTGCACTGCCGTGGCATCCTCGTAACTATACGCCTAGCATGGAGTCCGAGACATCAGACGAGTCGCCTGATGACTCGAGTGGGAGTGTTGAGTGACGGGGTCACCGGAGCATATCTCCGTATATTCGGTGATCATTCGAGACCGCCGCATCCAGGGGGATTTACGGTAGCGGATGGTTCCATTTTTGGTTTGCTTTGTCATTTATTCTTTCGGGCTGACTCTATCGCCCTTGTTTGTTCTTCGTTTGTCTCAGGAGCATGGCCGTATATATATACGCCACCTCCCATTCGTACATCCTCAGCTCGACTCCTTTCGTGCTGAGGTATGCCTTTCGTTCTCACTGTTTGTTTTCGTATCTCACCGATGCTGAGATCTCTGTATTCTTTAGGTAGAGTTTCTATACATAGAGCTCGACTCCTTTCGTGCTGAGATCTCTGTATTCTTTAGAGCTCGCCCGATTCGCTGCGCTCATCAGACCCCGTGTTCATGTAGCTGGCTAAAGACGTATGCCAAAAAAAAACATACATCACGTGACCTTTTTCAGCGGTATGAAAACTGGGTGATCAGTTCCTCGGCGCGCTTGTCTTCTTCGACACCCATAAATACCCCAGACGTTCAAACTTTCCGCATATCCTAACGTCATTCATACTTTGAGTGACACACATCACTCACCGTACGGCCAATATCTCTCAATACGTTCCCTGGACGAGAACTTTATCCACGCGTGGCACAAGTCACTCAACACAAGAACGCAGCACAAATCGCGCGTTCATCCTGCGCTGGCCCTACGGCAAATCTCACTTGGTACACGTTTATGATCAACTTGACCGAGTATAGCATGATCACCACTCGTCGGAGCATTTGGGCCACGAGCATCTGGGACCTCGCACAGGATTGGGGCGTCGGTTAGATTCGACAGGTCTGCTGAGAGTCCGGATCTGTATGGCATGACGTACAAGTCTTCTATAAATACTCCACTTCCGGTGGTACCTGCCTCCCCTCCTCCTTCTCGATCAACTTATGCCCCTGCCCAACGGAATCTACCGACTCTCGGACTCGAATGGTGGTCGAATGCTCTCGCTCTCGGGTGTCAAACCCGGTACGGGCGCGGGTACGCAGCTAGTCATGTTGACCGAGGAGGAAGGTACTTCGGAAGGATTCAACGTACGTCATATGGGCCATGTGGTGGCTGTATGCGTATCTAACGTAGAATAGTGGAGGATCCAGTACGATGCATCTCAAAACGCATATACAATTCAACACACCACCAACGGAACATACGTCTCCTTTGAAGGAACGGCCATTGAGAACGCGCATCTGGGCGCACATCCCAAACCAAAATTCTTTGATATATACACCGAGGGTTCTGATCTCTATCGGTGCGATCCATCTCTACCTCTTCCGTCCCAAACCATTCCTTAATTTCGAAATTCCAGAATCACCCTCAAGGGGACCGAGTTCATAGCGAGCGCGTCACCGTGTATGATGTATCCACCCATGGTGTGTGCCAGGTGACATTGTAATCTCGTCATTGCCTGACGCGATGCTTTCGTACAGGTCGCAATACAAAGTGACGTACGGTCTGGTCTAGTTTGGAAGTTGACCCAGATCTAGATTTTGTATGTTTGATTATTATTATAATTGTGTAGTTCGACGTCATACCGGTCAATACCCCGTGTCCATATCCATAGCAGGCCAAGCGCTGCGTAAAACGTAAAACGTGTATGCAAGATAGGCCGAGATCCGGAACGCAGTCTTATCTTATCGGATGTGTCATCAACAGAGTATATCTGTAAGCTATCGATATAGTATAGAATATACGCTTATAAGCTGGTAAATACATAATCACATACGTCCAGCGTCGATAATGTCCTAGTAATATTGTATCACCTTCTACCAGCCAATCCTGACTCTTACTCCGGCTCCTCTATGTATTCAACTCCCCCATCTCCCGACCCCAAAACTAAGCGTGCCGCCCAACACATACCCAACCACCATCCAAAGCTGCAACACGCGCGCCCCGCTCCGAGCACGCGCACCCCTCTTTTTCCCAACCGCGACAAAACCAAGAGACGAAGCGTACCCGCTAGTAAGCGCAAATATGAATACAAGTGTGAAAAAGCCGAGATCGCCGAGAACAAATATCGAGGGTAAACCGAGAGGCCGACAATGAATGTTACACAAGAGGAAGAGAGGAGCAAGAATCGTTTGGAATGCCGAGTATATCAAGAGAAGATATGGTGGTGCCGATAAGGGGTATGCCGAGACTAAAAGTCGGCCGGTGAGATCTCCGAGGTTGAATACCAAGAAATGAAAAGCTCTAAAAATAAGAGGCGTCCATCCAAGCCCGAGGGGAGTGACACGAGTCGTGATCGCGGGGAATGCGGCCTATCCATCTCGATTAGAGTAAATCATAGGAAAGCAGAGACATAACGTACGACAGTGACGATGTATAACCAACACTGTGCAAGATTGTACCCCCAGTTGCGCTTGGTTGTTGCCCAAACTCCGTCTCCCTGAACCAACACCATCCGTAGATGCATGCGCAACAGCCAATCTCGATCAGGATTCGCACGAGGGTTGAATTTACTCCTGTAGATCTCGGTGTTCTGAATTGCAAATCGGAATGCGAAGAGCGATGAGAGTGAAATCAAGGCGCAAAGGGAACATGAGATTATGGTTCCGAGTTGTCCGTCGGCAGCTCCATGAGAGTTGGACAAATAAACGGCGAGGAAGACTCCAGCGCTGATGACCACTGCCACGAGGGATGATCCCGACAGATAGGATGCAAGCGCGTCTGGGCCAAACGTCGTCGCAACTGCTACGACTGGAGTTTTGAAGAACGATTTGGCCGAGGCCAGGAGCAGTGCGCTGAGGATCGCTGTGATAAATAGTGCGGAGTTTGGCCATAACGGGATAGTAGCGAGGATCAGAAACGTAAGAGAAATGACACAGACGGAAAGCACGATGCTTGGCGCTGGGCGGAGCTGAGCAGAATCGGGCGTCAGACTCGATACGTACGTGTGAGGTAATTGGGTACTAACCTTATCGGCAAGCCATGTGGCGATCGCCAGTGCGACGAGTCCAGCGACGTTGAATGTGATCACGAGTGATGATCCTAGGTATGTTTGAAGCGGAGAACCTTGGAGTCTGTCGAGAAGGTACGGTAGTGAGAGTATGAGAGCTGGATGCAAGAGTGAGCAATGGTTATCATTTGGACTGAACACATACCATTCCAGGGGATATTCGACACAAATCCAAACACATAAAACGCCGTTTTGGTGCTGGTTGCTAGGGGAGAAGGGGGGGAGGGGGTTGCTGAGCTTGTACTGCTGCTATCTTGAACCGAGCTGCTAAAGCCCGACGATGCCCGCCGTTGTCCGATGGAACCGTAGGAAACCATTGTGTGATAGCCACTGGGAGACAGACCGATTAGCCACCGAGATCGTCGAGTTCAGGAGACAGGGGCTGGGGGGGCCCTATATGAGTCCGCATGCACCGGTCGTGGGGTGGTCGTGGTCGAGTCGAGGTTCAGCACATGACGCGAGCATGGCGGGATCGTGGTGGTCGTTGGTCGCTTCCCACTTGCTGACTAATGCCAATCTATCACGTCAGCTGATGTAGTGGAGGGAAGTTATCAGGAGCCTAATCGGTTTCAAGAACGTACGGTCGGCCCCAGTTCTTGTTCTCCTGGCACTTACGTCTGTCTGAGTTATCGATTTGATAAAGAATACGAACGGTTCCATGAATGTCACAGATTTGACCAGCCCTTTGCGACGGTTTATGTTTACACGGTATCGTTCGTCACATCCGTGGGAGACGGAAGAAACAATCATCCCTGACAGCTTGACTTGCACCCGATGAGCACAGGATACATGAATATCTCGTCCGGTGTTTACCGGATAAATAGCCCAATTCTCATGTGGCGCTACTTATCTGCCTTGGGCTGTATCCACTCAAATTCCCGAGAGACCCAGAATTTGGGTATGCCCGGATTGTAGCCTGTTATGTCCGAGGTAGTTGATGGGCTTGCATCGATGACTCAGTGTTCATGGCGAAGCAGGTCCTGCGTTTCAGCTCGCTCAACTATTGTCATATCAATTAGCGTACTAGTTCAGCCTACTGTTTCGGGGCCGACCAGGCCTAGCCATGGCAGGCTGGATGAACTTTTAACAGCCTTGTCCGCGGGCCGTTCGCGCCGCCAAGACAAATAGAAGCGGGGCTACGACCGTCGTATCTTATCCCCGCGATGCATAATATTGCCCCTCCATAGGCCAATAAATTGATCGTTAACCATGATGTAACGTCGTGTCTTGTACCACAATGTGTCGGTACACCCATACCGAGTCTTACAATAGACAATTTGGGCAAGGGCGGAATTCCGGCCGTGACATTCCGGCCGCCGGGCGCTTAACTTCCGGCCGCGGCCGCATACCACTACAACTATGAGCGGGCATGGCGATTTTCACAGCTAATTTCTAGCCAATATGGTTTTAAAGTCTCTCATAACCATCAAATGCCGGTTTCTGCTCTTTTTGAGTCATTTTATCTTCATAAAATCGCTGGGTCTCCCATCTGCCAGACCCCTCGCGCCCCACCGACTGCTGCCGTGATATCCGAATTGACCCACTCCACGAAGCTGCACGGTAGTCGGAGGGGCTACCCAAATGACATATCTGACATTTATATATTGAATTTCGCACTTGGCCAACAACCACATCTAAAACCCGGCCGTCAGAGTCGCACGGCCGGAATTCCGGCCGTGAATGTTCAAGTTTGAGTCTGTTGCCACGAGGTGAAAGCATAGCCAAAAAATCCAAGACTTTCGCATATCACTACTGTAGTATCTAGCTATAATACATCCAAATCCTGTACGAGACTGTTGAGTCTGCCGGGAGATAACACAAATTCCGGCCGCCAGAGTGCCAAATTACAGCGCTTATCGGCCGGAAAATTGCAAATTCCGGCCTAGCCTAAATTGTCTAATCACATGAACCTACGAATCATACATCCGAATGATTCTTCCAGCCTGTTGTAGCTCGTATTTGACATTTAGTAACCGACAATAGAGTCCCTATATGCGGTTAAGCACAAGGTTCTGCTGGTGGACGCCTTCGAGGGAATAAATCCCGCAGCTCTAGTCCTGTCAGCCTGCCGTCCAAACCCACTGCTTATCATTAAACTACCAGTTCTTTATTGACTCTTCGTTTTGAATTTGTATTGGGTGCTATCCATTACGTTGTCTAGGAGTTCTGTGTGCCTAAATTAGTCATGTAAGAATATTTCGGAGGTCGTTGCGGGTCATCCCCAAGATATCGGTCAAAAATAGATATTCGTTTTATTCATTAGTGGCCGGTAAAGACACCGGGCTAATTTAACTGGATTCAATCTTCAAGCCGCTTGCCCATGAGCCATGGCACACAATAATATCAAGTCGGATGAAAAAATCTCACCCCAGCCTCCCAAGCTTCCCACACCAATCAAGTAGTACCACCGCCAGCGGTGACCGAAGGCGCCGTCTAAGGACGCATTTTGATGACATGCCATCAAGTCCGAATCAAACTAGTTTCCAAATCACTTGCCTATTTTGGACTTCCCGAGAGTCCCATGAGCGTCGCATCCTTCTCGTCGGCGGGCCGTCAATGCTTAGCTACCCGAGCGTTTTATCATATGGCGGTCCGGCATAGTGCAGCCTGCTCACTGAAATATGTGATGTGGGAGTATTTAAGACGACAGTCGAGCGTTCACAGACTTCACCAATACTTACTACTTCATACAACATGTTCTCAACTGCTGCTTTTTCTCTGCTGTATCTCGCTCCAGCCTTCCTAGCGGCCCCAGGAAGACGCTGTACCGGTACCATTTCGTCTCTCAGCGACGTGGCTGCTGCTGTCAAGTGCACGACCGTCAGTTGTTTTTTTGTGCTCCTGTGATAGCGACGCCTAACGTTATGAATGGGACGTATTATAGATCAACATCAATTCGTTTACTGTCCCTGCAAGCCAGACATTCGAGATCGATGCTCCGACCGGCGCAACCATCAACCTCCTCGGCAATGTTACCGTAAGTTGCGGAACTAACGCAACACGACTGAAGAGCTTACCATATGTGCAGTTTGGAGTAGCCTCGTGGGGTGGACCTTTGTTCCTATTGACCGGCACGAACATTCAATGTATGTGTCCCTCACACTGAAATCATCATCATCTCATCAGTTGAATTATCCACAGTTAACGGCAACGGCCACACTTTTAATGGCCAAGGCGAACAATACTGGGACGGCCTCGGCGCCACCGGCACCACCAAGCCCCATCCCATGATGAAGTACGTCGAGCACTGCGCTTGGATCATATTAGAGTGCTGATTAAAGACCAAAAAGAATCAGTTCATCTGGAAATTTTACCAACCTCATTGTCAAAAACTCTCCTCAGCAATGCTTTAGCTTCGGGAATAAGGCTGCTCTTGTAGTGTCCAAGGTGACTGTCGACAACTGTAAGTAACGCCTTGATTATCTCAGAAAGTGTTCTTCTAAGTTTTCATCAACAGCGGATGGAGATAGCCCGAACAGCAGGAGTAACGGGGCTGCGGCAGGCCACAACACGGATGGATTTGATGGCAAGTCACACAGATCATGCATCACATCCGCGCGGCTAACCTACGATCTAGTTTCAGTCTCGAGCCTCACTATCCAGGACAGCACCGTCCACAATCAGGACGATTGTCTTGCCATCAACCAGGGCTCTAATATTATATTCCAAAACAACAACTGTATCAACGGCCATGGGATCTCTGTGGGATCTATTGATTCTGACGTGACTGTTAGCAACGTGCAAATACTCAACAATGTAGTTACCAGCAATGACCAGGCTTTCCGCATCAAGACAAAAGCCTCTGCCACAGGGTAAGTCAAAATGTTGCGCGCATATATCCTTTCTAATCGAGATTACTTAGGTCGACGGTCTCGGGAATCACATACACCGGGAACCGCGCAACCAACTGCCGTAAATTCGGTGTTATTGTAGACCAAAGCTATCCTGCCACTCTGGGTCAAGCCGGAAACGGAGTTACAATTTCGGTGAGATGCTGTCTCCTTGATATATTAATACCCCTCATGCATCATTTCCCATCAGGGTGTGACTTTCTCTGGCACCAATACCGTTACGGTTGTAAGCAGCGCCAAGCGCGCCGAAGTCAACTGTGGATCTGGATCCTGTACTGGTGAGACCAAAATGTAACGGCAAGAACGCAAAGAAGACTAATCTATCACGTTAGGCACGTGGAACTGGTCTGGACTTACGATCACCGGCGGCTCCGCCGGTACGATCAATAACGCCCCAGTTACGGGCTTCACTCCTTAATTAATGAATACTGCACAATCTGAGCAAGAATGCCGCTAATTCTCTTTGTTCTGTGTTGTTCTTTCTTCCAAAACTTGTGTAGCTGCACCGTACGGTCCAGCAGGAAGTTTGGTTCCAATATATTCAATTTGAAAGGAACAAGAGGATACTACCCTCGGATAACCGCATATGTAGAATCTTTGAACTAGCAGAACTTGGAAGATGAAGACTTGCAAAAGGGCTACCAACCACCGCCGTTCGTCTGGGCTGGGCCGGGTAACTGTATGGCCATAAAGGCTTGGGCAGGCTTTATCACCTTATCTCCACCAAATATCTTCTGTAGCCTTCACTTCCGCGTCCGCGGAGCGGCTGGTCGCAGAGGTCTTTAATCTCTTTAACGAGGATACTTTCTTAATTCACATAGAACGGATACGATTGGGTACGAGAGCAAAGATACATGCAAAACTTCGCCCGCACTAAATGCGGTTGGTACTGTATAGTAAGCCACTCATAAGCGCCGTAAGCGCCAATCGACCGATACTTCCAACAGATACTGTATGCATACATCATCTTCAAAGCCTATTCATAGACCGGATGCAATTCAGGGAAACTCCAGTTAATCCAAGCCACCTATCACGGCTTGTTCGCTCCCTCAAGGGTCTCGTATTTTTGCTGTTAAACTCTGTGGGCGAAGCACAATGGGCGCCAACCACAGATCAAATATTCCATATACTCTCAAGCAGCCCTGGCGTCCGCATAGTAGAGCTTCGCTCTATAACTATACGAGGCGATTGGGGAACAGCCGCGATGATCCATCACCCTCAGTTACAGATAATATACCTCAAGGATGTAGATGCTACCGGATTGATTCAATTATTACCAAAAATACTCCGCACGCGCCCAAACCTGCACTTCGAAGTCAACTATTACGACAACGAGGCAGCAGTTACTGTTACGACTGCCTTTATGTCACGTACTAGCACCCGCGAGAAATATTTGTACACCACTTCTTAGTGGTCTAATATGCTTAGCTGAGCATGTGAGCCCTGGAAACTTCTTGAGTACGTTCTTTACCTTGTTCGGAGCACCTGTAAATTGAAACGAACCAAAAAGATACAGAAACTGTCGAGTTGTGGCTATTATAAGGTTATAACCCTGCGCTTTGTTCCATCAAAGCGCTTAACATCGTCACTTTACAAAGCGTATTTCTCAGTAGCTAATGCTTCATTTCGGCTGCTTCAAACTTCTGTGTACTCGTGAGAAGCTGCTGGATATCACATATGCTTTTGAATGCCATATATGGGTTATTAACGGGTGCTGGCGGCTCATAAGAACAAGTGTACAAATATTTGTCGCGGGTGCTATTACACAGATCGGCGCTCTTGGCATCTGATTCGGCCGTGTACAAATCATCCCATCGCTCGGAGAGTACTTCTCATCTATTAAATCTCTGAAAATGCTGGTACTCGGTCCTGATCGCGATGACATTCGGCTAATTTTGGACGGATTGCTTTTGTTCACGGCGGGAACCGCTCTTCCCCGTTTTCCAGGGTTGTCGAAATTGCTATTCATCGAGGCTAACCTGAGCTCACAAACAGTAGTCGATGTTCAGCAACTTGTTGAGATCAACTCTATAGACGCCATCGATTTTGTGAATCTCGAATATGATGATGGCAACGAAAGCTTCGTTGATGCAGTGATAAATCAGTTGCCCCAGTTCAGCGGATATACACACTACGATCTTGAGAGTATGGAAGACGGATGGAGCGAATTCATCCAAGAGCAGTTGGAACAACCATGAATTGAATGGTTCAACGCATTATGCGACTTGTTGTTCTGCCTCAGGTGACATTCTTTGTACATTGTAGTATGATATTCTGAATAAGATACATCTTCTGCGTTCTGTGTCAGAAGTATCTCAAGCCCACCACTGGCCAATACAAAACCTGATCAACCCGCCAATAACATACCCCACATACATCCACAACTGCAACACCCGAGCTCCACTCCGCCCTTGCACCCCTTTCCGTTCTCCAACAGCTACAAAACCAAGGGATCCGCCGTACCCGCTCACAAACGCGAACAAGAACACCAAAAATAGGAACCCAAAGTCACCAATGATGGGGGCAAGCACAGGTGATACAGGATCAGGTGTGACCGGTTGTGTTCTGGGCGAGTGAAGATTGCATATCAGGAACAACGGGGCGATGATCGTTTGGAGAGCGGAATAGGCGAGGAGAGTTCGTGGTGATACGGGTGTGGGATAAATTGTGACGAATAATCAGCCCACGAAGTCTCCTGTGCTGACTACCAAGAAGTGGAATTCTCGAAAGAGAAGTCGACTCCATGGCACGCTAGTCGGTCCTACATGCGCCGTAACAGCCGGGCGCATAGCCTAGTGCGTGAAACCAATTAGTTATGATTTGATAATGGAAGGGGTGGAACGCACAAGGGTTACAATCCACAGCCACACCTGGGCCAAGTTGTACTTCCAGTCTCGTATCGTAGTCGTCCATATCCCGTCATCTTATTCCGGAGCGATACTCAACTCCGTTTCCAGCAGTCGAGCACGTTCTGGGTCGGTTTCGGTCAGAGTACCAAACTTGGTTTTATAAATTTCAGTATTCCGAACTGTATAATTGAATGCGAAAAGACTGAAGATCGAGACCAAAGCGCAGATGGAAAAATTGAATACAACGGCTAGGCTTCCATCTGCTATACCTTCGTCGTCTGATATAAGAGTGAGAATAAAGACGCAAAAGCTTCCGATCACTCCGACTAGTGCCGTGCCCGAAAAAAAAGACGCAAGCATGTCGGATCCGAAAGCGGTAGCGACAGCCACGATAGGTGTGTTGAGGAAGGAATTTGCCGCGGAGGATAGTAGGGTACCGAGAAGCACCATCGCGAAGAGTGTCGAAGTTGGCCATAGAGGAATGGTAGAGAGCACGAGAAGAACTGCAGTGATTAAGTAAACGGAAGCTGTGATACTTGGGGTTGGGTGGAGCTGGGCATATCAAGTCGACGGGTCAGACTTTAGTTGGTAGGCGGTTGCGTGACAAACCTTGTCGGCCATCCAGGTGGCTGTAGCCAGAGCAATAAGGCCAGAAATGTTATATGTTGATACCACTGAGGCCCCCAAATACACTTGAAGCGGTGAATCTTCTAATCTATCTAAAAGATATGGCAACGAGAGGACCACAGCTGGAGTCGAGTGTAAGTAGGCACCTCTGAGCGTGTCCGCTAGTACATACCATTCCATGGAATATTCGCCACTACTCCGAGCAGGTAGAACGTGCTCTTCGTCATCGCCCGAAAGGGCTTGTCAGAAACAATCGTTGAACTGATGTTAGTTCTGTCCCCTGCGATATCGGATCCTGAAGATGACCCCCGTCTAATCGAACCGTACGCGGCCATAACCTGGCGATAATTTTGCCGTGTAAGAGTCGAGCTACTGCTGTCGTCAAGTTCAAGAAGGGGGATATCTCTATTGAGGATGCCATACACGTGCAAAAATCAGAACTGGTGGTGAAGAAGCCGAGGAGGCGGCCACACTGTTAATCGGTTCCAGAAGCTGATTCATGATGGTTCATTTATCAAGTCAGATGATGTCATAATATTCCTGCTCAATTGATTAACCTTTCGCTGAAACACGAAGCCCTCATATGTGCCTTAACGCCGATGAGATACACGGTACCAGCAAGCCAAAAGTGAAGCGACTTCGTTGCCTGTTGCCCTAGTATTTCTATATTCACTATAGGTTTAGCTCCCACAATATTGCACACGCGAAACAAAACAAGGTACCAATCTAAATCACCCACAAAACTCAAAAACACCTGAACAGCGTATCTAGTCATAACCAGCGCTCGATCCGCGTACTGAGTATACTTCCCAGAGCGTAACCAACATACATCCAGAACTGCAAAACCCTCGTTCCATTTCGTCCATCGGAACCTTTCTGCGCCCCGACCGCCACAAATCCGAGTGAGGAGAGGTGCCCGCATGCTAGTGCAAACATAAACACCAGTGTAAAAAAGCCGAAATCTCCGATTATACCAGGCGAGCGTATGTTGCAGAACGGCAAGAGCAGGGCAATAGTGACCGGAAAAGCCAGTGAAAAAAGGAGAGAAGATGCAGAGACGGGTGATCGGCGGGCCAATACCAGAGTGCATCCGGCTAAAACGCCTAAATTAACAACTAGAAAGTGAAAGGCGTTGAACATCAGCTGGGTCCAGCGCAAGTTGGTTGGAGCAACGTGAGTCGTGACGGTGGGGAACACGGCCTTGCATTCATAGTCAATCTTTCTGTGCGTGAAGAGAAATGAATGAGAAGCTTACCAGAGTGGTTATACTAGTCATAGTCTGAGCCAGATTATAATCCCAGTTACGCCTTGTAGTGTCCCACACGCCCTTGCTTCGTTCCAAACCCGTACCCGGAGGCGCTCGTAGCAAACGAGCCTGCTCCGAATGATACCTCAAAAGACTAGAATCCTCGAACCTCTCCTTGAAAGTATGCGCCGGTCGGATACCAACGTGAAACGCGGCAAGACTAAAAAGAGAGACAACCAAGGAAAGCGAAGTCGATAAATAGAGTCCAGTTGGGCCTTGAGCTTCTGGTTCTGAGACACATGCCGCGAGGAACACTCCAGCACTAATCACAACTCCGACGAGGGCGGTACCGGAAAAGAATGACGCGATAGCCTGAGGTCCAAATGCGGTTGCAACTGCAACAACCGGCGTCCGAAACAACGAATTCAAGCACGTGAGCGCCAACGAGCCAACGATGGCCAGTGAGAATAGAATGTCGGGAGGGAGCGACCAGAATGGAAGTGTACCAAAGGCAAATAATGTTACAGCTAGACCAGAGATGGAGAGTGTGATGCCAGAAGTCGGATGAAGCTGACAATCAAGATCAATTAGAGCGTTACCAGCCACGCCATGCGACGGACCGAATCTGCTTGCCGTGTTGTGATCCAGGACCCGATTAGCCCGAATACGGTGAATGTTGTAGTGGCCCATGATGCAAGCTTCTGTTTGAATGGCGATCCTTCCAGTTCATGGAGCAGATATGGTAGAGTAAGAGTGAATACTACCAGGGAACTATTAGCGTTTTGGGCAAGTCAAACAAGTACGAAACTTGCCGCTCCAAGGGATCTGCGCTACTACGCCAAACGCATAAAATATAGCCTTCGTAGCGTTCGGTAGCGGGTGTATGCCCGATAAGGTTTCCGTCGGGACGCCAGAATTCCGGTCTGCGTTGCCGGTGGATAGGTAGGACGGCATGTTGGTGGCCAAGTCCGTCTTTGTTTCGATATGTCAGGAGCCGCAGCCGTCGAGTTGCCCGAGTGCTTGTGCCAACAACAGGAGGGAGCGAATGCGCACTGTGACCCCGAACCGGCTGACACTCCGGCTGACAAATATTGGGTTTGCACGTCACATGATATGCCACGGTCACGGACACCTGGCGACTCCACATGAGAGCGAGCGACAACGACGCACAAAATACACAGAAAAATATATAAAAGCTCACAGTATGTACTGGGGGGGGATATTTATCTGAGCTCGAAGGCGTTCGATGTTGCACAGTGGCTATATGCCGTTGTCTTTCCGTCTGGTAGACGTCCAGTTCCATTCAGGTTGTACTTGAGCTTCGCTACCTAAGCCTTTTATACATACCGGACGAAGATATGATGGTGCATATCCCTGAATTGGAAGTCCTGAATTTCAACGATATGGATGCCACTGGAATGATCCACTTGTTGCCGAACGTCCTATGCACACGGCCAAACCTCCCCTTTGAAGCCAACTGCTATGACAACCCGGAGGTCACTGCTGCTACAACCGCGCTTATGGGCCGTACACAGATCGATGCTCTCGCTCTCTGGTTCGACGCTCTAGACGAAACCTCATCGCTTGAAGAATACTTCTCGTCGTTGAAATCTTTAAAAATGCTAGTACTCAGTCTTAATTGCGAGGGAATACAGCCAGTTCTCGATGCGTTGCTTTTACCTCTCTCGGCAACCCCTGGCCCTCGATTTCCAGATCTCTCAAGAATTCTATTTATAAGTGCGCGGCTTGACTCGCAAACAGTGGTCGATCTACAAGTGCTCGTCAAGGTTAACTCGATAGATGCCATCGATTTTGTGGACCTTGATCTTGATGAGCGGGATGGAGAGGTGAACAAAGAGTTTATGGATGAGGTATTCATCACGAACTTGGGCTCCGGCTGATATCGCGATATAGTACCATATATTTTGCATCTACCCCTATATGACAGATCAGCCGTGTTTTGGTATATCAGTGACTGATCAGTGATTGGTGGTTTTTGCTGGTCTGATGTTTTTTGCCGGTCTGCCGGATTTCACCCGTCTGATGAATACCAACAGGCTGTTCAAAGGATATATGTCTCATATCAACCCGTATGACAATACGACCGTTCTTGGCAATTCGATTTGATACTGCGGCTACTTTCTGACACTGTTCGGTAGTTCTCGAATAGCACTCATTTCATTTCATTGGTATTGTACAAGATTGACAGGCGACAGTGTTTAGTTCTGTGTATAGAAAGCGGACGAGATAAGCGACTGTTGACAGTCGAAACACCAAAACCCGAATCAAGTTGAATTAGGTGTATGCGCGCGCGCCTGAGAAGCTTGTGTTAGGGCGTTGGCACGACAAACATGTGAAACCAGAACTCACATCGTGCAAAAACTATCGGCCTGACTGCCCAAGGAGAAACGGGTGAGTAACGGTGAGAAAAAAGGGTGTAACTACGTACAAGTTCGTTGCACCGGGAAGCCGCCGAGTCTGACTCGTGGATACCTCACATCACGTGACCATGGGCCGCGCCCAAGTTTTCGCCCAACTACTGTGCGCAGTGTGTCCCATCCTCACGGTGCACAGTGAGATGGAGCGAGCACAAGATACAGCCAAAAATATAAGACCGACCGTTTAATGCAGCGTTATATAGGCGAGAATTACGACAGAAATGTTAACTTACGGGCTGTCAGTTGAGTACAAGTCCAAGAAGTTACGGGAGGGGGACTGTTAAGGCCATCGAATATTCGCTATGCAATCGGCCCTAGCTTTATAGATACTTCAACACAGTGGAGGTGCTAGCGCCTCGATTGACAGGTGATGTTTCAGTCCCTTGGTTCCATGCGGCCCACTAAGCGGCTCTTGTTGTATGTGCCTGAGCTATTTTTCACTTGACCGAGGACAAGCCGGAGTCTCATTCACCGTGTATACTTGGTACTAGATGATCTCTAACCCTTCTTTGGTAGTCGAGGTATGCTGAAAGTTGAGCGAAATTAAATTTACGCCTCATCTTTACCCAATGGTGGTGTTAGAATGTGTCCATTGGCATAGGGCTTCTAATATACATGTAATATAGCAGTCGGATTACCTCTATAATACTTGCGTGGGTCAGACGCTATCTGGTCTGCCTGATGAATCGCCTATATTCTAGAATCTGACATGCCGATTTTTACCGACCTTCGCCAGGGTGGTTGTCAAATATATATGTCAACCACCCCCGATCAGAGCTGATCAATTGTATTTCACCTATATTTCACCATCAGCCACAGCCCAAGTTCGTGATGTTGGTACAGCTACCTCAATTTCAAGAGGATGTACAATTCGATCATGGGACCATGGACGGTGGGTGGAATAAGTTCATACAAAGGCAACTGCAACAAACGAGAGTTTGAATGATGGAATAAATGGTGTATGGTTCGATAATTCAATATGACAATGGAACCCCAGAAGATTCGTAAGCCCAATTTGGTTCAACAGTCACCACAAGTCAGCGGTCATGGGCCTTTGTATGACCAAACTAACCGGGCAGAAAATTATATTCATACTTGATTACATTTAAACTTGGTTTCTACACATTGTGCCCGCAGACAAATACCGTTTAGATTAAAGTGCAACAGAACAGCCTTGAAACTGTCGGCAGAGTACCTAGAATCATAGGCTTCTTTCTATCCACGTACTCAACACACTCCCGACAGTATACCCAACAAACATCCAAAGTTGCAAAACCCTCGTCCCATTTCCTCCATCTGAGCCTTTCTGCCTTCCGACTGCGACAAACCCGAGTGACGAGATGTGTCCTGTAATCGAACCAAACGTGAATACTAACGCAAGGAAGCCAAAGTCTCCGATAACTCCGGGAGAACTTATTAAGCAGAACGGGAACATTAGGGCGATGAGGACTGGGACAGATATAGAAACGAGAAGGAAAGATGCAGGGACGGGCGACCGACGGGCCAGTACCAGAGTACGACCAGCTAAGTCTCCCAGGTTGAAAACCAAGAAGTGAAATGCGTTGAACGTCAGTGGGGTCCAGTCGAGATCGATAGGAACGGCGTGAGTCGTGACAGTGGGGAACACAGCCTAAGGACCTTCATTCAAATTACCATATGACAAATAGAGAACGCAAAGCGTACCAAAGTT
Organism: Ceratobasidium sp. AG-Ba; assembly: GCA_016906575.1. Classification (NCBI taxonomy): domain Eukaryota; kingdom Fungi; phylum Basidiomycota; class Agaricomycetes; order Cantharellales; family Ceratobasidiaceae; genus Ceratobasidium; species Ceratobasidium sp. AG-Ba. The sequence goes on from CP059640.1 coordinate 1,678,946, forward strand.
ACCGCACCAATCATAGTCTGAGCCAAATTGTAGTCCCAATTACGCCTTGTAGTGCCCCACACTCCTTCGTTGCGGTCTAGTTCCACGTCTCGAGGGGCTTCAAGCAACCGCTCACGCTCCGAATCGCGCTCCAAGCTAGCCGATTCAAACTTCTCCTTGAAAGTCTGTATCGATCTGATACCAACGTGATACGCGATAAGGCTAACAAGGGAGACGCTGATAGAAAGCAAGATGGATATAAAGAGCCCAATCCGGCCCTGAGAGTCCGTTTCCGAAACATATGCTGCGAGGAACACTCCGGCGCTGATAACAACCGCGACAAGGGCAGTACCGGAAAAGAATGAACCGATGGCCTCAGGCCCAAATGCGCTCGCGACCGCGATAACCGGCGTTCGGAATAACGAAATCGATCCTGCGAGAGGGGATGATCCAACGACGGCTACCGAGAATAATGCATTGGGTGAAAGTGACCAAAACGGAAGCGTGCCGAGAGCAAGGAGAGTAACCACGAGAGCTGATATCGCAATAGTGATACTGAAGGTGGGCCGAAGCTAGGATCAGAATCGGTCAATAAAGTTGCAAGTCAGACCAAGAATTTCACACGACAAACCGAATTCGCCTGCTGGGTGGTGATCCACAACCCAACCAACACTAAAACATTAAAGGTAGTGCTCATCCACGACGCAAGTCTCAATCTCAATGGCGATTGCCCCAGTTCATCAAGTAGATATGGGAGAGTCAGAATCAATACTAACAATGGGCCGTTGAGCTCTCTTGTGAACCAAGAAAATAATGGAACGCACCATTCCAAGGTGTCACTGCGACTACGCCAAACACATAGAAAACGGCACTCGTAGCTTTTGGTAGCGAACCTTCAGCGGATGAAGACCGCATTGGACCACTGTGCGTCGAACCCACATTGGCACCCGATAGATAATATGGCATAGTCGTGAGTCGGTCGATGTTTTCCCGAGATCGAGGCAGCAGCAAGGGGGACCAGAGCTTCCACACGATCTTGCGCCAGGAGACGCAGCGGTTGTATGTTCGGCTCAGGCTCCAGCTGACAAATTTTCATTTATCACGCCACAACAGAATCGGCAACACTGTGGCGGCTCGCCTGTCTTTCCCTAGTAATCCATGGTGACGCTGAACCAGTAAACAGCAAAAATAATCCATCCTTGGCGTGATTCAGATCTAGAGAACTAAAAGTCCAACACGGCAGGTTGCCCCTCGAGCGCTATCTTGCTTTACGAAGACCGATTAGTTGCATAACTCCCTTCATTCATTCCATGAAAATGCTTCAGTCCGAACATAATTGGATCTTCGAAAGCGAACATGAACGAAAGCCAACTTTCCAAGTGTGGTGGTGCCGACAGAATCTGAATATGTTGTGGGCACCTTTAAACCCAGATACAGCAGCACCACTTGGCTTTCAGCCCCTAGGCTCAAGCCTCACTAATTTTGGCGTTTTTCAGACCGAGAATATCATAGGCGAAATCTGGGGAATCTGTTGGGCGTAAGCCAGCGCTTAGCTCGACAAGTATTACCCACGGTCGCCGTATGGGAAGAGTAAAGGTTTTTTTTACCCGCCTCTTATCAGAGTTGTTGAGGTTCAATAGGCACAAGCTCAGTACATGCCTTCTCACAGCTGGAGTTGGAAGGGGTAGAGAACAAGAAACCCGCAGCACGTGACTGGGAGTCGAGCGGAGTCCTACGGAACATTTCTACTGTGAGATCACGAACATAGCAACCAACTTCGAGAGATTGCAGCAAAAAAAATAATTGTGGAGCGTCAGGATTGCAATTTTTCTCCTTGATATGGTCGTGGGTGGAAGCAGATGCAGCGAGGCAATGCATACAGTTAACAGCCATCACACACAAGTTACGCAGCGTTTCATGGAAGTATGTATGCCAGCCCAGTATACGGTAGCTTCAGGGACTCCAGACATCATACTAAACGTTGTATCGAGTCCCATGAAAGGCATGTGAGCTGTGACTCCCAGGAGCAAAAGCATCGCAAGGTCCGTAGCAAAGTTGATAACGTAGACTCGAAGGTAAGCAGTAACGATCTACAGTTCACCAAAGACCAACAGTCAATAGCAGAAATATACAGGCTACACTTCTGTAGTTGTAGGCTTATGGTGGCTGAGAGTGAGGCACAGATTATTGTTTGCACATGGATGATGATGTTGTGCGGCTGCCCGTGACATCAACCAGGCAGTATAGGCTCGTGACCAGCCATTCTCGCTTACGTATTGTAGGCGCCAAACACGACCAACAAAGCACCAAACAAACACAGAAGACACGACGCGAGAACGGCTGGCGCAATTTACCTATGGACTTCGGCCGGGCAAGTTCGGCGATCGCTTTGAGAGGGACTTACAGGGTTTTCGGAAATGTTGTGCACTCCCGCATTTCCGTGCACGCCGCTCCACCGGCTGACATAGCAATCAAAATCACACATAAGCCAAACACGAACCAAACCGAAGTGCCGTGGATAGCAGAGAATGAACCGTATCTCAACAAGGAGAGCAGCATGAGGCGATCGATGGGTATATTCGGGATCGCATCGTCGGCTCGAACGACTTTTTGTACAAATTCCACCATAAAAGTCTGAAATAAAATCGAACGAAAACGAACTCTCACCAGCACTGTGGGGGTGATATCTGGAGTTAGAAACAAGCACTTCCAGGCAAATGCGCTCATGTAAACCTCCAAATTATACTGGCTGTTCCCTCATAAGTGTCACTTTGTGTCCTACATGCGAATGATATTGCGAATCGTATTTTGGACTGACTGCACACAGTACCTAGAGCGGTGTATTCGGTTGACCTATGTCATTCAGTTCATTCCTCAAGCTCATCCGTCCGCTCAGGTGAAAAGAGCCTCTACACACTCCCGTGAGATATCACTCGCTTACAATTCTAGACCCCCCCCAGTGCTGATGAGAGTTTGTTTTCGTTCGATTTTATTTCAGACTTTTATGGTGGAATTTGTACAAAAAGTCGTTCGAGCCGACGATGCGATCCCGAATATACCCATCGATCGCCTCATGCTGCTCTCCTTGTTGAGATACGGTTCATTCTCTGCTATCCACGGCACTTCGGTTTGGTTCGTGTTTGGCTTATGTGTGATTTTGATTGCTATGTCAGCCGGTGGAGCGGCGTGCACGGAAATGCGGGAGTGCACAACATTTCCAAAAACCCTATAGCGTTTCTACGCGTGAGCGCTCGGGACAAGGCGGCCTCTCCGCTCACCACAACTCATCCAAGTGGTCAGGAATGCGTGCATAGAGCACTACATGAGTTTTCTGAGCGTCCACGAGCTCCGAATAAAAACGTTCTGACAGTAAGCATTGGTTGAATCAAATATCTCGCCAGCCACACACAGCTACCCATCGTTGAAGCCGTATTCTGTCCTAAATAACATCTAGGACCCTAAGGGCATACTCTCTCCATCGTATATGCGCATAGGCAATGCAGTAAACTGCGCAAAAGCGCTATTTTGTTGCCCTTCGTTGTCACCTGACCAGTTTCATCGAGCCCCACCGCAGTGTCCGACGGCTATAGTGCGACACATTGCTCCATAGGTTCTTATTTTTGGCACACGGGATGCCGACGAGTGTATTACGATTATGCCAGAGGTACGAATGAATGTTAGTGGAAGTATCCCGTAGAAATGGCAATTTATGGACTTTCTGAGACCACCACCATTCGAGAGTGCGGTTCCCGTTTGCACGAATGCATTCAACAAATTCCAGGGCAATTTCGAGCTCGGAGTCTACAAAACCATTACAACGGGGGGTAATCAAAAATAATCGAAAATCCGATCCGAAACGATTACCCCGATTATACCAGCCGACGCACGAAGCTTGACCTTGCCCCCCAAACTGCTCCAAACATCGACCAAGCAAACAACCGAAAAAGGATGATTACATGATAGCAATAAAACGTGTGTTCCTAATACGTCGATAAACTGAGCCGCCCTCGTATGTCGACAAAACACACCGCAAGGATCAAGCGTAGTGCGTCGGCCGGTTACGAGCCTAGGGCAGTAAGCGACCGGGGACGGCAAACAAATAAGCAGGTGACCGGCAAAACAAAGAAAGCTACAAGATGGTCGGTAAATCGCGGAAGAGCTTTGTGAATAGGGGTAGAGGTGGCAAGATTATTTGCCGCGAGCGTCAGAAGTCCTCGATCATTGTGGTACGTAGCTGAATCCAAAGATCGACGGCGATCATCTTCCGCCTCGGCCATGCAGTCCCGCTGAGATAGGCCAGACCTGGCCGTATCCCCGAGAACGTTAAACGTGCCTTGCTTTCACAGGGTGAATTTTGATATGAAGCGAAAATACGACAATCGTCGGTCATGATATTTTGCAAGAGAACCATGTATGCATATGTACAAAACGTCAACTACTGAAACCCAGATCGAAAAATCGTTATATGATGCATCTAAAGAACATATCTAAACAAAGGACTAGCGTCACCCATCTCCCGGAACTCGCTCTTGCGCTCATGAGTAATGCCCTCGGCCTTGCACTGAGCCTCCTTTCGCTTGTTGAGGCGGTCGAGATTCCACCAAGAAAAGCCGGCGGCGGCGAAAGCCATGCAGAGCGACGCAATCACAACGTTGTGGCCAAGCTTGTACCGGGGAGCATCCCTCGCACGATAAACGAACGAAGAGCAGATACCACCGAGGTTACCAATACCGATACTACGGGAAAGATGATCAGTACTTGAGTCCTCCAGAAATTGAAAGAAAACGTACGCCATAGCCAGAACAACGGCACGCTTGGTGTCTCCCCCAACGTTGTTGCTGATCCAAGAGATCAAGCAAGGGACGGTCGAGTATACACCAGCGCAAGTGAGGAAAATGCCAGCGTACGCAACATCGGGGTTCTTGGTTGCGCGGACCATCGCATAACCAGTAATGCTGACGAGTTGGAGACCCATGACGAATGGTGCGCGTCGGCCAACCTTGTCACTGGCGGTAGCGGCAGCGAATGCGACAAACATGGCGAGGCAGTACGGGGGAGTCGACATCAGTTGAGCCTTGGCAGCAGTATAACCAAGGTCCTTGATGATTTGAGGGATGAAGAGGGAGAAGGCGTAGACAGGAATGAGGCCACCAAGATAGACGATGCTGAAGACCCAGGACTTGTAGTCGGTGAAGGCCTGCTTGACGAACTTGGGAGAGAAATGCGTGGCGAGGTCGGGAGAATCGGCTTTCATCATATCGAGGAGACGTGTGCGTTCAGATTCATCGAGGAACTTTGCGTTCTCGGGTAACTTCAAATCTCCTTTAGAGATCAATCGAAGGTAGAACAGCAAGGGTGACTCACGTCATGCATGTAGAAGAACGAAACGAGACCGACAAGGATAGTAACGAGGCCTTCGAGCAGGAAGATCCATTGCCAACCTTTGAGACCGGCAAGTCCATCCATCTTGACGATCCCATAGGCAAGGATACCACTGAAGGCGCCCGAACTCGTGGTGGATCTGTAGAAACATACATCAATGAATAACTGGATACAGGCAGGACCTAGGTCACTCACGCATAGAAGATAGCGATACGTTGTGCTAAGCTTCCGCGGGGATACCAGAGCGATATGTAAAAGTTGATACCAGGAAACAGGCCGGCCTCCGTTACGCCCAGGAAAACACGAGAAAGTACGATCCCCGGGTAGGTGTTGACTACACACATGAGGGCTGTGACCAGCCCCCATGCGACCATCTGTCCCGGAAACCAGCGCGAGGCACCAATCTTCTTCATGGCTAGATTAGACTAGAAGGCTCTTTTCAGTAAATGTCCTATGATAATATTCGGGAATGAACTCACAGGAATTTCGAAAGCACAATACTAGAAAAAGGAAGCGCCTCAGCGGCCGTCAGGCTCAAGCATAGATTATACTCACAGTAATATAGAACACTGAGGCCGCAATGTTGTAATCGAATCCTTTCATCTTGAGATCCTTCTCCATGCCTGCAATCTTGGCATTGCCGAAGTTCGTTCGATCCCTATTGCAGCATGAGCACTCCAATCCTTTCGACAAATACCCTATTGGGAACTTACAAGAACGATAATAGATGCAAAAGGGAGACGAGGGGTAAGATGTTCCAGTCAATCTTCCGTAGCAGTCTATTGTCAGACAGCTGCTCGCCCGCCGGAAGCTTTGGCACGGCGAGCGACAAGTCCTTCTCCGAGTGCTTGTCGAGAGACGACACAGAGGGAGACGACTTGGGAGACATGATGGGACGGGATGATGTCGAAGCGAGGCTGAAGGCCCGTCTATAAACTGGGAATCTCGGCACGCCAAGGCACAGAAGAGATGGTCTAGCGAGGGGGGGAGGTACAACCGTTCTAGGGTGAGATGCCCAGCACACGCGGGCCGAGAACAGAAGAGCGGTATCTCGTTGCCACCCAAACTATATGCGGTCAGGAATCAGTCCGATCGGCGGAGCGGTTTAAGGTCCTCGGACGGTAATAGCATACCATCTCTAGGCATCCCAAATTAGATGACCCTTGGCTTCTTGGTGCTTAGTCAGACTCCCCGGAGCGGGCTCGTGTTTCTGGGATTCAACACTCAAATCGGATATCAGTGATTTGCAGCCCATAGGAGTGTGTGAGCTTAACCGCTACAGGTCTCCGCTGCCAATTTCGCTCAATTGCACAACCATGCCCCTTGGTTTCGACACCCCGGGGCTATTGTCCTCGAATTCGCAACGCAAGCACACCATTTCGCTCCCGGTCTGGATATCGGATGTCTTCTTCACATTAGTTTCCTAAGCCTCCGGGGGCCGCAGTGAGAGTACCCTCGCAGCGAGGGAACCATTTCAAACTTCGACTCCTTGCAGCACAAAATAAAGCCTAGCCTAGTACCTGATCCTCAGCCTGCACGCGCCGATACAGAACGTGTTGACCCTCTTCTTGTACCTTCCATACCTCGTACCTTATAGTGCAAATCGGTACTTTTCCATACTCGCGCGTGCAAGGGTATAACACTAGGTTTCATGGATGATCATTGCCGAGCCAGGTTCGCGGTGCCGAGCTGATTCAATACAATCAAACGTAGTTGGCTGATCAGGTTGACGTGCAATTGACAGCAGCATGAGTAGATAAGCAGCCATTTCGACGTGACATCGTCATCACCATCACGGGCAAAAATAGGTAAAGTGTGGTTGCCGTCCGGCCCTGCTGCCCTCATGGCCGGAAGTAGATTGCCCTCTCGGCTCCGGTGAACCATCTGGTCAAGGCCCGAGCCCGAACGCATACACTCTTCCCTGTTCCGTCGCCATCACCCCGCCCTGGATTTCGGGAACAAGTTCTTGGGGTGTGGGCGTGCATGGTGTTCAATATCCCCCATGCTTGGCGCCTTCTCGGTCCTGAATGGACCGTACATCATATATAGGTCATTGGCTTGGTCGTTCTTGGTGGTCTCGGCTCACTCGTTTGCGTTCCTGCGCTTTGCCTCGTTGTAAACTAGACTCTTCACCTCAAATCTCGTCATGCCGCCTGCGCAGGTTATTGTAGGCCGCGGGTTTGATGTCTTACTCGTCGCGGCCGCGGCGTTGAGCCCATCGTCCCAGACAGCTGCCTATATGCGTGTCGCCGCTATGACGCTCGCTGCGTACGAGTACGATGTGCAATTATTTCTTCGTCGAGGGTGTTTATTGACGCAGTTCACAGCTGGATCATTACCCTAAAGCCTGAAATAAAGCTTTACAGGCGACACAAGACGTTCAGTAAGGCTGTCACGCTGTTCGCGTTAATCCGGTAGGTAGTCTCATCCAGATACTGGGAAACTTGCCACTCATGACATCGCCGCCCAAAGATACGTGAGCATTGCAGCAATCATTACTTCCAACGTTGGCTTTTTTGGGACTGGTTTCTCGGCCCGTGCGTGCCATCATTACCACCTCGTTGCACCTCTTTTGAAAAGTAAGTCGATCTGAATCGCCGTCCCATCTCTTTGTCCGGCTGACCCAGCCTTTTCCGTCAATTTTTTGTACAACAGTGTTCGCGACTCTAATATCCCAGGTCATTATCTCTATCCGTACGTATGCGATTTCGCGCAAGGCGCGCTGGGTACTGTGGACACTCTCTATTTTGTTTGTGTTGTCGTGCGTGGTGAGTCAGTCAGCTACAGAATTTGAAAATCACAGGCTGATGGACGCCGGAAAAATGCTCGGTATTTTATTTTTGGTGACGGCCTTCGAATCGTCTGGATATTGCCTGCAACGGGGTTGCATGAACCTAGCCCGAAGTTCTTGGGAACGCGTGGCAGCGAAAGGCCGTGCAGAACTCTTCGGTAGGTCTGTTTTGTGCTATTGTCCTCGTCGTGCTTCTGACGAACCTTGTGATATCCAGTTCAAGTGAGTGCCTCGATGGTTCTTGTTCTTTTACGCCTCATCTTTCTGACGCTGATGCTCGATCACTCCGCGTGAACAAAAAAAAAATCGAAATTGCGAAGTTGCACGTCTGGTAACCTTCCCGAGCACAAGATCGCATGGCTTCACTACCTTGCGGCAGTCGTATTCGATACTGTCGCAATGGGGATCGCAACCTTTTATCTCTGGTCGCCTACTAAGAGGTCGTAAGTACACCCTTTGTCCCTATCTCTTGTGCAGGTATTGACCTGTGTGGTAGGGTCACGGGTCTCGCAAAGGTTATGCTTGAAGAGGGCCTGATGTATTTTGTGCTCCTGACCGGTCAGTAACTTTCACGCCTAGGAACGTCGTGCTGGCTAACACGTGTTGAACCATTCTATTTGCGACCTATATTGCCGACGATCCTTCGCTTCCTCACCCCCCACGCCACGTGACCATCCACGCCACAATTTTGCCACTCGTTGCCCCTTGACTAAACTTTGTTGGTCTATCCCTGAAACAGTGGCAAATGTCGTGAACCTTGCGATGTTCAATATGGCCGATATTTCTGCCCAGTCGTGTGCTGCGGTGTTCGGCCAGGCAGTCACAATGATCATGAGTCAGCGCATCATCCTTAATTTACAGGGTCAGTCATTTGAAATTGATCGCATTCACGCCACGGCCACTAACCAGCACTTTGATATGTCCGTTTTCGCCTGCCACCTCCAAATCCCTGAATTGAATGCGGTGTCATGTGTTTGATCGATATGGTATGGGATGCATTCACCCTTGGCGTCCTGTTTGGATTTGGCTTCTTTGCTTGCTTGACAACAATCGCTAACATAGAATGGACGAGAGAGCCAACCCAGGCGCCCTCGAACTCTCACTCGACGCCCAACTACGCGATGAACGTCCTCAACCAACGATCCTACACTGGTACGGGCCAGCACACACCAAACCATCTAGTTGCCACAAAACACGACACCTGGCTTGAACCTGGGCTTGACCAAAAGCGCTCTGCTCATAATCACGGTCACGTTCGTCGCCCAAGCTCGGGAGCTTTTGACTTCAGTGATGGCGATGCCGACCTCACACGCGTGCATGTTGTTGTCGAGCGCGAGGTACGATACGACGAGAATGGAAGCGTCTCGGAGAAGTCTATTTCTGATGTAAATGCAAAGAAGTAATGCGGGGGACGGTGGGAACGTAGATAATATGGCTGTAGCTTCCTTTTGCGCGTCTTTCTTTTGGGAACTTGTCCTCATTTTCACTCGTTTGTGTCCAACTCTTTGTCGTTCGCTTGTTCCGAGTTGGTCGTGTACATGATGAATGATGTGCACATCCTTGCTTGCATCAGGCGAGCGACTTCTAGATCTTCTTCCAGTTTCTGTTCTTTTGGGTATTCGCGTTATGGTTATGGCTATCCTTGGATTCGTGATCGTGCGGGAAAATGTACAGACAGTATACAGTAGAACAATCACTGCTCTCAATTTCTCCGCTCCGAGGCAAGGAACCGATAAGTATCCACTAGCGGATCGAGTTTCAAAGCGATTCTTAGACTACCCTAGATAGCAAGCTTCTGGACGAGAACATCACTCCTTACGCGGAGACAAAGTAAGAAATAGGGAGCACAGTGTTCTCTCCGGGCCGATAGGACATGCCAATATACTTGCAATAACGAGATATATTCAAGTAGATGATAGATCAGACAGGAACGTTGATGTTGATTTTGTCTCTATGGTGGCCAGCAGAATGGCTAGAAGTCCGACAAGCGCCAAAATCACGCGTCGGAACTGCTTATTGCTGTTTCACAATAAGATGGCGCGGCGCTTACAGTTTGATCAAATAAATACCTACCGTTTTGGGCTCGCCCCGTACGCAGTTTTAATATTGAGGATACGTGAGTGATACCAAAATTCTCGGATGAGCAAAGCGAATCGACTAACAGAACGAAAATGAGCCTAGACAGAAGGTTGAGATATAATTCAACCCCTTAAACTTGGAATTATCGGATTTTCTCTTTGTTAGTCGATCCGTCTCGCTCGTGCGATCATTTTGGTACTGCTCACGTATCCTCAATATCAAAACTGCGTGCGAGGCGAGCCCAAAACTGTAGGTATTTATTTGATCAAACTGTAAGCGCCGCGCCATCTTATTGTGAAGCAGCAATAAACTTGACCAAGTGTGACATCCGCTCTTCTTTGGATGACTGCATCAAAAGCAGAAATATTAGCCCACACATATGGCCGACCGGTCTCTCTCAATCAGAGTCGAAAAATCAGAATTGAATAATAAGCGGTGTCCCTGAACTTATCAGAGTAAGAAAATAAATCCGATAGTTGGATCGAACCTCCAAGGCTTTAGCGAAGTTCGTGACGTATCCTAGCAGTATCTCGGTGCCAACGGTGTTCGGCGCCAGAGAAGAATCAAATGCATTGACCAAATGTATGGACCTTCCTGAAATTTCTATGAACAGTGTGTGCCTGACTCTGGATCGGGCATACCGGTGTATGCGATGCATACGGACTGAGCCTAGCGTATGTTGTGCACTAGGAGGCTCGAATCTGCTACATATGGGTCGACGAGGTGGCCGGAACACACAGATTATGTCTGCGGGGATTGCTTTCTTGCATGTGACAGGCTCACGACCGACGATTGTCTAATCAAGGGGTTCTACTCCAGGCAGGCAGCAGGATGAAAAACGCGAGGGCGTGCATACACGCTCGCCGTGTCGTGAAGCCTGTACGCAGCGTCATTTCGATAAATATTTCCGCGCTCTGATCTCGGCCGGCCGTCGTGCCATCTGGTCAGAGCGGTTCAAATCTGATCAGATGCTCTAAGTACCAAATTCGGAAGCCTAGATATGGCTCATGGCGAAGTCACATTGCCAAGTTCTACCGGCCGTGCAATCTGGACACCATCCAGAGTATCTTATAAGTGTCAAAATCAACTGACTCGTCAAAAGATCATGACCTTCTGACTCCTTGTCGCTGTCAATTTTTGACCTGTTTTCATGAGTCGACGGCCGTGTGCGCCACCCAATCTTTGTGCCTTTATCGGCTAGGTGTCGCATGGGCATCATTCCGGCATTTTATACGCGCATCAACAATGCTTCTATCCCCAAAATCATTGTGTGTACCTGTTAAATAGGGTAGATGTACCTGGAATTCCAATCAAACCGCTTTCAGGTACACCCTGAGATTTTTATCGTCTTAAGCTCAAATCTATCCTCTTCACTGGCCATATTCTACTGGTTGATTGATCTGTTACAGCCCCCAATAAATCATAACTAGAGGCTAATTGGCTGTGATGTAACTGGAATAGTGTGCCTGCTCATACTCAAAGTTTCCATCAACGGGCTGGACCAACTAGTGCATCAAGCGAAGGATTTTATCCATCCAGAGTCCTTCGGAGCTGTTCAAAATATGGTTTTCTCATCAAGTGCTATCCTAAAACGTGATAATATCCTGTGCGAAATGTACCGCACGAGATTTTCTCCTCCAGCCGCCTAAGCAGACATTCGTGTGGAGTTAGGTTTGTTGATCCTAATTAATCAAAATCTAACTTCAGGCTGAAAGCGGTGACCAGATAGACCTAAACAGCAGAGCACAGGGCGCTAGGCTGGATTCTCGTATCTCCAGACGGAGGACCGATATTCGGGCTCTTGTTACAAAATCGGCTGCTCACAGTGTATGGAGTCATCAGAGCTAAGGACCAATCTATCTCTCATATTGCAATGAGCAAAACGAAATGAATTGGATACGCACTCAGTTTTAGATCATCAAGTTCACTCGCCGATCGAGCCACGTTTTTGTCGCCCACTCACATGCATCGTAATATTCTGTACGTATTTTTAACAAAACGTTGCGAGAAAACCAAAGCCGAGGTGTCTCGCGGCTGCGCCGGCGCTGGGGACGAAAGCCTGGTGATTTGTCCTTCGACCGAGCTAACTAAAGAAGGATCAGGGTCATACACAGCTCTTGGCGGCTTGGGCTTGGCAGCGATGATGGAAGGTTTGAGGTTATTTTGATGGAAACGCCCAGTGGTCTCGAACCTTTAGCAGTGAAGATTGATCTGTAGGGTAGGCAGTGAAATGAGAAGGGAATCATAAGTATTTTGCCACGTCAAACGGCGAATTTAGAACTAATCCGGGGATTCATGGCTGGTTTGCCGGCGGCTTCCCTTTTACTAGTTCCTTACTATCCGTATTCAGCTCGTCCCTTACTTATTTCCAAGAAATCCCGCGGCAAAGTGCATAGATACGAAATGCCTACACCAGTACCTGATTCAGACCGTGTTCTGCGTTTCTGGTCCCGCATTCAACCGGGGATTAACAAATATGCACGATGGTGCCAGCCTATTGCATTTTACAATCATCATACCCATGAAGCTCTAAAGTTCCAGATTCGAGCAATCAATCATAAGCTCAGCCTGTCTAGGTTGGCAGGCGCGATTGTAAGCATAGATGCGCCCGGGATGAGTATCCTGTTGGTGAGAGCCACGCAGAGCTACATCAAGGGTAAACCATTGCTCAGAAACCCACGTACCTCGATCCCTACTAGGCGAGATGTAAGGCTTGTGGATGACGGTAAAGATGATGAATCTATACCAGTTTAGAAAAGGTAGGGCTAAGCAAACGAAAAGATGGAAGGCACCCAACAGCACTCGACATATCTCGTTGATGTGTAAACATCTTCACTCTCGAGATTGTATGGTGTCCTATCACTGCATTAGATTAAGGCTAATGTTAGAATTGGGGAAAGCTCGCAATAATCTCGGTTTCTCCAAGCAAGTGGGATAATTTCGACGAGCCATCGTCTTAAGATATTTCGTGCATTCAAAAGCACCTTAAGCGTCAAGCTAGAATGGTTAGAATGAGATAGAATGAAGCATGTAGTGGCTGCCCTACTGGTTAGATTCAGGCGCGTATTGCTGTATTGTACTGTCGAATAGGTTGAGAGCCACCGGGGTCGTGAGTACGCGGAGTACTTATGAGCGAGGCAAGGAATGCCTACAGTACCCAGGAAGCGAGGGTGTTTGGATGGTGACTACCGCTCCTTGCGCCAATCAACCACGCACTCAAACATATGGCAAATGAGATGTGCGAGTCTAGCCAAGACTCGCAACGTAGCCCCTTGCGGCTGTATCTCAGTTCTACAACGGTTAAAGACTACAGGACTTGCCACGGGTAAGTAAAATAGTAGAGAAGCTGCGCTCGCGCATTTGCCAACCCAGGTATAAAATGAGGTCATTCGAACAAAAGCCCAAGAGCCTTTACACCGGGAGATCCGACCGACAACCCAGTATGAGACGTAGGAGAATTTACCACTGAGCCGCGCCATGGCCTCTCTCAGAGGAACAGTATGCCGCCAGTCTCTTGCTTCCTCATTTCCGACATGTCGTCATACGGCCACTCCTCCATGTTTTCCTTCCCACAAAAATTCGCTTCCCACGTCAACAGTCATCGCCCGTTAGGCGCCTGACCCGCGAGCTCACTCGCATCTCGACGCCGTAGTTTCGTTCAGCCGCTTCGCTGCATGTTCCCAATATACGCTGATTTGGCGGCAGTAATTGCTTGCTTACATTAGATTCATCTGTTTTTTTTGCATATATGCGAATATATCACGAAATACACACTGACCTTAATTTTATGTACGTGCACCTATAAACACATATCACTCAGCCACTAGTCCCCCAGTTATAGGGAAGCTTCCGTGAGAAGTCTACTGAAGGACTTTTTTCGGTTGAGGTGAATTTGTTTTGCCAATGTAGAAACTATCCTTGGCTATGTGCATAGGTTCATATATCATTGAACGTACTGAGTCCTCGGTCTGGATATCAAGTGTCGGTATTATAGTCTCCTTAGATCCATATCGTATATGCGCTTTACTTGATCATTTCGGCAGTTTATCAAGGTGTTGTATCGGGATATGTGAGGGTGCGTTTCCCTCCTGTCCTCCGAATCATAGAACGTCACTGAAGATACTTTGTTTTTGACGAGGGAGATATGAGCGAGGTAACGGGTGGTCCGTTTGGTTACTCTTGTTCCCAGGCGCCTTATTGTAGGTGAGCCACACACTCACAGCAAAAAGATTTCATAATCGTATCTTAGGCTGCTGTACTGGAGGGTTTGGAGGAGAAATGATGTGATCGGTGTGTCAGACATTTGAAGATATTGCAATCGCTGTGAGATTTGTTCAATCGGATAGGTGTGTGAATTCTGTTTATAAAAATCGATCTCCCGGCTGGAGTATTCAGCCCTTCATCTCTGATATTTAAGAGCGGTTTCGACGTATTCATTGCTGTGTCACCTTATTTAATCGAGGGGTCAGAACAACACTCGACGTAGTTTGCTTCTAGGGGTACTGCATGCAGTAGTCATGCTGCTGGAAGCAATATTAAACCTCATTGCCAGACCAAAACGTCGTCGAACGGCTGAAGCGGGCACCACTATATTGATACTAGTGGTAGAATTAGGGCTCAACGGCCTGGGTTGGGAGCATTAACAGATGAAGATGCCTAGAGTCGATTGACAATTGTATCATTTGCGGGGAGCATCAGTTTTGTTGGTTGAAGTTTTGGAATTAGAAATCAGACTGAGAGAAGATACATAGGAGCGACTGGCAGGCATCCCCCATGACTTGTTTCGATGCGATATTCTATCAAGCGCGCTGATCGTTATAGTGACGTTATGTCACGTGCTGACCTGGGGTGTTTTTGATCCCTCTTCTCCTTGGCGACAGGCGATACAGCAGCCGTTTCACGGCCATGGCCGAGTCGTAGCAACTTAGATGCTGGTCTAATTCCGGTGATCAATATCAAGTTATAGTGATGAGTGGTTTACACTGCGTGCGCACCAGCCTGATTACACGTGGGATGAGTGCTGTATGGGCGCTCAGGTATCTTTGATCGGATCCACAATAGCCTACGCGGACTAGCAGCTTTCTCTCCCGTTTCCCAAGTCACCACACCGCGACCTCATGTCCAACTTGCACCAAACCGATATGGAACTAGGTCAGGATGACCAAGTGAGCAGGTGTGTATTATGTTGCATTTATCAGGTTGTCCGTGGCTTACCATAAGCTGTACGTAATAGTAGTGGTACTTTTGAGTATGTCCGAACTACCTTAATATTCGTTGACTAATATTGTGCCCCAGCGGTTTGGCCCGGCAAATGTTTGCTCTGATAATCGGCATAAATGACTATTCCGAGTTCAAGCCGTTAAAGTGTTGTGTAAAAGACGCCGGTTCTGTTAGCCGCTATCTCGTCGGCGCAGGCGTTTCTCAAGATCACATAACCGAGCTATACAACGAGAAGGCAACTCGTGCCGCTATCATCAACGGGCTCCAACGTCTTGCAGACGACGATCGCATCAAAAAAGATGACGCAATACTCATATTCTATGCTGGGCATGGATCCCAGATGCAAGCGCCAAGTGACTGGGACACAGATGGTCAAAAGGTCCAAGCTTTAATCCCCTTTGATGCTAAAACTCTCGGTTCCGATGGTCGAAGCATCGAGGTTATCCCTGACCGAACGTTCGGTATTCTGTTAGATAAAATTGCTGAGAAGAAAGGGGACAACATCGTGAGTTGGATCTATTTTGATGATAAGATCGCAAGTTGAAGTCTGAATAGACTGTCATACTCGACTGCTGCCACTCCACCAGCGGCACTCGAGATGACGAAGAGGATCTCACGGCTCGGTCTATTGATGAAGAAGATCTGCCACCATTATCCTCCAACGTCGATAAAGATATCTGCGAATCTGATTCAGGGGGTCGAGCATCCATCATCCCCGCCGGTTTTGCGCACAAGTCCCTGCGTTCGCATGTAGTCTTGGCCGCGTGCGAGGCGAGCGAAAAAGCATGGGAAGAAGATGGGCACGGGAACTTCACGAGGGCAATTCTTTCAGTCCTAGAGGCCGCGATGACGAATCAGTTAACGTACGTGGAGCTTATGCAAAGTCTAGGGGAAATAAAAAGGTTAGCCTGCCTGTACTGTCGTATCAAGTTATACAAACCTATGGTCTTCAGGCAGCATCCCCAATGTGAAGGCATCAATAGAAATCGAGCCGTATTCAACAGCGCCTTGGCCGGAGCGAGTCGTGGCATGACGCGAGTTGAAGTGAAGGAAACAGGAGCACTGCTACTCCACGCTGGCCTTATTCAGGGAGTCACTCAAGGCGCCTTGTTTGAGGTCTACCAACACCACTTGATGGGCGATTTCAACCCCTGCTTGGGGATATTGGAGGTTACGAGCATCATAGAGTCAACTTCAACGCTTGGTTCTATAGGTGCTCTACCAGGCCTTCGAAACCCAGCTTACGCTCGTCAAATCAGGGTCGGTCGGGATCAAGAACTGATGGTGTACGTCTCCCCTGCACTACAGAAAATATTCGAGAGCAACTCCAAATGGCAAACGCAGTTTCTTTCCCAAAACTCCGACCTCGGCGCGCGTCCCATTCTAGACAAGAACCAGGCCAACCTCAGTCTGGACCTATCGCCCGATGGTCGAGTCACGTTTTGCATTCACAACCCAGTCGTAAATCAGAACGGGATGACTATACTTCCGTCCACCACCGAAACTGACGCTGATGCAGTATTGGACGTGTTGTCTTCGGCAGCAGCCTGGAATTGGCATCTGAGTCGTACGAACCCCAAAGGGCCATGGTCTGACCAGCTGAAAATCGAGATGTATCGCGTCAAGCGGGATTTTATGCATTGCGACCAATATGGGCAGCCAATGATTTCGAAGGAGGGCGAGAATTTGAACAAGTCAGGTCTCGTGGATATTGTTGCCGATCCTACGCAGTTATACGGTTATCGAATCGTTAACGACACTGATTCTGACCTTCATCCGTATTTATTTTACTTTGATGCCAGCATGTTGAGTATCAGTAAGTCTCTTGATGTATAACTGCATTCCAAAGCTTGACTTTTATTAGTGCCGTATTACCTGGGCTCAGTACCGAGCTCCGCGAAGGTCGATATATCACTGCCTCGTAGGGGTCAATTATCAATTGGATATGGTACAAGCGGCAGGGTCCCTTTTGCCTATATGCTGGAAGATGGCCAGAATTTCGACCTCGGCCTGATTAAACTGTTTGTTACAGATACTCCCGTCGATTTCGGCCTTCTCGAACAAGAATCTCCCTTCGAGGAGGGAGGGCGAGGCAATGTACGAGGCATAAAGGTTGGCCGAGCTATGAAGTCAATACAGTGGGATACCAAGATTATGATACTGGCTCAACACAATGAGCTTCCAGACCCGATCCACTCCGCAGAACAGATCGAATCCGAATCTGCATCTCCGCCGGCCAAAGCAGGCCTAAAAACACCTGCATCTGCATCTCCGTCGATACCCCCTACCAAGGTTGCGTCAATTCAGGCTGTTTCAAAACGTAAATACGACCTATGGGTAGTCTTCCCCCTGGCGCTTGCGCTGTCGTGTATTCCGTTTATTGCGTTTTACCTGTCCACTCGTTCGTGAAGTTCGTGCGTGTGGTTACTACAAATTTTCGGTCAAATACTGATGCGCAAATGCTAGAGCAAATGCTACGATACACATATAACATTGAAATTAACTCCCTTTTCTCTCAGCGAGGGATGGGAAATTTTGACTGTTGCGTTGTTAGCTGGTCATTGTTATATAGCTGCATTCAAGTTCGGAATATTAGCCTTCGACGCTGAAACCCAGCGGAATCGGGGCATTGATAAGGTAATAGACGCTCAGTAGAAGATCAGTGATGATAAGGCAATCAACCCTAAACTCATGAGAGGCGAGGAGCTTCACATCAATGTGTATTGTGCTCATGACCAAGCTACTTCTCAGCGTGTAACCAGCACGTAGATGGCGTGAGTAAAAACGATGTAAACCACGCCTTCTCCACGAGGCAAGGTGCTCATCAATTATCCAACTCGTATCACCACTCTGAAGGAGTCAATAAATAGGCAACCTACCCTCCGAGTTCGCCATTCTTCGCCTCAACTCCACCAAGGCTTAGTAACATCCTATAGTAGCAGCTTTTACGATAGACTTAGCTCTGCTACCTTTGTCTCCAGTCCTTGATTTCAGTATGAATTCTTCGGGAGGTATTACTTCGACAAAGTAAGTGTGAATATTACTTGTTCAGTGGACTAGGCAAACAGTTTCCTGCGCAGGGGTCGAAATAATTCGACGTACGCATGATAGCCTGACTGTATTCAGATAATCTAACTGTTTGACTAGTGGCGTGGTCCCGCGAATCTTTGCCTTAATTATTGGGATCGACACTTATGCAGTTGGGCGGCCGCTCAAGGGGGCTGTGTGGGACGGAAAATCCGTGACAAAGTACCTCCGTAACAAGCTTGTTCCCCCAGAACACATTACCGAGATATACAATGAACAAGCCACTCGAAACGCTATAATAAAGGGATTCAATAATCTGGCAATGGACAAACGCATCAAGAAGGGTGATGCAATTCTAATCTTTTATGCCGGCCATGGATGCGAGTTGGAAGCACCTCCCGGCTGGGAAACGGACGGGGCAAAAGTGCAGGGAATCGTTCCCTGCGACGTGACACCACCAGCAGCTAGAAGCAAAACGGTCCACGCTATCCCAGACTACACGATAGCGACGTTATTGAATAGAATTGCGGCTAATAAAGGTGATAATATTGTAAGTTGTACTCCTTTGACAGGCGGAGATTCGACACCTAATTACCATATCAAAGACTGTGATACTCGACTGTTGCTACGCGTCTGGAGGCACCCGGAGCGAGGGAGACGCAGGCTTGCGCACTCGCTCCATTGAAAGCAAAGACCTGCCAAAACTTCCTCATGATATTGACAAAAATATAAGAGAGAGCTCATCCGAAGCATCCCGAAAGTCTATTACTCCTGCCGGGTTTGCTCAATCTGGAGAGAGATCCCACGTCTCTTTAACAGCATGCGGATCGAGGGAAAAGGCTCATGAAATCAACGGTAGAGGATTGTTTACCAGTGCTCTGCTATTGGTGCTGAAAAAATTGGACATCAACACGTTAACGTACACGGAGCTCATCCAGCACATCGGGAAGAATGACTCACTGATAAAGCGGTATGTTACATCATCGGGTTCTAGGATTGTTCTACAGCTTTCACAATTAGGCAACGTCCTCAGTGCGATGGCATCAACAAGGACCGCGTTATTTTCCGTAGCAAGCTGGTGGGAACTAACCAACCCATGATTCAGATCGAGATCCAACCAGACGGTGCATTGAAATTATTCGCTGGATCTGTGCAGGGTGTGACGCCGGGGTCACGTTTCCAGATCTACCAGCACCATTTAGTTGGCAGCTCCAATCCTTGTTTAGCTACTCTGGGTGTAGCCACGATTCAGGACTACGAGTCAATATTGAAGTTAAACTTCCCAATAAGGGAATTATCTAGCCCGGCATATGCACTTCAGGTTGATGTTGGTCGCGAAAACGATATTCGAGTGTACATGTCCCCTGCGTTGCGACAGAGGTTGAAAAATGACATGAACTGGCAAGCATTCGTATCCGGGGACTCTACATTCGGTTCTTACTCAACAACTGACAAGATTGAAGCCGATATGTGCCTAGATATTACATCCAATGATCGAGTCAGCTTCCAGACTTGCAACAAACTTATAAATGAGCACGGGATATCTCGCCTTCCTCATACAACTCCTCTTGACGTCGACACAATCACGAATGTGTTGGGTTCGGCTTCTGCATGGAACTGGCATTTGCGCCGCACAAATGAAAAATCCCCATTGAAGGATGTACTGCGAATCGAAATGATCAACGTCAAGCAGGACTTGAGCCGTTGGGAAGGGGACCGACGACCAATAATCTCAGATGGAAATAATCTGAATACGAGTGGGATAGTAGATATTGTCGCGGATCCCACTCGGCTCTATGCTTATCAACTTGTCAACAATTCCACGGTTGACTTGTATCCTTATTTATTTTATTTTGATGCAAGTGCGTTGATAATCGGTAAGTAAGCTGTGGTTCAGAAGATCTACGGGCTCTGAACTCCACCAGAACCCTATTACCTAGGTCCTACCACGAGCACCGGCAAAGCCGACTGCCCTCTTCCTAAACAAAGCAAGATGACTCTGGGATATGGTGCAAACGGACGAGTCCCGTTCGCATATTGCCTCGAAGACGAACAGCAAATTGATGTTGGGATCGTCAAGCTGTTCGTGACTAACAGCCCAGTGGAGTTTGGCATGCTTAGTCAAGGGTCGCCGTTTGAGGGTGGACGAGCGAGTGTGCGTCCAGAGCAAGTGAAATCCATCCTGGAAAGTATTCCATATTGGGACACTATATCCATGGTACTTGTGCAACGCAGGGCTTAAGGTGAACGTGTCTTGTCGAATCGATTCTTGTTTGAGTTGTATATCTAGAATTCTGGTTTCGCTATATGGGACGGGTCCCTCACTCTCAGTCTACTCCACGCATGGATTTTCCTGCTTTCAGATTTTCTTGTAGAAACAGTAAATCCAAAAGAATTGTCAATCACTATAAAAATTGCACATGCCATACCCGATTTCTGAACAGCTTACTCTTACATCAAAGGCATTGCCATCAAAATCGGTAAGCACACAGAAAGCGCTACGAGTACGGTCTTGAATCCTGGGGTAGTTACGCCAGGTACGACTTCAGGTTCACAGCCTGAATAATGCGCAATATCTCTCAGAATATTGGGGGGCTCATTTCATAAAGTTTTGAGATTAGAACGAATATTCCTCCAGGGATACATTCACCTCATCAGCGCAGGCATTTGCACCTAAAACAGTTCCCGTATGGTGCTTTCATTGCAGGAAGGGAGAGGAAAAGACCTAATGGTATTTGTTTGGTCAAAAATGCAGCACCACTGTGAAAAGGTATCCAGGTAAGTTTACATGGGTCACCCATGTATGCTAGCGATATTACCTGTAAAGCACGTAAATCCGTACATGTAAATTCAACGCATACAAGTAACTTTTGTCTGTCAATTTTTTCAACGAGATTGCCTTACAGGTAAATCACGTATACATGTATTTTGGCCTGCAATTTTACCTGGGTACATGCTCGGCCAGTGTACTCGGCCGCTCAGGCCTACATGTAAATGGCGCATACATGTATCTTGACTAATCATTTACGTGGGTGCCGCACTTTGGCCAGTCTCCTTAGTCGCATTGGTTTACAGGTAAGATCACATACACGTAATTTTAGTATCATATTTACATGGCTAACCGTCTTCCTCAAACTCCTGCTCCTCTTGGTGAAACGCCGTTTGGCACAGGTCTTCGTTTCGGTCTACTATTGCCCATTCTCCATTTGACTTGTCTGCTTGCATCTTCACTCGTCCTACGGCGCAGTGCACGACAATGATATTAAGCACAAACAATCGGCCCATCTTGGTATACGAGACGAGCCGTGTCGACGCATAGCCGATCGCTCCCTTGGCCTGTGCTGTATAGGCTAGGACGCGGGGTTGGGATGATTCGATGTCGAAACGGGGATCGGGAGGAAGGGTGGTAGCGAGTGAGGATAAAGTCGAGGCGGCTGTATCCGGTCTGCTCAAGCATTTCGACTGGCCCGCTGTTCCGGGTATTTCTGTCGTATTCACATCAATGTTATAGCGCATAATTAGTAATTTAAACAGTTAAGATAAATCGACTCACTCGTACAAACGAATTGTCTCGCTTCCCGCAAGCCGAAATCAGGTTTCGCGCGCACGTAGCCCGTATGCAGTCCCCGCAACCATTATTTCGGAGCCCGCCCCATTGCTCGTACCGCTCCGGAAGAAACCGCATCCATTCGTGATGCGATCGAGCGTGGCGAATGGTGGTTCGCAGAAACGCGGCCACGCGGCGGCGAACTCTGGGCTGCATCACAAATCAAGCGAGACAGGTGAATCGAAGTATGGTATCCAGTTCTGAGGCCTATAAGGTATAAGAAGATATATATATATAAATTAATGTTGACGATCTTAATCGGAGTCCATTGGATGAATGGTTCACTTTCATTTAAACCTCGGGATCGACAAATAACCTACCTCCAGGCTTGACTGTGCTCTCAAATCGTACCTCAAACGCGTTGAGTTCTCCTGGAATAGATTTGAGTACGGCACGCGCGGTAGTGGCGGGCGGGACTTGAAGCGATGGCACGTCAGGTCACGTGATCGCACGGATCCCCGTGCGCGTAAGTCCGGGCCTCCCATCTGCCACCACCTGCTCCTGACTACCACCTCACCTGCCGCTCGTACCGACGCAATTGTTAGAACACTAAAGTAACCGTGAGTTAGTATAGTTCCGACATGTTAAATCGCTAACTCATATCCCTTTCATTCCGCCTTGTTTGCATTCTGATTGCCGAAGTCACGTGTGATGAATGTGAGTCCAGCTGAGATCGATAATTTTGATGAAACTGACCAATCACCACAGATGTCTCGTTCGAACAACGACGACATGCCTAGGATAGCTCTAGAAGAATACAAACTATACAAGAAATTGCTGGAGGCTCGGGAAACTCAGGGTAAGTCTAAATGATGTATACAATGTTCGTTTTGTGAGCTGACATATTTGCTCTGAAGCTCCTCCAAATTATAATATTGGTGAGTATTCTGGATACTCCATTGAATGTTTATAAACTCTTAATTTTCTGTGGCAAGCAAACTGAGCGCCCGTCTCGACACCGAACGTCCTGACGACGGCGAGGCTGCAAACATCGATCCACGTGGTACTAGCATGCGGGGGCGCCGGCTTGTGTCATTCCAGCATGAGGAGGGGCCTGGATCTTGTTCGGGCAATGATTCTGAGTGCCCTGCCCCAACTCAGTGAGTGTTTCCCGTAAAACAACTCTATAATATCTCACAGAAAGATTTAGAGTAGATATTGGTCCAAAGATAGAACACGAGACAAATATGCGACCCGCACCCAACGTCGCATAGACTCCCGCCATCATCCGAGTCAGTTAAATCCGCATACATTCTGCCTCGTAAGCCACTGACATATTTTTTGCACCAGTCCAACAGGTCAGACAGCACTCCCCACGGCAGATCCATCTTCCATGTCCCTGGTTGACGTTTTCCATCCCCCACTGTGGGTCCTCCTGAGCCCCACGCAATTACTTAAACCCACCAAACCCCTCGCTCGCCTCACCCTGCTCAGCTCCCATCCCATACAGCTTGTCAGGGAGCATGGAAACCCCAAAGCACAAGGCGATAGATGACAGAGAGGTGCACTCATGCTGTCACCCCACTTACCCACTAACAACAAAGGTAGGCCACAGAGCAATCCCGTCAAAACAAACAAGCGTACCCAAAAATTGTAAGTAGATCATACTCTTACGGCCGCTCTGTACTAACCAATCAAAACATCTCGCCCCTTCCGAGCCGCAACCCGAGCCTGAAAACCCGAATCTACCCGCTTCCCCTATCCCATCAATCGAAACTCTCCTGAACAATAACGACCAAGCGAGCCCAGACAACGTACCAACCACCAGCCCCTCTCATACAACAATCAACAAGACACCGGGCAAGCAATCCAACGCCAAGTAGAGCGATTCGACGGCAAACAAAACCGTACGTGCCTGGTAACTTGCGGGCTATCTACTATGATTTAGAACAGTCTCCGTATTGTCGACACATCAAAAATCAAAATTGTTCGATCGGCAAAGCAAGTTGCACCGAGCAATCGCCAGCTGCGGACGCGCGGCTAGGTTATTCTCCCAATACCCACTCCCCTGCGCTCCCCTTTTGTTCGTAGTTTTTCCTTTATTATGTTTCATCTTTTCGCCTTGCTCTCAATGATGTCTTATGTATACAAAGGACCGGTCGGACTTAGATGTGTGTGATAGCCCCTATGTAATTTATATAGTAATCCATGTAAATGAACCGAGTGGATCAATTCTAAATGACCCCCGTAAACTACCCAAGAAGAATTACGTGTATTACATCTAAAAACACTATAAGACTTAGTTGGGTTACCCATGTCGGTACACGGGGGTAACCCAAGTATCAAAGTGACATTTTGGATACCTGGGTACCCCAGGTAAGTTCCTATATGCTATTACCTGGGTAACCCCCTTAAATATTACATGCGCGACCCATGTATGACTTACGTGGGTTTCTTTTCATAGTGCACTGGCACCAGCTGCTTTGAGAACAGCAATGGATGACTGCCTGAAACGCGAAATTCTTGTCCAAATCTACTCTATCGTGTTCCAACTGGTCTATCGGCCAATTGCGCCCTACGGCACAGCCGTATGTACATTCTGACACAAATGAGATGCGATGATTGCTCGGGTGGCGCGACTTGACAGGCGGAAGGCGGGTTGATCGTCCGCCCCCAGCTTGACGCCAACCTCCGAGAACACGAGTCGGATGGGTGACTGGTGTAGAAATCAAATGTATATTAAAGAGAATCAAAACGAATGTGATACAAAGAGTTCGAATAAAAGAGAATAGAAAGAAGAGATGATGATGTGGGGGGGGGGTCTCGTAGAGCCCTCATTTATACCCTACAATTGTCTCCGAGTCATACCGGGTGAGTGCTGCGCATGTACTGCGCATATAATTGACTCGATTATCTCTTGACTCATCTTTCTCGCACGTTCTGTTACATTCTGCGACATTCTACGACATTCTACAACTGGCGTTGAACTTTCGGGGGTGTTTTCGCAAAAAAATTGACATTGGCGCGTGTGCCGAACAAAACGCATGGATAGATTAGCATAATTCTCATTTAGGGTTAGAACAGTGATGGGTAGAGAAGATGAAAGTGCTCGAGCGTCGGCCATCCACCCGGAGGTGCCAAGATCGGAATCGACTAGACAGGGAGCATTAGCTGAAGCGCGCTCCAGGGAGAATACTACTCGGCTATCGCTACTTAGTGCCAAACAGAGAGCTGTCTGTGGACGGCCAAGTCGGTGATGGTAACTGACCAAGTGGTTTAGGTGGCTGTGCCCGTTTCTTTCAGCCACATAGGATCTCAGGAGCCGGACTCCATGTCGCTGCCAAACGGTGATTGGCCGTAGCTTTGTTCCAAATTTCGCTGGTGCATGCAGGGGATCCCGGGAAATACCATACAAGGCCGCGCACCAGCAAACTCTGCTCCCGGTCCACTAGACCGTCAGTAGCCCGCACGCTCCCACATGATCGACGGCCGTAGATGTAGTTTGTTCATTTAATAGAACCCCAACGCCATGTATAGCTTTGCATACAGAAAATCAGACCGCTTTTTCAAATCATTCCAACATACCAGCGCCGGACGGCAGCTAGCTGCACTAATGTCCTCGGTGCATCGAGCAGCCAATGATATACAATTCCTCTGGGTTTCACACGAACATAATCTGCGTAATTACCTCCTGATTTCAAACCGATTTACGAGCGCCGGTCTTGTTACTTCCGTTGGGGCAAGTCAGCGATGTCCACCGGCCTGCGTTCAGCGACAGCCCTTTGGCGCGAGGATGTGGATCTTACCTCGGGGACCGAAAGTCATCTCCGTTGACAGGTAATCAAATGACCCGCCATCTATTATTTAAAATTTCCCCTTTCAACCCCAATCGAGACACGCTTCGTTTCCGATTCGAGAAGTCTATGCATATCTTGTGATCATTGACAGCCTACACGCCCCGAACAAGGCCACGATGGAATAGCGCTGCAGACATTATTGGCTCCGTCATCTGATAGATGACATACTTCGAATCTTCGGATACGTCAGTCCTATACAAAACCAGGATTCATGTGATGCCGGATGAGGCCAAATCTAGTGGTTTGAGCTCATACACGTTTTTGGGGCTTTTATGCGAGCACCCTCGATGTCATACAGCATGAAGGGACCGCATACTGGTTGCATTCAGACATTCAATTATCAATCGCCGCTTGACACTGCGCATACATGTCACAACAGACCGTCGACTGACTATAAGACACCCGGACCAGCTGAGACCCAATACCCATCAGCTCTACCTCCTCTCTCAGCATAGTCATCGTCAAAATGGCAGTCGAAGCAGGCATTTATCATATTTACTGTCTCGAGAACGACCAACAACAGCACTTTTATCCTGGTCAACCGGGGAATCCACTCATGTGTGGGCCTCAACCCGGCAAGGTCAGTGGCTCCTTTAGCGTAGGGCGACTATCGACTCACTCGTGAGATCCAGGGAGTTCCACTAGAAGTGATTCATTTGCACGGAGACACGTATACGATTAAATCATCTGGTTTTCCCATTGGAGTGAACGGAGGCTTCGGGGTGCGTTTTTGTATCGTGGTTTCGTGCATAGGACAACGTGCTGATGAATGAACCTTCAGTCTGGTGTGCCGTTGGAGGTTGATGCGCAACATGTTGAATGGGACATAACCCCGGCTAGGAATGGATGCTACAAGTAGGCATACCTGTTTCCTTTTTCATGAGCCTTTGCTCACTATGAGATCCCAGTATCAAGTATGGAAAGGATGACCTCCTCTGGAGTCGCCTGTCGGGACCGCCGGTTCCATTGCCAGTAAGTGGTTATCCAAACGAGCTTCCAGAGAGCAGGCTAACCTCTGGGGAACAGGTGGTTCTAGAGCCTAGCCAAGGAGAATCTCGTCAGCAGTGGCACTTTGAGAGAGCTGAGGAATGAATCATCAGAGTTATTGCTGTAACTTTCACTGGTATCGCAGAGCAAGCTTGGGGACGAATATGAAGATGAATTGAAATTGCCTACAGAGGCCCGCTGGTCGTATGATTGTTAGTGATAATCCGGAAAGCCAACTTCGGTCGTGATAGTCGGAACTCAAACAAGTAGGTATCCTGGCAACAATCGCGCAGCTTCGGCGCTCCAATATCATGTGCAACAATACCATCGCTGCAGTGTGTTGGCATACCCGATAGTATACCGACGCACGCCATGAAAGAGTCCCTCGCCGACAGCACAACCTCACCAATTGAGAGAAAAATGGGTCACACGGCCAATATCGGCCTGCACGCGGCTTGGTACAAAGATCCTGCCTAGGATGGTAGTGGTTCCTGATATATTTGACCTAATCACGTTCAGTCCAAGCAATTCATTAATCCACAATAGGACAACTGAAAGAAAAAAATGAAAAAGAACAATGAGTGGATTATGTACAGCACTATGCAGACGAGTACGGGAACATGGCGTGAAAAACATAGGTCCGAAATTGACGAGTCTAAAAACAGAACTTGGGTCTCATTAGTACTCAGTACTGCAATAGACTAGAGTCATAGACGAGATGAAGGCGAGGCGGTGCCGTAATCAGAGCGGTGAAAGCGGTGGGTGACTAAGAGCTCTCTGAATCGAAGCATCCGACTCACCGATCTCAGCAGCACTTTCCCTTCCGCTTGATCCCCACCATATCACCCAACTTGAAGATCCCACGCCGGCGCGACCCAGACGACACTGATCCCATAGAGAATGATAAGCGTGACCCCGATGAGATTCGACGAAGCTGCCGGTCCCCGTATGAAACACCAGAACCAGCCTGTTTCGAGTTAGATAGGGAATTACGGTTGGCGTGGAATGCGGATTGTCGAACGGAAATTTGGATCGGAATCAGCGGGATATGCAGGAGCAAGTTGCGGGTGAGGACATGGAGCAAGAGTAAGATGAGGTGGGATAGTGTTACAGCAAGGAAATGGTGATATGTTTCGCAACGGTCAGCGGATAACCCATAAGTGGTTGAGGTCCGCACTCGCCTTTTCCGGATCCAGTTGTCCACTCTCAATACTAAGCAGTATGGCCCTGGCAGCAAGCGCAAACGGCTTTCTCAATATTGTCGCCCGTAAGAGATGAGCACTCGATAAAGTGGATGTCTGCAGCCAAACACCGAACCGCCCCGTTTGAGCCAAATATCGTACCACCGATCCCAATCAAGGCACCGCATCCCACCGTGATGATACACAGTAATACAGCATAATCTGTCAGTTGGGGATGTCTCTCGCAGCACCCAGGTAGAACGCACCATTCTCCGCAGCCCATTTGCTTGCCTCGCTCCACTCGACCTCCCGATCCTCTTCTCGATCGGTCTTGTTCCCAACCATGACCGTCACGAGCTGGGAAGATGCGAGCGCTCGGGCGTCGGTCAAACCATCTGGAGAGGTTCAAGAATGACGCTCGGCTGGAACGGATTTGATTAGCCGAAGCGCGCTAAGAAGAGAACGAGGACGGACCTGGTGATATCATAGACAAGTATTGCAGCGGCCGCACCCCGATAATAACTCCTCGTCACGCTCCTAAACCGCTCTTGTCCGGCTGTATCCCATAGCTATTCCCCAACCATCAATGAACCCTTGCTTTCTCTTCGGGCGTCGGGCCGGCGTACCTGCAGCTTGACTCTCTTTTCTCCGATATTGATCGTTCGACTCGAAAATTCTCTCCGATGGTGTGTTGAGAGTGTTCTTTAACTGAGCGGTGTCTCTTTAACCAACAAGCGAACAGATACGAGAAAGGGAGACGCACATGAGTTCTGAGTAAACTGGTGCAAGAGGCAAGATTTTCCGCATCCGGCCTCGCCTGGACACCGCTACCGTCTGAGTACATCCCAGAGCACTTTCTTCTCAAATCCACACACCAATAATGATAAACTTTAGCAGAAAATCTACCCGGGCTCGGTTAGCGTTCTCTCGTTTTGGAGGAAAAGTCGATAAGAAACACGCACCGTATGCTTCGACCATCTCGGTCGCACCTCCATCTTCGTGTTCAGACATGGTCCTGGGGGGTATACGGTCGGGAGGGTCCGCGGTGGAGGAAGGGAGCAAGGGGGCAGTGATCAGCTCCAATGAGCAAATCCCATTACGTAACACACCTCGGCTCGCATGAGCCCACTCAGAAGCTTCGTTCTCACCAGGGGCAAACAAAAGACGTTTAACAATCTATTAAATCAACACGAGGCAGGTAGGTAATACAGTGTCTACAGTTTAGGTAACGGTTTAAACTGGGCCGGTTTTTTCGTTTGAAAGGCGCGGAAAGCGTCGGTTGTGTCCTGCACTCACGTCAACATGGGTTACTTTGGTAGGGTGTGGGGGACGTACTGAAGATTGAAGCATGCCCTGGTTCCATGTCGCGGTGTATTCCAAGTTTTCGTCTACCCTGTAAATCCCATCAGACCGAGTGAGAGGGAGCCTTTGAAAAAGACACCTACGAATGGTCGCGTGCATGTAGCAAAACCCCTTGGTCCAACAACCGCAACCGGACTTTTGGACGCGATGACTTTGGCCATCTCAAGTGCTCCCCCTACAAACTGTTCAGGCGCCATTCACAGAGACCACGAAGAAACCGGGACGCACTTATAACATCGTTCCGGCCACCTTGGACGACTCGAGAATCATCCCAAGCTTCACCGCTTCCTCTGCTCCGAATTCTCTGGCTGTAAACGCCAGCTCGCGAAGTAAGGACTCATTGCCCGTGATTTTTGGAAGGCGAGCCAGCGTGCCGATATCGGCAGCCAACCCCACATCTACTTCCTGCGTTGTATCGTTAGAGAAGTGATCATTTCATGAGACGAACATTGAACCAACCTTGATCGAATACTTTACGGTCGGGCTGCTCAACCTCACGTCGCAGCAGCACAAAATATCGATCGCCAAGCCGAATGCCACGCCGTGGACAGCCGCTACCACAGGTTGAGTACATCGTTCAATCGCGGATATGCAAGATTGAAAGTGCTGTTCACCTACTCGTAGAGCAGCAACGCAGAAATTTTGAAAGACATACCAAAATATGATCTCTCAATTTCAAACTCATCCTCGCGGGATCAAGTCCTTCGATGTTGGCCAAGCTGCCTGTATCCAATACTAGCTTCGATGTTAGTTAAATCCAAGTCAAGCCATTGATTCACTCACAGTCTAAACCCGCCGTGAAGACCTTTTCAAACGCCGAAGCAAGAACGACAGCTCTCACACTCCCGTCGCGCGAGATTTTATCAATGTCGAGCCGAGTTCTTCCCAGAACCTTCATACTCTTGAGTGCTAGTGATGAGTGCATATGAAGAGGCGTACGGTTGGTTGAATGCATTCACAGGAGCACTAGTAGTTTCTATCAATGAGCGAATAAAGGCACCAATGAAACACGCTAACCGGCTCATTTCTACCAGTACAACCGAAGGACCACCCAAGGGTGTAGAAACTTTGACAAATTTATTTGAAGAGAATTGCTCCATTTTATCAGTAATAGCAGACAGGATATCAACAGCAGTTGTCGACAGGAAAATGTTACGAGGATAGTGGTGGACGAGTACGCAATTCAGGCTCGGCTATACCGGATCGACCCAGTTGCCGAGTATGTATTTGTGGCGGTGGTGAGCAAACTGAACCCTTGGCCGCAGCGCTTATGCTTGACTTCCGCCGCAAACTCTAACAAGTGTATGCACGTGTATGCCACACCATGTAGCTTCTTTCTATTGATCCGATTCTAACCTTTCTACCCGCCTGTTCTAGCTATATGGCCGATTGAATCACTTCAACCTCACAGAGTATATCCAATTTCTGTCTCTGATCTGCGAGGAAACCCACCTTTTCCGCTCGACAGTTGATATGATCAGAGTAGCGCGGTTCCGCTCATCATTATAACGCTGGTCTCACTCCGAGATTATCACTGCCATCATGCCTACTGACACATGACCTTTCCCAATTGACGACCTGACCGCGAAAGCTTGTTCCTCATCGGCTTGTTTTACTGTTCGACTGAGAAGGCGCCTTTATCAAACCAAAGTATCCCTTACATGTCTAGACCTCCGTGAAAGGTACGAGCTGAATCAGTAGATAGAGGTTTGAATTCCCGAGCACCACCCGAATAAACGACTCTGCGCTGTATAAAGACACAAAAACCATGGGGCCAGCTTCTGCATGGTCCTCGCCGCATTTATATATGTATTACTGGTCGACACTTGTACTGCTAGCACTTGCCGGGATGGCAGCCCCCACGGTGGTTTCCTCAGGAGCAGACAACCCATTCTTGGATAAAGTCCTGTATGTCAGATCAACACGTGCCCGAAATCACTAGGCTAACTTAGATGAATCAAGCTACGCTAATACACAATACAAGTCGGAAATCCAGAAGGAGTATAACTCGCTCGTTTCGCAAGGCAACACGGCACTCGCAGCCAAGGTTGAAAAGCTCACCAATGTTTCTACTGGCATCTGGATTTCTAGCAATGCGCTCGTCCCGACCATTTCAACGCATCTTCAGGAAGCGCTGAACGTGCAGAAGCAGACTGGAAAGGAGCAGAGTACGCCACACCCGCTAGCCATACTCTAGTTCCAGATGATATATCTATGAGCAGTCGTTCTCTTGGTTATCTATGACCTGCCCGAAAAAACTGTGCCTCCTCGGGACCACATGGAGAGTTTAGTTACGCCAATGGAGGTGAGTCGTTCTTCTGCTGAAAATGACTTGACACTAACCCATGTTTCAGGCGAGGCCAAGTATCAAGGGTTCATCAAGGACATAGCTGCGCAGCTACAATTATTTCCAGACGTGAAGGTAGCGATCATCTTAGAACCTAACTCGATCAACGACAGTGAGTAGATGTAGGTTATCTGCTAACTGCCCACAGTCAATTTCCTGTCTTAGCTGTTCGAAACCTCTCGACCCCACTATGTGCGAACGTTGCCTCTGGTCATAAAAAGGGCCTCGCCTTCGCCATATCCGTCCTTGGAGCACTTTCCAACGTCAATATGTACTTGTGCATCCCAGATTCGGGATTTCTTCTATGGCCTGCAGTACGTATCATATCTTAGGCTTCAATTTCATTGTTGATCTGTGCATCAGAACATCCTGCCAGCTGCCATGTATATTGGGGATATATACACGGCCGCCAAAAATTTAAACCCCAACGCTACTACTCGTGGAGTCGCTACGGATGTAGGTGGCTACAGCACGCTGGATCAAGAGGTCAAGTATCATGCAATTTTTGCGCCATACTTGACAGCGGTTGGATATCCTGCCCATTTCGTTGTCGTAAGTTGGGTTATTAGTTTAATGTAGATAACGGACAGTGACGGGACTGTTGTTAGGATCAAGGCCGTTCTGGGCGAAATGTGACTGTGGGCTCCGATAAATGTGTCCAGGTCTGGCTAATTGTCTCAATAATTCAAGCTCCGACTTAATGAATGGAAACAGGTGCTGGGCTCGGTCCGCGTCCTACATCCAGTACAGCGAACCCATTGCTGGACGCAATTTTGTGGGTACAACCTCCAGGTGAGACCGATGGTAACTCGACCAGGTGCGAGTTATATGGGTCAAATCCTACGAACATCGGAACTGGGTTCTGGGACTCTGTGAGTCTTTCGTTATTCAGCGCCGTAAAAAGAGCTCACTTACACCCTATAACGTAGCGTGCTTTCAGGTCTCTTGTGACGCTGGCAAATCCTCCACTGTGATAAGTAATTTTCGAATCAATCTCAAGAATCCAGGTTTTATTTTCAGTTGTGCATGTATCACTTTTTCAACGCCTAGATTGGGAACGGTTTTTCGTGACCATTTTGCTCACAGCGCGAGATAGTTGCTTGAGAATTGACCTCGAAATGCCCCCATTAGATATAATTCAATAAAAAGCTCTCAATAAAAAGAAGTCTCACGAACGGCGCTTAGTTCGTCAAAATCTCTTGGATGAACGAGCTGATCTGGTATCTGTTTGTCTTGTTTACTTGGCTATCTCCTTGTGAGCAGGACCGTTTGCAAGGAGCTATTCAGACCTACGCATTCCGGTGCACTTACTTGATCTTGGATTACTCGGCTAGAATCTTCCAGAACTGCAATTGTTTCCTGTTATTCTACACCAGATAAACGGTGATTATTTCAAGCTCTTGATGGCCCCTCTCCACGACTTCCAGCACGGAGAAGGGAAGAGAAAAAGGTGACAGTGGGTTTTGCAGCTATTTGTTGAGGCACGCTCATCCTCTACAACGCTTAAACACATTCTGCCGGCCTGAGCCTGATACACGACGGTACCAGCCATGAGGTGCTGAAACATAGTGTACGAAAGAGAGGTGGGATTGAGTCCTCAGCCCAGCTAGCCGAGACAAACCAATCAAAACACGCTAAACCTGTTGTCGTAATCGGGGACGCTGTTGATACAGTATGACTTAGAATCAAGCTCATACTTCTCGATTGAATACACTACGACTGTGGGTCGCATCGACCTATTTCGAGGAAAGATTCATCGAGAAGCTAGGCTATCTCAACTGGCATGCCAACTGAAAAGTGCCTGCTGATGAGTAATTGGGGTACGCCTTCTCAGGCTGTACTGGAGTTTCGACATCACCGCCGATAATTTAGCTTCAAATCTCCCACCCCATGGGTTTTTCCGCAGAACGCGAGCGCTTCCTTGACAAACCTAATCGTGAACAGTACTGAGAGAAGGAGCACGGAATAGAATCGAATTCAGTAATGAGTCAAATAGCTAAGTAACACCGGATAAAAGTTCAGGATAGGAGAAACTGAGTTGTATTGGTCCCTATAAGATCAGCGGTTATATTTAGGTTCTTCTGCATACAGCTACCTGATGCAGTATTGCAGCTCCAGGTTGCCGATTTGATCTTATTCCGCGTGCTATTTTGACACCTCAAGTACGAGATGCACTTGCTTCCCAGTGGTAGTGAGCCCGTTCAACCGATGAGGTGCCCCGTGGGAATTGTAAGACGGTTCCCTCCAGTCGAACGGCAAAAATCTAGTGGGCGCAAATGTACGACTATCGATCTACAGCATCCCCAACAACGCGTTCAATGAGATGCATTCCACAGTTTTCAATGGATCCACATTTTTGGTATCACAATAATAATAGCTCCAGAACATGTTATTTGGGGGGGGCTGGAATATATTTGCTCTGATCAGCTGTTTGAATCGGTTCAACCGAGCTATGCGGATCATGAATGTCAACGGGCCAATGTCCTCGGTTCGGTCAGCTTAATGTGAATGGCGATTACTCTCCTTGTGGGTGTATTCGAATGACCCATTCCACACAAAGACTATTTGCGGATAATCGTACTTCCGAGTTCCCGAGGATGTTGATATCAATCCGAGCTCACATAATGCTTACACCCCCGGAATCCCAGACATCCTAGCCTAGTTAGCTGGCGTGATCTGCTTCTAGGAATGGTACTGTTGTCAACAGAACCCATAGAACATGGAGTATACGACTTGGAGGAAGTCGATGGGCTTCTGAACCACCGAGAACCTTGCGAAGCGCATCCGAACAAATCGCCAGTATGGTATATAAAAAGTGACAACGGCAGTATAACAACTCGTACTGCTCTCTTCCTTCACGCGGTTTAACTTACAGATGCATCGCTTGCTTTCTATCAGTTCACTGGCGGCTGCCTTCTTGACACCTCTTGCCTCGGCTCAGCAACCAATGTGGGCGCAGTGTGGTGGCATTGGCTGGACTGGTGAGCGTACATGGCGCTTTGATGTCTATATTTGCGCTGAAGGTACCATCTCAAAGGCGGAACATCGTGTGTGGCGGGAACAACCTGCCAGAAGATCAATGGTATGCAAAACGTGGGCCCGATTCATTCCATCGCTGATATGTGAAACGACTCTGATTGAAAGACTACTATTCTCAATGTTTGGGTATATAAACCTTTATGGGGTGATTGAATGAAGTCTTACCCGTTGGCTAAACACAGGCTATGCCTCTTCAGCTACCAGCACATCCAGCACATCCTCAAAACCTACTTCAACATCACTCAGCAATCCGTCAGCAACGGGCAATCCCTTCGCGGGTAAAGTACTGTATGACGCTGCGAGTGCCCGTGGCAGGAATCGCTAGATTTATCATATATATAGTTATGCGAATACGCACAACAAAGAGGAAATCCAGGGCGAGTACAACTCACTCATGTCGGAAGGGAACTCGGTTCTGGCAGCCAAGGTCGCCAAGGTCATCGATGTTTCTACCGGCATTTGGATCTCTAGTCGATCACTCGTTCCAAGTATTTCGACCCATCTTCAGGAAGCTCAAACTGTTCAAAAGCAAACTGGCCAGAAGCAGAGTGCGTGACTGTTGGCTACATTTTTCCCGATTTCTAAACCAGTTGTGATTAATGGCAGTTGTACCTCTGGTTGTATATGACTTGCCGGATCGTGACTGCGCGGCAGGCGCCTCTCAGGGTGAATTCAGCTCTGCGAACGGAGGTACGGGACTTTCTTTCAGTTATAGTATAACTGTATCCGACTTCCGAGGTATAGGTGAAGCTAAATATCAAGAGTACATTACCGCTGTGGCATCTCAAATTCGATCCTTCTCGGATGTCAGTGTGGCAGTCATTCTCGAACCTGACTCGATCGGTAATCGTAAGTAGGATTCCACATAAATCTTTTTCCTTCGCTTATCTTCCACTTCTTTTTTCCTTTTGCTAGTGGTTTCGAACCAAGGAATCGCATTCTGTGCCAGTGGCGCTCCAGTCCAGAAAAGGAGTCTTGCATATGCTATCTCGATTCTTGGGGCCTTGCCAACCGTTAGTATATACTTGGACGCTGCGCACGCGACATGGCTTGGATGGCCGGATGTAAGTTCCTTGCCCCAATTGCAGCTGGCGATTTATGCGATCATGATCTAGAATCTCGCACCAACAGCCAAAGTTGTTGGAGATATTTATGCTGCCGCAAAACAGCTGAACCCCAATGCCATTGCTCGTGGACTGTCTACCGACGTTAGCAATTATAACGGCCTTGACCAAGAAACTACCTACCATGCGAACCTTGCCCCTACTTAACTGCAGTCGGATATCCCGCTCACTTTGTCGTTGTACGAATATTCTCTCCCAAGGGTTACACGCCATGATATTGACGGAAATTGATTCTAGGATCAAGGTCGTTCTGGGAACCAAAACGTGACAAGGCGGTCCACTGACTGGTGCAACTTCAGGGTAAGTATGTTTGTGCCGGTGTCTTCCATTTACTCACAGGTTCTATCTTAAGTACGCCGGACTGGGCATTCGCCCTACAGCGAGCACTGGGAATTCACTTCTCGACGCTATCCTCTGGGTTAAGCCCCCTGGAGAGTCTGACGGCAATTCTAACCCCACTTCCAGCCACTATGATATCAATTGTGCGTCTAACACATCATACATACCCAGTCCTGATCCAGGGTCCTGGATCTCTGTAAGTTGTCTGCTTGAATACAGTATGGAGATACTAAGTTAATGGTGTACGCTACAGGGTGCGTTCCGATCTATGGTTGAGCTGGCGACCCCTCCACTATGAGGAGTCCGCGAAGAATCTGGTGCTCAGACGGGCCACCGCAGCTCACTTGCGCGTGTGAGATCTCGCGTGTGAGATCTCGCTGATTGGATCACTACATTGTTTATATGTGAATAAAGTCGCGTTTCAGCTGTGTATACATTAACGTGGTGGGATTTTCGGTTCTTTGCCAGTCTTCTGCGAGTTGGTTTGTAACTTCTGCTCTGACATGTATCGTTCTTCCTTTTGCTAATGTTGTATGTGAATCGATCGGTTCGATTCCTGAGCTTCTTCAAGCTTAGGAAGACTTGTATCTACCCGGTAAATAGATATGATTTATAGCAGAGACCGGTACAGTACAAGACTCATGTACTCGGGGTGACAACAAGTGTGCGAAAGGCACACGTGATCCGCCTCGTCCTCGTCTTCTCCAAGGCGTGTTGTGCGGGATATTGTCAACCAATCACAACCAGATTTTGTACATTTGTAGAATACATTACATAGAATCTTTTAGAAACGTGTATGAAACCCCTTTGCTTTCTTGACTGCCTGCACCCGAGCATCCATCTGGGATGTATACTTAGCTACATCTTCATCGGTAAATCCATCCCAAACCTGCTTTGCTGCTTTCCACAGGCTCTCAAGGCTATTTCGCGACCTAGGGATCTTTGCGATACCCTTTTTGAGGTCCTGCCATAGCGGTTCAATGGGATTCAGGTCGGGGGAAGAGGGAGGATGAGGTAACGAGCGGATGCCAAGCTCATCTCGGGCCACCTGCGTCAATTTTCGGCGATGTGTGCTAGCTCCATCTTCGACCAGATACATCTCAATACCCCTCTCCTCCTCTAAAGACCGGTAGAAATCGAGTAGTGGTCCTTTGAGAACCTGCTCAACATAATCTTCGCCGTTCATCCCACCGGCGCCTTTTCTCTTTTGTCCATTCGAGTCAGTTGTTGCAGGCTTGATGGGAATCAGTGGCCCTTTTCGACCATTTGCGATCACTCCCGACACCATAAGGGTCTTACGACCACTTCGGAAGGTCGGGACAATGGTTGAAGGAAGAAATTCCTCGCCTGGGCGGCGGGTGACCATCGTCTGACCAGGTGATTCGCCAGTCTCGAGTGAGCATTCATCCGACCATGCTACACCATTCCAGTCTCGGCCAGTGTTATCTTTAGCCCATTTGAGCCGTTGATCTACAGTTGATTGACGTAGATAGGGCTTGCGACGGGCTGATCGGCGGTGGTAACCGTTCTGGTGAGCAACATTCCGGACTTGCATCCAAGTAGTTTTGTTGCCAACAAGCTCAGCAACATTCCGATAGGAGTGAAATCGATGCTTTCGAAGGGTAGCAACGATATGACGCTCTTTTCGGGGGGAAATTGCAACAGGACGGCCAGAACGGGGGCGGGATTTGTATGTATGGTATTTATTGTAGCGCTGCAAAAAACTGTACACTCCAGACAAGGAGAAGTTGAGCTCTTGAGCTATCTGTGGGTATGAGAGACCCTGACTACGTAGCGCAACCATACGACCACGATCAAACTCGGAATACTCAGTTCCGCCAGCAACAGTCATGGTAGAGTGTTAGGGTAGCTGATTTTCATACCAATCACGTGTGCCTTTCGCACACTTGTTGTCACCCCGAGTACGACAGTTTACATACAAGTAGTAGCGCCCATAGAGGCGATGTACAGTAGATACAGAATATATGCGAACAGCCTACAAGCGATACTGCTATACATACTATACTGATGAAAGCGGCATACAAGCGACTATAGATAATATATCAGAGCTGCCCTAAGAGGCTGGGTATCAGTCAGCGGTAATAACGGCTGTTCGGTCGGTTAGTTAATCGTCCTCAACAGCTAACGTTGGCGGCCAGAGCGGTGGCGGTAGCACAAAAGAATTGAAAGGAGTGCACAGACCACCCATGTGTTAATAGTTGAATTTGTATGCCTGCGCAGGCTGCGGCATACAGTCCAGTCTTACGAGCAGGACGTCGTGTCACAGGTGCGCACCACGTCTCTGGCTTAAGACGGTCACGTGCTGTCCTCCCTCTCCTCCTCGACCGCGACTCGTTGCTTTCGGTCATATTCCTTCCCATCTTTTCGCTCCCGCACATCATAACTTCTCGACCGACTATCGTCGCCCGCTAGCCGCCCGATTCGCGAGTTCGCTCGCGTCTCCGCGTCTCGGTTTTCCCCCAATCCTTTCCGGTTAGACAACTGTAATTCTCTACTGTATAGCATACGACTATCATGTGTTCATATTTCCAGCAGCCGTCATTAATGAAGATATCGCACCCGCCGAATTCGGCCCGGCGCATTCCCCTCTCGTATCTATTCGCCGGTCCCAGGAGACATCGGGCGATCGAAGACCAAAACCAAAATACATACATAATTCCATCACTCTCGATATTTTACACACCCACGAGTTCCTGTACACATGCTCAAGGAGAACGTATTCAAAATGAACACTTTAAACAAGACTATAGAACCTGAGCTGAAATGAGACATTTAGTGTATCCGCTCAATGACCACTCGCTCCAAGACAACCGAAACCAGCGATCCAAAAAAATTGAATACACGGCCGGGGAATGTGATGCATAATTCAGCCCATCATAATACCTCCCTCCTCGCAGCATGTAATAGTTTTCGCTTCGTTAGTAAGTCATTTCGCAATACTGAAACAGAATCTGATTCTCTCAAAAGCTCCTCAAAGTAATTATCCGATTGTCCTTCCGCTGGCTGAATCTCATCATGTAACGCGTTCCGGATTTTCTTGCCGAAACTTCGGACAAAGTACTGGTCAATCGTCATTGGCACGTTATCAGAGAACCGACGGTACGCAACTGGCAAATCTTCGTCAAGTATTCAGAATTTGGGCACCAAAAGCACTTACTGTGATAATGCGCTCGAGTACTGGCCATGATTTCGAGAGCACTCTGGTGGGCTCCGTTCAGGTTTTGCAAGGTTGAACCTCTTACTTTCTTCCCGAATTCCATAGTATTAACCGAGCCGTCCGTCAGTGCGTCCACGGTAGCATCAACGATAGCTTCTCCGACGTTACGCAACTTGTCCATTGGGTCGGGAAGCAAAATACGTTCTGATAATATCGAAGATACTGAGCCTTGTAGGTTTTGAATTGGCCGATATGAGCGGTGTAGGGTTCAGCCTCTTGCTCTAACAAAGCATCCAGTTGTGTGGTAGTTTCATCTTTGCATGTTTGCAAGAGGCGATTGGTGATCTCGCTGGATTATTTGGGTCACTATGTTGAGCATTCACCAGAATTCGAACATCAAACGCACCTGACCAGCTCTTCTAGTTTACCATGATGGTACATCCCAAAATGAGCGCCGACTAGCTCCGCTAAAATGCGTGAAAATGCATCTTCTGCATCTGCCACCAGGGTTCTGACAGGTTGGTGCCACGCGCCGACTACTTTGGAAATGAGCTCCTTCTTGACTTCGAATGGGTAGTCGTCTGTTTCGGGGTACTTTAATTAGCTACTTGTTTGGTTCGGTCAAAATACTACGTGCCTGGAAACTCGCGAGTACGCGCCCTGCAAATTAAAGTTTATCAAGACGTTCACGGAGATAGATGACACCCAACTAACCATTTTGCCATCTCGTCGACTTCTTCGAGCGTATATTCCGTCCCGCATGGGGATGAGACCAACCATAACTCGTCCTCTGGAATAAAATCAGGACGTGGTAACTCTTTCACT
Organism: Ceratobasidium sp. AG-Ba; assembly: GCA_016906575.1. Taxonomy (NCBI): domain Eukaryota; kingdom Fungi; phylum Basidiomycota; class Agaricomycetes; order Cantharellales; family Ceratobasidiaceae; genus Ceratobasidium; species Ceratobasidium sp. AG-Ba. The sequence goes on from CP059640.1 coordinate 1,719,210, forward strand.
CCCTCATCGTCATCATCTACTCCCACGCGCTTGAGACAGAACACCAAGCTAGCGCCTTGCAGCTCCTGGCGAAGAATCTCATACGATGCATGTAACATTTGGATCAATCCCAGCTTCTTCGCCAACGGATCCCCTCTAACAAGTTTGACCATGACTTCAGCAACAAACTTGTCAATAAGTTCCCGAACAATCGACCGGGGGCTGCCTTCGCCTTGTTTTGGGAGCTTCTCGAGCTGAGATTCGTTATCACGAATCAAACGTCCTATTTCGGTCCGAATACTCGGCAAACTGGAAACTACTAGTCAATTGGCCGACCGTGTTTCACTCAACATCAACTCACATTTTTTGGATGGCAATAGAAAGCACGTCTCCCAATTGATTTGCCAATTTTGATGTCCCGAGGTGCTTTTTATGGATGCCGGAAATAGTAGACCATGGTGGAGTCGTCTCAAAGTACTCCAGCTCCTTAGCACGTGCTCGCTCCCACGTATAATTCCGAGATCGGAGCTCCTTGGAGTTGGGCTGCTTTACAGCGAACCAGCCATTCTTGAGAGCATTCGCTTGTCCAGCTATCATCTTTAGCCATCTTTCTTCTTCTCCAGGTTCGATACGATCGGGCTTTGTTAACACACCTGTACCAGTTAATTCAGCATTTGAATAATATGTCGGGCGTAGGGCTCACCAATGGTACGCTCTCCAGTTGGGTCATATTTGCGAGCCAAGAAGACCGACTTGTGAGTTTCAAAATCGCCTATGATGATATCGGTGAGCACCGACACTCAAATCCGAACACAACACTTACTCTCGCAAGCAACCACCAGCAGTATCAGCGAGGTAGGCAATGCCATGTAACTCGTAACGAGATCCTCAACCAGCTGAATGTCATTCTCGGTAAGCGAATCGGAGCTGTTCGCGATTAGACCTGGCAATGGATACGAATATGAGCTAGCTGGTTAGGTTAGGTGATAAACTTACCCGGTAGATCGACAAACGTAAGGTCGGAGAGTTCTTTTCCAAAAACTTCGATCACAACCGTATCTCTAGTAAAAGATCGTCCACGCGGCTCTAGATCTTCGTTGAGAAACCGTTTCGAATCAATATCCGGGCAAAGTACAGCTTTCTGTGCACGAGCTATCCGGTCTTGGACTGCGCTTTTGTCCGTGAGAGTTTCGCCTACAGCCACTCATACTCGTTGTCATTACCCTTTAGAATTGTAAATATGCCCTTACCGAATGGTATGTCGGTATCCCCGCGCCGATTGGAGCTGGAATCGAATCGCAAGAAGACCCGTGCCTCCCAAACGCCGGGTGTATGCCTCAAGCGGCACTCGATTGGACACCTGTGTTCCAGTGTTTAAATACCGAGGAGCAATGGGGGGGAGGGGGATTTGTACCTAGTACATGTTCCGCTTTGGCGAGGAAGATTCAACTAGTACGACGAGGATATAATGTCAAGGGAGGTTTATGTTATGCGTTACAGAATACTTACCCCGGACAATGCTTCAATCAGAGAGGATTTGCCTACACTCTGGGACCCGACGCAAACCATATTCGGCAGCTCAAGTTCCTTGCTGAAGCTGTGCAAAAGCATTATTGAGTTCGTTGATCACGCAAACGAAGATAGCAGTAAGGAGGACTGACCCCATTGCACGGAGCGAGTTGAGAGTGTCCAGAAGCTTGCGCCGGTTTGCGCCATTAGCGTCGTTATTCATGTCGTGGTATTCGACCATAGTTCTAGTCTGACGGGGTGAGGAAGAGGGTGTCGAGGGTGTCGTGGAAAGGAGGCTGGATAGCCACGGCGACCGGCGCATTTATACTTCCCATTGTAAGCAATGGAAAGGGCACGCATTCATTTCGTGCAAACCATGAGGCTACCACGAGGTTTATCCGGGTGATGTACCGCATTGGAGAAGTATACCCACTGCATTTCCGGAGTTCCCTTATCTACTCACGCGTTTGCTTTTGAGCAATGGAAATGGGGAGATCATCCCAGTGCGGCAGACGGGATCAGCCGGAATTATAGCCTAATCAATCCCTTATTTGGTACAGTCTCGCTTAGATACGCAAATAGACAATCCAAGCTCACCAATCGGAAACTTTGGATGCTTCACATCAGTGTCAAGTCCTCGGAGCGTTCTTGTTGCGGCCCAATGGAAAAATTGAATCATCAAATCACTTTAGAGTTCAAGACCCCCAAAGTCTAATCAACATAGTAGCTCGGAAGATTTTTTCAATAGAAACCTCGAAGGCGTGTATCAAGAGGTCTGGCGTTGTGTAGCACGTTAAGTATTCTATAAAGTACCATAGGAGTTGAGCTTAGCTGATCATAGCTAGGTAAAAAGTCAAGGAATTATATAGGTTTGCTGAGTTCCTTGATGGGAGTGGGAGAGAACCCGGTCCAGGTGCTGAACCGATCGGGAGAAATAAATAGACGAATATGCTTAGCTGGGACTCTTTCTAGGTTATAAGCTACAGCTCATGTATTTCTGGTTACCATTCAATGCAATACGTGAACGACAAATGTCATGAAGCTTGGTAAATCCGTTGCACTCTTCCATGAAACTCGATAGCATGTTAGCAGACTGGTGGAACCATGGCGCCATACAAATCTTGGTTCGCAAGATAAGTACCATTCGAGTTTTCACTGGATTAGATTATTCATGCGTAATAACGTGGATGTTCTAGAACAAGACCGTGAATCCAGCCGAAGTATTGTGTCGTTCAGTATTGGATCAGGGACTCAGAGATTGGAAGCAAACTAGGTAGGGAAGAAAATGGCCAGGTAGGGACAAAGCTAGATGCTTTTGTCCAAGATGTTGGGTTGCCTGTATCTCGTGTGATTGACCGATAGGCCGACGGACAAAGTTTGTTCTCGTTCCTCGGGTAGCCTATTCGGGAGCAGCTTGATAGGGGCGTCATCGAGTTATACAACAAGCACCAGGTCCGCTCGCGTATACTCGTAAATTTTGTTTTATTTCACAAGAACAAGACTGAAAGGCCACTAGCCAGTAGATTCAAGCTGTGAGGACGAGCTTCGGATCGTGACGGTCAAGTTTGGGAGGCAAAGTATCCGGGGGCTCTCACGTGCACAGGGACTTGACCAGCCACATTCGGCATTCGGGTTCCAGCCAAACCACGCCTGCTCGGCACATCTGCCGCCCCATGACGATGAGTATATTATTGCGGTCGAGTCGAGCGAATGTCTACCCCCACCACCAATGGTGAGTGAGTGCAGAGCTGAACTGGATTTGCACCGACTCGAGTCTAGGTCATTATCGGCAGCCAAAAGCTTGCGTGGTGCGTAGGTTTCTCCCAGTCGAGCGTGCCTTCTTGCCGAGACCTGCGTCATCCCCAGTTCAGCATGCATCAATGGTCACAGGTCGTCCCTTTGCAAGCATTCTGAACGCCCGCTGTTCGAGGTCAAGAAAAAGGGACGCCCCACTTCCCAGTGCGCAAAGTGCAGAGAACTTCGCAAGGTTCGGTCGTACCACAAGAGATGTCAATGCAATACATCTGCGACAAACCAAGGTCCGGCGTCAGACAGCAATACGAACCATTGTAAAGGTAAAAAAGGTTGTATACACCTTGTCGGTCTGTTTTCCGAGCTGACTTTCTCTTCGTGGAACCTAGGTTCACCCAAAGCGCCGGCTGCACCAAATTTGCCCAGAGAGATGAGACAAATTACCGAATGCGATGAAGGATTGAGAACAAGTAAGTACTGTCTTCTCTTCTTCGGCTTTATTCAATCATTCCGGCATTATAGGCGACCAACCCGAAGGCGTCCATGGACCAGCCTCACGTTGCGGACATGAAGATGTGGCCAGAAATCTCGCGATCTCTACCGGCCATCAAACGTACTGCACAAAGCCTCCAAGCTCGAATCCTCTTCTAGAGCACTCTGGTTTTACGTGTAGCACACAATTTAAACCCGAAGGACAACAGCCATCAACACAAGCATCAATAAACTCACGACAACAATCCTCTCCCACTTGTTACATTGATTCACACATTTCCAATACTATTGAATCTCGTGGTGCCACGTCTGGCTGTACTAGCCCAAAATCCTTTTCAGTGGCTCCACCATCTTCCGACGTATCCCATACCATGACTATCGGCAAATGTGGATGCGGACACAGTTGTTCGTGCACTGTACTGAAGAATGACGGGTCGGTATCCGCCATATCGACTTGCCATCATGATTGGCCCAGTCGATGCGCAACATTTCAGGACGAGGTTCCAATAGACGTACACGTCGTTCACGACGACGAATTTCAGGATTTGCTTGAACGCGCGGCAGCCCAGTTGCCCTGTCCGTCACCCGGCCAGCTTGCAGTCTTTCGGTCGACAGTAGGGGGTGAACGTGTCGCTCTGGTGGTTTTCCCCGGCAAGTGTTCTGATGACTCTGGTTCCAGTGGCAGCTCGAAACCGCAAGGCTCAAAATCCCATATTCGAGCTTTGGCTCTGGGAGACGAGGGGTTTAATTCTACGGACAAAAATAACAATCGTCAACTTGGAAGTGCCCTGTAAAAATTAAATACATATAAATATCAAAGTATATGCAAGATTATTGAATAAATGTGTGTGTAAGTGCGAAGAGGTGGGCCCCAGAGGCTGGAAAAGCCCCTATTTAGGTCCTACAAGTCCCCTCGGGTCTTACCAAATTAGCACTGTATTGGCTAGATAATCGGCTCATTCTTCTGGCACAATCTGGTAAATACAAGCGACTTCTACATATGCGAGCTGAAGCGAACTGCAATGCTCTGATATCGTCGAATCATGCTTGAAACAACCTGGGAGAATAGGGTGGGTCCCGGTTCTAGCTTCGACCGTTTCTTGATTCACGTTTTCAACCAATTTTATCGAGAAAACAAGATCCAAAGCTTTCTAATCATTATTTTGGCGGAAGTATTTTCGCTAATTACTCTCGTCTCAAATGCTCGCAATATTGTTCCCGAGCCGCTGGACGAGTCTCGTCTTCTACAAACAATGATTCGGCTTCATATGATAAAGCTGGTATTCATTGAAACGGAAATTAAACCACAATAACGTTCTCATAAACCCATCCTTCCATATCTGTTTCACCAGGCGAAACTTTCTTCAAAGAATCCCACCTTGTCCGCAGGGACATCATCTCCAAGGACGTTTACACACGCAGTACGGACTTGGTCTACCATTCCAGCCGGCCCGCATACGAAAAATGCGATGCGACCTGGGCGATCCATTTGGGCCTCGTCACAGACCAACTTGGTTAGGTCGGGGCGCAAGCCGGGAGCATCTTGGGTGGATTCACCTCGAGTAGGTACGCCTGTGTAATAAATATTTGCCTCGACGCCCTCAGGTAGCATCGAGCGAACAGCATTGATAAGCCCAGCATCACGCGAAGCCCAAACAAGCTTCACATGCCGATCACGGGAGATGAGATCCTGGGTATACGCGAGGGCTGGTGTAACACCAATTCCACCAGCGATAAGTACGACCGTCTCATAGAGATCAAGAGGGTGGCGCTCTCCGTACGGGCCTTCGAGTGAAATGGGCAAGTCGATAGATCCGGGCTCGCCTTGAATCCGCTCAAGAAGGGCACGTGTCACCCCGGAGTGGGGTTTAACTAGAATGGTCACATGAGGTCGAACGAACGTATTAATAGTGCGTCCGCCTTTGCCGTGTTCGAGATCGCTCGAGCTGCCTTTGTCATCCGACTCTACCGATCCAACGGGGCTGTCGGACAATGCCCATGTCGCAACCGAGAAAGGATGATTCTCCCAAGGTCGACGAGATTGGAGAGTTGGGAAATAGGCATAGTAATGCGAACCAGGTTGGATGGTGTTTCTCTCAAGGCGTGGAAATACTGTGAGTTTAATGATGTTTTGGGTTGACCCCTGTATAAGCTCGGCGGTAGCGGTATCGGCAGCTAGTGACGATGAGTTAGCCGTCAGAATAACTCCGAAAATACATCTACCCACTTCGTCCAATGCTTCCTTGAAGCCCATTCTTCCACACGGAAATCATTCTGAGTGTACGATCCGCCAGCCAAATACCGATGGCCACATAGCTAAAGTAGTGCGAGTCAGCTTGTCCCCCCATTAATCCAGAACTTCAACTCACATCCAGTTAAGATACCCATACCGCCACTTGAATCGGAAAACCATGTGATAGTAACAACCAGCGATCAAAAAGGCAGCGAAGAGAATGTGAAAGATCAAAAAGATCTCGTAAGACCAACGGCGGAATGGGAGCATGGCAAACAGGACCATGACGCATATAACCACGGTGGCCAGAAATCCTGATCGAGCTTTAGAGCGAGAAAAATACTAAAAAACAAAACGTACCCCACTGCATATACGGCAATGCACCTTCCTCCATGTATTGACTCCAGTTGCCGGTGTTCCAATACCATTGCACCGTCCATCCCACGCTATGTATCACCGCCTGAAACGCAGCCATCCGCGCTAATCACGTCAAGTATTAGATATTATATCAGGATCAGTATGCGTACACTTACCAGTCCATCGGTGTAGGGTGATCATTGTAGCCGGACTCCATCCAGTCATCCAGAGTAGCGGATTGTTTCTAAAAATGACATTAGATTTCCGTCTGAGTGAGCATTAGGACACATACCGAGCTGACAAGAGAATGGTCACAGGTATGAGTGCAAACGAAATAAGACCGGCTCGGTTTGCCACAAAGCCCATCATTTCTTGGCGACGATTGATCGCCCAGTTATTCGGTTGAACCGACTTGTATGGGGCCGAGTTGGCGATGGCAGTGGCACCCAAGAAGAACAAGAGAAAGGCCACCATGATACGAGAGGGAAGATAGCCAATTCCTCGCCAGATCGGAGCGCTTTGTGAACCGTTGAACATCGCCGGTCGAATGATATGCTTTTGGACCATTGTTGTGAATTTAGAGGAGCGTAGGGAACTGGGGTTATACGGTCCGCGAAGCGCACGTTGAGAGACTTTGCGGAACGCGCCGATTAGAAGGACACTCAGAATGGTAAACACCAGGATGTATCTAGGCGTAAGTGTCCAAATTAGCGATGAAGAGACCAAAAAAATATAATAACCCGCTTACGAAGCACGTTCATGCCAACGCTCGTTCCACGCAAATGCCTGAGCGGTTGCGTAATCGAAATCGTACACCTCGTCTCGGACCCGCATGGGTGTATCGTTGAGCATCTTCATGCCGACCGGTGCGAGTGGAGGAGCCGTGTCTGGGATAGTTTCCAAGAGAGGCGGCCACTTGGAATCTCTGTCGACTTGTAGCCAGCGCCAATAGTGTTCAACTTCGTGCCACGGTTCGGCGAAGCATTTGTCCTTGAGGCAGTAGGCTAGGCTTTGGAGATACGGCTGGTACGAGGCTTGACAATCCATTCGCTCTCGGGCTACGGACGCAAAATGGCAATCAGATAGGGAAGGAACGGATATCTGAGTCGTACTAACATACTGTGTGATGGCTATGCTTCGCCGACGGCGTGCATGGGAGCTTCCACGCGTCGATAACCCCATTACAGGACTCGCCGCACTGGAGTTGGAACATGATTCAAGCAGCGGCAATAGGTTCGACTCGAAGAACGGACAGAAGGGGAGAGAGGAACCTGAGAATGCATGAGAAAGCATCCGGCATTTAAGAGGGGTCCGGGCAAGGTCCCCTGGGCTTGGCGTTGCCGTGATACTCCGAGCCAAGCGAGGCTAGGCAGCTCTAGTCCGCCTCTGCGAGCCTTTGAGGGGCTGGGTTTGGTTCAAGGTGCCGGTATGGTATCTTGTTCCAGCGAATCGGGGCGGCCACTTCTACTTGCAGTTTTGGGGTAGTGTATTTTGATATTACGAGGTGCCTGAGAAACTTGAGTTTTAGTGCGAGTGCGTGTAGAGTGGAGAGCCCGACCATCCCCACCTCTTGTCTTGCTCTCATATGGGACCGATGCAGATCGGAATCGGCATTCGATTGGGCTTTTAAAATATTCGACGCAAAAATGACTCAAAATGTGGGAGCCACTTGTGCCACCGAAATTGGAAGGAGTGGGGCCTGTATCGTAGCCTACAGCTTATCCCGCTTTAGTTAGCCCCGAAAAGTGTAAGAAGGTTTATTCCAACAAAAATGGTGCACCTTGCAGCATTCATGCGCGGCAAGTTGGTTAGAAGAGCAAAATCGCGGGTAGAATAATTGCAGAGGAAGTTGTCCAGTGAGGTCGCACCCAACAACGCGGACCAATCAAGCAGCGCATCGACTCCGGGTAACGCAAGGTAGTTTTTTTTTGAAAAATTGGCAGAGATGCAAGTTTGTGACAGCGCTGGGAAAGTATCGGTTGCCGGGGTCAGAGAGAGAATAGTCTCTTAGGACATGTGAATCAAGTATAACGACGATAGAATAGTAATACTTCGGGGAAACACAGGGGATATCCAAATGCATTTGCAGAGATGATCGAATTTTCCAAGCAGGCTGGAGGCGTGAGGGCAATGCACGATGACATATGGAGGGTGGTGGACGTCCTCTGGCTGCAACCTTTCACGTGACAACTCGCAAAACAGCCTCATCGGGCCTTTCAACCAAATATCTTGTCTAGATCGCAGTATATTTCTGACACAAAAATAGAGCATCGCGGAATCAAAAATCCTACTCTTTAGCCTCCCCCTCTTCGTCTTTTTCCTTTTTCCGCTTCTTCTCCTCCAAAAACTTTCGTCCAGCATCCTTCAGAACGGCATCATCATCCCGATTTAATGTCTAGTTCACCATCAGACCAGATGCCAACACAAGTCCCAGCCCGGCCACCGACGCAAAAATAATAAACACCACCCTAAACCCTTGTCGATACCCTTCCACAATCTGGTCCAACGTATCCGGGTCAACCGCGAGCTAGAACAGGATTATCGATAATTTGAGCCAGTGTAGATGGAGGCAAATCGAGCCTCACTAGATGTTTTCGAAATATCACATTCCTACAGACTACCACTAGACCTCTATCATCACAGCACCAGCATGGACGACTCACACCACAGTCCCACAAATTGCCAACCCAACCGTCCCAGCCAGATTCCGAACAAACATCCGCATACTCGTGATCACTGCCATTTCTCGCCTTTCCACTGCACCCAGGATCGCAACTAAGCTCGGCTGAAACGTCTGACCGACACTCAACCCGACAACGATCGAGTATGCGATTTGTTTGGCGACGGAAGAATGCGCATCGAATGTGATGATAAGACCGAGTCCGATTGTCCAAGTGGCTCATCCGCAAAGGATGAGTTCGCGGTACCGGCCTATCAAGGAGATGATGATGCCCGAGAGCGTGGAGACGGCCGCTGCAAAAATAGAAGGATTACATTCAGTTTGAAATACTGGAGAAATATAACATACTCTGAATGAGAACAATCGGTAAAATCATCGCACCACTTTTGATAGCACTATACCCATACACAGTCTGATAAAACGTCGGCAGATAAAAGACCTGGACGACAGTCAGGAATCCATTGAGCGTGTGCGCCGAGACTCCGCCCACGACTACGCGATTTTTGAATATGTGGACTGTGAATGAAACACAGTCAGCTAAACGATGTCGAAAATAGAAGCGAAAATCCGTACGCGGCATGAGGGGGATAGTAGCCCCTTTCCATTGCCACAAAACAAACCCAACAGCAGAAACGCATCCACCAACGAGCGTACCGATGACATGAACGCTGTTCCAGGTATATTCAGAGCCACCCCAGCTGATCCCAAGCTGCAATCCATGCATCAGTTCGAGACAAGTCAAACAGGCGGGAGGTAACATACCACTAGAAGTGTGGTCCCGAGCAAAGCAAGTGCAGCACCTACGAAATCGACCATGGCGAGTTTTCTGCAGCCTTCTATCAGTGGGAGAAACCACACCAGAAGCGAACAGCTAACCCCTGTTGAACGAACCCGTGCTCATGTCGATATAATATCGATATTGCCCCTATCGTCTCCGCTTGTCGTCCGATATTCATGTCGTAGCTCCATACGTAGATACACTAGCTAGATACACCCGTGTATTCTCCTGTACTTTCTCCGTTCTCTAGTGTATATAACTGAATGAAAGTGTCGCTTCAAATCACCAGCGACTTTTAACCCTTTACTTGTGTGCTTCATTCACTCGAGTTCAATCGCTTTATTCGCTGCGCTAAGTACATCTGAAGCGCTCTTTTAATTTACGCTTCAATAACCCCATGACACGGCCCTCCACCAGCTTCAGAGGCATAAAGAATATCAAACCTGCCGCGGAGAACACGGTCAACGGCAACTCGACTCGAAATATCCATCGCCTATCTACGCATCAGGACTCGACAGCTTCAACACAATAACCGAGACCCACCATCCATCAGTCGAGGTACTGGCCAACGCACCACCAATCAACGGCTCAACGCCATTTGCAAGCGCAACACTCGCACCCAAAATCTCTTGATACTTGCCCCTCTGTCTCAAACTGACGACATCCGACACGATAATCTGCGCGACGGTTCCAATTCCGCCTCCTCCGACACCGGCCATTGCGCGAAAAACGAGGATTTGGGTAAATGTCTGAGCGAGCAACGAGGCGAGGTTTCCGAGGAAAAAGATGACGAGGAGTGCGATGAGAACAGTTTTGCGGGATCAGATGGCCGATATGCGGTCGCAGAGCATCTGATAGGCCGTGCCCGTTCTGTAAAGCAATGAGTTCGTGGATTGAATGAGTTCGAACAGGAGACACGAACATGAAATACACAGTCGCGACCGCTGAAATCTGGCTGCCCTTATTCAAATCTGACGCGATGAGGAGTAAAGCAACGGCCACCATGGTTTCGTCTAGCAAGCCGGCCATACCGACCGACGCACATGCCAGAAAAACCTGTGAAATAATTCATACATAAAAAGAGCAAATAAGGCGAGCGCAAAAACAGCTCACTTGAATGACGTATCGACGAGGCAAGTACTGAGTCTGGTCGACGAGATCGGTCTTGGTAGGCTGTTGCTCGAGATCCTTGCCGACTATGGTCGTCGAACTCGGGGCGGGGCGGCATCGGGAGTGTCCGAGTCGACACGGGCGTCGGACGGGGACATGGCGAAAGAGGGGGATGGTGGACCTGAGCAGTCAGAGAAGCACACTGTTCGGGGTCCTCGTAGATCGGACTCACACACAGCCAAACACCCATCGCCTGTCGCGCGTGTAAGGGTGTGGTGGCTATGTGATGACCTGTTACTCTCCCATCGGCAAAAGGCTGACTAGACATTTGAGCCGGAGGAGCCCTGTTGAGCCCACTGATGCCCGAGTTGAATGACCAATGCTTATATACGTCAGGCCTCGAAAGTCCATTGGAGACACCCAAATACGATAGTCTACAAATTTGCTACTGATACAAAAAGATACTAAGCATTCTGGAACTCGGGCTTTCGCTTGTTGATAAACGCATTCATCCCTTCCTTCGAATCGGCCTAAGGACGAGAGGTAAGCGCAGCTAAACGACTCTAATTAAGAAGCTTACCGTTGCAAAAGACGCATGATATAGCCGGCGCTCGAATCGCAAACCTTCAGACAAGGACAGGTCCTCGGCTAACAGACGTTCTTGTGAGTCACGCTCTTGTGTTTCACCTTTGGACACATACCTCGGTTAACGCTTTCCTTCGCCATGAGTAATACCAGTCGGGACATGCTGGCCATCATTGAGCCAGCTGCGATCGCGACCTCAAGAGTCTTTTCCGGGGGCACGACCTTGGCGACCAAACCAGCTTGTTCAGCCTCGGCAGCAGACATGGATTCTCCTGTAAGGACCATATGCATTGCCTGAAACGGTTTGCCATCACCATTTTGGGGTCGCCGACGAGTCGTTATGTTAATTACCTTTGCCTTTCCCACCGCTCGGATGAGTCGCTGTGTACCGCCCGCCCCAGGAATGGTCCCGACTTTGATTTCGGGTTGGCCAAAGACCGCATTCGTTCCGGCTGGGGAGATGCAAGTTTAACTCGGTTGTTCGAGATAAAATGGTATCCAACATACCATAGATGATGTCGCACATCATGGCAAGCTCGCAACCACCACCAAGCTAAAGACATTTCCGGGTAAGTTGTCGTGACTGTAGGCTAAACATTGAACGCCAGACGTACTGCGTAACCGTTGACCGCAGCGAGGACCGGCTTACGGGCAGCAGCAATGCCATCTGCAAGAGATTGCAAGAAGTTGCCCATATAAGCGTTTACAAAAGTAAGCTTTTCGAGCTCCTTGATGTCTGCACCAGCTGTGTGCCATGAATCTCAGCGACACTGGAAACTAAACATTTCAGTTCGTTACCTACCAGCAAAGACCTTCTCGCTGAGTTTCAAGTGGTCAATGCGGATGTCACTCAGGGTAACTATGTGGTCTTACCTTCCTGTGATAACTATGGCACCGACTTCATCATCGGCCTCAAAACTCTGGACAGCACCTAGCAGTTGCTCGATGAGCTGACCGGACAGTGCGTTCAAGGCCTTGGGGCGATTCATCTTGATGACGCCGACCCCCGACGATTTGGCGATGAGTATAAGCTCTGCTAAAGGCATGGTGGGGTGAGAGGAGAGGGATGGGGGCAAAAGTGAATGGAGTGAGTTGATGCAGGGAGGGGTGAGAGTTACAGTATGGGATAGAAGTGCCTGTAATGGGTCAACGACCCGCGAATATTATTGCTCTTAGTCTCGATAACCAAAGCATAGGCAAAGACGCGGGGTTCCCCTGAGAGAAGGATCCACAGCGTGAACCCGGCCAAACATTCCCCATGCCGCTGGCGTAGGATCCAGGCGATGCACATGATCCGTCGAACGTCCGGTTGGTGCTGATGCGCGTGCTGGCACCGAGCATTTCATGTGATTCCGTTCGCAGTCGACATGCTTGTCTGTTGATCGACGTCGACAACCACAACGGCTTAATGGAAATAAGCTCAGTCGAGATTCCGGAGCAGCGCAAATTTGTATAGAAAGCAGACGTGGGTGATCAGGGGATGGTGGCTGTGCCATCGCCCACATGGATTTGAATTTAATGAGGCAAACGAGGAGCTCATTCAACATGACCACAGATGGGCCTTGTTGGGCGGCAGTCGTGATATCTGTAACATGATCGAACGGTCCCGACAGGACCAGCGTGTTTCTCCTGGGAAGACCACACCCATTTGCGGCTGTGGCTTCCGAACTCTAAGTGGCCTTAGCCGCGAAGTATACATGCGTCTTGTGACCGTATGTCATACTCTGGGTTTATGTGCATTTATTCTGTAGTTTCTATAGTTTCTGTATTTATGGATTAGACTGTGCGTATATGCTATTTTTACACTACCTGTACTACAATGTGTCTGATGCGCGCTCAATGGCACCATGATGTACTGTTTTTTTGGCAGTGGAGCGAGATCAAGATCATCTATACTAAAACAGGCCCAAATGCGGTGCTCAAATTGACGGTCGGTGCCAACACTCCACTGCTAAAACACAATGACGGAGCGCTCCACACCATCTGTCCCGTTTTTGACACGGGGACCAAAAAAAATCCATGACCTCAAAACGGCCCTACAATGTTCTCCCAAAAACCCGGGCATCGGGGGTTTGCCGAGATGCTCCATCGGACTGCCACACTCATTGCGGAAACGCCATCGCTAGGCCGGGCCTGGGCAGGATATTTCAACAGGTAGTATAGAGCTCATAGTTGAAGCTTCGCAAAAATGCCACGTAGCATCCATAGGCAACGATAGACAAGGACTGGGCGAGCCACCCCACCCAGCAGAGCTGGGCCAGAGCGAGGCGTAATTTAGACGAATTCTTGCCAAGGGCAACCAGAAACTCCCGGTCTTGTGCCAACTAGGCCCGACTAGACGAGCTTTTCGGCTCCGGGGTGCATTGCCCAAGTGACTTGTGCAGAACTGGGTTTTTGCGACGAAGCGCCGGACAGCTCACATAGTCGGCGCTTGGGTGAACAAGTCGGTTCGGCCCAGATAAGTGGTTTCCCAGTGACTGGTTTGCACTGGTACGCACTGCAAACCTGTGTCTAAACAGTGAGTACCTGCTGCTCAAAGTACAGCATGGCTGTGAGATGGACACTGCATCCGTCCTCGTTGATGTACGTAATTCCTTTGCGGGATTCGCACCAGTCTTCCTGACGTCCACAGTCACAATCGCGTACGATCGTGCCACCTGATCTCATGACTGGATCCGAGGAATCCCTTCATCGCACGCATACCACACGGCGCGTGTCCAGAATGTTGCCAGCAATTCCACCGATGATTCGCGACGCTGACGCGACATTGCGACCGCTGATGGTAGTGGTTGGAGTTTCATTTGCGTCAATTTATTGGCGCTACCGTTGGAAATCTCTTTAGACCAAGCAATTTCGTCTGCTTTTCGACAAAAAAGGCGAAGTAACAACCCCCACGTATTACTCCGGTTCGACTCCGGGGTGGAACGTTGTGCGAGCATCAGGAGCTCCACCCGTCTGTGCTTCGACAATCCCTAGCACACGGTCACACTGTTTCTCACTCTTCAGCTCGGCTCCTCACGATGAATGGGAACTTTGTACAAACACGCCTAACTCTGAATTGAGCATTTTGGAAGTATAAATGCACTGAGAAAAATTCATCAAGTCCTCACTTCACTCCTCTTACTCCCGTTGCAGTCATGCATATCGCTCCAGAGTCGATCTCCACCCTCTCCCCCACTGACCAGGCCAAGTTCATCGAGTTTGGCCTTGGCTCGACTTACACACCCCCATTTTCAACCATCCACGCTGCTTTCGAGCACCAGGTCTCGCTCAACCCTTCTGCAGTTGCTATCGAGCACGATGGAAAGTCTGTGACTTACCTGGAGCTCAAGCAAATGTCAGACCGTCTCGCTGTTGTTCTGAAGCAGCACGGTGTCAAGTCAGGCGATCGAGTCCTTTTGCTCGTTCAGCGAAGTATCGCCATGGTCGCTGGCATGCTTGGAGTACTTAAATCAGGAGGTATGTTTCAACACTTACTCACTTATGGCTCAATACTAATGTTTCGTCCCCTACTTAGCTGCATATGTTCCTCAAGGTTCGTAAATTTATCATCACATCTTTACATATACTAACTATCATGCAGATGGCGGTATTGTCACCGATTCAACCCTTGCTCACATCATCCCCGACGCCGGAGTGCAAACGGTCTTGTGCCTTCGCAAGTTTGTGGCTCGTGTTCATAACACCAGTATGTCCAAGTTCAATGATCACTGGGTTGTGCACTTATGCAGATTCTTAGAAACTTTGGTAATCGAAGATATCATTCACAACAGCGCCTATGATCAGCCATTGGAGCTGGGCGGCCAAGCTACCGACGGTGTATATGCTATTTACACTTCAGGTTGTAGAAACCGCTCGTGTATGCTAGAATGCGCTAGAAGAACGAGTCATGTGATCGAGTCAAGTGCTGAATGCGCAGTATATGCGCAGTAGGACTTACATATGACTCACAGCGAAGTGTAGGGTATAAATAAGAGGTCTCTTCGAGCCCTCTGAGCATCACCATACTCTTCACTCACTCACACTCTTTTCACTCTAACGCTTTGTATACAATTTTATATATATTTGATTTCTATAGGTTATGAGCCCCGCTCAGCCGCTTTAAACCATAAGAGACAAGTATATAATCACCCCCTAACCCGAGATATCTCAAACCACCCCAAACCAACCAACATGCAGACCGATAGCACACTAGCGCAAGTGTCTACTGGCCTACACCGCATCGCACCCTTGAGGGGGAGCGATAATTATAACGTGTGGCGTATTCAAATGGAGGATATACTCACAGACCTCGATTTGTATAAATACGTCGACCGTAGCTATACCATTCCGTCCCAAACGATCGAACTGAGGATAACCGGTCAAAATGATTCAGATGGTAAAGCCTTAGCGGACGAAGTTAAGATCATGGATAACGAGGATTACCCTAAATGGTTTAAGTTCGACCGCAAAGCACTGTCAAATATTAGACTACGCGTAGACGGAAGCGTGCTTACGCATATACAAGCATGCACCTATTCCGCCGATGCGTGGGATTTACTGGCGTCGACATTCCAAGTCAAAGGAACCGTCGGGCTAATCGACCTGCGAAGGAGATTCTTTAGTCATCGCATGGCCGAGACCGAAGACATCGAGGAGCACATTCAACAGATGCGTGAATGGTTCCAGCAGATAAATCTGATCGCACCAGGCTCCTTGGCCGAGGTGGATTGGATAGTAACGTTAGTGGCGAGCTTACCAGACTCATGGGACACGTTTACCCAGTCGATAAGTTTCCAGTTCACTACGAACGATGCAAACGTGCTAGCCAATGAGATTAGCGATTTGCGATCGAGAATATTAGCTGAGGCGCACCGAAGGAGCACTAGAGACGGTGGCTCAAAGGCGTTTGTCAGCATCAAGAAGCCAAGTCAAGATAGATTCGGGCGTACAGATAAGCTCTCCCGAGTGCAGGATAAGTCGACATCCAAATGCAGAAACTGCGGGAAGATTGGCCACTGGGCTGCCGAATGCCGGAGTCCTGGTGGAGGTGCATACAAGCACAACGAGGACAGCGAGTCCGACCAAGACGACATGTCAGATAGTGATTACGAATCAGATCATGACAATCACAAAGGGAAGTTTAGCCTACAAGGTGAATTCCGAATCAAGAATGGGCGCATGAACATAAGTGATCCAGACGAGCCAGAACAGGCTGCGTACATGGATGACTATGCATTCTAGGCTCGGGGACAAACAGGGCCGACATCTCACCGATAGGATTAGTGCACGATCCGGGTCACGGGAGCGGACTGTAAACATACCCAAGGAGACAATTAGACCCATATGTCTAAGAGTCGAATAATTGATTGCATTGAATAAACGAAATGTGTTGTATCAGCTTTTATCTTAATAGTCTTTTAATGGCCACTTTAGTATAGTCGATTTAATTCCTTTATTTACATTCTTCATGTATCTACACTTGCTCGATTAAGGGGGAGTGTAGAAACCGCTCGTGTATGCTAGAATGCGCTAGAAGAACGAGTCATGTAATCGAGTCAAGTGCTGAATGCGCAGTATATGCGCAGTAGGACTTACATATAACTCACAGCGAAGTGTAGGGTATAAATAAGAGGTCTCTTCGAGCCCTCTGAGCATCACCATACTCTTCACTCACTCACACTCTTTTCACTCTAACGCTTTGTATACAATTTTATATATATTTGATTTCTATACAGGTTAGTTGAACTTCTTCAAATCTTAATTCGCACGCCAATATTACCATAATAGGCACAACTGGCAAACCAAAGGGAGTTGATGTAATGCACTTAAGCGTAGTTAATTTGCTTCTTACCGATCCTGGACGGGTCGGAATGCGCCCTGGTCGCCGTGTTGCCCAGCTTCTAAATGTTGCCTTTGATATGGCTCAGTGGGAGTGCCTGGGCAGTGTCATCAACGGCTGTACTCTGTGCATTCGTGGTTCAGACTGGAAGAAAGTCATGAGCAGGTTTGTACTTTGATCACTGCGTGAAACTGGATGGTATCTTACGTCTACTTTTCCTTAGTGTGGACATTGTCATCGCTACTCCGTCTGTCATGCAATTGTATGACCCAGCCGATTATCCGAATATCAAGTTTGTCGCCACGGCGGGAGAACCTTGCCCAAAGCCGCTCGCAGACAGATTGGCTGCGGCTGGTGTAGCTTACTATAACTCGTGCGGACCCACGGAAGTATGTACACAAAGTCTATATTCAGGTGCATATATGCTGACCCGCTAATGGCAGGTCACCATTGTCAACACAATGACACCACTACCGCATTCGGTTGGTGATGAAATGAACATCGGCAAGCCTCTCCCAAACAACACGGTCTACGTGCTCGATGAGGAAATGCGCCCATTGCCTATTGGCGAGACTGGCAAGTATTGTTGTGAGCCAATAGTATGACCGGCCTAACAAGCAAACCGTAGGAATTATGTGGGGCGGTGGCGATTGTGCCGCTCGTGGCTACATCGGATTGCCAGAACTTACCGCCAAGAAGTTTAAAAGAGACCCCTTCCTGAATGACGGGTCAGTACTTGGTATTGCTAATTAAGCCTACCTAACTAACGAGGGCGCGTATAGACGCCTCATGTTTAATACGGGCGACCTCGGGAAATGGCGCGAAGACGGGTCCCTTATCCATCTGGGACGAGCGGATGACCAGGTTTGTTAGTCTCATACACGCCAAAACATCTAACTAAATAAAACCCGAAGGTTAAAATTAAAGGTTTCCGTGTTGAGCTTGACGGCGTTTCGGCATCCCTCGAAGTAGGTCGTCCTGCTTATGTTCGATGATTTTTCGCTCAATTTTTTTTAGGCTGCTGAAGGCGTGACTACTGCATGCGCTCTGCTCATAGGAAAGGAGCTAGTCGGATTCGTACATCCAAATACCGTCGACATCGAAAAGGTTCAAGAAGCTTGCGCAAAAGTCCAACCATACTATGCCCGTCCTACCAGGTACATCAAGCTCGTTATTGTCCCTAAGACTCCCAATGGGTATGTGCACAACTTGGAAACAGCCTTTTTCAAAAACTGATGTAGCCGACTATTAGAAAAATCGACAAGCGGGCCCTCCGTGCATTGGCTGAAGCACCTGTACCAGTTGTTGTGACTACAACCAGCGACTCTGCCGAGGCTCCAAATACAGTGACCGACATTCAAACTCCAACCTCGAACCTCAAATTCACACCGTCCGTCGCGACCACTACAAAGCCTGTCAAGGCGGCTATCTCGAACCGTCTGTCTGCCGCATCGGTCGATATTGGGACGATGTGGACAAGGCTCCAAGAAGGCCAGGCCCCTCCTCCGCTGCCTCAAGTCACCAACGAGTCGTTCCGACCGTTCATCGAAGAGACTGACTCAATTACCAGCTCTCCCAAGCAGTCCCACAAGCCCATTTCGTCTGCTACCTCTCGCTCGACCTTGCGACAGGATGAAATCAACAGCAAATACGATGATTCAAAAGAAACCCCAAACGACCTTGTCGTCGCACTTCCTGGTCTACCATCCGGTGGTGTAGTGACTGTAGCCGCTGCCGAGAAGGGAGGAAACGTTTGGGAAGGCTATCTCGACGATGAGCTCCCGGACAAGAAGGAGCCCAAAGTCGTGCGCAACCTTCGGCATATCATCTTCTCGCTTTATAGGCGGTTGTTTGGTGTGGTGTTCATTGTCAACATGTCAATCTTCATCCATGCGCTGGCCAAAGGCGGACTTCCTGCCAACCGTATTGGAACAGTGGTAATCGGCAACGTTTGCGGGGCGGTTTTAATGCGCCAGGTAATGTAGCATATATGCGTGACTATATGAAGCCGTTCTAATAGTGCTTACGATGTTAGGATTATGTCTTGAACCTGATTTTCAATATTGCGTGTGCCGTTCCTCGTTCGTGGCCGCTGGCGATCCGTCGTATTGCTGGACGTGTCTACCACCACGGAGGGGCTCACTCGGGCTGTGCGATCAGTGCAATTGTATGGCTAGTATACTTCAGTAAGTTTTTGCACCCTCGGCTTTTCTATTGCTAACACGCTATGTAGCTGTTGAGGTTACAAGGGACGTTGTGCGCCGCGGAGGAGCATTAATTGCGACCACAGTAATCACCTACGTTGTACTCGCCCTCCTGCTCGGTACGCCTTTTTTGATATTAATTGATAGCGACGTTACTAAGTGTTACTACAATAGCTATGGTATGGTTTGCGTATCCCAAGAGGCGGTCAACAGCGCACGACAACTTTGAACGCACGCACAGGTTCTTTGGGTAATTACTTCGATTTCGCCCAAAAATATGGCAGCTCACAAATGTGTATTTCAGCTGGGCTGCGACAGCCCTTGTGTGGGTCTTGGTGGTTCTCTTGACGAATGACTACAAGCAACCCGGAGAGAGCCTGGCCCACGCTCTCCGGCACAATGCTTCGTTCTGGATGATTTGTATCATCACATTGTCCATCGTTTCGTCCTGGGCTAGATTGCGCAAGGTCAACGTACGCTCTGTGGTCCTCTCGAACCACGCCATCCGGCTGTACTTCGACTATGCCAACCCAAAACCGGTCATTTTGTCCGTATCTCCAAGTCCCCATTGATGGAATGGCACTCGTTTGCAACGTGAGTAATGGATGCTCATATACCGAGTGAGATTGAGGCTGAGCTCCCTATAGGATTCAAGAGCCAGGCGTCCCGGGCTTTAGCCTTGTCGTCTCGCGCGCTGGCGACTGGACTGGCCATACAATCGAAAACCCGCCAACCAAGCTCTGGGTTCGTGGAGTTCCAACCTACGGTGTTCTTCGGATCGTCCCACTTTTCCGTCGAATGGTTATCGTTGCTACAGGCTCTGGCATCGGTCCCTGCGCTCCAGCGATATTCGAAAAGCGCACACCAATGCGCCTTCTCTGGACAAGTCCCGACGTGCGCAAGACTTTTGGCAACGAGTTGGTCGACAAGCTGCTCGAAGCGTCACCCGACGCTGTTATCTATGATACTCGCAAACACGGTAAACCAGACATGGTCAAACTTACGCTACGGTTGGTGCGCGAGTTCGACGCAGAGGCAGTGGCGATCATCAGCAACCAAAAATTGACTGAAAAGGTCGTGTACGGTATGATGAGTCGTGGCATCCCTGCTTTCGGTGAGATTTCCCAGCCACACCAAATTATCCAATTTACTGAGTTTTTACTGCATTCAAGGTGCTATCTGGGATTCATAGGTGTTGTGCGTAGACTAAAATGCCCAATAGCCTCCAACTAAATCGCCTAGCTTTGGCTTGTAATTTTTCATCGTTCCCGCCTGTACATTTTCCAGTGTATTTTGTACGCCGGATTTGAAAAATATATTAGTTTTGTTTTTCCCAGCCAAATAGTTTATGCAAAACCAAATAAGAGGACGCCTTTTAGAAGTCCATGGGAAGGAACATGATCTTGCGCAAAAGCTGTGGCTGGAATTGAGTTGCTTCGCGATTGGAGCAAGACGTGCTCTACAGTGTTTGATGGTCGCTAACGCCTAGACGCTCAGTTGCGAGGGGCAGGATCCACCACAGTTGGGGTTCCTTCTATCGAGAATACGCTTGAGGTAGCGTGAAGGGTAAGTTTGTTACTCCTAAACGAATCAATGCAAATCTTGTCTTCGGGTCTCTATGGCTGACAGAAGGCTTATTTATTAGGTGGCCATCCTATTTTTATAGCTCACTTTTGATAAAACGCGTGGCTTTGGTCCAAGGCGACCACTTGGTGCTTAGAAAACGGTCTATAAAAATAGGTAGTCACGTACCCGGCTCAGATTAACGGGTCGACACATCCTATTAAACACGCCAAAATACCCAAAAGGTACCATCTATAAACAGCTGATCTGGTCCACACAGAGCGGTGGTGCAGGCATCGGTCTGTAAAATTTGAAGCACAGGATAGGGATATTTTTGCCGCACGTACCGAGATGTATGCGAACTCTCGGGTGGTGGAGTTGCTAAATGCGCACTAGTGTGGCCGACGAAAAATTGAGCCTGTCGATCTGGACCTTGTTTAATGCCGTATGGGCGGAACTCCCCACCCTCCGTGTACTTCGCGCCGTCTCCAATAACCTTTAATCTTTGGCTTGTCCAGTGCTGAAAGGCTTTAGTTGCATAAGGTAGGAATGTTGCGTTGGGTACGAGGGTTTGTAAGCACTCACCAAATGGAGCATTCTATCGCGTGCATCACGATAGTACCTTTTCTGTCATTGTTCGATTGTTTCGATCATTTGCCGGTTCGGAGAAGTTGAGAAGCATGCCCAGTCATTAACCCGGAGATAAACACGTGGGGAAGACCAGTAAACCGTCGGCTATTCGGCATCGGCTATGGCTGGGTCCTGGACCGGGTGCTATCGATCCAATAATGGACAAACCTAGATAACTCACCCCACAACGGGGATATTAGCCGGCGTGGAGGATCGTCCAAATATCTACCTGAGGGACGCCGTAATACTTGGTTCGCTTTGCGCTCGCTCCAGATATCTTGAGCACGAACACCCTGCGGAACCAACAAAATGCAGTAAATCGCTTACGCGTGTGCTCTGCAAATTTCAGGTGCGATTTCCAACTACGTAGCCGAGCTCCACAGAGGACTGGCATTTGAGGATCACGGAGAGATCCCAGAGAGAGGATGACGTGTCGCCTGGTATATTGTACCTCAATCCTTCCATAGACAAGTGCAGCCTGACCAAAATATTGTAGACCCATTAAACTTGTGCAGGTAAAAAACAGGCGGCCCTTGTTCGGCTGCGCTTACAACCCTGTATCATCCCGGGTAGGATTTAGAAGCCTTTTATGAGATTATATGTGCTTATAATTGTCAAAATCCATAATGAAAAATTAACACCTAATTGATGATACAACCACAGCCTGCTACCTTCCTCGTGATAACTACGAACCGGGCAGGAATCTAATACAGTCCTCGCGGGTGGCATAGCGCAACGGAGATTCTTGACGGAGATATAATGGAACGTATTATCTGAACCCGCAAAGCGGCTCACAAATATGGTTTGACTTTCAAGGTAAATGCGTCAGAGCACTGGCCTCCTCGGCGATATATTTCAGCGCTCGTCCAAGCTCGGCTCCCGCTCAGTGTTGTTCCAGTCAGCCTTCGAACGGTTCAAAACTCGCGCAATGGTTGTCATATCATATTTAGCCTTGGTCGATAGCATACGCAGAGGTTTTCCGGGTCGCGCAGCTCGCCCTTGTCTCTATTTCTCTGAACTGGATGATTTTGACACTGTAACCCAACTCGTACAACACATTGATATCATATGCGCTGTGATACCGCTTTTATTGAGCAAATCAATCGAAAAGTGGCCCTTTTTGGGATCCGTAAAAGGTAGATGTCTGTGTCGTACAGAGAAAGCAACTCATACGAGGCCAGCGTCCGTTCATGTTAGTCGCATCGTTCATTTCGTAATGGAACGGGACCGCGAATCAGAGACTGGTAGAGTCATAGTCGTTTATTCATCGTCATGGGAGGTTGTCGCGGTCAAGTACGCTTGCGCCATGATAGGCAAACCCTTGAATCACAATAGGTACAAACGACTAGCTACCCTGCTCTCGACTACGCTCATGACAAGCAGTTCGTAATGACTATACAAGCTAAGCACACAAGCGAAAAAAACTCTACGTAAGAGCCAGATGAACCAAACACTAGCCAGTACTTGGTCAATAGTGAATTTTAATAGCAAAAAAACAGACATCGTTGGTTTCCTGCCAAACTACCTGGGGGCCTGTTGGATATCATCCGTGACGTTACGCATTTAGTCATGTGATTCCTATCATTGTATTTACACGCCGGAGCAGAAATTTTATCATAGAGAGAGTTCTTATCTTACCACCATGTAGCCTGCCCGCTACGTGCACAGATAGGTCGCAGCCTGCGGAGACGTGAGGCGTGATACTCTGCCGCAGGTCGATAGAGCCGGACCGATCACGTGCCCTACGATCGACCTTTTTCTCCTCTCCGCCACTCTTAGGTAGCATCATACGACATACAGCGCCGCGCGGAATCGCGCGCCCATGGCAAATGCGTGATCCATTAGATGCAAATATACTTATTCCGACTTATATTTGTCCCGCCCACCCTCTGCTACCGACGGACACGGTTTTGCCGCCCGCCCTCGAGCCCCGCTCGCGTGGCTGGCGGCCCGGCCATACATCCTTGAGCCGCCTTCGGCGTCTCTCGGATCCCCCACCACACCGCGTTCTGTGTCCATCGTGTATCGTACTTGCTATCCTCAATATTATATACCTCCTCCCCCTATTCTTTAACCAGGCTCGAGTTTCGATAACAGGCAGAGTCTCGTTCAACAGAACCGATCTGGTGTCTCCCATAGATTTACTATAGATAATGTATCATCCTGTCTATCTTTTCGCGCTAGTCTTATCTCTGTGCAGGCTATATGCAAACTCTGGCTCAAGGTGCGATCGGAGGACGTCTTATACATCCAGTAAATCGCCCCCAGTATGCTCTAAAATGCATGCGTCGCAGCTGTACTACGCACGGACACTCAAACGTGTTATAGAATTCTTCTATGATGAAATTGCAACGGTTGGATTCACCTGTCTGGAGCTCCGGGTAGAAAGCCCTTTTGCAATATGGTCCCACGTATACACATATTTTTCAAATTGAACAATATAAAATCAATCAGCGCACGAATAAGCATCATTCTCCCAAATTTCGTTACTGTTCTACTACCTGAATCGCTTCAGTTTCGTGCAATTTGGCGGCCGGTGTGTAAACGCTTAAAAGGATTGTAACAATCTTGAAAGTTGATGTCTAATTGTACGGCACACAGCGCCAGTGGACTTCAATCGACTGTATACCTCGTACATGCTCTCCTGGTAGTCTGGTCTCTAGTTTATATTAACACATATGCTACCGATATCTGCTCGCTGATATTCTACGGTCCTCGCACCGACAGACGGTCACGCGCTACAATCTTTTTGAGCGCCACCGTACATGTGTTAGCGGCAACTCAAGGCAGAACGGCCTATACGTCACGAATTATCGATGATAACAAGTTCATTTGTTCAATCCTTGGGATACAGGTTCGTCCCATCGTTGAGAGAATATTTGTCGTGGGGCCAGAGAGCCGGAATATTCTTCTTGGGCAGGTGAATCAAGTGTACCAAGGCTAAAGCTGCGACAAAATTTGATGTTTCAGGAAATAACAAAAGAAACAACAATACGCTTGAGTATATGACACAGCTTTTCAAACAGGCTGGCGCCACAAGGACAACGAACAAGGATACGTGGGTGGTGGTGGATGTCCCCTGTAGTGTTCGGCAAATAAGTCTCACGGACTTATTTGCGGCGTTGTTAACTCAAAGCGTCCTGGCGGCCTCGTTAGTAACTACTTGTAAACACTTGTTAGCGTTCATGTAATTCGCTCCTAGAGTGAGCAATCAACGGTGAATTATTGTATAAAATTGTTATTTACAGGCTATTAAAGAAACTCTACGAAATCCCATTCTTCCTCGGCCATTTCTTGATTGTGCTTACTGAGAATTGTGCTGGCCTGTGAGCGAAAGCTTGGGTCTATGTGTGGGCAAGACGATGCATACTTCAGAACACGCGTTTGATCCCGTGGGATGGCTCAAGAGAAGCTACAGCCGTTGGTCGACCCAGCGCAACGAAGCTGTTCGGAGTTGATGGAGCTCGAAAGATTGTAATACAAAATCGAAAGCTTGCGGGCCAGTCGGTCATGAGGGCGCCCAGTAGTCTACTCTGGCTCAGGAAGATCAACCTAGATTGGCACGGAAGTGGTATTCTGAGTTGTCTCGCGTTTCCTGCGTGGTCTTGGATCAACAGGCTTTGAGGAAGACTCGGGACCATCTCCTCTATACAACGTATACGTCCAAATAATCTGGACCCTCAGAAGGGCCACTTTACTGACGTTTTATTCAGTTTTATATAGTGGCTCCACCCGGATATTGTGGTGGAGCAACAGCATATGGTTAGTTCATCCGGTGCCGAAGCTTTTGGCTCGGTTCCGGCCCCACGTTTTTATGACATTATGTGACGTCAGGTGGGCCGCTTTTTGGATTATACGCCCAGATTCCATTTAATTTGGATCCCGATCCAGATAATTTGTATGTTCTAGTCATACAGAGCTCTAATGTTAGATGAGCATCTCGGAGAGGCGGAAGTCGTTGAGCAAGGCCTACTCTCTGGAAGCTACAGTTGTGTTGAGTATATGCGCAATCCTCTTAGATAAAACACACTTACACTAAGTTTCCAGCAACTTTGCATATCTTCTCGGCTGCCTCAAGCACAGCTGGCGGCCAAGGTTGAAGTACCGTATCATCGGAAAAGTGTGCAATGTACTGCTCGAACACATCAACAACAGTGACCAGGCCCGGCCCGGATTCGGAAAGTGTCAGTCAATTAAGTTATGCTTCTGCGTACGGGTTAAAATAATACAGTTTGCGCTGGCTTATTCTTGGCGGGTGTAATTTTAGTCTTCGGTCGCTTGATGTGCCTCTGGGGCTTGCGACTAGATCGAAGGTGAAAATACGCTAGGTCGGAATCAGCGGGTGCAATGTATATATTGAGAATTCCTACATCTAATAGTGAGTACGCAACAGGCATGTGCCATAGAAGACTCCTGTCGACCCAAAAAGATTAGGAGAAAACTTGGGCGTCGAGGCGTGAGCAAAATCGCAGATCGTGCAGCCAAACGACAACTCCAGTAGTCGTCCAAGAAAGGATAATCGTGAGAATGAAAAGACCCAAGGACGTATGATCGCGAGCGACGAGTCGCAGTCGAGGAGGAGAGGGAGGCAACCTACACGTAGCCCATGTTTGAATCGAGTTGATTCGTCTGCATTGATGCACAGGGAATCACCAAAGGTGTTTCTTCTACCTTCTCCCTTTGTCTATCTTGGCTGGTTCATCTCCCTGGCCCAAATAAGGGGCCCCAAATAAGGTTACGGACCCATGCTAACGTCCCATGCCGATCGCGCAAGTGTACCGTAGAAGAAGCAAAACGAGGAATACGCTTCACAACATGTTCACCTTCGAGGATCAACCGATTTGGTTTATGAAAATGTAACTGGGGTGTCATCGAAGCGTCTTGAATGATGGCATATTCTCACATGTTTAGGCGACCATGTGCACATCTGGAGCTCGAGTCATTTTCCTTCGCCGGAGAAACCGACTCATATGTAGGAGGCTCGAGTGAAAGATCAGGCCAACCATGGAATAATAGTTATGAATCTTAGGAGTTTAGGGGGTATCATTCTCGCGGATGTAGACCTTGCTAGGGCAAGGTAACACTACATCAGGAGAAAAAACTGGCTCAAAAAGCTCAAATTTTGAGTCATTTGAGCATTTGAGCACCGTGCTCATGCCATGAACCATTTCAGCCATTTCAGCACGGGCCAAGCCCAATAAGGCACGCAGTCAGCAGGTAGGTCCATGAATCGCCGCATAGACCCATAAGCCATTTTCTCCTGGTGTAGTCCCCTGGCTATGGCCGCTCACGTGACAGCCCGCAGAAACGCCTCGCCCGTATATGTCACCGAAATAACATGTCTAAATTGCGGTATGTTTTTTACGCAACGATAGAACTCGTAATGATAAATCCTACTCTTTAGCCTCCCCCTCTTCGCCCTTTTCCTTTTTCCGCTTCCTCTCCAAAAACTTTCGTCCAGCATCCTTCAGAGCGGCGTCATCATCCCGATGCAACGTATAGTTGACCATCAGACCAGAGGCCAACGCTAGTCCCAGCCCGGCCACCGACACAAGAATGATAAACACTACCCTAAACCCTTGTCGATACCCTTCCACAATCTGGTCCAGCGTCTCCGGATCGACAGACAAGCGCGCCAATACGGGATTGTCAATGATTTGAGCCAGTGTGGATGGCGGCAAATCGAGTGTCGCCAGATGTTTTCGAAATATAACATTCCTACAATCCATCTCAGCCCCGATTGCCGCATGAGCAGGATAAACGACTCACACCACAGTCCCGCAAATCGCCAGCCCGACTGTCCCGCCCAGATTCCGGACAAACATCCGCACACTCGTGATCACTGCCATTTCTCGTCTTTCCACTGCCCCCTGGATCGCGACCAAGCTTGGCTGGAATGTCTGTCCAACACCCAACCCGACGATGATAGAGTATCCGATTTGTTTAGCGAGAGAAGTATGCGCGTTGAATGTTGTGATGAGGCCGAGTCCGATTGCCCAAGTGGCCCATCCACAAAGGATGAGTTCACGATACCGGCCAGTCAAAGAGATGATAATCCCCGAGAGTGTCGAAACAGCCGCTAGAAAATAGCGAGGTTACAATCGAGATTAATGCTAAAAATATGACGTACTCTGAACGAGAACAATCGGCAAAATCATCGCACCACTCTTGACAGCGCTATATCCATACACGGTCTGATAAAACGTCGGCAGATAAAAGACTTGGACGACAGTCAGGAATCCGTTGAGCGTGTGCGTCGAGACTCCGCCCACGACTACGCGATTTTTGAATATGTGGACTGTGAATGAAACGTAGTCAGTTGGATGACGTCGAAAACAGGAGGGAAAATTCGTACGCGGCATGAGGGGGATAGTAGCCCCTTTCCATTGCCACAAAACAAACGCCACAGCAGAAACACCTCCGCCAACGAGCGTACCTATGACATGACCGCTCTTCCAGGTATATTCAGAGCCGCCCCAGCTGATCCCAAGCTACAATCCAAGTGTCAGTCCGAGACAAGTCACAAGGGTGTGGGTGATATACCACTAAAAGCGTGGTCCCAAGCAAGGCAAGGCCAGCACCTACGAAATCGACCTTGGCGAGTTTTCTGCATCCTTCTATCAGTGGGAGAAACCACACCAGAAACGAACAGCTCACCCCATGACACCGCCCTCCACCGGCTTCAGAGGCATAAAGAAGATCACACCTGCCGCGGAGAACACGGTCAACGGCAACTCGACTCGAAATATCCATCGCCTATGTACGTATGAAGGCCCGAAATCTCCAACAAAATAAACGACACTCACCATCCATCAGTCGAGGTACTAGCAAGCGCACCTCCAATCAACGGTCCAACACCATTCGCGAGCGCGACACTCGCACCCAAAATCCCTTGATACTTGCCCCTCTGTCTCAAACTGACAACGTCCGACACGATAATCTGCGCGACGGTTCCAATTCCGCCTCCTCCGACACCGACGATTGCGCGAAAAACGAGGATTTGGGTAAATGTCTGAGCGAGCGACGAGGCGAGGTTTCCGAGGAAAAAGATGACGAGGAGTGCGAGCAGCACAGATTTTCGGGACCAGATGTCGGATATGCGGCCGTAGAGCATCTGACAGGCCGTGCTTGTTCTGCAAAATAATCAGTTTACCGATGGAATGAGTTGGAACAAGAGATACGAACATGAAATATGCAGTCGCTACCGCCGAAATCTGACTGCCCGTGTTTAAGTCCGACGCGATAAGGGGTAAAGCCACGGCCACCATGGTTTCGTCTAGCAAGCCGGTCATACCGACCGACGCGCATGCCAGGAAAACCTGTGAAATAATTCATACATAAAAAGAGCAAATAAGGCGAGCGCAAAAATAGCTCACTTGAATGACATATCGACGAGGCAAGTACTGAGTCTGGTCGACGAGATCGGTCTTGGTAGGCTGTTGCTCGACATCCTTGTCGACCGTGGCCGTAGAACTCGGGACGGGATCGGCAACAGGTGCGTCCGAGTCGACACGAGTGTCAGTGGCAGACATGGGGAACGAGGGGGCTCAAGCGAGAGACGAATGGTCTCTTGGGCAAAGGCGCCATTTGGCGGTGTGATTCATTTGGTCTTGGTGATGTGATGTTGGGGTGGTGGACCTGAGCAGTCGGAAAAGCACACTGTTCGGGGTCCTGACAGATCGGACTCACACACAGCCAAACACCCATCGCCCGTTGCAACGGCACCCACGATGGCGAGTCTCCCGCCCCACACGCCATCGCAAACACAGTCTAGCTCGAGCATCGAGCTCACTCCCACGCATCGGTGCTGGATCCGACAAGATCGAAGACCCCTGCATGAGCACGTTTGTCTTGGTGTTGGATTTTTCGGAGCGGGTGCCGTTGCTTTCGGTCGAGCAGCTCCGTAGGTGATGTTCGATTCGGCGACCCTGAGGGGGTGGGATACACAGTAGTCATCCCTGCCTACAAAACGCACATTTTTGCGTATTTTTCACATGAGCCAATTGTGCGCGTCGATCAGCCTCTGGACGGTGTCGAACCCTGCTCGATGCCGCCGGATGTGGCTCACCCTGCAGAGGCTTTTTCGCGGAACCGAAAAAAATCATGATCGAGTGTTTTTCGCGCCAAATTGCGGAAAAGGCGACTTTCAGTCTTTTCCACGTTGTCCCTTCAAAGGTCTCGACTCGGTATAGAACAAGACAACTGTTCTCATCGACAGATACCTCAAGCAAGCAACGGGTACCCTCACAGTAGTCACGTGCCATACAGCTAGCTATAAAACCCTCCACATCCAGATTGTCCGAGGTTGATGCTGTGCATCATCTTCTCAATGGCACAACCAGAGCTCTCTGCACGAGCCAAGGCCTACGTGCATGTCCTGAAGCAGCCTTTTGACTTGTGAGTGCGATACTCTGCGAGTCATGAATCTCGAATTTAAATTGGATAACAGTGCCTGGACAGGCGAGTTGTACAACAAGGCCAGGAACCCAGACGGAATCATCAAGCTTTCAACGGCAGAAAACTCGCTCCTGACCAAGGAGCTCCTCGAGGTAGGTGGGATCGTCTAATACAGATTGCTATCCTGATCAAATATTGGATAGTACTTTAATTCTAATTTCGAGTTGACCCCGTCGCACCTCAAATACCGTTTGTTAATCCCGATTTTGAACCACTCGAAAAACTGATATTTGAGCCTCAGGATGGACACTTCTCAACGACTACGAACGCTCAACAAAGCACGCGCTCCCAGACTATTTCAACGCATACTTCAAGCCGCGTACTCCTATTACACCTGAACATTGCGTGCACGGGGATGGACTAGGGTCCTTGTTAGCTCAGACTGTTTGGGCGCTCTGTCAGCCCGGGGATGGAGTCTTGATGGCTACGGTAAGCAAAGACTCATCGCTCCTATGTCAATAATTCACGAGACTCGAAATAGCCTTATTATGGTAATACTTTCACGGACCTCTGCAACTACTCATGACACCAGTTGACAGACAGTTATCCACGAGACATAGTCTACCCCGCTCAAGCTAAAGTCGTTCCCGCATACATCCCCCCGTCCGTCAACCCGCTCTCGAAAGACACAATACCATACTTGAGGAAGGAACTAGAGAACCCCGAAAATAAGATTCGTGCCATCATATTTTGGTGAGCCATATCTACTCCTGTTCTTTTTAATTAGTGACATATCATTAGCAACCCACACAACCCCCTTGCAAACGCATATCCAGAAGAAATCATTGTCGAACACGCAAGACTGGCCGAAGAGGTATCACCTATAGCCTCGTCTTTGACATCCACTTACACCCACGCAGTTCAATGTCCACCTCATATCAGACGAAGTCTATGGTCTTCAAGTCTTCTCAAGTCGATACGTCCCAAACCCAACACCATTTAAATCCATCCTTTCCCTCTCGATTCCATGTAACCCTGCCCGAATCCACGTTCTCGCGGGTCCGACCAAAGACTTTGGCGCATCAGGAATCAAAGTCGGATCACTCATTTCTCAACACAATCCTGATCTTTTACGACTGGTTGAACGAGCCGTTCAAGCCTTGCCCATGAGCTCAGCTGCCGATGCATTATTCACAAAAGTACTCAGCGACGTCCAGTTTCGAGATTGGTTCTTAGAGGAGAATAGGAAACGGCTGCGGCAGGCGTTTGAGTTGGCCGGTGATTGGTGTACGTTTCATAACCTATCGTGAGTGCTCACTCTTCATCGTGTACAACAGCTATTGATACTGGGTGCAAGATTTGTCCCTGCCAGCGCAGGCGTCTTTTTTGTTGTTGATTTCGCTCCACTTTGTGCCCGTATTTCAAGCCCAAGTGCGACAACGTACGACCAGACTCTGGCTGCGTTCAAAGCAATGCAAAGCTCGGGTGTCTATATCGTAAGTTGTGCTTTGCTTTGCTCAGACTTGAATCTCACATATGGGTAGGTTCCAATGACGATCTCTGAAGATTCAGTGGTGACGAGGTACCGGATGACGTTTACGCTCCCGCCCGAGACTATGAGGGTGAGTAAATCGAATGACGCTCTAGTGCGTGTCCTAATCTAAATATATGTGTGCTCAATGGTAGTTGGCATTGCAAAGGATCGAGAGGGCTTTTGGCTTAGATCACTGGGAGCCTGGCATGTGACAAATCATATGTTAGCGGGAATCAAACCAAATCTCGAATGATTGTAGCAGCTGAGATATGGAACTACCATAACGATTTGTAAAGTTGGTCTTCAAGCTCAGCGGCCAGTAGCATAGCCACATCAATAACATTATGAAGCGCCTTTGTTCCTGACGCAGATGCTTTCACCCACGACTTTGACCTCTGCTCCAACAAAAATAATTATGAATTGCACTCGATTTGAAAAAAATTGAATTCATCTCCAAAACGATGCAAAAGATACAACCACAACCCGTTCACCACGCAAAGCTTTCCTCGTAGAACCCAATTCTGTCCGCCGTCACGCCATTGTTCCCGAGCGCATTCACGCATGCCGTCCGAACTTGGTCAACCATTTCCGGTGGGCCACAGACGAAAAATGCAGTCCTTCCCGCACGATCAAGCGCAAGCTCTTCTTGAATCATGGCTCCTATGTTTGGACGAAGCTGAGGTGCGTCTTCGGCCGTTGCGGTTTCGCCCACCCCAGTGTAAAAGATCTTGGCGTCGACACTGTCAGGCAAAAGGTCTCGGACGGTCTTGATGAGCCCAGAGTCACGCGAGGCCCAGATGAGAGTCGAGTGCTTGCCACGAGCGTTGAGGTCCTGAGTATATGCAAGAGCCGGCGTGATGCCAATACCACCCGCAAAAAGCACAATATTGTCGTAGAGATGAAGAGGGTGGGGCTCGCCATATGGACCTTCAAACGACACTGGAATATCGACCTGGGAAGCCCCGGTATTTGATTGAAGGTGGTTCAGCAGAGCCAAGGTCTTGCCTCTATGCGGTTTGATAAGCATCGTAATGCTGGGAATGATTCCCTCGGCGTTAGGTACTGGTTGACCCTTTTCAACGTCCGTACTACCCGCATCTGAAGACACTGCGGCGGCGTCCGACTCGGACAAAACCCAGCGAGCGACCGAGAACGGATGGTTCTCCCATGGCCGCCAAGACTGAATTGTAGGAAAGTACGCGAAATAGTGAGTGCCAGGTTTGACCTGATTCGGCACCAAGCGTGGAAAGACCGTGAGCTTGATGATGCTTTGAGTCGAGTTAGGGATGAGCTCGGCAATTGCGGTACCTTTGGCTATAAGACTATTGTATGAGATCTACTCTTTCACAATACTGCTGAAAAACCCTACTTTGGCCAACGCTCCCTTGAAGACTATTCTTCCAGACTGAGAGCCCCCTCAACATGCGGTCTGCCACCCATATTCCGACAGCGACATAACTGGACCCGATACTAAGCTTCATGTTCAAGATTCATGGCCGAGTTGACTCACATCCAGTTCAGATACCCATATCGCCACTCGAAGCGGAAGATCATATGATAATAGCAACCAACGATCAAAAATGCCGCAAAGAGAATGTGAAGTATAAGGAATATCTCGTATGACCATTTTCGGAAAGGAAGCATGGCGAAGCCTACCATGAGGCATATGATAACCGTCGCAAGAAATCCTGGGCGAAAGATCCGGGCTGTGTGAAGCGAGTCTTGCAAACAAGTCTATGACTCACCCCACTGCATATATGGCATTGCGCCCTCGGACATGAACTGACTGTAATCTCCAGTGTTCCATCTCCACTGAATCGTCCAACCGACGCTATGAATAACCGCCTGGAAAGCACACATCCGAGCTATTGAAAATTATTTAAGCTACAAGTCTTTTTTCTGCATGAGGCATATATGCGCTTACCGACCCATCGATGAAGTATAATCATCGTCGACGTATCCCACCCAGTAATCCATAGCAAGGGGCTGTTTCTGATACAAAATTCCAGAGTAAGCATACACCATCCCAAGCGTTCAATCCAGTCGACATACCTTGCCGACAGAAGAATTGTAACGGGCATCAATGCGAAAGAGATCAGCCCTGCCCGGTTGGCCACAAACCCCATCATTTCCTGACGCCGGTTCACTGCCCAATTGTTTGGCTGAACAGATTTGTATGGGACAGAGTTGGCGATGGCCGTGGAAACGACGAAGAACGATAGGAATATGAGCATCATGCGCGAAGGAAGGTACCCCAACCCGCCGAAAACCGGGGTCCTTTGTGCGTTGTTGAACATGGCGGGCATGACGAGATGTTTTTGAAACCAGGTCGCGAGTTTGCCAGAACAGAACGAGAGTGGTTTGTACGGTCTTCTCAGCGAGGATGTGGTGAGCTTTGGGATTGCCCCAAGCACTAGCGCACCAAGGGTGACAAAGACTAGGATGTAGCTTGTGAGAGTCTCAGCTCAATGCTCATGATATAATTAGATTCTCACTCACGACATACGCTCGTGCCATCGTTCGTTCCAAGCAAATGCTTGTGCGGTTGCGTAGTCGTAATCATAGGCGGCATCCTGAACTCGGAGCGGGGTACTGTTGAGATATTTATTGCCAACCGGTGCAAGAGGCGGAACTGTGCTTGGAATTGAGTCCAGAAGAGCAGGCCACCTGGAGTCGCGGTCGGTTTGGAGCCATAGCCAGTAATGCTCAACTTTGTGCCATGGCTCGGCGAAACACTTGTCCTTGAGGCAGTACGCAACGCTCTGCAGGTAGACAGGCGTAGTAGCCTGGCAATCCGCCAATTCTCGGGCTAGAGTCACATGAAAATTAGGAAGATGAGACTCAGGATAAACGTACAGATTGCGTGGTGATGCATCTTGGTTGGCGGAGTACATGGTAGCTTCCAAGCATCGATAACTCCGTTGCAAGATTCGCCGCACTGTAACTGGAACATTGCAAGAGTTCAAGAACAAGGAGGTGTCTGGGCAGGCACACGCTTTCCTCGGCAGACGGTCAATCTTTAAGTATCTTCACGCGGGCATATAATGCCAAAAGTTCGGATCGTTCGGCCGCTTACAGGGGAAGGTAAAATCAGATGAAGAGATGGAACGGTCTTCCGCTCCATAAATACAACGACACATGCCTCACGGCCAGCTAGAACTCATTTGAACAAGGCAACTGGTGTTGAGTAGAGCCCACGGTAGAACTCTGAACAAGCATCCTTCCCTCCGGCATTGCGCCGTGTGGCATACATGACGTGAGAAAACCGGCCAGCGCGACCACAACAGAGCCCGACGCGCGCTCGCCGCTATGGGCGCTAAAATGCCTCAACCGCCCACAAGCGATTTGTGCGGCCCGAAAAGGAAATGGATGACCGGGGTCCGGCTTGGCTTCTGAAAGCCGGTGGGACCAACATCTGTATCGTAATTCGAGATTTGACGGCACCTAGACTAAATAAAATGCTAGGGGTGGATCCCAGACAGAGCAGGACGCTCCCCGGAGTTGAACCTGCCCGCCCCCCTCAGTTCACTGGCATTATATCTGGCAGACCCCATCCCCCTCTCTAAACTCTACTATCCGCGCTGCAGACATGAATCACGACCATGGGAGCTCCAATTCAAGCTTACCGGACTCGACATTTTCCCATACGTGCTCGGTGAGCCCCTATCTTAGACTGAGTGCTTGCCAATGTTCACCCGTATCTGTTTCCTTAGATGAGCATGGTACGTGTTGTTCGGTATCGCATAAACGCTAAAATGACTCACGTATACGACTTAGCTTTGGAACTGGGAGATCAAGGACTCTTGCTTCATTTCCGAACAGTGGCACATTACAAACGAAGGTAGTTATGTATTCTTCATTTGTCCTTCAAATTCAGAGTTAATTTTGCGTCTATCAGTGGGGTTCGCTTTCTCGATCATCGGCATATTCCTCATCACCTTTTTGATTGAGGGGGTTCGTCGAGCTGCGCGCAACTATGACCGAATGTTGACTGCGAAGCATACCGCGCAAGGCAAAGGCGACAAAGTGTGAGAGCATTTACTTAGGAGTGATACACTCTTGCTAAGTAGAGCTATTTTCGCGGACGTAGTGGCCCCATCAGACCGACCCTACAAGAGCAGCTAATGCGAGGCGCGTTTTATGGCGTTCAGTTTAGCGCAGCGTATATCATTATGCTAGTCGCCATGAGCTACAAGTGAGCATTGTTAGCTCGCGTACATGTTTGGGAGTCTTACACACATGTGTAGTGGTTTCGCGATTTTCGCTATATTTTTGTAAGCTTGTATCTTATCTTCTTAGTACAAAAGTTAGCTAACCTTCCATAAAGAGGAGGCACTGCAGGTTACATCATATTCAGCACTGACACGCTGAACTTTGCCGCGGCCGAAGCCAACAACGAAGTTGTTCGAACTGGGGCCTGTTGTTGAGAATCCCCGGTCCCCGGTTCTAGGATCATCCGAGACGTATATATATAAAACTTGGAGCGCTCGTTCTTTTCAACTGTGGGATGAAATGCAGAACGCAAGAAAGATCCTTGCAGGTTGCCCACTAAACACTCTCTTCTAATGCCTTCTTGTTTCTTTTCCATACAAATACATCATTCAGCCACGGGCTACACAGGAATACGTTCTACAATAAGTCGTGGCATTAGTTGAATCACCTATACTACACCTGCTGCACACCAGTTGTCTTGGGCGGACGAGGCCGACAGAAAATGCTTGATCGAGAAAGAAACATTGACCCGTCGCGCTTGATGACATTTACAAACAGGTGGCCTGCTCAAATGATAAACTAACCAAGCGCAAAGCTAGCAAAAAAAAAAAAGACCGACCTTCAGCAGGAACCACAAATCCACATGTAGCAGATGCAGTCGATTTGGATTTGGTGGGGTTTCCACACGTTGACTTGGAAGACTCGAGTTCGTCCTGATATATTTCAGATTCGCCAGTTGAATGCGCATAAATCTCGTCAAAGTGGTCTCCAAGTGAAGATCCGGAGACGCTGGAGCAACTAGCGTTGTACTCTGCATAGCTCAAGTCGCTATTGTAAGACACAACTATGTTAGAAATCTTTGGAAGCTTGTAAGCTGCGGACACACCTTGGCTTAAATCGACATATATCTTGTGGCTCTAGGCGTTCCTTTTGGCAGGCAAGAACTGTTTGGGCAGTTTTGTACTCCATAACAATCAGTTATTATGGTTGACAGTGGGGGTTTGAGTATATTCTGCTCGAGATTCGTACCGTGAAATCACTTGGTGCGGCTGATACGACCCCTCATATATCCCTTCGAAATGCAGCGATCCCGTGAATGTCCTAGTTTGGCGAATGCTGATTTTCACATCTCAGTGCACACCGCGCCGTTGGCACCACAAACGTTCTAGTCCGAGAGACTTTTGGTAACGCACCCTGAATCGATTGTCCGAAAATGGCTGGATAGTTTCGCTTGGTGAACACTTTTCGGTCGAAAGACGAACTGCGGGGAGGTCGCCGGCGTCAATGCCGCCTTCGTGCGACTATTTTGCTAGTAGTTAACCGGCATTGCTGTTGAAGATATAGTGTTGCGATATGTCAATAAGCAATGAAATGCACTATGCCACATTTTACACATCTTTTCTTTCTACAACGCATTGCACACACGTATTGCACTTCACTCACGACTTGCATTCAATGTAACGACTGGCGGTTCACACTTGTATAAAAAGCTTCGTTCCTTGTAGTGTAACTACAGCGATTCTATATTAAATTCACACATCCACTCTTGGATTGGTTATCAGGTTAGCAGACGCGAGCGAATAATCTAATTAAATATGGTTGTATTTTATTAGAGTTGAGTAAATACGCAATTCTACATACGGGTGTGGGTTACCGGTATATATCCAAGCTTTCGGATCTGTCGGCGGGTATATTCCCGCGCGGTACTCGGTAACATGCAATACGAGAACCGCGCCTTTAGACCTGGCCTAAGAATAAATGAGGTGGGGGTCCAATTCAAGGGGATTGTCGAGTGTATGCGAATCGCCCCTAGCCGAATATTTCTAGATCAATATTGGCGCAAGACACGAGGTAGAATGATGCAATACACCATATGTAGAATAGCGTTGAGCCTGTAGTTGTAATTCGACAGGTGCGGTTCGCCCCACCCACGTGTTTCGATCCGGCCTGGGAGTCGGTCGAACGTGTTACGGGACGAGATCAAGTAGTTTTGATGTAAACGGCACGAAATATGAGCAAATTTCAACTTGCCGGTGGCGTGTTGGTTCAAGAGAACGTAAGCGGTTAGTACAATGAAGTGGACGAAGTTGAGGGACCATGGTGTCTACTTGGAGTAAAGGGTTTAGTTATTGAAAGGCCTCTAGCATCACGAGATAACAAAGGGCTCGCCTGTCTGGTGAACTCACTGTATAAGTTGTTGGCAGTCATGAGAGTCTTTGTCGGTCAGTTTTGCGAGGAAAGTAAACGAACTTGTTGGCAAGGAGAGTAGTCAAAATGAGTCATTTTTGCGGGGTGTTAAGACTGAAGTTTCTGGGACATTTAGTAATACAGACGCTTATGTACGTCCCTAATTTTATCATGCAACGTACCATGATGAGTCTAGTGAACAATACGCTGGCATCGTTCATGTTGCAACATGAGAGATCCGTTCAAAGGAACGACACTGGATATTCACAGTCTATCGTTCGGATAATTTCGCCGACTCCACTACCACGCCATTCGTCGGGAGTCCGAAATCCGACAAGCCGTGTGCTAACCATCTCAAGGTGCGACGACCGTCGAGGGCGGCTTTCGGAAGGGTGACAGGAGTCCACAGGGACGCTAAGCCTTCTAAGCTCCAGAGATGCGTAACCAGCAGAATTCACCGAGCCCACATCGGTCTCGCCCCACCGCACGCCGCCGATTGACCCACCTGCACAGTCATGAGAACGCATGCAACTGAAATCTGTGGGAGCAAATCCGGACTACAAGCCGAAGTACGATGTAATCGGCCACGATCCCCACCACACACTTGTGCAAATGAGGCGCAACAATACATGGCTGGAGCTTCCGTCTTTACTAGATCTCGGACTCTACTCTTACACTTTACAAAAATAGTCCCTTTGGAAAACTACCCCCTATGTCCAATTACCTGAACTCTCAGACACTTCCTGCGGCTCGTCCTCCAGTGAAGGACACAGACCCACTCTTTGAAAGCACTCTGGTCGAAGAGTATGATGTTAACAGTATCATACCTGTCCCCCAGGGCAAGCTGGAGACCTCTCTTACTCGCGTTGAGCCTCTAATTGTGAGTAGTATCGTTGAGATGCGCTATTTATGCTGATCATATTCTGCTGAACCAGCCGTCGATACATGGCGAGCAGCTCGCCGAAGAGTTTATGAAAGGCCACGACGATCCAGACGTCTTCTTTTATCCTTTCCCCTATGGTCGGCCGTACAGTGAGTCCCCACAAACAATCTACTACCACCCTAAAACAGGCCTTAGCTACGAAACGCGAGACATATGTATATCTTGAAAAACAACGCCGGAGACCCAACGTGCTGCATTTTGCCATTATTGACAAGAACTCGAACAGGCTTGCTGGGACTTGCGCGTAAGTGAACAAAGGCAGGTCTTGAAATGAGTATGGGAGTGATGAGCCAATTACTTAGCCTGGGATGTTCTCCCGACCAAGCTACTCTCGATGTTCGCATAATGTCGCTCAAGATTTTCCCTCAATTTCGGGGTACATGTGCTGTTTACCATGCCACGTATCTCTTACTCTCGCACGCCCTCAATCCGATCTCCGAGGGGGGCTGTGGGCTTGTCCGCTGTGCATGGCGGAACGCGCAGGCAAACCCCCGGTCCGCTCGGGTCGCTGAGAAGATGGGGTTCACATTAGAAGGTCCGATGAGGTAGGTCCCCCCTGAATTTGAGCTTGTTTGCTTATTTTGATGGCCGGTTGTCAGATGCTATGAAGTGTCCCATCCGTATGAGGGATACCCCTACGATCACTTTCAGACTGCAGTTGATGGAACGAGCCGGTTGATTGAAGATGCATCTGTCTACTCCATGACCCACTTTGACTGGCTGCGAGACGGTAAGAAGCAACATTTGGAGGCTTTGTGCTCTAGATGGACCTAGATTATCGTCTCGATGAGGTCGATAGGCGATTCACCCAATGTATCTCGGTTAAGCATGGTTTGGCACAATAAATGGAAATGGAAATTGTTCTGTATTGCAGTGCTATTTCTCGTTCTGCTGTTACTTGAAGACATAATTCAATCCAAGACTCCGCTCAATGCCAAGGTAACATCCAGCGTGTTGGGATGAGCCAATAGAAATAATTTTTCTCTAATAATCTAGAGTGTGATAACCCGGGAGGCTGAACCATGGCACGAGGCATTTGATGATGGTTTCTCGAAGATCATGAAGAACGAGCATTGGGTGAAGTAAAAGACCAAATTGAATCCATATCAATATTCA
This sequence comes from Ceratobasidium sp. AG-Ba, assembly GCA_016906575.1. Lineage (NCBI taxonomy): Eukaryota > Fungi > Basidiomycota > Agaricomycetes > Cantharellales > Ceratobasidiaceae > Ceratobasidium > Ceratobasidium sp. AG-Ba. The sequence continues at coordinate 1,759,292 of CP059640.1, forward strand.
AAATATCTACTAACACGACATCACGCCTTAATTCCATCATTTACCAAGTTTCCCCACGCATTCACACCGCCGTCAACCCAGTATGCTTCGATACCCCGACTACGGAGCACACTCACGCATATGCTCGATGTGTGACCCTCGTAACACATCACGACAATCACTTTCTCCTTTAGGTCCTTGCCCAGCGGACTTTTATCTGACATTCCGAGCTGTGAATCCATCAGTCTCCATTGACTAGCCAATGTCGGAGGGTCCGAAAACGGATTAGGCGTCGACTCTGAGCAGACTGGGAAGTATTGTACGTTGGGGCGTTGACTCGGGGCAAAGAGCCAATTTCGCGCAAGTCGAGTACGATGACAGGCTTGTCCCCCTCGTCATCGGTCGACGCGTCAGATTGAGTCGGCGATGATGGTGGTGTAAGAGGAGCGCGATACGAGTTGATTTTGCGTTGAGCGGTTTTAGCGGATATCTTCCAATCGACGCCATAGGGATATGTATCGACGTTGAGGAGCTCCGAGTTGTGGATTGGGGGGAACTCGCTCTCGCCCAGTTTCGACACGTACTCTCCAATGTACTGTAGGGTAAATCGCACACAATAAACGCGCCTGATTTCATGGCGTAAGAACACAACGTCAACTGAACGATCAACACGAAAATACCTACAGGAAATATTCCCACGAGCATCCCGAAGTTTGTTCAGCCCTCCAGCATCTTTCTGTTTCTGGAGATACTTGAGCAGGCCGACATAGGCAAGCCCTGAGCTGGGTCCACCAAGCAGGCCGATTCGGCAAAGTTCGAGGCTAGCCTTGTATGCCGAGTGCGAGTCCACATGCTCGCTGCAGTCGATCACGTCCCCCCAGGGTAGATCGACAGATTGAATGAGGTCGATCGGACGCGGTCCGGGAACACTAGCCGAGACTGATAAGAAACAGAATGAAACACGGATATGGGTGCTTACCGATCTCGAGGTGCGGTGAATACGCTATCCATAACGCGTTAGTGCTCGAGTTCCACAGCGAGTGGTGTTGACGTACCCCACGTTGACTAAATTGGGTCGATTGCGCTTCAAGTATGCGCCCGTGCCGGTCATGGTACCTATGCGTGCGGATTATCAGCCTGATTCTGGTTGATTGGAGTGTCTTGGATCCTAACCTGATGTTCCCAAGGCTGCAGCGAAAACGGAAATGTCGGGGAGCTGGGCAAGGATTTGCGGACCGGTCCATCGCTCATGTGCTTCAGAGTTCTAGTGGTGCGAAGAATGGCGTCAAATGCAAGGGAAATGGAGCAGCCAGGCGATCTTCACGTACTTGTGGATTGGAGTATTGTCCTGGGCAGTGGTAATCTGGTCTTTCGTGTCCGTCTTTGAGGGCCGCAAAAATGCCTCCATTTACGTCGGCCGGTTCGACTTGGGCAGGTCCTCCAAAGAGTGTCCTATTTGAGCAATATTAGCGTTTGTTATTATCATTTGTGGGACGGATTCATACAGTTCAAGTCCCTGTGCCCACGATTAGCATTGTGTCATATATCAAGTGAAATAAACTCACAAAGAAACGCAAGAGATTGATTTTGGCCTGGGACGTCTTGTTGGAAATATATGCGCATGTATCGCCAATACCGAGTATATTGGCGATGATGCTGAGCGAGATGACGGTATTACCAGAGCTATACTCGACAATCCTCCTGTCTGCTCGGTGATAGAACCCTCTTCACGACCTCTTAGGAGCATGTTCAAAGCTTTCTAAGTCGTGAGCGTGAAGAAGCATAGCGTGCGAGGGTTGGAACTCACCTGGGAGTGCTTTGACATTGCCGGCAGGAAGTGCCGTCATCATCTTTGCATATATACGTACACCGTCTGCGACAAAAGGATGATGGGGTAGCTCGACAAGCTATATTGGAGCATAGGTATACATAAACCAACGTCATTCGTGTAGAGCGAGAGCCTACCGGGAGAGGTGGGTTGCAATCTGGGTTGTAGTAGTCGACAAGCGCATTCTTTCCAGAAAAAACATTCATAGGATTCGACATACTGAAAGACTGGGTGAGTTCCTCTGGAGGGACGCACTGTAGCTTTTAAGCCAAAAAGATCAAACCAAAGCCAAATAGTTTACGCCCGTGGTGCGTATACCCTTGGCTGGCAAAGGAGAGGTGATTGCACCGCATGATTACACATCCATCAACGGCAAGTGGGCGTACCAAAGGCTCCGGATACGGAGTGGCGAAACCGGGAGTGACGGGTCCCAAGGCCCGAAATCAGTCCTATTCGTGAGAGTCGAATGTTTGTGGCAGGGAGCCCCACGTCGAGCGCTCCATTGCCTCAAAGTATCAAAAGAAGTGAATCATTCCAGAACAGGTCTGAAATAGGGATGTCGTCTGCGTAGTTGTCCAAGATCGTCGTTGCTCTCGATTCCAAATCGAAAGCAGGCTAGAAGTTCATGGCTCGTGTGATTTCGGGATCATCAGCCGCTCAATTATCTGTTGATACGAGTGGGGATCCAAGCCTAGCCAAGAACTCGAGCTTGCGGCTTTCTAGAACTAGATGGGGCGTCGTGGAGGGCGGAAGAGAAAAGCACGGTGGCACGGGTCCTCAGCGCTTGCTGAAGGAGAACCCTGAGTGGCATCACACACCCAAACATATCGGCTCCGATCTCAACCACAACCACATCGAGTATGGGTATAAAGCGGCGGACCATTTGCCCTATGCCTACCCATTTATCCATCTCTACCTCCTTCCGCTATGCCCACCACTACTTCTGCAGAGCTCAACGTCTACTCGGGCGAGAACGCTCTCGTCGACTTTTACGATCCTGACAAGTGCCCGCCAGTTCCTGTGCGTACTCTTGTGTTACGGTCCTCCATCGAGGCACTAACTAAAACAGCTCAACAGCTCGTAGAGGTTCCCAAACATCCATGGCGCGACCAGGGCGTTCGTATTTACGCAAAACTCATGTCAAACCTCCCGGCGGCCAACGTTAAGTCGCTACCAGGTACTCTTATTACTTCTCGACATGCCGTCTCTAACGACATTTAAATAGCCTTGAATATGCTCCTCCGCGCGAAAGAAGAGGGCAAGATTACCAAAGACACGAATACGATCATTGAATACTCCTCTGGCAGCACTGTCATCTCGCTGGGTATCCTCGCCCACATCATGGGCATCGAGACTGTCAAGCATACCTTTCGAACAAGACATCGGCATCGAAGCTTGAGCTTCTTAGATTTTTTGTACGTTTTTCTGGCCTTTTCCGTAACCCCGGTTTATTCATGGCGCACATTAGGGGCTTGATATGTGAGTACAAGCCTAGCTACTCGGCACAATCATCTGATTACCATCCACAGCACTCTATTCCCCGTCATGGCCAACCCGAACCTCTTGACCCGAACGGAGGCATTTTTGCCGCCACTCGGATGGCGAGGCTGAGGGCGCTTACAACCCGGATCAATATTCTAATCCGAACGTAGGTAAATCATCGTACCCAATCACTCCCGTTTCTAATCTCGGTCGAAACAGAACTGGAAAGCCATGTCCGCTGGACAGCACCCCAGATCATCCGACAACTGCCCGATATCAAAGTTTTCGCCTCTTCGATCGGCACATCTGGTACTATCACAGGATGCGGGTTGGCTTTGAAGAAGGCCAAACCTGATATCACTCGAGTGGGGCAAGTAATACATGCTTGAACTTAACATCTCCCCCTTCTGATCGTGCAAACAGAGTATGTACAGCTCCAAATGACCGCGTCCCCGGACCACGTATGTATTCTCTCCTCGAACCCGTAACCTGGTTCCCGTGGCGCGAGGCGATCGACGCGATGGAAGAAGTCACCTCTCCCGAAGCATTCGAATACTCTCTTGACCTATGTCGAAATGGTCTACTTGTCGGTCCAAGCTCGGGAATGGCGCTACTGGGTTGTACAAGGTACACTGCTCGAGATATGAGGTCACAAGATCCTGATCGGTCTGTATGCTTCTAGTATTTCGACAGGACGATCAAGGAGACAGGCACGTTGGATCATCTCCGAAACGAGGACGGCGAGATACCATGTAGGCGATCCCAATGTCTCTCACAGACCAATATTGATGTGGTGATTTCCTATAGGCGTGTTTATCTGCTGCGACTGTCCATTCCAGTATATTCACGAGTACTACGAAAAGCTCGATGAATCTTACTTCTTGCCTGTTCGAAACTCGGAGCTACGTGACGTTTGATCCATACGCTTACAATCTGTGCGTCGGTGTCGCCTATCATTGAACTAGAATCATCCTAAGTGATGCACCACAGTGACTGGGAGTTATCGCCATCTGAAGCTTTCCAGAAAATCTTTGGTCCCAAACCGCTTATCAACGGCTTTGCGATCTCTCCGCGAGCACCAAACGATCGAGGCAAAGCAGACTTTTTGTCCACTCTCAACTATTGTCGTCCTCGATTTGCGATCCGAAGACGACTTTGCCCATATGCATCTACCAAACTCGATTAACTTCCCCGTCGGCCGAACACGGAACCCATACCAACACCCGCCGACGATGGTCGAGACATTCAAATTGGTTGACTCGGCAATCGGATTGGAGGCCAAGAACGATCCGAAATATGGTGACGACGTTCTGGCTGGTGAGCATAAAGTGGTGTTTACGCTCGGATATGTGGGCATATGGCGAGATGGCGATGAGTGTACTCAGGAACAGAGGTCTAGAGGCGTATTGCATTATGGGAGGAGTGGAAGTGTGGGAGAAGGATGGGCTTGGGCCATTTGGAGCAAGAAATTAGGTTTTCTGTGATTGTTGGATGTGTAGTATTGTGATTTTATGAATTGAACCGGCTCAAAAATATTGTAAAACATCATCAGTAGCTTACATTTCACCCACGCATTTAATTCGGACACACGATAACTATCAGCCACAAATACTGACATTTGGTTCGGATAGCGCCCGGGTAGCTAGCAAAGCCGACGGGACTTATCAAGTATGTCAAAGACTACGAACACTCCTTGGATGTGTTCCTGCACTTATCGGAATGTTTTCTTCTCGACCGCTTGACACGAAATGACAAACGGTTGAGCAAACTGTATAGTAATTGGGGCATTGCAATGATCACGCGCTTAATTCAAGGAACCAGAACAGTTGGAACAGTAGTGGAGGTGCGAGCATCGACAATTGATATCCAAGAACAATGCAAAGCCCACATAGAATGTTTCTTGCTGTCACAAGAGGATAGCGCTCTGGTGAAATGCTGTGTCGCGTGCGTCGAAAGCGAATGGCACACATTATCTGGCAGGTACTTCAGCAAACAGCAAACACGGGACGGTAGCCATCTGTACTGCGTTTTATCTCCCTCTGATGGTTCATTATCACGACATCAACAAAACAGACACGCTGTATGCGTGCACCAGCTTCACCTAATCCATAGCTTCGGCTGATCTTCCATTTCGCCGACACTGATATCTGCGGTGCTACACAGTATCTCGTCACTCACGAATGCTCCATTATGTTCAAAATCCAATAGATCTTTTGTACTTTTATTCAATAATAAGCAGGATAGTGTGCGTTGACACAGTCGAGACCAGGTACGACGAGGCTTGGCATCATTGTTACTTCGCTATCTATTCAGGTGTTATCTGTACAACTATTGGACCTGCCAAACGCGTCAACAAGTGAACAAACCAGTGGTGATCAAATTATCGATGAGCGCTGGTCATATAACGCCTAACTAGATGCGTAACATCCGCACAAACGCGTTGCGACCTAGCTGGTTGCCTGAGATACATAAACCACAACCAGAGTGGAGAGTATCAGCGTCATTCCCCGTTCATACCACTTCCATTACATTTGCTATGGCTACTCTCACTTATAACTACAGATGGGTCGTCTTTATCTACTTTTTTTGTATCGCCGCACAAGCCAGAGTCCGGAGCCTATCCGAATAGATGACTCGAACCGCTACACCTCTACGAACCGGGCAGGAGTCTAATAGAGTCCTGACGGGTGGTCCAACGCACTAACCGGAGATGCTGGGCAGAGATACAATGGAACATCAACTAAACCAGCAAGGTGGCTCACAGATATGGTTTGCCTTCCAAGGTAATTAAATGCGTCTTTGTGTCTTCTGTCCTAGTACTCTCGTAATCATGCTGTCTTATTAGGAAGTTCAGGTCGTTTATTACGCCGATAGAAGTCCAGGATTCGGCTCGGTTCTAGTTTCGACTGACGGTAGCAAGTACAGAATGTCACTTGGACGAACAGCGACAATAGTACACTGTATCAACAGCCCATTTGGTCGCGGATACCTGAGCGAAAGCGATCACGTTGTGAGCCTTATAAATCCATATATCAACAAGAGTGCCATTGGGCCTCGACTACTTGCGTGAGTCTTCCTGAGTGACCGAGCAAATTATTTTACATCCTGGCCCTGATCCTGGCTACCAGTGTCGTTCCATGGAGCGGTAATATCATTGCACCTCAAGGTCTTGGCCGTGAGTCCAGCTTCTTTTTATTCCTTTCTAACGCTAAAAAGCTGTAGTGGGTGCCTCTGTATACGGAGGCAGCAGTGATTATGGACGATGCGAGCAGCGAGATCGTTACAGTTACCCCGAATTCGATCGCAAATAGAATGTAGGTGCGCATATATGATGTCAGAACTCGGGGAACCAGCCCACGCGGTGTGAGTCTGTGCATGCGACAGAAAGCCGCCTCCTGGCTAAAAACACGACATATAATACAAAGTCAGTGCTAGAGATGGCGGAGTTGTACAGGAACAAGACAAGAGGTCGTTGATCCAAATTCTGGGGCATGTAAATAAAACCTAGCCTTCTACAAATTAATTAGCGAATATCGAGTCTCTTTCTACGTCGCAGAAAACCCCTCCGCCATGCGTTTGGGCATGCTATTAATCACTTTACAATAATCAGGCTCGATTCCATCAATTCCGTTTGAAACTCGATCCCATAGTTCATGTATGCTTGAGGGGAGGGGGGGGAAATTGTAAGTACAAGGCGGGACGCTTTAGTTCGGCCATAAGTTCTCGATGGGTTTAAGGTTGGGAGTAGGCTGGCCAATCCATTACTTGACCAGATCGTAAGCCATTAAGACATACTTTTGCCTGATGAGCCACAGCATTGTTGTGTTGAATATACCTCCCCAGCTCTAACCTAATCCTCCGGACTGCGCTCCAGTTCATCCCTAAAATCTACAGCTAAATCCTTATCAGTGCTCCGCTGCCAGCTTACACACATTACCAGTTCTTCATAGCCCCATACACCCCAAAAAATGATCGATCCGCCCCCAAAATTGCCTGTTACTACTACCCATATATCATTCAAATTCTTCCCCCTTTTTTCCATGCCACGGGATCCCAATCTGACCCCAAACGATGATTTTGTGTCTAATTTGACCATAGCACTCGACGCCAGTTCATCCACTGTCCAATGGCGGTGGCCTCAGCAAATGCAATGCGCCTCGAGCTTTGCATTTATGGTGAGTTTGGGCTTCTGACCTTTTTACAGCCTTTAGACCCGCCTCTCGGAGGGCACAGCGGACTGTTTCAGACCTATGATGCCGCGAAGTTTGCAGAGCATGGAGTGGCATTGAACTGCAGAGACGTGGTTGTTGTGGGTGACAAGGCAAACTGCATAGCGCCAGCGCCGGGGGAAAGTTTGCGAGGTCGCTCCGCTTTGGCAGTTTCAAGGTCCAGACGAGTGTCAGAGCGCAAATTAGATATTGTGCCATGAGAGACACGTGCCATCGGCTGTATTTGCGCATATTTTGCCCAGCATCCAGCCAAGCTAGGATGGTGTCAGCGTTAGATCAGATGATTGGCTTTAGGTATTGAGGGCTAGTGTGAAGCGCAGAGGTTTGATAGCTCCCTTGTAGAGCCAAGAGGGTCTATATATGCACAAACAATACGTGGAATGCAGTGATAAGTTTGCGGAAGCAGCAGATCTAAAATACTGTCAAAGATCCAGCTGCAGTGATGCGCACCCAAATTCAATCAAAAACAACTCTTGTTTTGTTTATGCTAACTCAGCATCTCGATGTGTTTAGCGTCATATATGCGTTTTATAGCCAGGAGGGCAGGGCTTTCTGTAGCGGTACATTACAGCACACACGGGGCTGGTTCACGAGTTATGACAGGCCTTATGCGCAACTACATTCTATTGACAGCAACCATTCAACGCCGCGGTACTGCCTACCCCCCCCAACTGGTCCCTATGACCCGGTGGTTATTTCAAAATCCGTCTGGCCCTGTTATTTTGCCAATTGTGATCATGCGAACCTGCCGTAGTTCCAGACTGGGAGAGACTATAATGAGGATATAGAATTCGTTGGTCCAGGGAATGTATTTCAATGGCACAGGAGTTGTACGGTACGCTGGATCGCCGCGAAATAAAGTCAACGGAAATCTCTGTGGTAGTGCCAGAGAGCGGGGAGGGAATTTAGTTGCCGTTGTCAAGCTTGACTGTCGAAGGGGTAGACGACGCATACACTAGAAAACACTGATCAGAATAGCTGGTGCGTGACTATTTGGTAACGGGCACAAACGCGGACGCTGAAGTTTTGTGTACCTACAATAGGTCCAAAATGCTGCTGCATAGTATCACTAATCTAGCCCCGGGCAGCATTACTGCTAGCTTACGCATATTGGCCTTGGGACTAGCAATTATGCTTGTGTCGACTTCTTCTGTATGTCCACAGAAGGCTCGCCACGTACTCTAAGTTTCGTCTAAGTGATGCGTGAGGGAAGCCCGTGGGTTGCTACCAGTACGTCCCCGGGTCCCAGTCTTGTGCGCAACAGGGCTATGCATGCATCGCCGCCGGGGGGGTCATATCTTGGCTTTGTTGTTTGTTGTTTATCTTCTACATTAAACGGAGTCTCGACTCGATCAGAGGCGTCCAGAAAAAGGAGAACGGAACTTAAAGATACATTATCCTACCCGTTCACAGGCGCGCGCCTCGGGCGAGCGGTTGTCCACCAATAGGGTATGGTTAAAGGACATATGCCATGTGATGAGCGACGAGATATATAGTCTTAGGGTAATGGCACGCTGAACTCCACAATGTAGGTTCCATTTTATATTGTACATCGGTTAATTCTTTTTTTGTCAAGCCCTTTGATCGGGAAGGGATACGAGGGACACCCAGCTGCAATAAGAACAAACCGAAGCAGAATCAGCGAAGAGTCGGAGTTATGGCATGGCGGTCTCCGTGTTGGTTCTTGACCTGGTATCCAATCAAGAAACTTGTGTTCTATTTTTCCTCATAATATATTCCCTTACATGACTCGAGCGCTATCTTTCCATTTAAACCACCCATTTAATTGGAATAGTGTAACGATTAGTGACAAATACGGATCTGGAGCTAGGGTTGTCCAAAATATGATCATCTCAGCCTTCTATGGAGTCCAGGAAAGCTTATTTATTAGGTGGCCGTCCGATTTGATAGTCATGTTGATATAAAACGCGTGACTTTCGGGTCAAAAGCGACACCACTTGGCGCTTAGCAAACGGCCCTATAAAAAGGTGGTCACGCACCCGCTCAGATGAACGCGTCGATAAATCCTCTTAAAAACGCCAAAAGTACCAAAAGGGACACCTATAAACACGGTAGACTGGCTACACAGAGAGATGATCATCCATGCTATAATCCAGTAATGCTCAAACGAGGATTGAATTCGAGTGATGCGTCACGGTCCAAACTGATACCAGATACGATCCGAATTGATAAATAACTTATAGCGATGTTGTCGCGGCTCAGCGACGCTCTGCCTGCACAGGGACGTACAGACGAAAGCTACCCCTCTGGCATAGTGGCTGGAGCGGCCTGTCATATCTCCTGAGATATAGCCAAAGTCCCACGTACCTTGGGTATTGCTAGCTTGATACTCCAGGTAATCTCGGCTACAAGCGTCTTCATGGAACATTTTATTAGCGCGACAAGCCTGCAATGCCAGGGTTTTCTGATTGTGAGGGCTATACAATACAGTCGTGGGGTAATTGATTCGAGAGAGACCAGTGGGCTGGCAGGACTTTGCGGTCTTGAGTAAAACTGGCACGAGGTCTATAATATTTACTACGTCTTTCTCGGCGGAGCGTGAAACGGCTGTGTATGGTGCAATCATCCGTTATAATTGAGTCTGAACGTTAGCACAGACTCATGTAACATTCGAGATCACGCCAGAGTCGCAGTATAGCCAGTTGGCACAAACTGGAGATGGTCGCTCGTAGTTATTCACATCCAAAAATATTAAAACCAGATAGGTTTGCAAACTGGTCGCATTATGGCGGTTTCTAGTTTAAGTTGTAGCATCGTTTGTAGCAAACGTGTCGTTAAAATCGACAATATGGTGCATGATGCATGTGTGCGCTGCCGGCATTCGAGTATGGGGCAAGCTAGAGTCAGACAAAAGCTGAAGGTTCTAGCTAGGCACGAAGAGCTCTGAATGTCTAAGTAGCTTTTAGCGCCCAATAGACAATGGGTAACACAGGCTACTGGCGCTATCAGGATCTACTTGGCGTTAAAAAAAGCTACTTAAGGTAGTGGGGGCCATAGTGGGCGATCAGTAAGATTTTTCGGCTTTTTGCTGAGAGGATAGTACTGAAACGTACTTTGACAAAGACCCTACATCCATTTATCAGGTGTGTTCAACGCGGAGACGCTACTCTGGTTCCCTCTGAACTGAAGTCATTCAGCTTGGGAACCTCAAAAAAAGTCACCTGGTGGCAAACCCTCTTCAGCCGCCCAGCGGCTGAATATTACGTTTTACATCCCAAACCATACCCAGAGTTCGCCCCACCTGGTCTACTTCTAAAAGAATCATTTACTACGTCGTTTCACAGAGGGTCTGGATATTTTCTTCTTCATCCAAAAGGATTGGTGGGCTAGTGATAGTTACCTCGGAGAACAACATATCGAAAATAGCTTCCAAGAATGAACAAGGTGAGGGAACGCGTAAGTCTTGTGGGCGTTTGATGACGTCCACCAATAGGCGATATGGGTTCACAGTCGAGAGAAGTCCCAATACGGTCAATCGGGACAGTCAGGCACGAATCGATGGGTGAATTATAGCATGACAAAGAAAAGCGTGGTTCCGTACGGGTAGTTATATGAGGTCCACGAAAGTCGCCGTATATTCTTGCGTATTGCAAAAGCGTGCTTCATCAGGCATTACTTTATAACTTAGAACACCCGGTCAAAACAGGCAGTTTTGGCATTTTCGGATCAATATTAAAACGATCTCGAGACGTATGAAGTATATTGGAGGTTGGTTTTCGGTTACTCATGCAATACGTCTAAGTAGTGTCTGGGGTTGATATTGTAGATTTGGCAAGGATACGGAAGTGCTCGAGCGCTCCTAGTCATGCGACTAGATTGTGATTGTTCAAGATCGTGGATTTATATTTTTTTTTTGGATATCTTCAATCCCCATCAGGATGATATTAAGTCCACTTATGTACTATTGGCTTAGCCAGACTCTCGTCGTTACCCCTAAGGGCGTCTTCCCAGTACGATTATTGTGCACAGGGATCAATTTTGACTGTGTGCGTGCTGATATGAGATCGGCAAGGAAACATCTACATGCATGCAATCGTCATGACACCTTCCAGGAGGCTAGTTGGATATAGAAAACTTATTTTCATGGCTTGAAATACGCGGGCGACCAGCAAGTAGGGCAGCTGCCGTCGAGAGATAGGCAGTGGCTAACGAGCGTTGTAATTGATTGTGAGTGATAGCTTTGGTTACGTACCATCCCCCTGGATCGCACCCCGGTGATCGATTTCGATCAAAACAAAGACTCGTAGATGCTTCGGGCGCCTGCACCCACCAGCAGGTTTGGCAGAAGTCAACAAGATTTTTTGCACTTCACATATGAGTTGGAAATTGATGAGCCTACAAAACGGAAAAAGTCACATTTTTATAGCGTCCTGCAATAAATCGGAGCGGTAAACGAGACGAGGACGAAGTAGTACCGGAATCGAAGTAGTAACAACATGACTAGGAGCTGGTTTGTTTGCTTCGTGAAGGAAGCATCCGACTCACTGATCTCAACGGCACTTGCCCTTCCGCTTGATCTCCGCCATATCACCAACTTGAACATCCCGCGCCGGTGTGACCCAGGCGAGACCGGGCCCGTGGAGAATGACAGACTTGACCCTGATGAGGGTCGGCAAAGCTATTGATCCTCATGGAGACGCCCCAACCAGCCTGTTCCGAGCGGGACCGAGAGTTATAATTGATGTGGGATGCGAATCGTCAAACGAGGATTTGGATTGGAAGCAGAGTAGTAAAGTGAAAGTTGCGGGTAGGGGCACGGGACAGGAGTAACACGAGTTCTCCCGTAAGAGATCAGCATTCTATAAAGTGGATGCCTACACCCAAAATACCGAACCGCTCCGCTCGAGCAAATTTTCGTACCACTGATCTCGATCAAGGCGCCGCATCTCGCAATGATAATACACCAACGCTAGGCGATGGACATGTCAGCTAGAAGTGTCTCTTGTAGTACCCAGGTGATACCCACCATTCTCCGTGCCCATTTGTTCGCACTGCTCCACTCGACCTCCTGCAAAACCGTGACAATTTGGGAATATACGAGCGCTTGGCTGTCGGTCAACCAACTGGAGCGGTTTATTTAAAAATGACGTTGACTGGAACTACTTTTGTTAGCCGAAGCGCGTCAAGGTGAGACGAGGATGGACCGAGTGAAAACATAGATAAGTATCCTAGTGGCCGCACTCCGGTAAGAAATCCATGTCGCACTCCTGAAACATTGTTGCGCATCTATATCCCATACCAATATCCATCCTAAATATTATCGATCCTTCCTTGTTTCTCGAGCGGCGAGCCGGCATAGCTGCAGCTTGACCCTCTTTACTGCTTTAGCTCGGGTGCAACTGATGCAGGGAAGATGCGGGATCAGCAAAAGCCGTTGTGCTTGGTGGTCGTGCCGTAATGGTTGGTCCCGCACGCGGTATTGAACAGGAGGGGAAAAACTGATCGCGGGAAGCAAAGTCCTGTCTTGTTTCCCCGGTTCCTCGCTCAGACACCAGCACTCTTCAGTATGGGTCTGTAGTCGAGAGGGAGCGAGCGAGCGCTGGCGCCAGCGACGATGGAGTTCAGCGGGCATTTGAGGTTGGGTCCCGCTCAGCATTGCTCCAGTTGGCCTTTCAACAGTCCAGCAGCTGTACCACTTTGATCATGTCAAGTGTAGTCTTGGCCGATAACAGAGTCCAAAATTTGTCGCGGGATGAGCAGGAAGTATGATTTGTTGGGGTGGAGACCTGGGCAAACATTGCAGAAGTCGATAAGCTGGTAGGGTGCAGCCGTCCTTTGATGGCAGGGATTCGAGGCAAGCTGAATGCATGCCCTGAGTCTCCAATTCTTCTCCATATGGGGCGTTTCGTCTATTGTTCGGTGTCGATTAAAAAGCAGCAGGAATGATAAAGCATCCAGGAGGATACCCAAAAGCGACTCGTAAGAAGCCAGCGTCCGTTCGGGGTAGTCATATCGTTTATTTCAGAGTTAAATAGGACACCGAGGCATGATACGGAGAGCGATCGTTATCTGTTCCTCGGAGGCCGGTTGTTGAGGGAGGCTGTCGTAGTCAAGTACGATTGCGTCACGATCATTGGTAGACCCTTGAGCCATAACAAGTGCAAGCGGCCACCCTTCTCTAGACATCAATCATGCCAATCTGTGTTGACTACACAGCTCAAGCTCACAATTAATACGGAATCTGCACAAGAGCTAGCCAAAAATGACACCCAGCGGAACAGCTGACATGAAGGTGGCTACCTTGGCAGCCCGAAATTTTTTTTCGGCATGCAAGATTTGAAAGCGGCCGAGCCTTGGAATCGGTAGAGACCAAGTTAGAGTTTTCAACGAAGTTTATTCATATATTACAAGTACTCTAAGGTCCATGCAATAATACGGATGACCGGTTTTCCATGACCGAACCTGAAACCCTATCGTTGCTCAGCCACGCGGGGCACTCGGCCATGTGAGTCCCTCGGGTTTATAAGCGAAGCTATGATGTCCTGATTCAGCGTGGTCTCCCTCCCATTCTAAAGACCCAAGAGCTAGTATCAAGTGTAATCCCTGTCATGGAGTCCGAATCCCAACCTGATACGCAAAGCAGCCAAGTAAACCCAAACCAAAAAAAAACCATTAGGATTATCTAACTCAGCAGCATTCACAGCAGTCTCCCGTCCACGATTCCGACGAGGACCATCCAGACCTAGGCGGATCAAGTGTTTCCATTCAAGATGGCATGATCAACCTCAATATCCGAACGCCTTCTGGCGAAATGCCTAGTTCTTTGGAGGAAGGCGCCGCCATTCTCGAGCGAGTGGGTCACATCTATTTCGAACGGTATCAAGCCCGCGCCTTATCTCAAGACAGCCGTATCGCCATCGCATGCTATATTCAGGCGTCGTCTTTGACACCCGATTCTGATCCTCTGAAGCCCTCGAGGGTCGGAAATATTGGTAACGCGTATCTGGTTCGGTTCTATAGGCTCGACGACCTTGAAGATCTGGAGTCCGCTATCGAGCACCACACTCAAGCTGTCGGTCTTGTCACTGACGACAACAGCCATAAACCAGGAATGCTCGCTAATCTGGGGAGTTCATACTTACAACGATTTGACCGACTGGACAACGTCGAGGATCTGGACAAAGGAGTAGAATATCATACAGCCGCACTTTCACTTATGCCCGATGAACACCCCTTCAAGTCGGCTCTCATGAACAATTTGGGAAGCTCTTTACTTTCACGGTACGAACGATTCCAGAAACTGCACGATTTGAACACTGCTTTGAACCTCCAGACTAAATCGCTTGAGCTTGCCTCCCATGACCATCCCAATCGGCCCGCTCGTTTAAACAACCTTGGGCGATCGTATCTGGCTCGCTTCAAGAGCCTAGGTGATTTGGCTGATCTAGAAATGCTATAAAGTACCAACAAGAATCTATATCTTGCTCTCCAGATAATCACCCCGAGCTACCAGGACGAATCCATGATCTTGCCAAAGCATCTCTCGCACGCTACGAAATTCTTGGGAACCCCGAAGATCTAAATCTTGCGATTGTCATGGACTCCCATGCGGCCAATCTTTGCCCTGCCGGCGATTCCTACATGTCTATACTACTCGGCAGCTTAAGCAGCTCGTTTCTTATGCATTACAAGCGTTTCGGAGAACTCGCGAATTTGGACAACGGCATCCAAATCGGTATACGAGCCGTTGAACTGACTCCAATAGATCATCCTGATCGGCCAGCACGAGTTAACAACCTCGGGATGTGTTACTGTAATCGATTTCAGCGGCTAGGCGACAAAGACGATATAGAAAAAGCTATCGAGCTTCACACTGCCGCTGTTTCGCTCTTGCCCGGTGGGCATCCTTCACGTTTTGCGTTCTTGATCAACTTGGGTGCCGCGCTAGAGATCCGATTCGAGTCAACTGAGGATCCCAAAGATTTGAATGCTTCGCTTGATTATCACAATCAAGCCCTCTCCATGATGCCTCCCGGTCATACGAATGAACATACATTACTCAACAACCTGGGGATTTTGTACTTTGCGCATTTAGAAATCTCGGGTGATTTATACGACGCCAACGCCGCGATTCGTCACCAGGCCCGCGCTATAAAACTTTTAGACGAGTCTCACAATGAAAAGCCTGGGTGGCTCAACAATCTGGGCATATCCTATCGAGCACTGTTTGAGCGGACTAAAAACATGCCTGACATCCACGAGTCTATTGATATTCTCTCCCAGGCTGTCGCTCTCACGCCCACTGACCATCCACTGCAGTCCAACTTTATGAGGCAACTGGGTTTATCCTATCGTGCTCGATTCGCGGAGACTAGCGACCCCAAAGACCTAGATATGGCCGTGGAGCATTTCGAGAAGGCAACAAAACTCATCTCGGGCCCTCCATCTAGCAAGCTAAAAGCTGCTTTCGATTGGGCCCGCTGCTCATATTTCAATCGATTATCATCCACTCGCGAAGCGTACGGTCATCTCATTCAACTCCTCCCACAGGTGGCCTGGATTGGTAATAATGTTTCTAATCGTTATAATCGACTACAGAAACTCGATGGGCTTGCGAGCGAGGCGGTCACTTTGGCCATATTTCATGGAGACTATAGCACAGCTCTTGAGTGGATGGAAGAGGGACGTTCAATTGTCTGGAGCCAAATGCTGAAGCTTCGGACATCTCTTGAACAGCTCTCAGTCGTCAACGAAACTTTGGCTAAAGCAATACGAGAAGCCGCCCAGAACCTTGAGACTTTGTCAGGGAATACTATAGCCCAGGTGGGAGCCTCTGAGTGGCGCTCAAACGAGCAGGTAGCACAGAGGTATCGTCGAGCGGCCGAACGCTGGGATGAATCAGTATCACAGGCGCGCTCGCTTCCAGGCATGGACCAATTTCTACTCCCACAAACATCCTCTCGACTCGTTCAAGCTGCACATTCGGGGGCGATTGTATTGCTGATCACCCAATCAGGGGAAAGTCATGCGCTCGTAATACCCAAGGGAGGCAGTCAAGTGAGTTATGTAGCTCTTCCGAGGTTCTCCATCGAAAAGGGAGATTTCGCCCAAGCACAACTGGCCCGCTCGCTCCAGAGGCAAGGCCGTGGCGATCGAGGATTCGCTGCAGGCTTCCCCCTGAAGGACGACAAAGTTGAGAAGATATTATTGATGCTTTGGGTTGACGTTGTAAAGCCCGTCCTCGAATCACTTGGGTATCTGGTGAGTCAATCTGTTAAATTATTTTCGCTATATTCAGCGATCATACAGCAGCTCCCGCTGCAAGAACTTCCGCATATAACTTGGTGTACATCTGGCGCGTTGAATTTCTTACCTTTACACGCGGCTGGCGACTATTCAACCTCTAGTTCTACGCTGTTCGACTATGCGGTCTCGTCCTATACCCCAAACTTGAGAGCTTTACTCGCTCCAAATCCTGGTTTGAGTCGAGCCAATAAAATTCTTGCTGTTGGCCAAACATCAACCCTGGCTTCTCTGATCTGCCTGCGACGGCCGCAGAGCTCAACGAAGTGCAACATAGCGCCGCAGGCGTTCATTTTACGAAAATAGATGGTTTCCAGGCCACCCCACCAGCAGTACTAGAGGCAATGACCCAGCATAGTTGGGTTCATTTTGCCTGTCATGCCAGTCAAAACCTCGATCGACCGCTATCTAGCGCGTTCCACCTTCATGAAGGGCCTTTGACGCTGGAAGCGATTACACGCGTTTCAATTCCACGCGCAGAACTCGCATTCCTTTCGGCTTGTCAAACAGCGGCCGGAGATCATAAAATCCCGGACGAAGCAGTTCACCTCGCGGCGGGGATGCTTGTTACAGGGTATCGGACAGTTATCGCCACCATGTGGTCTATCGATGACTCTGATGCGCCAGTGATTGCAAAGGAGTTTTACGCATATATGCTGGAGGGTGGATATGATCCAAAGCGTGAGGCCTCTCGAGCTCTACATCACGCGGTCAGTCGGTTGCGTGCCCAGGTTGGAGTAAAGGAATTTGGAAGATGGGCACCCTTCATCCATATGGGGCTCTAATACTCATTAAAACCGCGCGCAGCACCCCCGTAACTAATTCTTGTTCATGTATGCATGAAAGCACTAGCAATAATGCCATACCAATATGAATATATGGCGATGGAACACGGCGCCCAAAACCAAACGAGCGGCCAAGACCATGAGGAGACGAAACGATTTGCTCATCAGGCAAGATATATGTATTAGAAGATAATAGGAGACTACGAATGTGGTGGAAGAGTTGCAGAATACACCATTTCTTGGCGTAATATCAAGCTGTCCTGTGAAGCTCGGGTTGAGTTCCGATAATTCTAGTTCACGAGGCATAAACCCGGGCCCAGGGCCGTTTATATAAAACTATATGTCTGCAAGCGTTTTTTTTTCATTAGATTTTAGGGCCCTCATATACACGCAATAGTCTCGTGGTGCGCGGGTCCGAACGATGCTTCACCCATAGTTCGTACTAGAAGGTTATATAGCGTGTCCTTTCAACGGCCGATCTTCCAAGCAAGATTTGAATACCGGTTTCGAAAAGAGGCGGCCACGCAGTGTCCTCGATCGCCATCGTACTATGATCCAATGGCTCGCATCGAACTATCTGACTGGGAGCTAGAGCTTAGCCCGGTTCCGCACCCATTTCTTTGCGCCCCTTGCCCACTTACGAGCTCGAAATAGTGAATTTGAGGGCGGCTTGGTAGCGGATACTGCCGTGGCCCATCTATGATATAAGCTCGTTCAGGGAAATATTGCATTAATGTAAAAGGCGATTGCATGCTGGATAGACCGTACAGAATAATTTAAGGAGGCACTGTCTGGGGGAATGTGTGCAAATAATCGCCAAACCAGCGCTCGACGGTATCCACAAGCCTCTCGTGCCTCTGCTCGAGCGTGAGTCCGAATATCCCGGAAATCACCTGGGTTTGATTAGGCGTGTTGTTCTTGGCAAGCATAGCGTTGATGAAAGAATGCTGTAACCCCGTTAGAAAAACCAGCAGCACATGATTCGGGTGTTTACCTACTTGGTATGGATCGCGCGTCTGGTCATGGTACACTACCCAGCGATACTTCCCCGATCTATCCGATTCACCATACTGGCACTTGGCATCGACTCGGAATTCATATTGCCCTACGTGTGGACATGAGACGGACGCCCGCAGCGATTTACCATTCACTTACCATTCTTGTTCTTGGTAGCTACCTTTGATATATGGTGATCTGAGCCGGTATTGCTGGGATCCCACCAATCTTTCTGGATGAAAAACATCACGTCTTGGCCCTCTGCAAAGACGATGGTTGTAAGATACGGGTTCATGCGAACGGAAAAACACATACTTTGAGTCTGGTTGGGGACTGTGAAGCAGTAATACTCTGCGGTTTTATGCGTAATCAAGGTTTGCCACCATGCGACGTTCTTGACAGCACCGAAACCGAATGCAGTCTGCTCCGAAGGAACGAGAAGCAAGTCACCGCTCTGGACCACGATGGAATTGTAAGAATGAAGGAATTCGCCAAAGTATGTTTCGGTAATGTCGTCCAGTTTATCTGCGATTTCTGCATGTCCGGCTGCGCACAGCGCGTCATGTACCAGATTATCAAGCTCAACGACGAGGTTGGCTACAAAGCGATGCTATAGCCGTGTGAGAAGCGAAGATAACGATATAATATAACTGCGGACCTGGTAGGGTCTATTCTTTCGATCATGGAGCACCACGAAGCGGTTAGCTCCCGTCTTGTCTGCCTGACCATACTGCCATTCGGTTGTGACCTGAAATGTTGCAAGGTCTGTGCGCCCACAGTTAGACGCTCGCCCACAGACTGATATTGCCGTTGGGCTTACCCTTTACACTCCCAAAGAGCTTATCGTAGTAGCTCTTTTGCACGAAAACAGGCACAAGAGGCTCGGTATCACCTAGAGTCGTTGTTAGTTCATTTACAGGGGCTCGGGGCGAACAAACTCTCGCCTACCCGCTGTTTGATTCGTGGCTTTGAATGTTATGTATTTCTCAGAGCGTGGTTGAAGGTTCTGCTTCCACTGAACGACACATTCGATCAGATCTTCGTATTTATCTGGGTGCGGGTCAAATGATAACGTATCGCCAATAGCCACTGGGCGAGCAGACTTTGGGATGTCTAACCCCAAGAGTTTCATAGCAGCTAATTTTAGGGCCATAGTGATAGACTTTTGGACGCAGTATTGGACGGAGGGTGGTAAAAGCTGTGACTAGTGTTTGCTCCGCTATTTAAAGCGCCTGAGGCAGACTTCAGATTAGGACGCTGCGAAAGCGCTCAATTTCCCCAGCCGGTGCTGATGTCCGACCAAGATAGACTGCATAGGAACGAGGTGGCCACGAAAAAGGGGTGAAAACCAGTGTTTTTGGATACGATCATGTCAAGGAACAGCCTCCGAGTCGGTTGCGAGCGCTCCGGGAGATACTGTAGCGCGCATCGTCGATCTGAGCCGGGCTGATGTGGAGTCGAGAAGGAGAAAGATGTGGCCGTGTGGTTCGGCAGGTTGACGTGGGCATCGCGCTAGGCGCTTATTACTGCCCCTGACCGATACTCGACGGTCAGCCTCCACTGGAGCTAAAGCTTCAACGACCACGCTTGCCAAAGATTGCTCCAATTATTGGGGATAATTCACCCAGTTTCCTTTCCCTAGATTTTTAGACAACGCAAATGGGAAAGAGTGACCGAAAGGCGCGGTCGAACCCGCCGCACGTCTACGGAGATGTTGTATGTTGCACCGAAAGGGATTAGAACGCTGACCGATGGAGATTAGGTCCTCACAGACTAATTTCTATATTTGCTTCGACTTGGAGAAGATCATTCTCGGCGCTTTCGAGACCGGTGAGAACCTCGCTGTCGACCCATGAGCGTTGCCCTCCAATACGCACAGCCATATCTTAGACCCCTACCTAGCTTGATGATGCGCGCTATCCACCGGAGCACCAGCAACCGACTCGGAGGTTCCTATGCAGTGATTCTTCGCTTGCCCCTATCCGAAAAGACCGTGGTTCTGAGGCTGTATCCCTGGTCATACGCCTTGTTCTGCCTCCAAGTGGTCCGAGCATACTGAAAGTTGACCTGATACGCGAGTCCCAGGACAGGCGCGCACATAACACCGCCATCAGATCCGTTTTTACCGCTCTCAACTCCGGAAGATGGTCCTCATAAACTCGGTGACAAATAGTGGTCTCATCTGGCTATAATACCGGCGGGATGCGACCACAGCCCATTACCTTTCCCCCATTCCTAATCATTTCAAGAGATAACCATGTCGAGCAGTGGTGTTGCCGCGTTCCCACCTCCCCTTATCTATGTCCCTCCTGCCCCCTCTCAAGAAGCTGCGGAGAAAGAGTGAGTAGCCTTGACCTTTTTCTTGACACTCGTCAACTTACCCTTGGGATTCAGAGCTCAAACCGAGCTTGAAGCAAACAAAAACTTGTACAAATGGAAATCCGACGACGGGTATCCTCCTCATGTAGACACCGTTCCAGAGGCCGACAACAAGACCTCTATCGAAATATTCAACGTCCAGGCCCTACTTCAAACCAAGGGTATGCTGCTCAAGGACGACGAAATCTCCGCCAACTATTTTCGCCTCGCACCTGATCCAAAGGTGCCCACGTCGTTTGATGATCTGATCAAGCACAATCAGTCTCTGCGTGCACCGCCCGGAGTCGAAAATAATATGCTATTCCGTTTTAATATAGGCAGGTTTTTCCGCTTTCAATCTGGAGCGCCCGTGCTCACTGGCGTATTATAGGGGACAGGAGAAACAAAGACTGGTATTCGGACGCTGTATTCGCCCAACAATTCTTTACTGGGACGAATCCGACAACCATAAAACTTGCCAACGAGTGGATACCTGCTTTCCAAGATCGAGCCAAGGCGGATGGCAACACGGAAATGCTGAACCTCCTCCGTACCGCGCCCGCTTCCAGTCTGTATGTTCAGGACTACAGTTATTTCCGGCCCGCTATGGGTATTTCGCCTGACAAAGAGCTCGCTTCTGGGACCTCCGGGAATATACGCTACGGCTGCGCTCCCGTAGCACTATTCCAGCTTGGGGACAACGGCCGACTTCATCCTCTCGCGATTGTGATTGACTACAAGGGCAGCATGGCCGCATCTGTGGTCATCTTCAACAAGCGCTTGACTCCGACCGGCAACCTAGCGGACGAGGCCCAAGACTGGCCATGGCGATACGCCAAGACGTGCGTACAGAGCGCCGACTGGCTTAGGCACGAGGTCTCGATTCACTTGGTCAACACGCATCTCGTCGAGGAAGCCACTATTGTCGCGGCTCATCGCACACTACCACCCCACCATATCGTCTTTCAGTTGCTGAAAAAGCACTGGGAAACGACGCTTCCGCTCAACCGTGAAGCTCGCGGGCGACTTGTGCCCGAGGTTATCACCGCACTTGCTGGTGTGAAAAAGGACGACTTGAGCAAATTATTGAATCATGCCTATGCTTCGTTCGACTGGTCGCGTCTTCTTGTTCCCAAGGATCTAGAGTCTCGCGGCTTCCCAGTTGCCGATCTCGAAAAATCGCCCAAGTTCCATAATTATGCCTATGCACGTAACATTGCGCTCATGTGGACTGCTATTCGCTCGTTCGTATCCGAGATCCTTCGTCCATCCTACCCCGGCGGAGACGAGCACGTCGCATCGGATCCGTACCTCAAAGCCTTTTGCGAGGAGATGCGCTCCTCGAAAGGCGCTCAAATGTCTACATTCCCCGAGATCAAGACGCTGGACGAACTCATTGATATCGCAACCATGTGTATTCATATCGCTTCGCCGCAACATACCGCCGTCAACTACCTCCAGCACTACTATCAAGTCTTTGTACCAAACAAGCCTTGGGCGCTGTACAAGCCTCTTCCTAGGTCGCTTTCGGAGCTGAAGGGATACGGAGAGAAGCAGCTACTGAACGCTCTCCCTTTCAAGCAGACCAAAGACTGGCTGATTGGCGCTCAACTTCCGTACCTGCTCTCTTTCGAGGTTATCGGCGAAAGCAGCTTGATTGCCTATGCGCAGGATCAATTGAACAACCCCATCGAGGTGATCGCGAAAGCAGCAAACTCGTTCAAAGAAGAGTTGAAAGTTCTCCAAAAAGTCTTCAAAGCGCATAGCAAGGAGCTGGACGATCAGGATACCAGGTACATGGTCATGGATCCGTCCATAACAGCTGTTTCCATCTTGATCTAAAATCACTCGCGTTTACCATTTTCTGAACGAGTTTTTTCGCCGGGTGCATTTCGTACAAGCTTTTCATGTTGTGATTCCAATATTGTCTGAAGTAATATAGTTCTATTGAAAAGTCTACGCGACGTACGTGTCCGGACAAATACGAGACATTGCGGGATATTAAGTAGCTATAGTGGTCCGCTTTTGTAGTAAAAGATCTCGAGGTCGTCAGAGGAAACGAACCTAAATTAAAATTTCCGGTCTCAGTCATAATCTAAGATCTGATGATGACTTTTGCGATCGAGCGAGAAAACTAACAAAGAGGGGTATTGGCCATGGGGAATGGCGAGGAATGATCCTGCATACAAGCAAGCGCCGGCGAGATCTTATCTTATCTGTGCTGTGTCATTCTCCCGTTCTGGAAAACTCTACCATAAACAAAGCAAGCGTCCACTCGTCAACAGAAGCGCGCTCTCTTTAGATTGGCGCGATATATGGGTTCTGAAGATCAGGCGAAGAGACTTGTCAAGAAGGTCTCTTCACATACAGCCTATAGAAAAAAAAATAGAAAACGTCTTGCGATGAGATACAATGAGGTCGATTACTCTACATTAGGAGACTCGTGGGTCTACATGCCATGCAAAAGGATTACGAACAAGATGTATGTGGATTCCGAAAAGTTTGGGCCTAGTCGTACATGTGAGAGGTGTCAGGGAAAAAAGGATGGCAAGAAATAATCATTGGGGTGTACGCGGAAACAAGGGGCTAGCATGATGGATTAGCGTGATGTGAATTCTAATCGGATGATGGAGTCGGGTCCGTCCGAGATGTCCTGGTACGCTTTCGCTCTCTTGGTCCGTCTTCCTCAAAGTCCATCAGATCCGAACTCCGGTTGTCCGAAACGATGGTGCTGCGTTCGCGTTCGGGCCCTCGCTTTGCCCGTCGTGAGGCGGATGGACCGGGTGCGACTGGTGACGCAAAGGCTCGAGACCTGCGGCGGCCAAGGGATGGATCGTGCGTGGCGATGGCGGCGTGGCGGCGCTTGGCTGCGGGTGTGGCATCGGTGGAGAACAAGGGAGCAGGAACGGGTGCGGGATCGGTCGCAGGAAGAGGAGCGTCGCCTTGCTTCCTGGGCGTTTGGGCAGGAGATCGCGAGTCTTGGGGTTGGGTGCGTTGTCGGACAGGAGAAAACGAGCGCCTGGTCGAAGGCGTCGAAGCCGCGGCGTGTTCCTCCACGACAGTCGTCTCCGGTTGTCTTTCAAACTCGGCACCCGTGCGGTATCGTTCCAGCTGTCCTTCGACCCAATCCATCACCCGCGCCACCCCCATCGCGTCATTTCCAGCGTCGGTGGATACGCCAGTTTGGATAAATTGGAGCATGTCCTGGAGACACTCTGCGTATCCAGCGTCTTTGGCATGCTTGACCGTCTGCTTGGATGATTTGTAAAACGCCGCGAGCGACTGAGCCGCAGCTGTCCATCCGGCGTGTTTGGGTGAGCGACCGGCCGAGTCAGAAGCGTCACAACACACCTTTGAAGTCGTTGGACATGTCTCGTTCGGATGATTCCAACTTGGCGTTGGGCAGACATTCGCGCAACAGTGAGAGCGAGTCCATGGTGGTGGCCGACAACAAGGGAACAAGGGCGGAGCACTGCCAAATTGCAGCACGTGACTCCGGGTCCGGCCGTCCGTCTTGCCGTGCGCCACCACACCCAGTTCCTCCCTCGCGCACCTCAGACTCATCCACTGGTTGATGCTCGACTTGGACAATCATAACCTATTCTTGTTCTGATTATAGAACGCCGCTTCACTTGCGATGCGCCTGATGATTTTTTTCCCACCTGATCAGGCTCTGTTATCCTAAGGCCCCTTTGGATTCTTTCGACTTCATTTCTGTGTCTACTTCTGTGATGCACTACAAAAGCGTTGGAAGTAGTCACTATATCTGGTCACCCAGTCGCAGGAACCAAGCTCTTTACTAGCCGTGCGACATTGCACGCTCCAGAAACAAGAGGAAACCAAATCAACCCATTTTAATGAATACTTGATGCGTCATTCGGATAAATAATATCTGCCAATATGCCAAGCGAATGGACATGAGCCAAAGGAGCTGCGCTTAATTCCCACTTCCCCATACGGCCAAACATCCGAACGGGAAGAACCAACGATGTCTAGGAATAAAGTAGTCTTGAATTACCCATTCTTCTATTCGCTTCGGACCAGGTGTTCACGGCCCCGATATTGTCTGCACGGCAAAACTTGCGCTGGAAACAGATCGCCCACACGTCTCGACCGTCCGGCCCACTGATAGTGGGTTTGGGCGTTTCTAGCTCTATCTGCATTACCCTGGCGGACCGTCGGGTAGCCAGTCGGCCCGTCGGGGTCACCATGTGACTAACGAAGCAGCCTTTTCTGCCGATGAACCTCCTAGTCTCACGCCTTGATCGATATAAACGGCTCTAGTTGCGGTACAACGAATATGCGCCTTGCCTCAGTGTTCATCTCGGATATCACGTTCGCGGTACAAGCTTAGGCTCATGGGAAGGTAAAAGAACCTCCGACTCGTACCGTAGGTCCTGTCGTCCTTGAAGTGGCACTCGATAACCGAATTAACGGAGGTGTGTAGTATGGAAGTGCTATGAAAACAGTCTGCGGCCAGGGTCCAGCTTACGCGCAGCAAATCGGTAGACACTTTGCCAGTCTCCAGTTTCGGCCCAATTCATGAACACCTGCCGGCAGATCCCGCCAACCCGATCGAGAGCGAGATGGCTAGGAAGGGGTCAGATTACACGGTTCGCCCGAAACCCGTTTCGTCGATATTCAGTCCTGACGGTTCTGTAGTCGAAATGCAATGTGTTCTTCTGCCGCGGACATCAAGTGAGATTTTCGGTCGAACATGTCAAACTTTCGTATTGACCTTCTTGTAGTTCGAGGACAACAAGGCTACAGTTCAGGCCTACAAACCCGGCCAGGTCGTGAACATTGTGTTAGATATCATCAATCATCACCCGTGGGGATATGCCGTGAGTTTTATCGCGCATGCGGCCTCCTCCTGCTAAAATCGCGAATTCAGAATGTGTCTGTTGTAAGCTCCCGATAAAACCCATCCGGAGAACTCAAATAGCCACACCCATCCAGATCGACTTGGCAACGAACATGGCCATCGGCTCTCCGCTCATTGCCTGGAATGCATGCTTCAAGAGCGGATATCCATATCCCAATTCAGAAGGTAAGTCCCCACTTTCCTCTCAGTCCCAATTTACATTCATTAATTCAGAAAACTTCAACGCCACGATCCCCGAGTTAAACAGAAGATGCAAAAAAGCTGGAGAGTGTGTGATACAGCACCACTGGTATTCGATCAGTGCGGCCCAGGCCTATCAGAATTGCATTTATTTTACTGTACCTTAGCTCATCAGCTCACATACGAGCGGCGGTTTCTTATGATAAATGATTTATGTATCCTGAAGCCAATGACATCTAACATATGATTCAATCCCACCACGCAGGACCGCTTGCCGAATTTCAGACTGGTATTACCAGGGAGGGCACCCAAAATGACCACCTAAAGCACCCGCACACGCCAAAGAATCACGGAGTAAGCATTATTGGTAGCTCAATTTCAACCTTCGAAAAAACATATTGGACATGGACAACTGATCGACCATGTATTTGTATCCCTTTCCCAGTAACCTAATAATTGTGCCCGCCGTGTCGATTGCGCACTGTTCGTTCAACATGCAGTATAACTTGGCAATAGTTCGGAGATTCAAACACCGGTTTCTACAACCATTTGCGCTTAGCAGCTACAAGACGATTGACAGCTACTTTCGGTAGGTCTGCATCTGCATGCGGGTGTGAAAGCCTCTTACAGCCGATCGTCGTGATCCGCTCCCATGAACGACAGTCCATTAGTGCGACTGACCACTCTCGTCGCATTTGTTTGCCTTGATTGATTGCTAAAACCAATTCCTCGTGAAATTAAAGTTGAGCAAGGGGTAGTACCAGCAAACAAGCCTTCCAGCCCTCTATGAGGTTGAATATGGCGATATGTCGTCACGTTGATACTCACGCACCCAGGAGGCATGCCCCAAAGATCTCGGGCTAGCAATGAACTATTTCAGGTATCCTCGGGCCTAGTTCAAAGTTCTACCCGATTTTATCGGTATCTAGTCAATGGCTGTGCATGAGTGGTACGCCCGAGAAGTTCGGAGGCCGGATTCAATTAGTGGATCCACTAGATATATAAGCCCCACTCCAACCCATGTCGGCCTCATTATCACACCGTCTTCTGATCTCTATCGAAACATCTCAAAGCTTTATGGATCGTCTACTAACTCTGGAGGTTAAACGGGTTGCTTCGTACTTGAGGGCTAAGAACGTCCTCTTTGCTGCTGGGGCCTATGTCGGATTGCAAGCAGTTCTGTTTGCTTTTAGCATCATCCGACGACGTTGGACGCCTATTCGTCGCCTTCCTGGCCCACCGAACCCGAGTTTTCTCTTCGGAAATTATCACGAAATACACGGGGCTCCAATAGGATTTACGCAAGAGCAATGGATGAAAGTATACGGCCACACGTTTGTATTTAATGAGATTCTGGGAGTAAGCAGGTTCATCCTCCGGAGATGTTTTGGTTGAATGAGCTGTCATCAGGCTCTAAGAGTGTTTACAGCCGATCCGAAGGCTCTGAGTTTGTAAGTGTTTGCGATTCGGAGTGATGAGACATAGCTCACCTTCAGTCATACAGCATAATGAATCAGAGCAGTAAATTTGTCAGGCCAGAGCTTGTAAGAAAAATTTTCAGTGATCATTTAGGAGAAGGTGCGTTTGGTGTGTCCAATTGGTGGCTTGCCCAACGGAATCATGGATTTGTCCAGGGCTCCTGGCCGTTGAATTCGACGTGCACAAGCGCCAGGTAAGCAACCTTTGTTGCATGAAGTCGTTAGGTATATAGTTGATATTTTGAAATCAGCGTCGACTAATGGTGCATTATCTATAGTGCTCCCAAGATAAATCTAGCTAATAGTCGTCTTTAGAACCCGTCTTTCGGTCCAGCTCAAGTTCGCGCCTTGGTGCCCATTTTCTGGAATAAATCCAACGAGGTATTCCGGTTCATCCATTGAGCTTACACCACCCCGCTTATATATTGTCAGCTGCGAGATATTTGGCTCGATCTCCTGAAAGAAAGTCCTAAGGGAGCTGCCGTCATCAACGTTATGCATTGGCTCTCCCGTGCAACCCTCGATATGATAGGAGTAGCTGGTAGGCCATTCCATAAATACAAGATCTACTAAACACATGCTCACTTGCGACGTAGGCTTTGACTACCATTTCAACGCTTTGAAAAGTGACGATGAAGACGAGTTGGCTAAAGCCTTTGCGAAAGTATTTCAAGGCGGAAAGGGAATCTCAGTTTACCATTTCATCAAGGCTAGAATCCCTGGCGGCAATCTCCTGGTGGGTATAATGTGCTCATTGTGACATATCATCGAACTCTTACCTTGTTCCAAAGCCCAACGCGCGAGAGAAAATGCTCCTTCAAAACAAGGCGATGTAAGCGTAGCTGGTCTCCAAAATCACCGTATATACTGATTAAACATGCAGCATGAATCGAATTGGCCAAAGGATTGTAGCAGAGAAGAAAGCTGCTTTGACACAGGATTTAAAAACAGGCTCCACCGCTCAAGGCCGTGACCTGCTTACACTATGTATCAAGTCCAACATGTTGTCTGAGGACGAGGAGCATCGGATGTCTGATGACGAGGTGCTAGCTCGTAAGTCTGTCACAAGGCTACCTTGTGTTCCTAAATTAATCCCAATACGTCAGAAATCGCAACCTTTTTGGTTGCTGGGCACGAGACTACTGCTACATCCACCACTTGGGCACTTTACGCTCTTGCAAAGAACAAGAAATCTCAGACAAAGCTTCGGCAAGAGCTACTTGATGCTGGGTTGGGTGACGAGCCAGGGATGGCTGAGCTCGACAAACTGCCTTACCTTGACGCCGTTGTGCGCGAGACAATGCGTATTCACCCAGCTGTCGCTGGTTCAATCCGGCAGGCCACCGAAAACGCGAAGATCCCAGTATCTAAGGTGTTCAAGGATCGCGATGGAGTTGATCGGTCTGAAATCAGGTGTGTTCATTCATATTATCTGACGGAAAAGGTTTGACCGTTCATATTAGAGTTAAGAAAGGCGACATATTGTTCATCCCAATTGCCATCATGAATCGCGACAGGGAGATTTGGGGCGAGGATGCGATGGAGTTTCGGTAAACGCACCCGGCTTTTGAGTGAAGGCGCAATCTAACGCTCGATTCCAGTCCCGAAAGGTGGGAGTTTGTACCGGAAGGGGCCAAGGAACTACCAGGAGTCTGGAGCCATCTCATGAGGTAGGATCTCGAGGCAGTTTTGAACATAAGTCCAATTTATCTTTGTTAGCTTTCTGTCTGGGCCACATGCCTGCATTGGTTTCCGTTTTGCCATAATCGAGTACGTCCAGTATCATAGGTTGATACGTGTGCTCATATCTTTACTAGGATGAAAGCCCTGCTCTACTCGCTGGTTCGTGCCATTGAGTTCGACATTGATAGCACGCTGGAGGTGGATGCGCAATCTGAATCGTAAGAATCCGGTTTTCAACGCTCTAGGACCGCATTGATTGAATTATTGCCGCAGAGTTGTCGCGCGGCCGCGTATACTTTCAGAACCTGAAAAGGGTAACCAGCTACCACTTATATGCAGCCCTGTACTATCGGTTTAGACTACATGCTCCATTCTCGCCTATGAACATCGTGTACTATACGACTAGGATCCACGTGTTCGTTAACTCGACATGAGTTTTGGTATAAATCTGGATATCTAATTAAGTTCAGGCCGAGCATGATCAGAAGTTTTAGTGATCGTCTCAGTCGACTGCAAATTTCGATTCAATAACCGTTCGAGTATGAAACGGCCGGTCTCATACGAGGGAGCGCGCGTAGGCTGAGACAGTTCCGCCCGGCTATATAGGGCTGCCAAGTAGGAGTAACCCAAGATATATCTATTGCAGATACACAATCACTGTTGCTCGCCCAATGACGGGGGGGGGCGTGCGTGATCTGCGATGATGCGCAGCCCGGTCATACGCTCAAGCCGCGATTGCTATATAAGTACCATCCTGTATCAGGGTCGTATCACCTGCCGTCAACCCGTTTTAACCTTGCCATATGGCCCGTTGCGCTCGCACGCTCACTCGCCAGTCTTTTCGGTCCTGCCAACCATACCTTGCGCTCCTCTCCCCCAGTCGATTTGCGACAGGTCTCCCAACTTAATCCAACAAGTGTCAGCTCAACTGAACTCCTTTCCTCAGACACTAAACACCCAAAGCTACCTTCGCGCGAGTGCAACGTGAATCATCGGAGCTTCGACTAACCATGAACCTAGTGCAAGCTGATACATTAATAGGAAGCTACACAACCTAAATCATGTTCCTAACCAAGAACATAGTTCCAAATAACGGCGGAAACAAGAGTATGGAGATAAAATATATGACGAACTCTATTTACGGGGCAACGGGACTCAAACCTCTTCAATGCTCAGTACCCTGAAGTGCGGGCGAAGAGGCCAGTAATCATGGACGGAACTACTTATCAGCTACCCCAAGTCGGTCGTACCAGCTCGCGGCCGTAGCTAATCAAACAAGCTATCCTTGAGCTCGTCCCACGGAATACGAGATTCGATTCGGCCGCTTGGATCGCTAAATCCAGCTTATTGTCCCACGTCTGAGAGCACCGGTATCGACGTACGAAGCGTCCTCGTCTAGTCTTCCTCTTCGCCACGTATCCATCGACGGATCATGCACAACAACGTCCAAGCAAAGCAGGCTGTCGATGGAGGACAGACCCATCAACGCTATACCGTGGGAACTTGGAGGTGTCGAAGCGCCGAGATCACGGGATTGCACGTTTGAGTAATGGCCGGATTGAACACTTTTAACTTGGATCATGTCTCCCCAAAACCGAGGACGGGGCCGCGGTAGCCCAACTGGCGGAGATGGAGGTCTTGGCCGTGGAGGTACAATCTTGCCGCATCTCTCGTTTATTTATCTATACTAGACGGCGGAGGAAGCGCCGAACGCGGCGGCGGTGGAGGCCGTGGTGGTTTTGGCAGAGGCCGTGGTGGTTTTGGCAGAGGTCGAGGATGAGGATATTATCGAGGCGTGCGTGAGGGCGGAGGCGGCAATCGTGGAGGTGTGTTATTTGAGAAATGATCGAGAGACTAGATTGACTCTGGAGACAGGCAGCGAATTCGGGGCAAGAGGTGGGCGTGGTGGACGTGAAATGAACCATACTATCCAAGAACAAATACAAAGCGTCATAGACGAGGAGAATACGTGTATATACATATTTACTGCAATAGATATATTTCATTGTGGTGGGCGAAGGCCCAAAAACGCTAGGGATATCATAAAGCCTAGAACGCATTCAGCAAACCATCGGGCATAGGCATACATACGAGCGAGAGTGCTTGGATTAACGCCGATGCCGCCGTCGTCCATACGCGGCGGCGTTGCGAGTCATAAAGCCTGGTCTATGCTCGGCTGGTTCTTAGTGACATGATCACGGGGACTGAGCTTCACTGTGGCATCCGAATGATGAGACTCGGCACCGATAGAATTCACTGAACGAGCTGAGTCAGGCGCTTGGGGAAATGGGGGTCGAGAGGAGAGAGGAGCGCCGTTTTCGAGAGTAGGGGAAGAGGTCAAGGACGTGCATGCAGATTGTTTACTCGGAGGAGGGAACCATCTTGAAAGCTCCTGTCGATATGTCTCGTCGTAGAGCCAGCGTGTTAACATCGCCTCCAATGCCTTTCGTTTGACTGGCTTAGAAAGATAGTCCGACATGCCAACTAGAAAGGGAGGTGAGATTAGCTTGTGGGGATTGGGGATCAACGTACCATTGAGACACTTCTCTCGGTCTCCCCGAATTGCCGATGCAGTCATAGCGATAATTGGTACCGAGCGAGTTTCCACTGATTCGGATTGTCGGATGCACATGGTTGCTTCATACCCGTCCATCTCGGGCATCTGCCAGTTTGCATTCAGTTTCCGTATTTAAGTTTATACCTAATATTGTGACCTCACCTGACAGTCCATCAAGACCAGATCATAAGTTCTTTTTTCCATCGCTGTTAACACCTCTTTTCCATTGTCGACAGCTTCAGCATTAAAGTTCATTTTCCGCAGTGTCTTGAGGGCTATCTGCTGATTGATCAAATTATCTTCAGCGACCAGGATCCAGATCCCTTCACGTGGTCGTTGGAGGGATCCCGCCGGTCGAGGGGCTATGCCGTTGACCATGTTCGACCCGAGCAGGCCATTGCAGTTCATGGCGTTCATGGAAGAGATCGCACTACCAGCTCCGAGGGGTAAAGAACTAGGGGCGCCCGGTTCGGAGGGGGTTTCTTGTGCTACAATCTCTTCCCGGGTTGTATTTTCGGGCGAGGGGGAGCGTTTACCTTCACTGTCTTCGGGAGCTTTTTTGAAGGGAATCGAGAACCACGCGCATGTTCCGTGCCCTTCTTCCGAGTCGAGTCCAATTCGCCCGCCCATCAATTCCACCAGCTAGGAGACTGGTCAGATAGATTCAACATTGAAGAGGTGAGACTTGCATTTTTGCTAATGGTAAGTCCGAGCCCAGTGCCGCCGTACCGTCGAGCCGTGGACGAGTCTGCCTGGGAGAACGGCTGGAACAAACGTTTCCTGATCGAATCGGCAATTCCAACCCCTTCATCCTCGATCGAGAATCGGACCCGTACTCGATTTCGGTCTTCGGATTCTTCGATGGCTCGGAGTGTGATCGAGCCTTCAGAGGTGAACTTGATTGAGTTTGTGAGGAGATTCGTAAGAACTTGTCGCAGTCGACCTAGCAACACGAGTGAGAACAGACTGCTTGAGCGTAAACACTCGGCCATACCAGGATCTCCCATCACCCGCCCGGTATATGCAAGGTGCACCTCATCCTTAAAGGTGAGACCCTGGGAATCTAGTCAGATCGACATCCGGCCATAGAAACCCGTGTTTACCTTTTTCGCCGTCGCAAACGACAGCATCTTTTTGGTATCTAAAATTACCACGCCCAGCGAGAAAGGGGTATTGTCGATATCAAGTTTTCCCATTTCTACCTCTACACTCCAAACGATTAGCCCGGGTCCCAATCGACTTCAAAAATGACTTGCTTGAGAAATCAAGAATATCGTTGATCACGCTGCGGAGCCATGAGGTAATGCTACCGGACCAAATAAAATGATTCATACGTTAAAAGCGCATCCGCTGACCGCTGGATATTCTCTGCGATGCCGCGCTGCTCCGGATTCAAGACAGTGTCGCACAAAAGTTCAGAGAGTCCAATGACGCCTGCAATGGGCGTGCTAAACGAGTCTCATGAGTAAGAAATATATAGGACATTAGGCAAGCACGAACCGGATTTCGTGTGACATGTTGGCCAAAAACTGGGATTTGAGCCTGCTCGCCTCCTTGGCTGCTGTTTCAGACGCGAGCAGCCGTGACCGTTCAGCAAACGACTCGCGTAACCGAACTTCGGCCAGCTTCCTATCGCCTCACAAATCGAGTCCCGTCCTTGGTCGAAATCTTGATGGAGCTTACCTGTCCGTAATATCCTGAAATCCCAAAACAATTAGGCTATGCCTGACTCTCAGAATAAAAACTGACCATGGATGCACCAACCACTCCAACCACTTCTCTCTCGCTCTCTTCCACCGCATCATCTTCCACGCCCGCGCCCTCGTTTCCATCCCATTCTTTTCTCAATGGGGTATACTGAGTCCTGAACCAACGGCCTTCAACCTCCATCTCTTGCACCACTCGTTCGCCCGCAAAAGCCTTGTCGAGTGCGCTCTGAATGAGGGTTGGATCCCAAGCTTCGTAGATTGATCGGCCGAGCATCGAGTTGTTTCGTCTTCGAGATCGTTGAGACTGTGTCTGGGACTGGGATGAGAGTTCCGATCTTGGCTGAACCACGTCCGAAGACGAGTGATCCGAGCGAGATGAAGACGATGAACCTTGCGGCGAACCCATCAGACCCAGCTGTCGGACACCAGGTCCTTCAGCAACCGTGATTTTCATATCTATAGCCGTAATCAATGCCGCATTCACTCCCTAGAAACATCCGGCTCACCTCGATCGACAGCCCAAAGGGTGACAGCCGCATGATTCAACGTGGACTGCAACCGCTCCTGCGCCCGGCGAGAACTAGCAAGCGCCTCGACCGTGTCATGTATGTCCGTGCACGTTCCCAACCACTTGGTGATTCTCCCACGCATGTCTCGAACGGGAAGCGCGCGGCCGACCATCCATCGCCACGCCCCATCCCGCCGTCGGCACCGATAGTTGGTTTCATACATTTCGCCAGTTCGGAGCGCATGTGACCATGCGCGGGCTGGAAAAGGTATGGTTTAGGAAACAAGGTTAAACGAGGCCGCGGCCAAATTCCACACTCACACGCCGCGGGCATGTCATCCGGATGAAACAAGCCTTGCCAACCCAGACCAGCCGAGTCGTGTGCATCCGCGCCGGTATAGTCGTACCAGCCCTTGTCTGAGCGAACATTTTGGTGTTTGATAAGCGAGTCGCACCAAGGGTAGAGACCAAGTAGCCATGCCGAAAACAAAGATATCAGCCGAGATTCAATCCGCGAGAGCCGACAGATCAAGCCGAATGGGCGCCACACCCGAGTTTGTCAAATTCGTTACGTGAAAAGCCGAGCCATGTCGTCATAGACGTTTATACGTGTCCGAGGTGCAACGTGTTGAGTGAGAATGATCGAGGGGTGTATTAAGTGGAGTGGGAAGTGTGCGAGGCGTGTGTTGGGGGAAAATTAAGTGGGGGAGAAAGAATGTGTTTGGGGCGTTGGTTTCAATGGGTGACGATGCAGCATAGTGAGTCGGAGGTGGTTTAGGACGGTCGAGAGAAAGGTATTGTCAGAAACAGTTGGTCTAATCGGTGCTACGGTCCACTCACTGTAATAAGTATGATATCCGTCTGGCCGTGTCGTCCACACCAGCTGAGGCAGACAATCGCATATTTGTTCAAACTCTATTCTGTCGTTAGCCCCTTGCTCCGCGAAGAAGAAAACGACCTACGGGAATCACTCTCGGCCTTGACGCTCTCGACCCTCTCCCGCTCGCACTGGGTCACGTCCCGGATAATCATGATACCCCCGACGAGTTCACCTCGCGCATCTCTGACCGGTCTCGCACTAATTTCCAGAATGAGTCGAGTGCCGAACTGAGGAACGTTGATATCCTCGGTCATCGGAAACGGGACTCGGTTCGTCGACGGTGGCGCTTTCGGGGTTTCGTCAACGTGCGGGACGGATAGAGGACCATTTTCGGGCGTCGAGACCGACTCTTGAGTGGAAGGAAGAGACGTCAATGTTGCGGCGGGCGAAACCGCTTGGACAGTGGAATTGTCCTCGCACGATTCTGGACTGCTGCCTGTCCCGTCCAACCCGGCCGAGCTGCCTCGCGGGCTGTGCAGTTGATCATGTCCATCGAGTCGGATGCCCCCACACTTGAACTGGTGGACGATCTGACCGAGAACGGCGGCCCGATAAAGCGGGTGTTCGGATAGAGTGGATCGCTGAGTAAAGGCGAGATTTGTGAGGACGAGCGGAGTTTGATATGGAGAGGAGCACGGGGGTCGAGATGGCTGGGTCGAGATGGTGGGTCGAGGTGACCCCTGCGGCCGGTCGAGAGCGGCTGGATCCGTAGTAAAGTACGGGTTGATCGTCTCGCCTGTGGTAGACCGGGCGACTTGTCCCTCGAGGACTACATCAGTCGGGCTCTTGGTCTCGTTTTTCTTGTCAAAGAATACTACGCCAGAGTCTTCCGGCCCGAGGCCAAACAAATCCACGCACACTTGGTTTCGCACTCCAACGGTCCCATCGGCGGAGAGAGCAAATACGGCGAGATCCAAGGCATCGATGACACCATCTCGAAGAACCTCGGCGATGGAGTGTGGTGGCGGGGATGGAGAAGGAGATGAGCGTTGTGGTGGTTGTGGAACCTTGATGATGGGGGGTGTTTGAGAAGCAGGCAGGGTGAGCGTGGTCGAGAAGGGGGATGATGACGTCGAGAGCGAGGGCTGGGATGTGGGCGGAGATGGTTCAAGCGAGGGTGGGCTGTCTTTTCGACGGAGCGTGCCCTGGCCTGCTTTGCGGCCGACGTCGCGTAGAGAGATCGTGTAGAAGCATTCGTGAATCATGATCAGGCGAGGAGGTGCACTGATAGGCGATTTCGTCGAGGCGTACATCTGAGCAAGATAAATGACAGATCGATCGAGTGACGACAAGACTCACCGGCTCGTCGGTGGGATGCCAGGCCACGACACTCATGTCGACCCAGGTGCGCTCGGCCTTGAGCCGCCGGATGACGACGTCGCCGGCTCGCTGGGCAGCCTCGTTGAGGGCGAGCATAAAGCCCTGTCTGGAGCCCTCTTCGGATATCCAGAGATGGTCGGTGCTGCGTCCGACCAAGTCGCTGGCGGCGACGCCAAAGAGCCGCTCTGCTGGCCGGGAGACGACCCGGACGTGCCGATTCGAGTCGAGGACGAGCAGCGCGTCGGGGGCAAAGCGCAGGCCGCGCATGGCCTCGTGCAGGTCGAGCATGCTGCCTGTCGTGGTCGGGAGCAGAAATTCCACCGGGACGTCACCGATACAAATCGCCAGTTACGTGAGCGGCGGGGCTAGCCCTCTGAGTCCACACGCTGACACGCGGCACAAATCATGATCATCTGCCGATCACACCAGCCTGATTATGTTTGCCCGAGGTTCTTCCTAATTACATGCCGCTTTCGTCAGCCGCTCTCCTTGCGTGTATGCGTCCCAAGTTGCTTCTGCCTACATCGACTCACCAAACGACCACAGTCGAGGTCGAACTCGACCAGTGGCAAAATGACATCATTCCATCATGCCCCTGACCCTATAGGCGCCGATCGCTGTTCTCCAGCGATCAGACTCGCACGACCGAATCCCATGACCCCACGCGACAAGTAGTACTACTGTATAGAAATCCAGACTCTGGTCGCCTCCCTGATTATCGTGACCGAGTGCGATGGCGCATTCCTGGGAAAACACCGTCAGCCATCTCGGCATGCCTATTCCTCTTTGGGGCTCAAAGTGATCAATATGACGTGCAAGAAGGCACTGTCACAAACTCAGACTCACGCCTGCCCCATAAATATACTACCTTGCTATCAATCCCGTCGTATCGCAATCACGCGCATGCGAAGCCCCTCGAGTATCACAGCGCAGGAGAGTACCACAAAGTCTGACCTGTTAGACAACACCGATAAGCGCAGAGTACGATGGTGCGAAACGAGAAGGCGCCGAGGTCACACATCCGCGCAGGTCAAATCAAGTGAAAGTGTTGAGCGGCAGCTGACGGTGGGCTGTTTTGCGTGTCGTCAAGGGCTTGGCCCATCCACTCTACCAGACACCCAAGCTCAACCAAGGGTGTCGCTAAGCAAACCAGAGCGATCGATCACCCGATCAAAAGGAAGCCCGATCTCTCCTTGGCGGTCACGAACGGGAGCGAACAAGCCGAACTGCTGTGCATAGAGTGACTTGTCGAGGTAACAAATGTTACGATACTGTAGCTGACCGGGAAGCGAGAAATTGGCAGAGTTTATCTCTAGGGAACCAACCCATAATCAAGCAGCAACAATACTTGGACAACTTGAACTACGGCATTGAATTAACATAACTGTAGATCAGGAAGATAAAACATGAATTGAGGAGAGGCAGCAAGCCGATCAATGTAAGGGGGTCGTTGACCGGGAAGCGAGAAAGACGGATCAGCCCGGAGCTGGCGGAACTGGTCTCTGGACCAATGCTGAAGCTCCTATCTTATTTATCCGAGTAGAAGAATGACGTAGCATCAACGGAAAGTGGAGCGGCAGTCCGGAGACAAAATTTAAAGCTCACTTTTCTCGTAAGCCATGGGATCAGTTGGGATCCGGATAGCACGGAATCACTAGAGCGCAGTATTTTGAGCTTATTCAACCCGTTGTATTCATCGCATACATGACCAGTAGCTCGCATGAGCCAAACTAAGTAGCTCGGAGCTCCACTCAGAGCATATTTGAACAGAATATGGCGCCCGATTTGCCACCCTCAGGGGTCCATCAGCTCTGAAACCTACATAGACGTACCACAGCACGCACAAGCAGTGCGCCATTGACATTTAAAGATATTTGGTTGAGTGCAGCGTGCTCGGCGCACTTTTCTCGCTTCTGGGTCCCGTCACGTGGGTTCTCGCTTCGCGGTCAGCTATAGTATGACGATAAGCGATGAGATGCCCGGTCATGCATTTATTACATGTTACGGAGCTACTGTGTGTTGCACATAACACTATATTTCCCTTAAATTGCGCAACTAAATAAGGCTAGATTATACAACGGGGCCTTTGCGAAGAAATCTCATCGCGCGTGCTACGCGCAGATGATCTTTGATAGCGGGAGGTGCGCAAGGCGTAGAAGTGAGAGTCTGTGAGCGACGACGTCACCTAGACCGCTACGAAATTGAGTCAAGTTCGGGAAAGCTGCTGGACTGCGCAACTGGGAACGGCTGATTGATGGACTTGAAGATCTGGCCTTCATGTATAACAGTGAACCTTCTAGATTACAGACCACTTGTCAATGAGAATCGAGAACGGCATAGTATTCAGTATTTCGCACCGCATCCTGCAGTTATCTCAAGACATTTGAATAATCCCTCGGCATGAATCTTAATGGGAACCATGAAATCAGAAATTCTCTTTGCTTGGACGGACTTAGAAGGCGCATACAACCTTTCATTCGACAATGAAGAGAGAAAACAATGAAATTATTTCCAAAGGGCACTTTCAGAGTTAAATATAATTCGCATCGACCGGAGAAGTTACAAATTATGCGCATTCAACTAATCGAACAACAACTACGGATTATACCTCGTGCTTGAGCTATAAGAGTACCTCCTCCGCCCGTTATTGTAACACATAACACGGCGAATAATATATCTCGATCTCCCGAGTCTTAGAAACAATGACTCGAGGGTGCAGAACAACCTTGAAAGCTTACTCGTATATGCGCCTAGATTTGGGCCACAGTCGCGGATCAGCCATGCTGTATCATAAGTTTGTTCCTAGACCGGGATAGTTCGAACCTATTTCCGCCAACGGGTTAAACCGTTGGCAATGAGAGCTTGTACCCACTCTAACTTAGACGACCTCACCCTACCTACATCTCGGTGTCTGAGCTCCTCCTTTTCGGCACTAAATACTGTACGAACTATCATCGTCTTGCTCCTATTTGCGCTGGTGAGCCTAAGTATCGTCTGTCTAGAAAGGATGCCAGTGAATTCAGGGCATCCAAGCCTGGGTTAATGTCATTCAATGAATCGCCGTTCATCTATCACACTTATGTGGTTAGAAAGCGTCGCCTGAAGCCACTTGCCATCCATTTTGCCTCATGTATCTCCCAAAGCGGAACTCAGCGGCGCGCCAGACCTAAAGCTAACACACTACTTCACTGAGATTCCTCTCACTACTCCTATACTATGGTGTCTAATGTTATAATTATTCTACGACCCGGTGCTTCATGGGATAGTTTGGGGTTGCTGAATTAGTTTCTACTGGACAGGTGGCAAAGCGGGAATAGAGATTGCGTTTATCTCTCTAACACCTGCCTTGCTCTGATGCAAAATACACGTGTTCGAGGGAGGACATTGTATGTTATTGTTTATAAACCTTCTTTGCCCGACAATCGATGGTCCGTAAACACTCAAAGTACAGCTTTTACTCATTTTATCCCTATTTTAGTGCATAATTTGCCTAATTCTATCATGTAGGAGAAAAATGAGTCGATCCTATAGCATTTTACGGTTGAGTGTCCCACACCCCATCCCACTACGGGGGATTTGGGATTTCGGACCGTGGATATCCGGTGCAAGTCTCGGCGCTTGATCCTGTTTCTGCTTGCGCAAGCGTGACCAAAATCCCCAGCACTTTGCTCGCATATCCGCGTGCAGCAACACGAAGCAAAAGCTAGCGTATTTCCATCATTTACTTTGTATATCTACCTTTGGAAATGCTATCGCTTTTACTGGATGTAACGTAGACGCAACGCGAGCCTTATCTTTGTAGAAATGCTAACTATCGTCGGGATTTCGGCATCTCGAAACGCGAAAGGAACGCCGGCCGCATTGTCCGAGTACTAGCAAAGCTTCACCGAGCAAAATCTCGAGACTTTCGGCACCCTATAGTCGTCGTTTCTTCAGGAAGAAGGTAAGACTTGACGTCCATCCTCTCTCGTTGAAACTTAGCCAAAAACTTTAGAGTTTTTTCCGAACAGTCTCTTCCTTTCAGCTGGCAGAAGCGGCCGGACTTTGTCACCAAATCAACAGCACTTATATAAGAACAAGCGTTGTGTCTATGTCGGCGTTTCTTCTCGGTAACGCTCGGGCCAAACTTGAGAACTTTGACCAAATATAACCAAAGATATGGCTCGTAAAAGCGTAGACGCTTTTTCCGAATACTTATGACACTTCTCTCTGTACAAACGGATGCGCTTATTCTCTATATCATTGGCATTTGTCACACAATATGCGAACACATTTTATCTTTATATCGCTGACGTTTGTTCTGCGATAGATGTCTACGTTTCTTCCGTGTATGCTCGATGTTTGTCCGGCTGTAAATGTTCCCGCTTCTACCGTGTATCTTCGAGGTTTTTTCGGCGGTGAATGGTCGCGTTTCTTCGATATACCGTCGGCGTTTGCTCAACGCCAAAGGGTCGCGTTTCTTCGGTATAAGTGTGACATTTGTCAGGGGACAAGCGTTCGTATTTGTTCGGCATAGGTACTACACTTATTCAACGATGCATGTATGCGTTTCTTCGATATGGCTCTGGCCTTTACCCTGAAGAGCGGCGCCGCCTCGTTTGGAGTGACGGAACAGTCACGTCGGCTTGCGCACGCCTCTTGCACTTGCGCGCTGGCCTTCTCTTGGCCTCCCAATGTTTCGTTGCCACGCTTGTAATTGAGGCGGTTGTCGTCTGTCGCGCGGCAGCGGAAATTTGTCTGGGTCCAGGAAGAGTGGCCGAACTCCGCGAGGGACCGTGGTACGTGTCGGCAAACGTTCCGATGATCCGTTCGCGATGGACAGAACGCACAGGGCCAGGCACTCTTGTCGTGGTCCCTGGGAAGTTCTTTCGAAGGAAGATGGTGGGGCTCCTAGGATCGGGTCGGGGGCGGAACGTCGGACTGGGGAGGGGGCTCACTCAGCGGGTATTAGCCGCAGACGCATATTCGTCTTGTGTGTATCGGGTCGAAGGATGGTAGGAATAAGGTGGTGGAGGGACTGGAGGGGTGATATGGGTAACGTTTATAACGGTCTATATCTAGTCACGAGGTTGGACGAAACAGGAATTAATGAACGTTGAATTATCTCCGCAACTACTATCCTGGGACATGAAAACTCGAGCTTGACATGAAACTAAAACTTCTTGTGGGTCTCTCTCTGTTTCCTAGGTCTTCTTCCCTCGCCCACGCCACCGATTCGCTCGCAGAGACTGTGCTAATATCCATTGTGGGCCCTTGCACCCGCTGCGTGGTCGTAGCACGTATTCCTGGGCAGTCGGATGCGCCTGACCTTCGGCATACTGAATCCATCGACGCTTTGGATGATCCACGCATACCCAGTAGTCCTCCCCATCTTCCCCTGAATACGCAGGTGAGAAGTGAATATCACCTACCTCTCTATCCTTCAAAGGCTGTCTCGCAACACCATCATTTGAAAAACGTCCACTTTCCTGGTGCTGGTGGATCCTCACTACCACTCAGCGTTTTCTGAACGATAGTAAGCCCTGGCTGGGTCCACTGAACCAAATATTCGAAGTGAGCCACTTGCCAACATATGCCTAATAGGGACTTTCAACGTACCTCCACCTTCCTGTTTCATCTGTGGCTGTTCGCTGGGACACATGCATACCACTTCTTCCGTTCGCCCTAAATACCTCCCCTTAATCATCTAGAAAATTTATCTAGTAATGTGACGCACCGTGCCTCTCGAGCTTCGTGGTCGACATATTGGGACGAGTGCATTCGGCCACTATCTCCTCGCTTTCCTCTTGTCCGCTCTCCTCCTCCCCTTCCTCCTCCCTTCCTCCTCCCTTCCTCCTCCCCTTCCTCCTCCCCTTCCTCCTCTCCTCTTCCTCTTCGCTACTATAGCTCCTATCAACATCCGCCGATTTCAAGAGCACCTCCCGGCTGACATTCAGAACCTCGACATCACTATTGTCCCCCCACGCACTCGATACCCTTGAACAGTTCGAACTGAACTAGACTCTAGTGTCCGATGTGGTTTTGATGTTCGAGAGGGAATAACACTCTGGGATTCGACTGGTGGCGAGAACGGCTCCGTTTTAATCTGCACTGGCTTTGGTTTTATGCGAGGCTTGGGGGGAGATGCATCTGCAAAACCGGGGGTCACTTGTGAGACCTCAAAAGTCCTCTTTGAGGATTTGGATTTGAGCAACCCCCCCCCCCTCTAACAACAAGGCCAGGTTGAGCACTCATGAGCCTAATAAGTGGCTAAGTGGGCTCACAAAGTCAGCATATAATCCTAAAAAAGGCCAATATCCAGACATGGAAACTCATGAGTACTAACTAGACACTAATTAACCTCACCAGGGCTTGTGAGGCTCAAAGCCTCATGAGCCTCACTGGGCTTGTGAGGCTTGTGAGAGCACAGCCACCCATATTTTTTGGGAAAGAGAGTATATCCCATTTTGGGACACTTACCAAAACAGGAAGGTGATGTTACGCGCAAGGGGTATCTCACGAGCAAGCCACTATCCTGAGTGATAGCAAATGTTGTTATTGATTTCTGGTTACTCTAATATGTTGACAACAGGTGGACTAGACCCGCAAAGACCCTAATTAACAAAGCAGGATGGCGTCAGTACACCGAAGCGCTCAAGTATATCTTCTGACTAAGAAACCCTCACGCAAGGGCGTGCTATGAAATAGTGCTACCTGGTGTATGTTGGGACTTACACTAACTAGTGACGCTACAATGGATGAGCGGTTAAGGCTTATGTCAGTAAGGTCTTAAGTCGCTTATAGGTGCATGCGCGATCTACTGGCTATGCTAAAGAGGAGCTCTGAGGCTAATCACACTGTGTGCTTGAAATGGATGATAAAAGTAAGGGATGATATCGCAAGGCTCCAGCAGGAGCATATTTATACTATACAGGGGGGCAGTGCTACAAGCGTACAGACCAATCATATCTCAGCAGAGTCATATCTAAGAATAGTATCTAACAACAGGATGACTTGGATGGTTACAGGCGAGTCATACTGAAAACAAC
Source organism: Ceratobasidium sp. AG-Ba (assembly GCA_016906575.1). Taxonomy (NCBI): domain Eukaryota; kingdom Fungi; phylum Basidiomycota; class Agaricomycetes; order Cantharellales; family Ceratobasidiaceae; genus Ceratobasidium; species Ceratobasidium sp. AG-Ba. The sequence continues at coordinate 1,802,441 of CP059640.1, forward strand.
CAATCACAAGTTGGTGTGAGTCATACCCGTAACCCTCGAGTCATACCTGTACACTCGAGTCATACTTGCAGCTATGGGATCATTGTATCATAGAAACGGTGCAATTGCTTGGTTATTGCGGTACAATGGATACAATGGTGCCACGTCACTAGTCTGCCCATCCGCTTCTGTCCACATCACTGAGAGTAAACCTATGTTGGCGCTTTGATAAGGGCTTAAGCGCAGGCGCTCGGTGAAGGTCTAGACAGGGTGCATAAGCGTCACAGCTCGTTCCGTACACTTTATTCCAAATGCTTCGCCAACAGCCATTGGTTTGTATCAGCACATATACACCTTCGCCTGGTGAGTCCTCCTGGAGGTCTGGTTCGGCACAGGAACACTCAACCAAAACCCTCCCTTCTGGAGCGCCCGGCGCTGGCAACGATTTCTTGCTGATTTAACTGGCGCTTGGGTATCCTCCGCCAACTGGAGACCCGGACAAGTAGGTTAACCTTCTCAGCCAAAGGCTCATATAACAGAATACCAAGCGCCAGTTCCCCAGATCTTCCGCTCCGACCCCAGCGTTGTATGAGTGCAGATAGCCTGACCACTCGCCACTGCACCACACGTTCAATATTGAGAGGTCACAGCCCTGTGAGGTAGCGTAAATAAGTGATAAGTTTTAGAGCAAACATACTTTCCATCCAGCTGCATTGGTGCATACGAGCACTCTTATGTTACCCTCTTGTAGGTCCTTCATGGCAAGCGCTCGGAATTCATGAGTGAGTCGTGCGTTATAGGTCGATAATCCCAGCATTCTGCAGATGAGACGGCAGCAGAGAAGTGAGAAAGCGCACAATGCGCTGACCGACTTCAACGTTATCTGCATACACCATAGTTACTGGAATGTCGAGTGGATGGAACGTTATTAAGGGGATCATAAATCCAAGATTGAATAATGATATGAGTGGGTATTTGGTTCGAGCAGTGATGACTGTAAGGTTATGCTTGTCATTTCCTTTGTTGATAAATATATGTGTGACGAGAGGTTGAGTGTGGTGATTATATCGCGTCGCACACGTGGTGTGAGTGTGCCGAAAGAGCCACAATTGGGGTGTTCCGAGGGAGGAAGGGCCGAAGGATGTGAAGTGCACCATATTTCTTGCGAAAGGTATTGCTCCAAAACGATACACAGTGTGCTTCGTCTACAATGACCAAAAAAACCATTTTTGAGATCACAGGATCTCTTAACAGTCCATCAATAATTCGACGCGAGAGGAGCATCTCAGGAGATATCAATACAATACGGACCTCTCCAGACCTTATCTCCTGCACAGATTTGAGTCTGTTTCAAAAGCTCAAAGCTTCAGGTCTGCTCACTGATAGGATATCTGAGAGGCTTGATGACATATTGCTATTTATCACGACCGCTGAAGTTTGAATGTATTCCTAAATGTTTGTTTCTTAAAATATGTCACCTGCTCATATTCAAAGTACAAGGCTCCAAATTTCAGCCAAACTCACCATCTCCTCTTGTAAGACCACCAGTGGCGATACAACAATTGATAGCTTCTGAGCATTCTCAGCAAGCACAAATGGTCCAGCAGCAATGGCTGTCTTCCCACGCCCAGTTCCAACATGCACAGTGGTGTCACAGCGAAGTAACTGCAGCAATGTCCCATCAATTTGGAACTGACGGGTAGACTTCCACCCAAATTTTTTGCAAATAAGCCGTCCTACGTCAGGAAAAGCCCCGGGCAAATTTGCCCCGGTTCGGCAAACTGGGTTGGTTACATCATGTAACCGCCCAGGCTGTGTAATAGCAGCAAATTTACCCCGTTTACCCAGGGCAAACTAGGTAAACCGGGGTAAATAACAGCGTGTTTCCGCTGGGGGAAAGCAAACCGGGCAAATGGACAAATTGGGTGTAATTTGCCCATATTTGCCCGGCGCCTTTTTCCTGATGTAGGTTCTTGTACTTGCTTCGGATAAGTGGTGTCAAGATGCTGTTCAAGTGTTCTGACATTGTGTCTGGAGCATACAGTAAGTATAAATGTTGTGGTTACAGGTAGGGTGCTGGACGGAATGGGACGAAAATGAATTTATTGAAAGTGGTAAAGTCTCTAATGTCCTAAAGTAGTAAAATAAACTGTGCTAATTCAGCTTTCTCAACCTGACGCTGACATTGGAATACCTCCGTTTGCGACTAATATCTTCATTACTGGACAATCTGAGACAGAAAAATTGTCACGAGCCAACAGGACTCGTAGACATAAATAACAATTTATAATATTTTCTTTTATATATTTATCTATAGTTTACATATCATGTGACTCATGGAACTTTCTGGAATATTTGTAAGCGCTGACGCGTCTATCATTTCATATCCAAGACCAATTGTAGTTTGTGTATATGTATTCTCGGCTGTGTTTTGAATGATATATAAACAGGGTCAAGTTCGAAGGGTTTCCCTAAGAACTTGACCTCCTGTCGTCTTGTTCAATATTTTCTTTACTAAGATCCATCCTAGTCGTGACACTAGGTCAAGTTCTTTCGGCATCAGGTAAAAACAGGCTTGTTGTCGCCTGATACCCCTTGCCACTGTTTCATACGCCGTTGGCGTGTCTTGAGCTCACACACATATTGCATTCCACAAATCCTACTCCACCTATCCACAGACACGCGCAGTCGTTGCCCTATCGCGTCACCGCACCCCGAACCTCAGTGCAGCGCTTCCTGGCCTAGGCCGCGGCAGCTCCTGAGAATTAGGTTCTTGCACACGTGAACAAGCTTCGGCTCGCCAATCTCGTCCTTTGACACGAGGTGGGGTCACCCTGTGCCCTTAAGTAGTAGGGTACCGGAGGTCCTTTCTTATTCCTTCCAGCGACGTGGGATACGTTGCATTCTCCATACTAGCGCATACCAGGCGGCTACAAGAGCACCCATATCCACTAGTAAGTCCTCCGGCGCGAGGCCTAGGCATATTCATCTAAACCCAATCAGTGTCGTGGTACAATATATTACTCGAAACCGTCCTCTACATCTACAAACTTGTCCTTTATTGTAACCCTATCGCATCAATCGAACAAGAAGGACGAATCCGAGCACTCGAGCAACGCGCTGACCAGACCTGGGAAGCACAACGAGGGTTTTACGACGAATTAGTGTTCACACGCGACCACGCACACCATAACCGTACTCCCCGGGAAACCATTGAAATCATCGCCGACTATTACTTCGACGTGTTTCACCCAGGCGTCCCAGATCGCTATACTAGCCTATACGTCCTCCACAATAACCCCGAACTGGAACGTTCCGGAGAACTTCCCTTGTTGTATCCAAATTAAACTATGTCTCAGTGGGGATCTCACTTGTCTTATGTACCGCCACCTCCTGAACCCTCTGTATATGACCCAAATACTATGCATCCATTACAACCGCATCTAACGGGATTAACGGATTTTGGGCATGGAGCAGGCGATAATACTTTCGTCCAAAACACACCAGTAGCACCCGTCCCGCCGGAGACCGACAACCCTCTAATTTTGCTGAACACCTTAATCAACGAATTTCGGTCGTGGCGGGATGAAGTAAATGGGCGTATGACCCAAATCGAAAACCATATGCAGGCAAATTCTTTCAATATGGCCCATTTCAATGGGCTACACACAGACCTTCAAACAATTTTCGACCAAATTCAGGCTATCCCAGCTGTTCAACGCCCACAGTTGACAGGCACAAACCGCCAACCACCCCCGCCGCCTGTAAGGGTCACTCCCACATCGCAGCCTCCACCTGTTCGTGTAACTCCACCAATTGTCCCTGCGGTTCGAGTAAAATTAGCCAAACCGGATAAATTCGATGGAAAAAAAGACAAGTCCACCACTTTCAAAGTAGCAATCACCCAGTACCTGCGCGCTACTTACCCAGGAACATCAGACGACAACAAAATCGCTTTCATCATCTCGTATCTAGACGGCAAGGCATCTGAATGGATTGAACCGCACATGGAACATGATATCCTCCGGCAAGCGGTACCTTGGTTGCATGACGTAAACTTGTTTTGGACAGAATTCGAAAAAACGCTTTGGAGAAATCGATCAGGCCACAAAGGCACTCAAGAAACTAAAATCTCTCAAGCAGAAGTCGTCGGTTCAAGACTACGTTACAGAATTCCAATCTCTGGCGGCTTATGTAAACTATGACGACCTAGCATTACGAGACATGTTCTACGAAGGGTTAAAGGACGAAATCAAAATGGCCATGCTGTCGCAACTGTTTGATGTTAAGGACAATTCCACCACAGGCCAAATGGTAGTAGACCGCGCCCTACTTATTGATCAACATCTGGAACAATTCTCTGGTCGCTCAATATTTGAAAAAACACCTCGTCGTCCAAAGACCGTGCCCCGCCCCCACAAACAACACCCGCGAAAAATTGTCCTCAGGAGATGCTGTGTATATGATTGGTACGGACGGCCGTGCGGTAAAAGGGAAAATCGAATCGATCGGGCGAAACAATAGAGGACAGGTCGTTCCCAACGTAAAGTGGGCAGGACAAAATTCGACCGTCCAAGTACCTTTCCCCGCTCTTAAAAAGGATGATCGACCCATGTCTGGCGTTACTCGCGCACCACCGCCCCCCCCAGTACTCACAAAAGGAAAAGGTCCGGGACCAATGGAACTAGATGGGGAAAAGAGAACCGGTGGAATCATATGTTTGCGTTGTCAAGGAAAGGGCCACATGGCTCGCAATTGCCCCTCCAAGCCCATCTCGGGTTATGAAGCAAAAATTGAGGAGGTAAAGGAACCGGACTTGGATGACGAGTCGGTAAAAGACGGCGCCTGAACCTGGCTAGGGGGTCAGTTTTGGGCGATATCCTAAAAAATATGGACAATTTCTCGGCTGCACATGTATCTTCTTCAGAATTAGAAATTATGTCTCTCACAAATGAATCACAATTCATGTTGATGTTTCGTGCGCAGCCGTGTGAAAACCCCTAGAAAAACGTTCGGCAATCCAAGGGAAACCGTTCTCAGGATGGGCCATGTTGGATTCAGGCGCTTCCTCAATATTTATTAATGAAAAAATTGTACAAGATTTCCAGTTATTTAAAAAGAAACTCGACAAGCCTCGAAGACTCAAAGTAATCGACGGTCGAGAAATCAACTCGGGAAGGGTCGAACACTACGTAACACTCAACCTAAAAATATTTGACCACGAAGAAGAAATAGACGCTTATGTGGTCAATGTTGGGAACCATGATTTAGTCCTAGGGATGGCCTGGCTCAAGCGCCATAACCCAGCTATAGACTGGGATAAAAAATCACTCGTCTTTTCCTCCCGCTATTGCTCGGAAAACTGCCTTCACACTTCCCCGATTGTCAAAAGTGGCGAACCGGACTTGGAATTTGCCGCCACCACCGAACTCCCCTCCAAATACTCCGAATTCTCCAAAATATTTACGGAGGAAGAGATATCCCCACTTCCTCCTCATCGCCCCTACGATTGCGAAATTACTCTGAAACCTGACGCAGTACCGTGTCACGGTCCCATCTATAGCTTAGGGCCAAGAGAAGACGAAGAATTACGCAAAACGGTCACAAAACAACTCGAAGCAGGTCTCATTCGACCCTCCAAATCACCCATGGCATCCCCCGTTATATTTGTCAAAAAGAAGAATGGGAGCCTAAGGATGTGTATAGACTACCGAAAGTTGAATGACATGACCGTAAAAATGTATACCCCCTACCAAGGAGCAGCGACCTTATAGAAAAACTCCGAGGTGCAAAAATATTCTCTAAATTCGACCTCAAATGGGGTTATAATCTAGTTCGTATTAAAGAGGGCGACGAATGGAAGACTGCTTTCAAAACACGCTACGGCCTTTTTGAGTATCTGGTCATGCCTTTCGGTTTAACCAACGCCCCTGCTACTTTTCAACATTTTATGAACAACATTTTTAGGGACATTTTGGATATATATGTTATTATTTATCTGGACGATATATTAGTCTTCTCTAAAAATAAGGAGGAGCACGAACAACATGTCAGGGAGGTATTGTCCCGACTCCAAAGACACAACTTGTACTGCAACCTAGCCAAATGCTTCTTTGGTGTGGAAGAAATCGACTACTTAGGACTCATCGTATCTCCAGAAGGAATACGAGTTGACCCAGCTAAAGTCGTCAAAGCCATCGACTGGTCGGTACCCTCCAAAGTTGTTCAAGTACAGGAGTTCGTAGGATTTTGCAATTTTTACAGGACTTTCATCAAAAACTACTCGCACATTGCAGCTCCCCTCTTCAGCCTGACAAGAAAAAATCATCCTTGGGAATGGACAGACAAATGTGCCGCTGCTTTCGAGCAACTCAAGGAGGCGCTTTGTTCGGCTCCTGTACTAATCATCCCGGATATATCTAAACAATTCTTCCTAGAATGCGATGCATCGGATTTTGCAATGGGAGCAATCCTGTCGCAATTCTCAGACGATAACCAACTCCACCCTGTTGCGTTCCTGTCCAAAGCCATGACACCGGCCGAACGCAATTATGACATATACCATAAGGAGCTTCTAGCAATCGTCAAGGCACTCAAAGAATGGCGACATCTACTGGAAGGAACCGCTCTTCCGGTCCAAATTATCACGGACCACAAAAATCTCGAGCCTTTTAAGGCTACAAAAGACTTAAGAGGCCGCCTAGCTCGTTGGGCAGGTTTCTTGTCCGAATTTAATTTCCAACTGAAGTATCGCCCCGGCAAGATTAATGGAAAAGCAGACATCTTGTCGAGGAAGGATGAACATCGACCTTTAGGGGGGGGTGAGAGCCGAGCTCTACTCGATCCTGCCCTCTTTGTGGCCGCAATAGAGCCTGACGAAATCATCGATGATCGCATTCGTGATGCATATTTACGAGACAATCGACTGAATCATATTATAGAGGCTCTCCAAAAGAACGATAAGGTTAAAAACTGGTCCTGGGACAATGGACTCCTTGTGTTCAAAAACAAATCTACGTTCCCAACGACGATTCAATCAGAAAGGATATCCTAGAAAGCAGACACAATAATATAGCTGCAGGACACCCTGGACAATTTAGAACGTTGGAGTTGATAAATCGGAAATATTACTGGAAATCACTCAAGAAATCTGTCAACTCCTATGTCTCTAATTGCGAATCATGCATACGGAATAAACATTCAAACCAAGTACCCCCGGGGTTACTCAACCCCATCGAATTACCTTCTAGACCATGGGACCACATAAACTACGACTTGATCACAGGTCTCCCCAAATCAGAAGGATTCGATGCTATCCTCACCGTAGTAGACCGGATGTCACGAATGGTACATTTTATCCCTACAACCTCTCGCGCATCTGCTATCGACGTTGCAAACCTGTTCGTTACGTATGTTTGGAAACTTCATGGCCTACCATCTAAAACTATATCCGACCGAGGTCCACAGTTCAATTCGGCCTTTCTCAAACAACTATACAAAAGGCTCGACATTAAACCATCGTTATCAACAGCCTTCTGGCCACAGACCAATGGACTAGCGGAACAACTTAACCAGGTTGTAGAAATATATCTCCGTCACTACGTAGCGTATAAACAGGATGACTGGGTCGGAATCCTACCTATGGCAGAATTTGCATACAATAACAGTGTCAACGCATCCACTAACCAGACACCGTTCTTTGCTTGCTATGGCTTCCACCCAAGGTTTTCAATAGGCCAACAGGCAGACGAGTTGGTACCACACGCTGACGAACGTGCAAATCAATTGAAATTACGCATGGAGGAACTTCAAGCGTTGGTCACACTAGCAAACAAAAAAATAAAACACTACTACGATCTCAAACATCGTTTGCCAGAGGATATCAAGGTTGGGGACAAAGTGTGGTTAGACGCACGCAATATCAAAACTGAACGACCGGTTGCCAAATTATCGGCAAAGAAGATTGGGCCATACAAAGTCGTACAGAAGGAAGGCACCCATGCGTTTAGACTAGAACTGCCGCACACACTCAAGGTTCATCCAGTTTTCCATACTTCCCTTATTTCCCTGAAAAAAGAAGACCCGTTTGGGCGCGAACCGCCCCAACCACCTGCTGAAATCACTCCCAAGGGAGAGGAAGAATATGAGGTCGAAAAAATCCTGGATTCACGAAAACGCCGTAACCAAGTACAGTACTTAGTTCATTGGAAAGGTTATGGTCCCGAGTCCAACACATGGGAACCGTTGGAACATTTGGACACTGCCATGGGAGCTGTGCGCAAGTTCCATTGAGATAACCCAAAGGCCCTCCGTCACCCAGACCTTGAGGAGGGGGTAGTGTCACGAGCCAACAGGACTCGTAGACATAAATAACAATTTATAATATTTTCTTTTATATATTTATCTATAGTTTACATATCATGTGACTCATGGAACTTTCTGGAATATTTGTAAGCGCTGACGCGTCTATCATTTCATATCCAAAGACCAATTGTAGTTTGTGTATATGTATTCTCGGCTGTGTTTTGAATGATATATAAACAGGGTCAAGTTCGAAGGGTTTCCCTAAGAACTTGACCTCCTGTCGTCTTGTTCAATATTTTCTTTACTTAAGATCCATCCTAGTCGTGACAAAATAGCATCAGCAAGGTGGGTTGATTTGTTGTAGTTCAAGGGAAACTAATACTTGAGGCCAGCCACAAATTTCCAATAGTCTGTGCCGCAGATATTTTGATAGTTCCAGACTGCAAGGAGAAGCCAATGCTACAAAATGAATAAGGAAGATACAGACACAGATTACTCAGATGTTATAATGGATGAGGGATGCCTTACGGTGGGTAGTCTCTAGCAGGATGGAGTCCTACATTGCAAGAACTGGCACATCAATAGGACTCGGAATTAGAATTGGAGTTGGGAGATGGTGATGGAGATAGTAGAATGATTAGTAAAAGTCAATAACTCTTTACTAACAGATCTTGGCGTACTCACAAGCTATAGATTCCCAAACAACCAAAAAGTCTGAATCAAGCATGATGCAAAGTTCCCCAGACCGTCACAAACCTATTGATCGAAGTACACGGCACAGGGCTCCTGAAGCTGCTACAAATAGCAAGGTTAGTCTCAATATTCCATCTGAATTCACTAATCAAGATCGGTTTGGGGTAATCAATCCAGCCAAGATCAACAACTTGCATTGATCGCACGGCGCCAAACCACACAGCAGCCGATAAAGACGATACACTATTGGTTATACTTGAAGAGCTAATAGACAAACTCAATACTCACAAGAGATCTTTGGCCGATCTTCTCCTATGTGTGTTTGACCCAAAGCGACGCAGCAATACTGCGAAAATTAGGAATCAACATTTCTGGGCGCGCGAGCGCGAGGTCAAAACGCTGTTCAAGTACTGGGCCCACTCTCACCAGAGTAAGCGCGGACAACATCTGTCCCTCAGGTGGATTCGACAGTACGTGGGCAACGAGCTTCGCGCCGAGGCAAGGAAAGTGACTGCAAGTGGTGTACTACGAACTTCAAAAGACAAATCAACCCTGAATACCTACATAATGGTTTCAAAGTTAGCAGTATACTTGATGTGATTAAAAGTACATGCCCTCAAACGATCCAGATGATGCTAGCTTTTGTAACGCCTACGGGTGTGCAGAGGAAGTTGAGTGAGATGTCACGAGTCGGACAAACAGTAAGCAACATAGCTTGATCAGTTTTGATCGATGTCGACAAATATTTACTTAAAGTATATGCATAGGCCATCCTTTGCACTATTACAGTGCTCCTCAGGCAGCACAGTCGCCGAAATAACCTACTTCAGACTTGCCTTGGACTCTACATGTTCGGCATAGGACTGCAGCGTCAAGGATACAACATCCTGTCTCACCTTGGCACTCTAACTTCATACAGCAATCTTATACGCGGAAGAACTGACCAAAGCTTACCAGGCTTTGGAGTTAGTGGTCACAAGAAAAGATCAGGTAAACAACCTGAGGCGCCTAGTTATCTTGGACCGCAGCCTTCTCCCGGGGCAGTGAAAATGCTCGCAACTGGGTGTCGAAAATTGATGAAAAAACGTTGGAAACAAAGGTACCATGGTATCATATTCGATAACGTGAATTTTGTTATCAAGTCGGCGCAGCAAACTCTTGGGCGTACAGGTATGTATGACAGTATGCAAAAATCATAGAATACAATGACTCCCTTGAAGCCTTTATTGCACCTAAAGTATATGCGCATATGCTAATTTAGCCTCTATAGACTCTCAAGAAAACGGAACTTGTGCAACAATATTCAAGCTCCATAATGCAACACCTGAGGCTCTTGATTACAACGCAGCTAGAGCTGCGTTTGCCAAGGCTGGACCATTGGAGCCGGAACATATCATTCATAGCGCAGCTGAACGAGCAATGCATCGAAAGCTCATGATACATGCGATAGTGCGAATGGTTTTGAAGTATGGTGGCAAGGACTTCAAGCATTATTGGCCCTTGCTCGACGAATCACAACCGTTGTTTCACCGTTGATCGAGGTGCATACAACAAATTTTTACTCTCTCCCGGCAATGGATATCGATGAATCTTCGATCAGCGGAGTAATTGCAGTCTTTGAAGCGATATTTAAAGAGCTCGAGATAGATATAAACGCTGAAGGGTTTGTCAGAGATATTATCATAGTATCTGGCGATCTGAAGTCTGGCCTCAACTTGGACGGCGCACAGAACACTCGAATCGGCCAGGAGGAACTCAAGAACTCGTTTGGAAACCTGGAGTACATCTTAGGGCTATTCCATACAAAAATGGTGGCGGTCGTTAGCGTATTGAGCACTCATCTTGGAGATCCAAAAGCCGGGCAAGATGCTCCCGCTTCGCTTTTTTTGCATAACAGCATTCTCGAAAGGAAGCCCTTTGTGGCAACTTCTCTACCACCATTCGCTGTTGCGAAAGACCTAATTATGGATTTGCTAGGCGCTCGAATCATCCACTGCTTGTTTGAAATTCCAATTGTGGTTCCCTAAACGACTACTTGGTTCAGCTCAAGGTGATTGACTTGGCCTCTCACAATGCGGGGTCTGAATACGGAAGCTCCTGGGAGCGACTGTTACATGATGCGGGGTCGCTTTTCGACTCGAATGTTGACACCTCGACCGCATCAAGGCTTCAAAGCGATCGTCTATATGCTGATGCTAACGCCAAGGCGGGGGATATGGTCTATGAAGGGGCCGTATATTTTCTACGAGATGCGCTCAACCCCAAAGAGCTTTTTGACGCAGTCAAATGCGGTCACTCTGGTCGGATAATAAGCGTTTTGAAGCTATTTGCACTCCCTTTTCAAGGATTGGGCCGACCACAATATGGTCGCGCGCTCCTTTGACTGATTCATTATTGCGAAGTTGTGTGGCCACGAAAACTACGGTAAATTTGCTACCAGGTTATGTCTCATATTAGATATTAAACTTGTTCTACAGCGATCTAGTTCTTCAAATTGGCTTGCAAACCCAACAGGGCGACCAAAGTCGTTCGTTGAGCTTGACCTTATTCAAGAGCACTTGATTTATTGGATCAAGGTGGGTTACATTCGAGTACCCAGCTGACTGGCGGGAATTGAAATCTTGTAAGCGAGTATATAGCGCACATGGAAGTAACGAAACATGGGAGTGGCTCACAATGATTACGCCTTGCATTGGCGCGTTGCGGACCCTCACAAAGGACCTCAACGACATGATTGGGAACTATCAAACCACTCGGCATTCATCTCCCGACAAGACTCGAGACATTCTGAAGCTGATTGAGAGTTAAGAGAAATACAAGGTTTATAAGGTACAAGAAGGACAAACCTTTCACGATAAATGTGACCTGGTCGTTGATGTGCAGAGCCTTGGTCTCGAAGGTCTTCTTTGGGGGAAACAATCAGGACTCAAAGAATATAATAAGGATTTTAAGACGAGGCAAAAAGCTTACCAAGGCCCCAATATTGCCCACATGATTCCTCATACAGCCTTCCCACGCTATCCCAGGCATTCAATTGCAGCTCAAGTATCATTGGGCGAGGGAGACTTTCAGAACGTAAGTTGAGCCGGACATCAAACTTCTGCGAACATAATGGCTCATTTCCGAATTTCAGAGCTCGAACAGAGAATCGGTGGACATGGAATTGCTGGATGATGAACTCAAAGATGAAACCGAGCACAGCGATGGAGGAGAGCATGCATCAATCGAAGAAGAATTGTTTGATGCCGTGCTACCTCTTGATACCGAGAATGATGTGAGCTTAGAGGTGGATGTTACGGATGTATGGGACATGATATATGGACTGGAGCTCAACGAAGATTTTGATTTTGGGGGTGACGCGGAGGTGTAACACTCGTGACTACCAAGTCTGATCACGTGGGCTTGTGACCGACTCCGAGGGAGATATAATAATTTTTTGTATTGAATGTTACTCAAGAGTGTGTAATTGAATCAAAGAATCGCTAGGATGTTTTCCTGCACATGTTTGGCTAGTCTTGTGATGGGGGAACTACGCTCCTCCTGGTGTCACAAGGAGGATCAATCTCTCACCTCTAAAATTCAATGTTCACTTCACAAACCGAGCTTTGTGTGCACTCCTATACATCTCTAAATCCCGCTTAGCTCATGTACTATAGTGACAATGTACAAAAGCTTCGTTAAATGATCAATGTCATGTAAGCGCCGAGCTTGAATCCTCGAAGTCAGATCCTAGCTGGACTTTAAACTCGCCCGAGCCGGCTCGGGCGAACTCACTAGGCTAATTGTACCAGCCGTCGTAGCAAATTGACCTGTGCCCCGTTTTATGTGCTTCTTTGATGGTCTCCTCGTGGCTTGATCTTAGCTCATCGTCTCGAAATAGCAGGTCAAATTTGCTACGATGGCTGGTCACGAGCCTAGGGCTGAACTATAATAAGTATATCTAAGGGAACCTGACCGCTGTAGTCTTGCTCTTTATATATTATATTAAGTCAGTTTACACTGTGAAAGGTTAAGACTATCTAAGTGTTACTTGATAATCTCTGAGATCTTATATTAGCCTTCCTATTGAATCTAGGAAGTATTGTTTACTATTGGAGTACTAACCAACTACATTGCTTAAGTGCCAGATATCCAACTGTACTCCAACCTGTAACAAGGCAGAACAGCAGCCCCTTTGAGACAGACCGCAATTCAAAGAAACACGTGTTCACAACTTGTTACAAAGCAAGCAAAACGTTCCTTGTGCTCCTCATTTGGCGGACTATCCTGTGGAACCCATCGAACGGGAGTGCTGCTGCCCCTAGCGCATCGACAGAGAGAGTTGGGCATTGGGAGCACAAATCCCCATGGGCGAATAGATCGTGAGCTCCATGTGAATCGATGAATTGACGTCCTTAAATTATTGGAGCTGGTACTCCGACGACGCCACCTTCATCCAATTTCGAGTCTGTCTTCAAAACGGTGCCTGTATTCGCATTGATGTTCTGCCCGTCTTTTTGTTTCGCATTCTGTTCAAATACGATCCAGTTAGTGTGGTGTTGTGCTCGCTGTGACGATGCCCATGTCTGCTTCAGTGCACTGGACAGCAGAGTTCCCATGTGGAAGAAATGCACGAAAAGTGCAGGCAGGATGCTTCCGACCTCTTGCGGGTACAGTGCAGTCGCTGCGGGCAGTATCAACAAATCCCATGGTCGCCTAACAGCAAGAATCGTGTCCTTCAGAGCCAGGCCTAGATATCAACGACCCACGTACTTGGCAAATCCTTCCGAAATATCTCTCATGACGCCAGGGCCTCGGAGGTTCAGGCCGCACAACAGCATGAATATGCGCGCCGTCAGCGCCTTACTTACTATCTCGTCGTATGGCTGGAGTAGGTCCATGATCATGTCTCCTTCACTTGACTGTCCGTCTCCGAACCACCAACCTCCGCCCGGTTTGGCCTCCGTGTACAGGATATACACGAGGTGGTATGGATCTCCACAGCTATTCATGTGTCAAATAAGGGCAGACCAATGTTTATCATGTGACCAGACTCACTCTCCAATACTCATGATGTCCGGTTTCGATAGCGTCTCGGGGAGTGCAAGTTTGTATATAAAACCCAGTACGTGGAATGTTCCGAGAGCCGAGATTATAGGGTTGAACATGTGTTCGCAGTGACTCTTAAGAGATGGGAGTTAGGACACAATTACAAGGACCTGTGAGGTCGCGATACGTCGATAGGTAGTTCGAGAACCTCGGTTGATCATGTACTGCAAAAGAGATCAGCTTATGCGGATTTATGATACACTGAACCGCCTGACGTCTATAGAACGGTTTGAAGACTGCGCTAAACAGGTCGGACAAAAGAACGGAGTGCTGCGCCGGTGCTCATATGCAGAAGGATACGTGATACAAGCGAGCCGCGCCTCTTCGTCGTCGCCTTCGTCCTCGTTTGCGCTTAGTTGTTCCTGGTCCGACGCGTAGTTGTAACAGCAAAATAGATGGTATATATCGCACTGGACGACATGACCCCCGTCATCGCAAAGATAACAATGATCTTCCTGTAAAGAAAAAGGCCTGCGGTTAACAGAAGCCGCTACACTGAAGAATTACGAACTCGATCTTTATTTTCCGTGTCTTGAAATTTTTTCACTAAGGAAACAGGAAGCTAAAGCATTGAGCAATGTAGTATACTGGGTCTCCACTTACCTTTATTAGTCCAGGGCATGTCGTTGGGATGTGGTTGTTGTCTGGTCGAAGATGAGGGAACAGAGGAAGCGCTCGTCGCTTGCGGACGGGACGTTGGCAATCACGTGCCGACACAGCCCGCCATTCGACCATGTACTCCCTGCGATTGCTGCGAAGTGGAGAAGACCCGCTACAAGACACGATTAAAATTAAATTCGAAAACTTCTCGGAGAACGATGTCCATGACTTGAAAAAAGAATATGCCGCTCTTAGGGGACTCTCATCGCCTGTCGGCCTCCGCCTCTTCAAGATCGATATCCCGCCCGAAAAGTTTAAAGACACCGAGTTACGACTATCCGACGATAACGTTCTGCTCAATAATAACCGCTTGGATTACTACTGGCCCAACGGAGCAGAGTCCATCATTAACGTGTTTGTTACGCATGCTGGTGCGTCGCGGTGTCAAGTCCCATTTTTTTTTGATACTGAGGTTAAGCAGGTACTGAAGTGGCTCCAAGCCGAATTGAGCTGAACGAGGAGCTTACGAGTCTCCAAAATCTTGAACGGAGTGCGTACTTTCTACCTGTCCGCTGTTAAATACTGACAGGCCCAGCCGTTACTCGACTGAACAGTGCAGGAAAGAACGCTAGTCCATATTGGCACCAAAAACTCATCCACCTGGGCGCAACCGTCGAATTTCGCAACACTTCAGGAGACGCCGGATGTGGCAATCATGAACGGACGGCCCTCTAAGCGCAACGGATTACCCATTGGCCTTTACCATCCTGTATTTGACAAGTTTCTGTCTCGCCTAGAGACAACAGATCTTTCATCGATCCCTAGCAGAACTCGCACAAAATTCCTGGAGAACTTAAAGAACCTGCTCAGTGCTTCACCAGCTATTTACGGCAAGGAAACCGGTACCAACGGACGAGATAAAACTATTCGCGGTCATCTCTCAGAGTTGCTAGGCTTTGCGATGGATAGTGTGGACCTGAATGGTGCTAAACCGGACGGGGTCGTTTCCGGAAGTAACGGAGCAGTTTATATGGTGATTGAAGTCAAGAATGAGATTGGAACCGGAGGGTCTGATCCAACAATACAAGGTGCCATATCCTACGTCAAACATTGGGGAGCCGAAACGGTACGTGGACGCCAACGGTTGCGTTGCTAAGTCGCTAAACTCGGCCGCTTACTTATACAGAAAAGGTTACAACGTTACGCCTCCTGCTGCCCTTCCTTTATACTTGCAATTGCTGGTCCATGGATGTGTTTGCTCGGGGCAGTCATGCTTACCCAACCCGTTGTCCAACCGCTCACGGATTTCATCTGGGTCGCTGCCGGCCCACGCTCTGATCGCCAGTTTTGTCGACTTGCGAAGTTCTTTTGGGCGATGAAGCTTTCGATATCTGATCTCGAAAATTACTATTCATCGCTCCCACTAGAGTTAGCGACCTCACGGTTTTATCCTTACGTTCTTCAGTATTCCATGAACGGTCAGATAACAAAATTCACCTATATCCGCCAACTAGGCGACCCAGGGACTTCAAAAACTATTTTCCACGCGCGCACCATACCTGCTTGCGGTTCGCCGAAAGACATCGTCGTGAAGTTCTCTGAAACTTACAATGGATATGCACATCGGCTATTGTCTGACCTCTCTCTCGCCCCTGAACTGCTGTTCGACGGCTCTACCAACATGGAAGCGCCTCGACCGTCTGGTCGAGTGATGATAGTCATGGAATATATCCAAGCGAGGGACTTGACCAAACTTGGTTTTCCTGTGCCGGAGTCTGTGTACTCAAGCGTCAAAAAAGCGGTCGAGGTTCTGCATGCCCATGATATTGTGTTCGGAGATTTGCGTCATCCGAATGTGCTCGCGAGAGAGGATGAGCAGGGCGAATTTACAGGCATGCTGATTGATTTCGACTGGTGTGGTGTTCACGAGCAATCACGCTATCCACACACTATGAATACTGGTATAAGCTGGGCAGAGGGAATGGGCGAGGGTGAGTTAATGAAGAAGGAGCATGATGTAGCCATGCTAGAGTTACTCGTGTAGCTCGAGTATCCCTTTTGTTTCTACAATTTGATTATATATGCAGCTTAGATAGATTACTCCTGCGTTACACGAATTTTGCTCTGGAGCGCAATGCCAACGATAAACTACACGGTATCTTGATTACGTGCCAAACCGGCTCAGTCCTAGGAGCGCAGGAATTGTTAGTGCATGTCTAAGACGAATCAGTTCAAGTCTGGCTTCTCACCTTGTGATCTCCACCAGTTGATGTCGTCTCTTTCTCATTGCCGATGTTAGAGGATATTCGCTCATTCCGTAGCGCTTGATGCCCTTCCTCGTACTCGCCATCTAGCGGTCCCCCTAGGTCGTTCGTATCGTCATCGCTCGATACCTACATGACGTCGCCAGCCGCGGCGTCATCTTCGACGTACTTCTAACCTCTGCTCGAAGAACCTACTCCGCGCTTGGCGCCTGCGGTGCGTAGAGTCGCAACTGCGGGACATTAACCATCGCAATTCGATATGTACAATTTGACCTACGAAACTTCCGCGGTAGAGTGCGGGATCTTACTCCCGAGGTTCAAGGTAACAGTTAGTTACAGTTAGTTACCAAAAAAGTAAGTAACCGGGGGGTTAGTTACCGGTATGTAAGTTACTGGAGCGTTATATATAATATCTATATACATTTTGTGACCTGATCCCAATCGACATCAGCCACTTTCCGAACAACCTGCTCGTTGTCCAGGTCTTTATCGCCGCCTTGAACCGTTGCCTTGCCCGGCGTCTGGGCAGTGTCAGAAATAAAATCGATCAGTGCCGTAGATTTCAAGTCGATGAACTCCAGGTGATCGTAGGACTGCGATGGCGATTCGGTTTCGGACACATCGTTGTCGATTGAGCGAACCCCAGGTTCCAACCAATCGTCACCTTGTTCGTCGTTCAAAGCCACAGGAATTGCCCCCTCGTTTTTTTGTTCTTCCCGATTGCGTGATGTCTTTTCGAGCGAGATGTTACGGTACTTGAGCAACGGCCCTCTCTTCTTTGGCCTTTTGACATTGCCGACATACTCATCAATCTGGCAAATATCTAAGTAACACGAAACAGGGTACTACGGCAGTACGCACCAATTGGTGCCACTGTTTCACCTGAATTTGCTCGACCATTGTATTTATATCAGTTCGCGAGCGGAGCTTCGAATATAGAAAAGTCATTCTTGAACCGGTGCGCTCATCGTTCATTGAGTTTGGCATAGCTGAAAAGAGCTTGGTAAATATAAACTGAATCAATAGAGGCGATTGTTAGCTGAGCACTTGTAAAAAGCGCAACACATACACCAAGTACTTTTGTATCCGCTCGATAATCTTCAATGCATCTCGACGATCCCTCAATGCGCGCTCCAAAGCAGTGTTGACAGCGCCAACCACACCGCGTTCTTCAAGAAGCTCGAGGTCTGGCACAAACCCCAAAAAGCGCCCATACTTGGATTGGGCAGGTTCAACTACAGGTAATGATTCGGGTAGCGTAGAGAAGAGGGCCGCTAACTCGGTGAGTAGAGCTTTCACCTCGGAAGTAGGCAAGACTCGGACGGGCTCGGCATCAGCCATCCTAACAAAAGGAGCGTTGGGAATCCAGCTCTATGGATTATAAAGACACGCACCTGCGGTTCGGTTGAGCAAAAACGGCAAGGACAGACCAGGGGTACGGATCCACTTTTATATCCGGTTGTGTAAGAATGGTTTGAATCGTGGTTCTATGCAGTTGAATTTAAAATTTGGTTCTATATAGGAGTTACTTACCCAGACCGAGTTTTCCTGGGTCAAGGTAACAGTAACTTACTGGTAAGTAACATGTGGTAACTAACCTCCAGGTAAGTTACTTCTCAAGGTTCCCGCACTCTATTCCGCGGGGTTGCCCCCCCCCATACATGCTGCGAGATAGTGGACTTGGGTGGTTGTTTCATTCCCTCTCCCATCGGATGCTTCATGCTCAATCTACTGTCTTACTCCGTGAGTTGCCACTATTCGCCCATCAGCAAAAGTGGTTTTTGATTTCCCAGGATTTCAAGTGATTTAAATCACATGACTTGTGATTTGGAGTGATTTCAAATGATTTGGTTTGAACTGAGGGTGATTTTAAGTGATTCGTGACTCCCTTAGGTGGATTCCAAGTGATTTCAATATTAATTAAATGTGTTTTGATTATTTGCCAGTCCAGATAGGCATCTCTAAATCACAGGTTGGATCTCACAACATTGCCACTTATGTAGACCAGGGCAGGGCATGTACCGTATGTACTTATTCCACACCAAGTAGTAATATCAATGATATATTCTTGAGGTGAACCAGTAATTACACGTCGAAAGCACAAAATGAAAACAATAATAAAATTGGCACGATGCGCTTACCATGAACCGGCGCTCGGGAACTATACGCCGCCGGACGTACAAACCAGCTAGCTAGGAGCGTTGGAAGCTGGGGTTCTCTCGTTGTAGCGTGGCTGAGAATCGGAGCGACGGCGTCAGGACCTGCCGTGGTCGTCAAACGGTCAGAGAGCGGGGGTGCCGTCAGCGGCGCATTGCTCGCAGGAGGTGGCATGCCCACGCACGCCTGGTGAACGGCGTCATAGGTTTACGCGAGGACGGTCTCACGCGCGGGCTCGACATCCGACGGACGCGGACATCGCGTCGTTTCGGTGGCTGACCTCGAGTGCGCGTGCAGCACGAAGCTCTGCCATCGGCGGTTATGAGGTGCCGGCCTGGAACGAGAGTCGGAGCGGTGGCAGCCGTACTGGCCGTGCTAGCGCGGGCTGTTTGCTCGGGTCTGTCACCCACGATTGGGTGAACGGGCAGCTCCGGGTTGCACGGGAGGTCACGACAGGTTGGCCAATCCACAGCGTCGGACGACGCCAG
The DNA here is from genome assembly GCA_016906575.1 of Ceratobasidium sp. AG-Ba. Taxonomy (NCBI): domain Eukaryota; kingdom Fungi; phylum Basidiomycota; class Agaricomycetes; order Cantharellales; family Ceratobasidiaceae; genus Ceratobasidium; species Ceratobasidium sp. AG-Ba. Next base: position 1,822,014 of record CP059640.1, read on the forward strand.
CGGTGTTGCTCGAATAACCACGGCACTCGTACGTGTGAGTGACGTGGTTTGCTCAACACGCCATCGACCCGACAGCGTGTAAGCGACGTAATTTGAGTGCGCGTGCGAGGTCGAGCTCGGCGGGCGGCGATCCAGCGGTGGCGGTTTGTCACTTGAGCTGGAGCGGCGGCGAGTGTAATAGCCACGTTAGCGTAAGCCTCGCGTACAATCTATCACTCACAGTCGAGCGGGCGAGCGGCAGAGGGTTGCACGCGCGGTAACGGCAGGCCAGCACAACGCCAGTGTAGGCCGAGGGCGGGGCTTCCGCTATCGCTCCGGATCGTGAGCATCAGGTGAAGCGATAGCGCATTCGCTCGTCCGAGTGGAGGACTCGTGCGGATGAGCGACGTGCTGTCCTCGACACGCCACACATGCGTGATCCGCAAGCACTCGTACATGCGGCCAGGATTGGCCAACAGCGCCGAGGAAAGAGGCGGGCCGGTGCCATGTTACCGTCGGCGAGGCACCCTGCCGCCCGTAGCCCTTCGTGTCGACAGGCGATTAGGGTGCGGCCACGCCGGAGGCCCAGCGCGGCTCGTTGGTCAAGCGGTCCAAGGGTTTGTTAGCACGGTGCGCTATCTAACGGACGGCTGGGGTTACTTACCGCGCAGTCACACCAGATCGGCTAATCCGCCGCATCGGACGACGCCAGCGTAAGTCGAAAGCGAGGCTCGCGCTATCGGGCCGGGTCGTGAACGCGAGGCGGGGCCGTTGGGGAGTCGCTCTCACGAGGGCAGGACTCGTGCGAATGTGCGCAGTGCTTCCCCCGACACATCGCGCGCGGTCTGCCAACGGTCGTACGGGCGGCGGAGGTTGGGCAACGGCGCTAGGGAGGAGTGGTGCGGGCCCGTCTCGTGTCGTGGTCGGGTATTCATGTCGATGTAGTGGCGGGCCGCAGTTGAGACGCGATCAGGCTGCACAGTCACGTTGGCCCTACGGTGTGGCTTGATAGTCGAGTGGGCTAAGGCGTCCGTTAGCACAGGCGGGACCCGACAGAACCGAGTGTCGGGACCATATGGACTCGGGTGGATCTCCCAAGTCCAGGATGATGATTTATGAGAATAATGATGTAATTGGCCTTAAGCGCCGCTGATCCGTCCCGTTCCGATTCAACCAAACTCAACCTCAACCACCACATCGCCACCTCCACCTCTTCCCCGCCACACTGCCGAGTTCAGCTCAACACCAGATCCGGTCCATCGCTATTCTTTTGCTGTACTACAATAAACAATAATAAATATAGATTCATAAGCTAGTCAGTGTGATGTTGCCAGCCGAGGAGATGCAACGGGCTCGAAAGGTAAGTAATTTAAGTCCGGAATAATGGTTTCTCACTATTTATACATATACAGGCCCACAGAGCTCTGCGAGGCCATATGTTATGCGACTTTATTCGATGCTTCGCAAAGAACGACATACAAGGATCCTACGAATACGTCAAGAGGCATCGAAGGTTGCACGGTCAACACAGTCTGGGCGAGAACGCGCCTCTGGATCCCCCTACCGCTCTCGGCAACGCTCTAGTCTTATCTGGCAATACCCCTCCCCCCAATACCCCTGCTCCAATGTCCCAGAGCCGACAGTATCGCGTACCTAGTTCTCCGTTTACTACTGTCGACAACTTCTATCAAACTCCATCGCAGTCACCTGGAGGTCTCTCGAACACTGGTCTTACGCCCAATCCCAACTCACCACGTTGTCTATCGAACCTCACTCCTGAGTTTTCGCCTCGCTATCTCGTCTCTAGACGAAACCCTAGGATTGCCTTTATACCTAGTCCCAGCCCAATTCCACCTGGCCGGGATATCACGCTCGACCTACCACCTTGGCGCCAGGACCCTCGCCTTGACCTTGACGCATGGATGTGGGACCTGGACATCTATCCACCAACTGCGCCTCGGGCGAGTGTCGAGTTCCTTGGGGAGGAAGAAGAACGCATATACTGGGCTAGTCTACTCGACGATGAGGAACTACCACCGGCTCCAGGTCTAGATCATGATCCTGAGGCCGACGATGAGGATTGGGGAGATCCTGATGATGCGTACTACGGAATTGAACCTGAAGAAGGCGAGCCCGACCCCAATCCCGAGTCTGACCCCGAACCTGAGCTTGAGGATGAGCCTGTGCCGGATCTCGAGCCTCAACATGAAGAAATGGAAATCTACATTGGACATGAGGATGATCCAGACGAACCAGAAGAAGAAGAAGCTGCACCGGCGTTTCACAGATCCCCCGACCTTCGAAATTTCTTCATTCGGACCTAGCTGGAAGTATCTCACAACGGAGCAACAAAGCGCAATATACACAACACACTTAAATCAGCCCGGCTTCTTCTCTGTGCTCGGGCCGAACAGGGTGGAGTCGAACCTGATCTAGAGAATGAGCTAGCACGCTTTCCACTGTCGCTGCGCTCTCTGGAACAACGACTGGGACTTAAGGTTGACCGGCACCTTATGATATATACCCTTTGCTCGCTCTGCGGTACCCTCTACACGCCTGATTATATTGAAAATACTCAGGATCCAAATTGTACTTATGAGCCGGCAGATGGAGAACCATGCAACACTCCCTTGTTCACGGAGGTTAGACTATATGGAAACGTGCGCAAACAAAAGCCAATCAAGCAGCTGCCGTATTACCCAATCTGTAAGGCCATCGAATCGATGGTCTTGCGAGTCGGAATGCATGAAGCTATGCAACTGTGGCGAGGCGCTGAAGACGAAATAGACGAGGGTCCGCCGCAATCTAAGGCTGACTGGTACGCATCTATGGATGAGGATGCTCCACTTACAGGAGTACACGACGGCTGGGGCTGGCGAGTTCAAACTTTGGGAATGGCTCGAGGCTATAGCGAAGAGACAGGATCATATGGGGACGTCGTCCCTGACCCGCCAATCGCATTGGTTCGCACCCGGTTTGGCATTAGTTTTTCGATTAACATCGACGGGTGAGTGATTCGGTTGCTCAGAAGTCTCGTGCTTATATGGTGATTAGCTTCAGGGCTTTCAAGAAAGGTTCTTACACGGTTAGCGGCGTTTACGTCCTTATAAACAACCTGCCGTACTATCTACGAAACCGGATTGAAATATCCTACCCATAATGGTGATGCCTGGCCCAAAGAAACCAAATGCCTACCAGTACGACCAGATGCTCCAGCCGTTGGTGAACGATTTGGTCGAACTGGCAAGGGGTAAGTACTTTCTACCCATATATGCGCCAACTATAACTATTCTCAGGGGTTCACATGCGAGTCCATCAAATCCAGCTCGGGCGAGCCGAACGCGAACTTGTTCACGGACACCTCCATTCCGTGATTCTCGACTATATGGCGCGAATCAAGAACTGCGGCCATAGGGCTCTTGCAAGCGAGCTCGACTTTTGTTTGTATTGTAAAATGCGACACTCGTTCATCTCCATCCCAGAGGGATTTGAGGTTGAAGGTAAGTCTTTGATTTACTGTAAGATACTAGCGCTAAGTATCTATAGACTACGAGCTCCGAGATCCCCATGCGTACCTACAAGCAAAGTACGATTGGCTGGAGCATCCGGACCAGCGAAACCGACTTTACAAGGCAAACGGCACTCGATGGACTATCCTGGACCAAGTCTCCGGATTCTATGGTAACACATCATGCCCTGTCGACGCAATGCATGTTTTCTCGACTGGAACTACCCAGTGGCTCGTCAACCAGCTCATCGTCGCTTCGGGAATGCTAGGTCCACTATATGCGGGTCAGCCCGAAGACGAACAGCCTGGAGCTCGATTTAACCGCGGTTTAAGTAGAGTGATTCTACCTTCGTTCTGCAGCTGGATTCCACCATCGGTACAAGCTAATCTGCTTTTCTTATATGTATATCTAACAAGTTCCGCTAGCTCGGCAAAGTGACTAAGAGTGTCAAGTCCGAACAATGGTTTCATCTGGTCCCCCTTCTTCCTGTGCTCCTCTACGACGCTTGGAGAGATGGACGCGCCATCCCAGCTATCTGTGTTCCGAGGGGCGACAAAAGAACAAGGGCCTACAAGCATCAACAAAGAACAGCTAAGCTTGTTCTCGACCATCGGCGTCGCATTTATCAACATTGCGGCGATCCCGAGGATCCCCCACCGACTCTTGGAGATTGTCACACATCTCGGCATCTTCTCCCATTCTATCGAAACTGCTTGCGCTACTGTACTGGGCACTCACTTATCCACGACAACTCTGTTTCGATCTCTAGCGCTCGCCTTGAAATTGACCTACTTAGTCGTTGCGCCTCCACATTTGCTCGGATGAACTTTCATCTGAGCCCAAACTGGCATATTGGAACTCATATCGAAGTATTCGTACACAAATACGGCTGCGCTCGCAACAGTTGGTGCTTTTCCTGCGAGCGTGCCAACAAGGTAATGATCAACACTCATCACAATGGCCATGGACTGGGAACACTCGAGACCACGATGCTCCGAGGTTATTTGAAGAAGATGGAGATTATTCGCATTGTGAGTAACACATTTATACCGTTTTCATAGCTAACTCTAGGCAGCTCCGACAACTACAAGCAATTCCCAATCCGACTGAAGACGACCAAGCCACGATTCAAGCTATACTTGAATCAATGCGCACTGGACCCGAGCGTGAGACATATCGTGGAATGTTGGATGAAGTTCTGGCGGGCGAGGTTATAGGTACTTGGGACCATGAAATATTTTGAAACATTTCAATTTGTGTAACTGTTTCTACAGCTACAGCTCTGGTTTTTTGTCTGCAGGGCCTACAGACCTGTAGCTGTTTGCCTACTTATGATCAGAGGGATCTGAGATGCAATGTTGAAAAAAGTAATTTTGGACTTGATGAGCGTTGAGGACATTTATGGAGTTAGGGTACATGTGCCTTGATGTAACTTCTTCAAGAAAACATACATTCAAACAAAAGCAACCAACAGCTAAAGCTCACACTCCTGGTACCCTTCACCTTTGAAGTGTGGCTGTGCTACCGTCCGGCCGGACGGTAGCACAGCCACATCATGTGACATGTTCCCACACTGCTATATACACTTATTCGGGATCAAAGCCATACAGTAGGCTAAAGATGTTGCACTGGATATTGGCAGTGGATATATCCGCCAATATCTGCTGCTGGTAGTTGGTGCAGGTGCTGATTTGCCTCAGACTTGCGGATATACCTGCGGATAACCCACAATAACTGGCAGCTAAGCACTGAGGTATCCGCACGAATAACCGGGGCGAAATCAGCGTCGAGTGCTGCGAAAGCAAAAAGTGACTCACCAAGAGTCGCCACAAATCTTTGTATATAGTATCAATGAGTAGCCTATTATTCTGGCTTTTGATCCATATAACAAATCTTATGATGGAAATCTTCTAAGGGGGAAGGGCGACATTGATTCCAAAGATATTTAGGCCGACACACACACTATGCACAGCAGTCAAAGCCTAGCATTCATATAGACATACATATATGAATCAATGCGGATCGACTAGCCGAGTACAATGAAACCGCTTGCAGCTTTCAGCAATGCGTGTATCATACCTCATAGGGGAAATATGTGCTCGTACCCCTCAAAGCGCCACACGCGCTAGTGGTTCCAGCAGCACAAAATGTGCTTTCTTCTGCGCAATCAATGCAAATGTATACTTCTATTATATATACAAAGTCTTAAAGCTTTTGGTTGGGCTTTAGAGTAGTTCTAGGGCAATATACACCCCCTGTTCAGCTGTTTCTAGGGACTTTGTGCCCATTTCCACGCCATATATGAGCTCAGAGCATTTTTAGCACTAGTTCCATATGTAGCACTCACCTCTTCAATTGAAAAACGTATGCATCTGTCACACCCAGCGGGAATGCACTGGTCACCTCCCTCAGGTGGGCTGGGTGCCAGTTCATAGTTATCTAACGCATCAGTAAGTAATTTGCACATGTGTTTTGGGGATTTATGAGGTCGCTGAGTCGATTCGCACCCTTGTATTTCACTGCATCAGTGATCCTGGGGCTGGACTCGAAGGTGCGCTTTTTTGCGATGTTTTCTGGAATTTAATTCACTTATGAATTTTCTTGCACATTTTTCTGAGGAAATCAAAGCATACAATAGGAATGCAGGATAATTCCTACACCTAATGGGCATTTTTACAATGATTTGTGGTGTGTTTTAACAAACTGTCCCCCCTTGTTCACTTTCACACAAATTCAACACCCTTGCATTTACCTCATCCCAGGCCTGTTGTGCTAGGCACATTCCGTCTAGCTGGTCGACATGGTATGGATTTTGAACACCATTTGTGTCATGTTTGAGTGCATGTAGGCCTAACAAGCACTGGTAGCTTGCCTTGAATGTTTGGATGATGCCCGCATCCATCATTTGAAGCCACAAAGTGAGATTTGGGGGCAAGTAGGCCACCTCTATATATGAGTACAACACGCTGTTGAGGCTATGCAAGCTGGCATCGTCACACAGTAACAACACATGCTGGTCTTGCTGCTGCATCTGCGGGTTGAGAATAGAAGGATACCAATATACAAAAGTCCAAAGTCAGCCTTTGTTTCAATGAATATAGATGAGCTTACTTGTGCCAAATTACTGAAGTCATCCATGCTATCTTGTTGTATTGGTAGTAGAACCAATAGTCCTCTGGGGTACTGTTTTTGAAGCATCGCAGATGCTCGGCACGACCTATAACCAGCAGCTTGAACTTCTCGCCTGTTTGACTTGTCCCAACAATGTATATAAGCCAAGTTTTATTGACTTTAAGCCCAGGCAAAGCTTTTGAAGCAAGCCACACGTAGGGCTGTTTTGGTATGGAAGTGCAGTCTCGTTGATGTTGATGCAATTTGCAGGGCCGTAGCAAGTAAGAATCTGGTGAAGAGTTTGTGCTGTCCATCAATTCTCTTGACAGGGGCGGAACCAGCCTCCCCATGGAATAGATAGTGTTTTAGACCCCAACGCTGCTTGAATTAAGTGAGCCAACCATCTAAAAATGCAATCATCTTGCCTTGAGGAATGCTTTGGATAAAGACAACATGGTGATAGCTTCACCTGAAACATACAAGAACTCAAACAAGCTGCAAAAAGTTATTCTTTTGCAAGATCTTGCACATAACCAGCATGTAAAAATTGTTGATAAAGCCCACTACATCACAATTTGAGGCAGCACTGGATTTCAAGAGGAATTTGAGCAGATAGGCAACATGCAGGATGAGATGTCCAATCAGAACTGCCCCATGTGCGCCACAATAGCTACCCTGTTGGAGAAAGTCAAAGGCAAAATGGTTCAATTGCTTTACATGAAGTGCGGTCAACTCCACACCAATCTGGGTTCTGGGTTCTGGGTTTTTTTTTGGAGAACATGCTTGCATCTGGGGTAGATATAATGAGTGGAGGAATGAACTTGTATGTTTAGGTCTGCAATCATTTTGACACTACAGCAGAATTTCTTGAATTGAACTAGTGAAATTGTATTTCATCCAGGTAGAATTTCTGAAATTGCTTTAGCACAATTTGGGAGTGGTTCCTACAGCACACTTTGCTTTAAGAGAACATTGCAAAGGCATGAGATCATTGGGGTTACTGAATGCTCCAGCCAAGTTGCTCTGCAGAATAATTATAGTTCACACAGTACCAACATTACTCACAGACTAATGATTGCCTGGTCGAGAGCCAACTCTGTAGGTGAGTTTGAGATTGTTTTGAGTAAAAGGTATATTCTGAGTGTGGGCATTTAAGCTCATTTGATGACAGTTATAGAACACTAGTCCTCCTCCGTTGTGTCTTCGTCTTCTTCTCCTTCACCCTCTTCAACTTCTTCACTTCCAACCTGGTCCTGGGTAAGAGCAGTGGAACCTGAACCTGTAGCAAATGCAGCCTAACCAATTATGTCCACATATAAACAAGATTAGTGCAAACACCTGCAGGGACAGAGTGCAGGCTTACCTGTTGGTTGATTGGCCCTACTACAGCCTGATGCATACTGTGTTCATTCATAAGCCAAATGGTGGTCTGAGACAACTCACCAAGCACTGGGTGTTCAGCACACTCATCAGATCCGCCATCCGATCCTGCTTCCTAGCCTCAAGTATGTTCGAAAGCAGGCAGGACAGAGCTTGACTCTCTACACGGGTCAAAGACTCTGCAAGCACCTCAATGCTTGCCAGTGTGCGTCCCAATTGTCGATCACCACCAATCCGAGGGGGTGGTGGGTCTGGGGACAATGAGCTAAGCATACATGTCTTATTGAGGACTCACCTATTGACCGGTCAAGCTCCTCGTCTGTCTCATCATCTGTGTTGTTGGGCAACATCACTGGACTCTTCTTGGTTGCACGCTTCCTTGGTGCATGGGTACAGGCAGCTCCATCATCTTGCCCAACAACACTCTGTCAATTGATTGAGTAATTCAACTCAATTTGATTACTCAATCATGATGAACCACACTCACCTCATCATCTGTGGTGGACCCCTTTCGTGTTCGCTTCTTTGAAAGGGAGCAGTCCGAGCCTTCAGGTAGAGGCCGCTTGGGCCCAACAACAGACTGCATCTCTTCATCTGCTGCAGCCTAGATATCTAGCGCATCAGGCTCCATGCTATGTGTGCTACCAAAGAGTAACCTACCACTGGCAAGGCTACACTCGTGGAGCCCTGGGACGCTTGCCCAGTAGAAGCTTTGAACTGTTGAGGTACAGCAAGACGCCAGCCATATGGAAGCCACTTAGTTTTGAACATGCGCAGCAACTCCCACCAGCACTCATGCTCTGCAATCAAGTGGCAGTAGTCCTCTTCACCACAGTCCACTGGCTGCTTCATGCCAGCTTGCTCTAAGGCCTGCTGAAGGGCTGCACGATTTTTCCATGCAAAATGTATGATCTGAGGGCATTAGGGGTATTGTGGATTTGAGATGGTATGAGGCAAATACCTTCTGCTCGTATCCAAGGACTTTGCTGGTATCCTTGCGTTTTTCAGCCAGCACATGTGCAATCATGCCGGCAGGATGATCCGAACTTGTTTCCACTGTCTCAGGTGAGCTACCAATGTAGGTCTCAAAGTGTTCTGGGTCTGCACACATGCGTAGTAGCTGCCACACTGGTCCCTATTAGTTCTACAGCATGGAAGGTAGTAGACACTAACATGAGATACAACCAGCTGCATGACCTTGAGCTGCTGCTCAACCACAACAGAACCTAGGCACGACGGGAGGAGAACCTATGGTGACATCAGCGCCTTTGAACTTCGGAGTTCATGGTCACCTACTATATCAGGCAAGCTCCATCCGTGAATACCCTTTGGATTGAGCGGTGTGGTGAAGCTTTGGGGTCTACTCCTTACCCTCTCTAGAGCTTGAGAGAAACCGCCTGGCAGTGCGTCCCACGGATGCCGATTGGCCTTGATGCCGGTAAGAGAGGCAAGATTTGTGATTTGACATCCCCGTAGCTTCAGGTTAAGCACATTGTTGGGAACATCCACAGCACCCTTCACGAGTAGATCCACCTGGCAGGTCATTTCTCGAACAAGCCCTGAAGCAACCTTCAAGTGTCATCAGCACCTCCCAGCTATGAATTCTCCCATAAAACTCACACCCCAGAGTCGACCAGTGGTGATCCTTTTCCAAGAGCCTGCTTGGAAGGTCTTGGCAATGTGTGGACGGGAGAGCGCATCCAATATTGCATCTGCTAGTCCCTCATTACGGGTGAGCATGCAGACTGCTCTAGACAAAGTTGGATCATGTCCCAGCAAAGCATGGCGATAAAGCAGAAACGCAGGTTTCTGCACTTGTCCAGTCTTCAAGAACCCCTTGAGTTTGATAACTGCACGAAACAAGTCAACGTCGCTTGAAGCTTTCATCATAGTTGGAACATTCGACTCATGCATCAATGTAACAAACTCAGCAGGGTTCTCTGATTGCAGACCTGAAGGCATAATAAGTCAAGTTATGGAGACTTCAAGAGCATAGCGCAAAATATGTACCAGCCGAATAAGCATCCGCATACCACCACTGGTCTTCTTGATCGACCAGACCCAGACGTGGCAAGAGGGCCAGTCGGTGCTGTCCGGCAAAGACTAACACACGGTAGCTGGTGGGGAGGTCCGGCACCATGTGTTCATTTTGTGCAGCCAAAGCCCGCAAGACCTGCTCATGGCCGGTCCCCTCAAGAATTACACCAATTGGATGCTGTGCCCTATTCAGATTCTCTTTATGTCCAATCTTAGATGATAGCTCTTGAACCCAGGACTCATCGAGAGGGCGCTGGTCGGGGTGAATACTGGACTGCGATACATTAATCTTGAATCTGCCAAGCCAGTAGCGCTGGCGCACAAGAGCAAGCGTTTCATCAGTGGACAATTGCAAATTTAGCATATTCAGAAGTCAAAATAAAGTCGGCTGCGCAGGAGAGGAGGGGTGTGAAACAGGAGATTTCCCAGAGCTCCACCGGCAATATATACCCATCATTCCAACAATAGTTGCTAGCGCCTCAGGAGAACAGTTTAAACCAGATTCGCTCGAATTTCATTCATGTCTGGAAATGCGCCGACATCGGACCAATGAATCAGATGGTATAAAGTCTAGCATGTGCCACGAAAAAAGGCATCCGCTGTTATCCTGTCAGCTTCCCCTCTATTCATATCATTTGCTCTTCCTGCACCACCTCTTTGACAACCATGAGCCCATCTTCAAGTGACCTACCAGGCGACATGTGCGAAGGGTTTTTTGACGTCACACAATTCTTGTCAACTAACTACCACCTTCAGTTCTTGGTCGTCAATATCGACACTTTTGACAGCCGATGGGTCAGTTCCGCATCAAAACTCACCTATAGTGGCACCCAGTCCCATGCATGACATGTTTGTAGAATGGCATATACATCTAACATTGTCACTAACAAATGATTCAGCACCTGGTCCACCTTGCCTTCATCAAGCAACCAGTCGTCTGCACCTTCCTTTTACAACCATACACAAGCTCCGACTGCACAGCAATACCACTTGAGTGGGTGTTGTCAATTTTGATAACAAGGCTATCTGATAGCTCATGCTTTTGTGTAACAGAACGCTCCAACCGCCATCCACCGCCAGAAAACTCCAGTGGCAATGAGTCTCAGTGGGTTAACCATTTTTTCATCATCTTTCCCAGCTCACTCCAATCTGATTGCTGATGCTGGTTTGGGCATCAACAGGCAGCGCTATACAAATGGCGAGTTACAAGAATTGGACGCAACCCCTCCGAATAAACATCAACGAATTTCCTCAGCTGCACAGGACTCCACCCCGGATTTGCTCATCACCCGGAGGAAGACTCCAGTGAAGCGTCCTAAAACTGGCTTGAAACTGCATACCGTGGGGTCAGAGGGCCGCCCTGCGTATGCAACAACGCCACGGAGGATACCACGAATGAGTCAACTTGGCAGTCCATGTGAAATCTCAACACCACCTGCTGCAATCTCTACTCCACCCAACACAGGGCCTCCCCGTAGGCAGGATGGTGCAAGCACGGGAGCTGAGCATCCAAGACTAATGCTGGATTTATCCCCAACCGCGCATTCTCCGCCTATTTGCAGCCCGGGTCCCCTTCAGTGAGCGGGCTTTTTGAGTCGTTGTGCTTAATGAATGATTTGCTCACCCCTTGAATAGCAATCCAGAGTATTGAACAAATCACAATACCGACGCTGACCCAGCGTCAAGTGTGTCAACCATCAGCGGACATTCCCATGCAGGATCTTCCAAGCGCTACAGCCCTTCCACCGAACAAGCGCTCTCTCGCTCAGCAAAGAGAGCTCGGCCAGCACCTGGTTCACCAGTGTGGAAACAGTATGTGCCGGTTGTAACTCAACCCTTGGTTTAAAGCATCTGCAGCTGACGAAGCATCTGGCAACAGTATGAAGATGTTACAAGCACAACGGAAGGCAGCTCATCACCGAGTTGAAAGTATCGGCTCTGGCCACAGTGGCCACAGCAACCAAATCTCACCTTCACCAGCATCAAACAGACAACACTCCCCTCTCGGCCGCGAGCCATACCTGGCCACGGAGCAGATGGAGCCACTGGATAACCCGGCGCCTGTGCTGGAGGGTGCGCCCAGGACCCGCGACAAGTAAGCACAACGGCTGTCCAGGAATAAATGCTTACTTATCAATGTACGTAGTAGCAAAAGCCTCCAGATTATTCAGCTGGAGTTGTTTGCAGAACGCTCCAGCTCATACAAAGACCTTCTGGATGGCCATGATTTGGACATGGACGATATGTTTTCTCTCGTGTACCTTGCATCGTTGATGCATTCTGTTTACAGACCCCAACATCCAGACCGCGAGGTGCTGGTTCTTGCCCCTTACGAACCGAACAGCATTGTGGAGCTACAGTCCAAGTGGGGCAACAAGGCTCCTACTCACGTGCACGGCCTTGCAGCTGTAAACAATTTTGAGACGAACATATTGGTTTGGGGAAATATTGATTTTGTTGGTCCGCATGCTATCGAAGTCCACCTAACAGCCTACGACAACCCTCCAGGAACGGCCGGATCGGACACACTCCAGGGAGTACTAGCAGAGGCTACGGGTCTCATGATGTTCATTCTGGGGCCGAAATACGAGCTACGAAAAACCACAAGATACCCCGCCGTCTGGCCCGACCGTGCGCGCCAATGGACTGAACATGAGGCCAGCAGCTACTTCGCCCAACTCATCTCCACTGTAGTCCATGACCAGCCCCCTGTTCAAGATCTTGGACGATCTTGGACAGCTTCACCAGTACAACCCATGTGGCCGGCAGATCTGGTCAGCGAAAAAGTCGAGCTTGTCTTGAATCAGCTCAGGCAGAGGGAGCTTACACTGCAGGGGATGGTTCAGCGTGGTAGCCACGTCCCTGTATGCATATATCTCCACGGGTGAATAGCCTTTCCAATGAACTACAACTGCCAGTTGACATTAGACAGGAATCACATGCCATGGGGCGACACAGACGAGGAGCAGTGCTTCAGAGACGATCGGTTTGACATGTCAAACCAAGACCCCACCCCAGACAGGCTCAGCGAGTAAGTCTGCCGGCTTGATCACCCTGCTGTATGTGCTACTGCTCACTATTGGTCAAGAGAGCCTGGAAGAGATCCTTCTTTAGCTCACATTGCGCTTGTCGGGAAGCAGAATAAGTACTTTGTACAGTCTAAGGGGTCTGTGTAGGTCATTGTCTCTTCATGAATTCAAGTGCACCAGAGTTCATCGTTATGGGGTGTCTTCATAGAGTTTTTCGGGCGAACACACCCAGTAGTTGCTTGTCCTCGTCTACGTCAGAAATTGGGTGAGTCCAATAGCAGTGCAGCTCAAATTTTGGTGGCTTATGGCGCCTTTCTTCTTTGCACCAGCGCAGGCACCTTGGACGAAGAAATCCAGCGGTACGTGTACATTGGCAGTTTGATCGAAAACTCTGTTTTAACTTTATTGTGACTCTTCCCGTGCAACAGCAACCTGATCGCGGAAACCTTCCAGCAAGTATACGCCGACCGAAATCACGCTCCAGTTGCACGAATGGCCTTCTGGGAGCAACTCCGCAACTGCACTCCTGGTATGGAGGCCACGGCACTCCTTACCACACATCTCTGGCTCAGCTGCATGACGGCAAACCCCAAGTCAAACTATCTGTACATCGACCCAATTCTCGCTGCTGACATGATACGGCAATCAACCGAAGATGATGATATCTTACCAGACCTCAATGGCTACACAACGCTGTGGGACCGCCACAAGCTTTGGCCGGCTATGGCCTCTGACGCCCACATACTGGTTCTGGCACAACTTGCCGGAGCCACCTGTCGAGGAGAGGCTACCTGGGTCATGATCGATCTGCACGCACAGTGCGGCATCGCGAAAGGAGTGGATATCTTACTCCCGCCAACAGATGGCACGAACGGCACAAACGATTTGTTGGACCTGCTTGTTGGTCGCCTTATCGGACAACTCAACTTTCTCCTTCCGAGGCCCTCGCTGTTGCGGAAAACAACACCTGTCCAGCAACGGCTGAACACCTTAGTCATACCCACTTCTTGGACAGGGGAGATGATATGGTTGGTAATGATTGCACACCTATGCGGGCGGTTCCTGGCTCAGGATATTCAAGCGGTTGATGTCGAACCTTTCCGGCAAAATATATGCTACTACTATAACCATGCTTTGAGAGGCCCCGAGGTGAACATCAGCTTACCTTGGGAAGGTCTCATGGCACCAGACGGTACTCTGCTGGCAGCAACATCTGTTCCTAAGGTGTCCCGCCACCGCTTGTCTCTAGCATCAAACCGCGAGTTAGCACCTTTCGATGCATTTCCTCGTAGGAGATCTTACTCGGTACCTCTAGTCTCGCCTGGTCCGTCGGCCCCTTTCTTCGCCGAGCTTGCGCTTCCTGCTACTCGTTTTCCGGAAGACATGCTTGTAGGAACCTCGGGTCGGTCGGTGGAGCACTTGGAGAAAGTCTTGTTCCTTGGTGACTATCCGTCTTGGCCAGAAAGCTTAAAGGACGAGAAAATGCGGCGGCCTGATGCTCTCTCGCTGGATGAATACTATGATCTAGTTCACTCTATTGGCGGGCCTGAGTCTCTTGCTGGCCAGAGATTGCTTCTTACAGGCGAGCATGAGGGTGAACATGTCAGGCTCGACTGGTTGAAGGATACCCCCGACTTAGAGTTGGATTGGCTCATGGCCTCTACGGATGTAGACTCACTTTCATTGACTACATACGATGCCCCAACGTTCCTTCAACCTGGCAGCTATTATCCGTATCCCAGTCGCGCCATGACTATCACTAACCGAAATGACCTCAAGGTTAACATTGGAGGAACAGTACTCGAACTGCACACTTGTGAGTTGGAGTAATATTGTGCTATGAAATAACAACAGCTAATGGTGGCCGCTGACTAGGTCCAAACTTCTGCATGATGAACTTTGGGGCAAACAACCAGTTTCGGTTGATGATTTTCTTCCCAAACTGCCGTGAAAAAACGAGCGACACGATGTGGCGGACCTTCACCAGGAAAGGAGAAATGTCTGACTGGTACCACATCTTCTTGACCGCCCTACGTATGATTGCCACCAAGGTCTCGGAAGAGTGGAGGCATGCTGTAGCAAAAACTATTGAGGCTTTGCCCATTAACTATCAAGCCGCTGCTCTGAAGTGTAGTCCGAAAGGGGCCCCTCGTTCATTCCTAGGTTATCGCATCGAGCCTCACGTGGTGAACCTCGGCTTGGCCAAAGCCCGCGAGATTGTAGACAGTACACCGGAGTACGCCAAGTACAGGCAATACTTGTTCCACCTATGTGGCATCAATTTAAAGCTGGGCACTCAAAACATCCACGGACGGGAGGACGAGAACCCTCTCAACTACGCGTTCCGCGTCAACAGCTTCATCGATTGGTATGCGCAAAATCCAAACAACATCGCTGTCGACGTTGGCCTGGCAATAAATCTCGACCGGCGGCGAGTTCCGGAAGACCTCAAACGCAGTACTCTGCTCTTGCGGTACGAGGCGCTTCGAGAGCTGCTCCTGCCGGGCTACAAGAAGCCCAAACAAGATCGCTATTGCCACTCACACGTAATAAGCGGTCTGCGCTCATGTCCGCTTAAATCGGTTGGAGAGAAGTGTGGAACATCAAAGTTCCTCGCTTATCTCAAGGTCATGGTCTTG
Organism: Ceratobasidium sp. AG-Ba; assembly: GCA_016906575.1. Taxonomy (NCBI): domain Eukaryota; kingdom Fungi; phylum Basidiomycota; class Agaricomycetes; order Cantharellales; family Ceratobasidiaceae; genus Ceratobasidium; species Ceratobasidium sp. AG-Ba. The sequence continues at coordinate 1,837,698 of CP059640.1, forward strand.
CATTACATCCATCAAGGCAAGTCCATTGGCGCCAATTTCACAGTGGAGGAGGCTCTTGGCCTTGGACATCGCGATACCTTCTCAGCGGAAATGAGCGGCTTCAGAGAGCTTCTGCAATATGCAGACGCTTACGGGTTACGATTTGAATGGCGGCTCAGTCCATGGGCTGCCAATAGGCTAATGCTTTACAATCCGAGAGACATCATGGAGAGATTCTTCAACGCTGGCGTCATTGTGAGTTTTGATTCTCCATTCCCCAAATGGAGGTTGAATCAGTATCTTCTAGGTCTGCCATCCCACCGCGACCTTGTCTAGTCACCTAACGCTCTGCAGCCGAGGCTGGTCTGGAGTGCTAGATAGGCAGCGAGAACTTTCAAAACCCTTACGGAAGTCCCCTGAGGTGAAGATCTTGGCGTCTGTACTGGCCTACTGGCTCAAAGGCCTTGTGAAACGCCCCGATGACATGAGTGCATCTGTGGAGCTGGCTGAGCAGCTTGATCTAGTATGCAACGCCCAGTCTTATGGCCTGCCCTCATTGCGCTCTGGAGTCCTTCAGCAGAGTGGTTTGGAACTGAACTACGTCGTAGGAGTCGACTCGTTCAAGATCCTGCGTCATACGGCTGCAATCCGCCCTGGGGGTCAAAAGATCAAGTCAAGCAGGGCCCAGCCTGAGCCAGTAGGGCGTTTGCAGACTCCACCCACCACCCCATCCGATCCAAACCGCGTCCCGCCTGTTTCTGAAGACTTTCTGCAGGAGATTCTGCAAGTCCGACTTCCGAGAGCAATCTGGAGTCTGTTCCCGGACGCACACAAAGTCATTGGGGTCATGGCGCGGCGGTTAAGGCGGGGTCCTCTGAGGCAAAAAGACTGGGCCAAGGTTGTCGAACCACTGAACGAATGGGTGTTTGTCACCAACAACTTTGGATCTTCATTGGATAGGCTGCTTCCTCAAGGCTGGACCTCCGGCGTCCGGACAGGTGATTTTGGGGCATACGACCGTGATTTCCTGTCATTGATCCGTGGGCACATTGGGACGATACCAGAGGTTCATAGGCCCGCGTATTCAGAAGCCTTACGTAACAAGATCAGGCAGGTTATAATGAATGATTGGGACTATCTGCCAGCTATGCAAGCAAACAAGATGTGGACTTTCCGGCCGTTGGATGGCGCGGTACGAAGATACCGCCTGGCACGTGCCCCGATTTAATATCTCGGATGACCTGCTGCATGTTGGGAAGCGAGACAAGAGCGTCGAGCCGTCTCTGCCACTGTGTGTTCCTATCTATTGAGATACAAATTCTGCATGTATTATGAATAGCATCAAAACATTGTGTCAGCGAAGATACAAGACGAAACATTAGTGTGTTGGCCAGGAGCGTTGCATCTAATGAGGGGTGCTTGACCTAGAAGCCAGTGAGTGCTAGGTATGTTTTCCCTGTGTCCTCTACTGGTTTATCACTCTACGCACATCCCATTCATCTTGATGTAACCCTCAGCACTGGTTGCCTTCGACGAGGGTTTCTGTAATCCCCAATAGGAATTGTTATGATTGAGTCAGACAAAGTGCTTGTCTGTATCTCCTCTACACATCCATGTACTCGATTGGCTCCATATCATGGCATAGACATAGCTCATAAGACATCAAAATGGTAATGAAAACTAGAGATATCTCCGGAAGTGCTGCGTGCAACAAGTCATACGGTAGTGGGTCAATCTTCATATTTAGGACTAATCTGCTCTCTCGAGGGCAACAGTTTTGTATGATAAGGAATGTCATATCTGCGCCACTATTCTTCCCAGGATGTTCCAGTTGAATCAAACTTCAGTGAGTCTGTTGTGCTTACTGAGTTACCCCTCCACGCAGGTGATGAGATATCACAAAGTTGAATATGTCAGGAAGCACAGAATACATTCAGTCAAGTAGAAGCTTTGGACATCATATTTAACTAGCCGTCGTTAGTTGAGCCCCGACCCAAGGAGCTACGAACGGTCTGCAGCATCTGTTTCACTGTTGCGAACTCCTTTTCTCCATAGCCATCAGGTACCAACTGTTTATAATGCTCCACAACTACATTACGCCAGCACCAGTGTAACAGAAACCTATTCAATGTGTCACCAGTCAGAATCGACTTGTGCACCCTCACCCTCACACACAGGCCCAAATACTCACTGAATAAATTCCAATTCCTGTGTCGCAGGCCATGCTTCACTTTTCAGCCGAAGCTTTTGCTGGCTGAGCGGACCAGTTTGGGAGGGTCATCGGGGATGTACTCGATACGCAAGGTCACTGACAGGTAGCTGAGATTGGGGAGTTGCCCCGCCAGGTTGTATAGGTCATCTGCATCGACGTGTTGGCTCGGTATGATCAAGTCTGTCAACGTATAGCGCCAGGCGGGATTGTTGCAAAGACCGTCGAGATCTGCCCTGAGGCAGACAGAGCGATGTTGTAGAGTTCAAGTTGCCTGACCCCCTGTGATCCAGTGGTCCCAAGCTCAGAGTGCCGTTGGTAAACCTGGGTACATGGACCGATGTACAAGAATGAGCCTCTTCAGACGAGACGAGGCAGTGGCAACCAAAAGGAGATCCGGATTCCGGCTGAACTCCCTCGTATCAACCTGAATCATTACTGATTTCAAAGAGGAGAACAAGCGAGGCAGACCCCGCAGGGAAAGGAGGGCCGGCCTGGTCCAGTCAGATGCATGGATATTGAGCTCCTCTAGGGCAGGAAGTGGAAATTGGCATCTCGAAGAGCCTCGGAGAGATTGGTGTTGAATGGTTCAAAAAACAGAACCAACCAGTGTTAGGTTTCGAAGCGATGGCAGCATTCAATGGCATCATAGAGGTCCCGGGTCAAAAACTTGGGATCTACTCGCAGCTCCTCCAGCGACAAGAGCTGGTCACCTGAAGGGTTAGCTGTTCGTGATCAAATGAACCAGTATAATCCTGGCATTCACCCAATCAAGTACCTTGAGTGATGCACAGCCGTTCCATAAGGGGCTGAGTGACTGGACCAGGTTGGTCTGGCGGTTAGTCTGATACACTGTCAGACCACGCAGGTCAACCTCGATGCAACTCGGAGCCGCACAAACATTGAGATAGAAGGGCCTCGAGCTCGTGTTGAGTCACTGCGCCAGTACGATAGACCATAAGCCTAGACAACGCAGGAAATATAGGTCTAGGCTGGAGAGCAGAATTGAACCCAGTGAACGTGCATGGGTCATAGCGAGTGTTGGGTGGGCTTTCAGGGTTTCACGAAACTCCGGGGGAAGATGATCACAAAAATAAGCATTACGAACAAGTGGCCGATACATGTGGTACCTTTGCCTCCGTTTGACGACTCGCGTGATTGATCACGGTGGAGAGAGATCTGGTCGTGACCACTGTTAGTTCTGGTGAAGGAAGCTTATGCCACATTTCACGCACTCTACAGGTCCCATTCTTGAAAGCGGCGATCCAGTCCTTGGGGGTCATAAGCAGGCGAAGGAGCCATTGCAGGCCGGTAGAGTCCTCCAAATAACGGGGCAGCATAACGAAACATTGAGCTGCGTGTAGCGCAGAGCCCGTGCCAAATCCGGATGACTCAAGAGCTCCATCGTCATGTTCATTAATTCAGGTGTGTCAAGGACTTTCTGGCAGGCGGACATTCTGGGCGGAGGAAACGTTTTACCGTGCAGAACTCCACTTGAATTTAAACCTCAAACTGAATTGAACTGGGATCTCGGCAGTGACCGCTCTTTCACACTTGCGAGACCCACACAGGCTGACACATCGGAGTTGTTTCAATCAAGCCTTGAAAAAGAAAGGCTACATCCATGCTCCACCCATCAATGATCATCCAGAGTATCTATGTATGCGCCCTCAACCGGGCCAAAAGACTCCGGATGCTTCTGGCCAAATGCAATACCTACCCGACGGGTCATCAGCAGATTCTAATTGGTTTTATTTTGACACTCCAGTCGGCCGAGGCAATGGGAACGACGCCATATTGCTCCGGCTGGTACGCCTCTTCTCTGAAGTGGAAGACCCAGATGATCAAACTCAAGCTTTCAGCACGCAAGGCAATAACCACACCTTTGCACTCGAGTTGCTAGCCAGGAATAAGTTGATCATGACATACGTAACCATTAGTTCCTGATAACTAAAAGTCACGTCACGGTCACTATTCCGATGGACACTATACAATACCATGAAGAAAGTGTTTTCCTGGCAAACCATATCGGTTCACTCTTGGAACAATGGGTACCAAGGGGACCCGCTTTTGGCCACCATGGGGCTTTCAAACAATTGTGATAGTTTGAAAATCCATGTCAAATAAACCCGTCAGAAGGCTCTGAAAAGCATTTACAGCCCATTTTTTTTGACGCGCGTGCTTCAGTGGGTGAGAATTAATGGTGCATACACCCATTCTGGGCATGAGACATCTTTCGGATGGCTCCGCTTTCGGTTAGATGTCTTGATTAGAGCCGATTGCTGGGCCAAATATGAGGGAGATGACGTGCCAGGCTCCCGGTTGCTCAACCCTTGGACTCAAATATCATGATTTGGAGATCTCATGGTCTCAAAAAGCAAAATGTGGCAAAAGCGGTCTCCCATAGTCGCTAGAGATGTCGTGCCAGAGACCGTCTGCCAGAAAAATACGAATTCTTGCTCCGCCTCCGTCAAATTCCGGCATGCCAGAGCAGGAGACGGAGCAGGAGTCAGTTTGGGGTGCAGTTTCCGGCCAAGAAACCGTCTATTCTGGCACCCTGCAGGAATCCGCAGTTCCTGCGAATGGCAGCTGCGAAGCAAATTTCTAAACCCCCGCAACACAAATCTAAATACATATAAAAATGCGCATAAATCGCCGCTTTCGAATGGTATAATACACTTATGGTAAGGAAATGTCTCGGGTCAATCGCTAGCCAAATACATCCGGGAAATAATCATGGGTAAGCGGCCATGTAGACACTTTGGTAGGGTTGGCCAATTAGCACTCATATGTATATGAATCGATGCGCACAAGCCAGGAGAGTCTAATGGTACCACCTGCTAAGTCACCAGCGCTCCCTATGTGAAGATATAAGTGAAATAGGGGGGGAAACCCCTGATCAGCGCCACAAGCACTAGTGAATCAAGCCGCACAAACCTTGCTCCCCTGGTCTCTATGGATGCGAACCATAGAGGAGATGCTATATACAAAAAATCAGCTAATTTGAAGCAGTATTAGTGGGTGAAACACATGGTAGAAGCCCCCTGAGAGCAAGAAACTGTACTCAGCGCATTTCCAGCCTTGGACACTCATTTTGAGCTTAATCGCATGAGACAGCTCAACTCAGCGACCCAAATTACCCCTTTTCGCATGGCTACAGTGTCCAGTTATGTTGGGTAAAATGTCTCAGCTATACTGGGTCTGTTTCAGCAGTTTGTGTGCAGCATTTGCCTGCACCACAGTCAGTGAACCATATTCCGCCCCCTCTAATGATTAGATACATATACTGATAAGGGTTGATAATAGCCAGAAATTGATTCGCAGCATTAGAAATGGCTGATTTTGCCTCCTTGAATGAGAAGCATGGTGAGCGCATGTGAAGGATTATTTTTGTCACAAAGATGGCGCTGCGCTGCGCTTGATTGATTTCTTGAGCATATACTTCCTAATATGGATCGGCTCCTGAGAATTATGCGCATTTTATGAGCTACTAACCAACTGTTTGTGGTGAGTTTGGAGGGGGGTCAATTTTCAGTCCCCCCTTTCTGGAGCGTTAAAACGCCCGCAATTCCGTCCCTGCGCATATCTATGAAGCGTGTTATACACCATTCGATAGCTGGAGGCAGCGCGCACATTTTGAGCTATACAACATCTTGTTTGGAGGACTTTTGGCAAATGTCAGTAGCAGGAGCTCCTCCACTCCTGCAGTTCCTGCAACCCTGACGGAATTCCGCCCGGAATCCGGCTTCTGGCAGGCGGAGACGGAGCCGGAGCAGGAATCAAAAATTTCCGCCAGAATCCGCCTGCAGGAGACAGTCTCCTGCAAAATTCTGGCACGACATCTCTAATAGTCGCTGTCGACACACAAAGGGTCGAAGATAAGCGCAACCTTTGCAGAGTTGCTGTACGTACAGGGACGCGGTCCATGGACTCAAAACCAGCACTCTCCTGTTCTTGTGCATACATGATCCCATCAAACCATCCCAGGATGTTATACAGTGTATTACGTGTCCTTGCAACACCCAATATTGATTGTCCTTTCGCGCCCTCCATTTCCGTCACATCGCTTTCAAAGTGCACGGGCAGAGTGATGTGGTTTGTCTCATCATTTGCGAAGAAGTAGGATACATTTGAGTGATAAAAATAATGCATTCAACATGCAGGATCTATGGGCGTTAAAATCGTGACGGACACTCCTTGCACCCGTGGATCACGTGAATAAGGTTTTGACCAATCAGAGTGGTGGTGCAAGCGGGAACCATCACATTGTCACTTGCGGTCACGTCTCAGTTCTGCACCAGTCACAACACACAAAGTTCACCTCAAGCGAGTGTACGAGAAAAATCTAATAATGTCGATAAAATCTGTGTACACGCACTTCCTTGTCTTGAATACCTAGGGGTAAAATCAAGTCATTTGGGCACAAACTAAGGAACTTTTACATGGAGTGATGCAAGGACTGGGGGTGGTGCAAGGTCACGTAATACACTGTACAGGACTTCTGCTTGTGCTGTCGTAGCCATCGACACTTATGACTGCTCACTGAGGTTAGGTTATAGGGATGCCATTAACGTTAACATTCAAAAACATCGCAATCTTCTCCACGTACACTTACCCAATCCGGCTCATCTTTTCAGAGACAGGTCCCATACTCCATGCGCACCTGCCCTCAAATTTTCAGCTCAAACGGAAATGTTTCAAAAATTGAATAAAAAGAGCGGTCTGGGACCGCTGGACCCTGAAATACACGGTCCCAGACCGCTGGACCCTGAAACACGCGGTCCCAGACCGCTGGACCCTGAGATACGCAGTTCCAGACCACTGGACCCTCAGGGCACTTATTGCACTCCATTGGCCCCACTAACTCAAGAACTGGCTCAGTTGGCTCAGCTAGTTGGTTGGCTGACTAGGCAGTTTGTCCAGACTGATCGTTTGTTCATGGCCTTTTGATCACATGACCTAAGTTGTAAATAGCGAGCACAATAGCTGCATAGAGCAGCACCAAAGGCTTGAATAAATGGAAAATAAATGACAAGTGTGAACAGGCATGATGAAAAGGTGTGAATAATGACGGAATACTGACGAATGGGTGGATAAGGATACATAAGGTCAAAAAGGAACCGCTGAATCAAAAGCAAGACTTATGTTTGATCACCCCCTTCTGCTATCTTTGATCTACTCACTTTGGCAATATGGCTTCAAGAAACTGGACTTGGACCTTCTTATGTCGTGGAAAGAAGCATTACTGGATGAACAAGACAAACTATGCGGCATACTGTTGAGGATGTCTTGGTCACTGGATGGAGAATCTGGAGGAAGCCGACCAGCGAGCAGTCGTAGGAGAGAGTGTGACCTCGGTGAGAAGCAAAGGAGAAATTTACAAATCCGGTGCACCCTTGAATGCAATGTATTATACGCATATATGCTGATTTTGAAGTCCAAACCAGCCTGTCGCATTGCTGAACCAATGTGTGGCCGCCCTTCAACGTTTTGGGCGCATATGAGAAGGTGTCCACATGTGGCACAGGAGGCAAAACAGAGGCTTGCCGAGGACGACGCCGCTCACAACCCTGCCAAAGATTTGAACAACCCAATGCCAATGGACCACTACCACTAAGGCCAGGTTTCACTAGCTCACCTCTACCTCTGACCTCTTTGCCCCCATCTAGCCATGGCGTCCAAGTCTGTGCACCCCCAAACCTCACCCCCAACAAAACTGAGGGCTTCCAAGCTGACATTCTCTGTGTCATTGTTGCCAATAACCTTGCTCTTTGTGCTATTGACCCAGTTGAAACTTGCCTCTACTTTGATAAATGGTTTCCTGGCACCAAGTTACCACCTCGGCAAGCACTGAGTGGGCGGATCCTCAAGGTGCGGTTTGGATGTTGCAATAGCACATGGTCCAGGCAGCATTGGTAAAATGGCAACTGGGCTGAGTGATGGATGGAAGGATAAGCAGAAATGCTAAACTTTGGCATATATGGCTAATGTTGATGCTACCGTATGATTCCAGCTACAATCTGATGCTTTATCTCCACTAATGCGTTCGTTTTGAGGCTTATACTATTGGGATTGAAGACACTTCTGCTATACCCAAGACTGCGAAAACTCATCTTAAAGTCGTGAAGGAGGCAATCAAGCGATGTGAAGATGAGCTGGGAATGAAGATAGTTGGATGGGTTTCTGATGCGGGTGGCGACCCGCGTGGTATGCAGATTCGTTTAGGGAAGGAGAGCCCACAATTACTCTTGTTTGACTGTTGGCTTATCAGGTTTGCTCTGATTAACACGTGGTCTTAAATAAACGTGCAGCTTATCGAATTTATTATTTTAGATACAGCTTGTTGTTGGGGACATTCTCAAACTCAAGAACGATATAGTTGCAGCGGGTGACGGTTTGCAACAGATTGCGAAGTGGTTTACCTCGCATAGCCAAGCCCTCGGCTTACTACACAATGAGCAGTTCAACGCAAACGGTCAATCTTGCATGTACACGGTCCCAAGCATTACACACTGGACAAGCCACTACCTCACTGCTGAAGGGCTCCTGGACAACCATGGTTCATTGCAAGCAACCGTTGCTTTGCATTGCAACCGACTCAAGCAGATTGGATCACGGGACCCAGTCCGCACTGAGCGCGTTTTTGTTGCTGTTGAAGAGCCTAAGTTCTGGGTAAGACTTAAAGAGTGAGTGTTTGATTGTTACAACATTTTGAGCCATTGGTTACCGAATTTTTAGACTCACTTCTTATCTTCGGCCGCTGGCAATTGCGTTAGATGCTGCCCAGACCGCTAACACACACCTTCACCATGTGCTTATTACTCTTGGCTGCCTGTACCAGATTTTCAACAACCCAGAAATTGATCCCAAAATTTGAGTCCGTGTCCATGCGAGCCTCGAGCTTCGATGGCGGAAGGCAGATCAAGATGGCTTCATTTTAGCTGTGTTTTTTCATCCATACATCCGATGTCGACTCTTCAGCCCTGATAGTCCCGATTTTTGCGCCAATGCACTCTATACGGTGGTCTGACATGTCTTCAAGCGCGTTTTTCAGAAACCGCCAGAATCTGGCATCTTTGAGTTGTTTATGTCTTACTATCACTGGACCAGCGAATTCTCCACTGAGGCATGGCACCTAAAGGAGTACTCAGACATTAGGGCATCCTTGGATGCGGTTCAAATTGGATTGGTTGAGAAACCGTCGGATCTTATGTCAGCAACCAAACCGATCCGGCATAAACCGCCGGTAACCGAAGTTACTGGCAGCCTCCGACACACAGAACTCAAGTATACATATAGACCACTTGTAGTGTTTGCAGATAGAATACAAAATTTTTCATATATTAACCATATTATGGGACCGTGCAACTTGCCCCTCAAGCGCGATCCCAGCATAATAAGTCTCAAGAACTCCGATTGTTTCCGCCTTGAACGACGCACGACGCAATGATATGCCGTCGTGACTAGCGTCAAAAATGCTTTCCACAACGATGGGGAAGCCTGTTATCTACAGAGGCTTGAAACAGTTTTAGATCATCCAAGAAACATACCTGGGATGGAGAGCAAATCTCTAGCCATAGCCGCAAGTTGGGGAAATTGACTCACATTCAGACACCACCATACCAGCGGACGTAGGGTTGTGACCGCTTCCGCTAGATAAATAGATACTTCCGACACTGTCAATTCGCCGGGTGGGAAGCAGTGCGTCTTGGTCGAGTCGAGAAGAAAAGTTGTGTCTTCCAAGCCCGTGCAAATTCAACAAGGCCAGCATCCTCGGGTTCAATCGAATTAGTGCTGCCGCCGAGGCTAGTATTCTGTGGTCCTTAAGCATTGTAGAACTCGTTACATGTTCTGTGCTTGATGCAACATGGCTGTCATTTAAGCCAATCCCAAGAGAATAGCTTGGCTGTCAACCCCTGGTGCGACTTAAACAAAAAGTCCTTGAGGCGGGGATCCAAGACTAAGTGCAAGGTTTAGGGATGAGAGGCATTTCAGCAACGCAATACACGCATCCTAGTCGCACAATATTAGTATTCAGAAACATAGGTCGATTTGTCGAAGTGTCGAAGTAGCTTCTCCCGTTCACAAGAGCGGAAATTGTTGGACAGTCGTGCTGTTCTCTAGATCCCACATATCAGAAAAAACATAGCAGTAGTGAGGAGCTTGATGCTGCCAGATACTTCGTTGCAACAAGCGTAGACCCACTATGAAAGAATTGAGTGATGAGGCACCAAGATAGAACATGCAGTTTGATCAGCCATGGCGCATATATCTAGCGGATTCTATGATGTTTACATACATTGACGATAGCTGATGAAGGATTGGCCAACAGATTAGCTTTTGTTTGATTGCTTTCAAGAGCCTTCTTGTTGTTACCTGCCACAAAGTCTTTGACCCTCGGGATCACACTCCACCTGCCAACGACGCCAAAGTCTTGAAGATATGTTTCAGACGTGGTATTCTAGTCGAAATGGTGCTGGCCCACAAACAATTATTGTCTAATGTACAGCAGATACATGCGCGGCCAACTCGTGGCCGTCTGTTTGCCAGATGATTACTCACCATCCGATGGATGCTCTGGTTATCTCCAGCTCAATCCGCCGGTTGATGGCTCAGCCTGGTTCAGACATCGCAAGCCGGAAATCAAAATCCGGACCGCCAGTTTATGTGGTTAATCCAGATCCGCACGTGCCCTATCGGACATGTACAGGAATGAAGTAGGCCAATTCGTTATATCATTACGAGATAATATCTAACGTAACTATAATGTTTGCGTAGGAAAAAGATATCAATCTCAAAGCAATTTAGTTGTCGATTCCTTGTCCAGGGGCAGTCAAACTCGGGTTTATTGTTGGTTCATAACAAGACTGCTCCACTGCACTCCATTGCACTCCATTGCACTCCACTTTGTAGATTGTAAACGATACCCTTACAGAATCAAGCTACATGCTTTAGGGTCCCTTGCACTCAAGGAGACATGCAGATGACTGAGTCTTTCTACATTCTTCTATGTAACTTCCTTAGCATGGAATGCACAGTAAGAACATGGGTCATTTTGTATACAAGTTTTAAGGGATTGTCAGCATGTCGACTACAGTATGAACTGGCTGATTATATACATTCCCGATTAAGATGGCATAGGAAAATGTGTATATGCACGGCAGGTGACAGAGAGAACAGACATGTACGAGTACATGAGTGGGAAAATGGATTTACTTCAACAACACAGTTGTACAGTAGCTCTTCCAGAGGCTGAAATGTGTGGAGCTATCCACACTGGACAAATCTACGCTGTGAATACACTGCTTATTAAACTCTTGCAGCACACAACCTTTCTCCCACTGTTCTGGCTTGGAACTGTGACATTGGCTGAATGGTGGTGAATGAGGTTCAGACTCACTAATGATGTATGTAGCTACACATCATATATGTGTCTGTGCAGAGCTGCAGACAGACTGAATCATTTCAGAACAAGACACAAGAGAGTCCTTACAGAAGTAGGCTGGGACACTCAATTATTCACTGGCGCCCAAAACTCAGAAGGCAGTTTGAATGTCGCAGAACAAATTTCTTTACTGTGAACAGTGGCCAAAATATGATTTCAAAACATCAATAGTGTGTATTTCCTCCTTTGGAATTGATAACTCCAAACCTGAGATGGAATAGAGGTATAATGCCTATCAATACAGTCCTTGAGGATGTGATACTTCTCGTAGAAAGCTCTTCCCTATCAAGTGGAAGACATGCCCTGACATCAACCTTTGATCTAAGTAGTCCATTCAAGGTCAAGGTTCTTTTGATTTTCAAATCTCGATCTTTATATAGACCCAAGGGCAGACATCCTCTTTGTTCTTCTTTGCTCAGTCCTCCTCCTCCCTCAACCTTGACCACCCAGTGAGGCATGCAGTCCAGACATAAGCGAACTTTAACCAGTTTGGGGGAAGTGAACTTGGATCCTATGCTTGCAATTCCTCACCTCCAATATGATAATGAATCTCACCAGGGACTTCTCAATGATGTTCATAGCATGGTAGCTGGTGCTGAGAAAATTGTAGTTTTTGACGGCCCAAACTGGAATCTTGGAGCTGAACTGCCAGTGCGTTGACTCCCCAAGACACAGCTTTGGCACTCACAGTGCCAGTCTTGAACCCATAGGTCTCCTACCAGAACCATAGTCGTCTCGACCAATCACTTGTGAAGCATGAAGCCTTGAGAACTTCTGTTGTCACTAGCTCCCGTGTGATCAAGGGTCCTGCTGAGCGGTTGCTCTACAGCCACACATTTGCACGCATGCGAGTAGCTGATTGTTTGGCAAACCTACAAGCCAGCCACAGCATGATCAGAGCTCTATACACATCAAATCGCCTTGTCAGGTGCTACACACAGAACATCAATGATGCATTGACTCGCAACTGGCCAGATATGCATGACACAATGGTTACCATCCATGGTTCCAATATGTTTCTGAAATGCACTATGTGCAAGCGTCGCCCCAATGAGCCTGCTACTGCTTTTGATGAGCAACTTATACTCCGAGGTGCAGCCCTGTGCATGTCATGCCCAAGTGTCCCATCAAGTGAGTTCCACACAACCTGTGTTCATGCATGTCGTCAGCTCATGCCCTTTATTCTCCGGGCTCTGAGGATCCCTTCTCAGCCCCTGCTCGCCCACGTCTCCTACCAGACGTGCAATTGGACGATAAAGCAACTGAACTATGGCCTGGAGAGCAACAGCTACAGTCCTTGTTATCCCAGGATGTCCAGTGCGATATCCTGCTATTGCTTAATCCAAGGATGAAGTCCAAACTGGTCACTAACCTACTCAAGCAAATGACTTTGGGTGTTCATAGCCGGGGGGGCTTAGTGATACACATTGGATGGAAAATGCCCAATCCCCAGATCTGGAGTGAACATATTGACCTGCATGTAGAAGCTGACCAAGAGGTATGGACAGCAGATCACTTGAAGCATGTCAACTCTGTGAGTAGTCCCGCAGTTTTAAGCCAATGATCTCCTAAATCCATAAAACAGAAAAGCAGCCTGGTTCCATTGCGCCAAGTAGGTTTCTTCGTCCCTGCATATTGTATAACCTGACACAGAATGGACAGCGCCTGATGGCCATCTGTGGTGGACTGGAAACTCGCATTCCACACGTGGATCGCAACCCCATGCTGGCTGATCACTCAGGTGTAGGCTCAAGCAAAAGAAAGCGTGTGCGTTTCAATGTAGACTAAACCAGTGTCCACACAAAGCTATTTGATCATTGCCATTGAAGCTCACATGCTTGGATCTGGCCATGATCCAATGACTTAGTTTGCTTGCCTCACGCATACACGTTTGTTTATTTGTCTCATGCAAAATATACATGGACCCATCTTTCTATCATAAAATGCCAAGGGAGCTCTGTTATTCTAGCGCCTCCCTGCATGCCACACGCTAAGTCATTGCTATTGAAGACTGTTGCTCTCAACACTTGCTGGAGACCAAATGCCCATCTTTGGATCAAGTGTCAGAATATTCCATCTGGAGTAGCTCACAATTCTGGCAGATCAATATCTCCCATTTAGAGGTCAAACGCATGTTAATGAGAATAAAAAAATGCAATACAAAAGAGTGCAAATAAAAGAGGGTACAAAGAGGAGAGGGTATCATGGGAGATGGCTTGTAGAGCCCTCATTCTTACCCTACAATTGTCTCCGAGCCATACCAGGTGAGTGCTGCGCATATGGCTGTCCAAATACCAATATATATTGCATATTGCCTGGCAATCTTAATTCAATACTGTATTATTCTCTATTGAGTATTGGTTTGCCCACATATTAGTTAACTGAATACAATACTGACGGATTTGTTATGATGGAGACGCAAAACCTGGTACATCACAGGAGCAACCCCTGGCATGCACTACTGGAGTTGTTGCCAGAACACTTCTGAATGCCGTTCATGAGGCATCCTCAGGCCACGCCGGGACAAAGGCGATTCGTGTAGAATAGTGCCTAGGCTGGTACGACAGTTTGACAATCAACTCTTCCTGCCTTTCAAACACTTCCTCACACCCAGCCCAACATTGGCGTCTTGCAATGGTGATCAAACAGCAGGTTTGAGACCATCTGAGTATATACTGTGCTTACCCACTGCGCGGCAGAAACATGATGTTAGCCTTTGTAGGCTTAGCTGCATCACCCACCAGTAGCCGTGGAAACTCCGCCCAACTGGTTTGGTTGAGCATAGCAAGCTTGTATGCGCAGTGATAGTTGGTGGGTCAGGCAGTATAGCATAAAGCAGCCTACCATGACTATTTGAAGGCTGAGCTTCGCATTTACCTCTTGAATTCCGTGTATAACGACTGGGCTAAATGAGTGAATACTATAAGATATGGTATGGCTCAATACAATATAGGCTGATGCAATAACGTATTTATATGGCTTGATAATTTTATTAAGATCATGAATATGAAACAGTCTAGCCAAGACCGTATTCGATATTCTTTTATTAGCATTTAGACAGCCCCAGCTGCCCATATACTGCGCATAGAGATGTCGTGCCGGAATTCCGGCGCGTTCCGTCTCCGCTCTAGCTCTGTCAGTTCTTCTCCGTTCAGTACTCAGTGCGCATCGATCGGTAGCTACAAGGTAGGGCTATCCAACAATTCGCTGCAAGTCTTGAACGGAGCAGAACTGACGGAGCTGGAGGGGAGATGGAATGCGCCGGAATTCCAGCACGACATCTCTAACTGCGCATACACTTGACTTGACTATCTCTTGACTCACCTTCCTTGCACTTTCTGTTACGTTCTCTATTATTCTACATCATTCTACATCTGGTGCCCCTAGACTCTGAGCAGTAAGGATGTGAAGAGCAATAATACACACATAAATGCTATGCACACACTGCTTACCCTACTGAGTACTGCCTCAGCTGTTGCTCATCCGTACAAGTTACAGGGAGCTACACTCAATCTACAAAACTTGTCTCTCATTTCTTTAAAGGTTAGGTTAGGTTATTAAGCCCAAGTAGGATCAGGAACCAGCAGCACCAGGTGCCAGGTTAGCCAGCCAGCATGAGGCAGGTGAGCAGACCAGGGCCAGCACCAGGTGCAGGTGGCAGATATTGATCAAGGCAGCAAATCAGGAGCAACACAACCAGACACCAAGCAGAGCATAAAGAACATTGAAGGCCATCAGACATAAGGATATCAAACAAGGAGCCACTTGGCATTTCTGGCTCCATTACAATCCCAGAATATGCGTACTTATGTTTGCACAGGTAAAGGAAACAACATGTTTCAATATGGATCAGCACTCCTCACAAAAGCAAAAATGCGTACTGGGATACAATGCAAACCACCAGTGCAAGCAAAGAGGCTCAGCTGATTAACCACTGGCACACAACTCGCCATCAAAGTGCGTACTGAGTACTCACTTGGAGTGGGCAGAGCGCAATTTCAAATAGCTTCACCTGACTACTGAAGTGTCTGCAGAGCCGCACGGCTATAAGTGCGTACTAAGCATTCAATCAATAAGAGGACAAGGGTATTTGCAATAATTTTACCTGACTTGTCAAGCGCTGGCGCACTCCTTGCGATCACACATGCGTACTGAGTACGCACTTGGAGTGCGCAGAGCGCAATTTCAAATAGCTTCACCTGACTACTGAAGTGTCTGCAGAGCCGCACGGCTTTAAGTGCGTACTAAGCATTCAATCAATGAGAGGACAGGGGAATTTGCAATAATTTTACCTGACTTGTCAAGCGCTGGCGCACTCCTTGCGATCACACATGCGTACTGAGTACGCACTTGGAGTGGGCAGAGCGCAGTTTCAAATAGCTTCACCTGACTACTTAAATGTCTGCAGAGCCGCACGGCTATAAGTGCGTACTAAGCATTCAATCAATAAGAGGACAAGGGTATTTGCAATAATTTTACCTGACTTGTCAAGCGCTGGTGCACTCCTTGCGATCACACATGCGTACTGAGTACGCACTTGGAGTGCGCAGAGCGCAATTTCAAATAGCTTCACCTGACTACTGAAGTGTCTGCAGAGCCGCACGGCTTTAAGTGCGTACTAAGCATTCAATCAATGAGAGGACAGGGGAATTTGCAATAATTTTACCTGACTTGTCAAGCGCTGGTGCACTCCTTGCTATCACATATGCGTACTGAGTACGCACTTGGAGTGGGCAGACCGCAATTTCAAATAGCTTCACCTGACTACTTAAATGTCTGCAGAGCCGCACGGCTATAAGTGCGTACTAAGCATTCAATCAATAAGAGGACGGGGGAATTTGCAATAATTTTACCTGACTTGTCAAGCGCTGGCGCACTCCTTGCGATCACACATGCGTACTGAGTACGCACTTGGAGTGGGCAGAGCGCAATTTCAAATAGCTTCACCTGACTACTGAAGTGTCTGCAGAGCCGCACGGCTATAAGTGCGTACTAAGCATTCAATCAATAAGAGGACAAGGGTATTTGCAATAATTTTACCTGACTTGTCAAGCGCTGGTGCACTCCTTGCGATCACACATGCGTACTGAGTACGCACTTGGAGTGCGCAGAGCGCAATTTCAAATAGCTTCACCTGACTACTGAAGTGTCTGCAGAGCCGCACGGCTTTAAGTGCGTACTAAGCATTCAATCAATGAGAGGACAAGGGTATTTGCAATAATTTTACCTGACTTGTCAAGCGCTGGTGCACTCCTTGCGATCACACATGCGTACTGAGTACGCACTTGGAGTGGGCAGAGCGCAATTTCAAATAGCTTCACCTGACTACTTACATGTCTGCAGAGCCGGGTGGCTATAAGTGCATACTAAGCATACAATTAATAAGAGGACAGGGGAGTTTGCAATATTTTCACCTAACTTGTCAAGCACCAGCACACTTCCTGCCATCACATATGCGTACTGAGTACGCACTTGGAGTGGGCAGAGCGCAATTTCAAATAGCTTCACCTGATGAGTCAAGTGCCTGCAGAACTCCGCCTTTAAAAAGTGCATACCGAGCATAAAGTGGTAGGGAAGACTGCACAATTTGCAATAGCTTCACCTAAACTTGTCGAGTGCTGGTGCACTCCTTGCCGTCAAATATGCGTACTGAGTACGTACTTGGAGTGAGTATACACTGATCTGAATAGCATTTACAACCAACCAAAATTTCTGAGCGTATACATACACACAAGACGCCAAGGCTTCCTGAAGTCCCAGTTCTATATTTTTACCCTACTGTGCTTACTCAAGCGGTCTGTTTTTTCATTGTATTCTTTATCCTATGTGATATCATTGCATTATCATACAACCAAGCGCCGCTCCCAACTATATACAAGCAAGCTATATATCATCGAACAAACTTGGCCTTGACCTCCGAACATGACCTGCGGTTGCAGCAGAGGTGTCGGAGAGTGCCTTCTCATGCTGATCAAGCTTCTCTGTTGCAGTGGCGGCCTTTGCTGCTTTCTTCCAGGTGCCAATTGTGGGGGGGAAAAACCCAACACGCAAGTGCTGTAGTTCCGCCCCAACAACCGATGACTGTCTAGCTGGCACTTCAACAGAAGGTGGCGAGGATGACACTTCTCATAGCGTCATGATAGCCTCATTAGCACAGATACATGCAGAGTTCAAAAGGAAAATACGTACCTGACAGATCCAGTTCCTTTGCTTTCCCCTTGCCATGTCTAGTGACCTCATCCGGCGTTTGAGGTTGCGCAGGTCTTGCCTGGGGTTGCACTGGAGCTGATGCCTTTCCAGGGGCGGTACTTCTCTGGCGCTGGGCTGCGATGACGCTTGTTGCCCTTTGCCGGCCGCTCTCGGTGGTAGCAGCGCGCAGGGGGGGAGACAGTACCGTGGAAGGGGTTAACTCGGGCTGGGCCCGTTTCGTCTGACCGCTGCTGGATGGGCTTATCTCTGGCTCTCTGGGTTGGACTGTCCCCTGGTTTAGTGCAAAAACACATTGCCTCAGAGCTTCATGGCTCACCTTGCATGGTGGTATGCCGAGCACCCACAGGAAGTGCATATGTAGGCCGGCTTCCAGTAGGGCTGGCAACTGGGCCCCCAGCCATATTTGTCTCCTGTGTGAGTGCAGAACCGTGGGAATGCTTTGTTCTCTTGACGCGGGAGAGATCAAATACATCCTCGGAATTGATAGAGCCGCTTGAAAGGCCCACCGCTGGGCGAGGTTTGGGCCGGGCCTTGCGCTTCAAGGTGGACGCAATCTATTGAAGAGGGGTGTTAGTGCCCG
This sequence comes from Ceratobasidium sp. AG-Ba, assembly GCA_016906575.1. Classification (NCBI taxonomy): domain Eukaryota; kingdom Fungi; phylum Basidiomycota; class Agaricomycetes; order Cantharellales; family Ceratobasidiaceae; genus Ceratobasidium; species Ceratobasidium sp. AG-Ba. Next base: position 1,856,121 of record CP059640.1, read on the forward strand.
GTGTTGTCTTGACTGGGTAGATCCTACTCACAGGACTGCTGCTGGAAACAGGCTGCTGAGGTCTACAGACAGCGAGCGGTGCAGCATGTAGCAGCGGGTGAAGCATCTGCGGCCGGGACTGCACTTGCATGGCCAGAGAGGAGGGCATGGATAGCGGAGATGACGACCGCTCACGAGATGGAGAAGGGGAAGAAGCCATAGTTGGGGGAGAAGATGAAGGGGGAGGCGGCGGAGAAGATGAAGGGATGGCGGACCCAGGGGACATGCCATCCAACCTGTCTTCACTAGCCTTGCGGTTAGCCGACAGGCTCAAAGACTGGGTCGAGGAGTCAGCACAGGATCGGGATGCCCCAGCTACCTTGATAGCAGACTTGAGTGCGCGAGGCTTCACATGAGACCGCTTCACTTTCAGCAGGCCGGCCAAAGGTAAATCTTCGTCTTCGTCTTCATCCTGGCTCTCGCTCCCGTCGGCGCCTTTCTCCTGGTCACGCTTTAGGGAATCCGATACGAGTTTTGCCTCGTACAGCCTCTTCTCAGGCCCAAGAAATACCGCCGCCATGGCTGATTTGCCACCAGCATATCCAGCCAGGGGTAGATCTGCGCCACCCTGAGCGACAATCATGAATACTATGACCTCGTCCAGCTGGCCAAATCGCCAAAGTCGTCCAATGATCTGCATCTTCTCCAGTCCAGACCACACAGGGCTCTAGTACGGACTGTAAGCGGACACTCTGAGCGCTCAGGGGGGGGTTAGTGCTCACAAGGAATATCATTACGGAGGCGACTTGGAGATTCAGGCCCGCGCCGCCAACCTTGCTCAAAAGCATGACGCGGCAGTTGGCATCCTTCTGGAAGGTCTCAGCTGCCTTTGCGCGTTGAATCATGTTCATTTGACCGTGGTATTCCACACACTTGATCCCTTGGAGCTCGAGCATCTGCCGGGGGAAGCAGGTGAGGCAACTATTCAGTAAAGGACTGCTTCCGCAGCTGGACTTACTCGTTTGGTCAGGCGCAAATGGACACCGTATTCAACATAAATGACGAATTTGCGCGGTTTGCTGAGCAGTGGTGGCTCCGGTTGTTTCGCCTCGGCGGCCAGGTTCCTAATTCCATCCTGCTGGTATATGGGAGGTTTTGGGTTCCCCACCCAGTAGTGCTCGAGGATTGCGTAGAGAGTTTTCAGCCGAGTAGACATCTTCTCGTCCAAGTTGTCGACGGTCCAACTTTCCGTTATCTTGTTGACTAAGAGTTTCAACTCAACCTTCTCTTTCTTCAGCAAGACGATCTCCCTCTGCATGCAAGCATCCTTCTGACCCATCAGGAAATCCTAAAAAAGAGCCGGAGGCGTTGTTCATCAGCCACCGAAGAACCTTAGTTGGGCGTACTTACCTCCCAAACAAGCACTTTCGGATCAAACAGTAGACCCCTGTGGGAGGGTTGAAGGTGAGTCTTGCTCAGTTCTGCTGAATCTTTGTAGCGTAAAGAACGCTCACCTCTTCCGCAGCTGCAGGTTAGGTTAGGTTAGGTTAGGTTAGGTTAG